>JAJQQW010000003.1:1756652-2356652 GCA_025583905.1 Ia io | reverse complement strand
TAAATCAGACACTGTACATAAAATGTTAAACATATTCTCTGATATATGCTAGCATTTCAGAAATATTAACTTAGTTTTATCCTAGATGAAATTAGACTATTAATGTACAGGAGACATTAAGGATATACTATATAATAAAAGTCTAATATGTAAATCAACTGAATGGCAGAATGACTGGTCGCTATGACATACAATGAACACCAGGGGAAGACACTCAATGCAAGAGCTGTCCACTGGTGGTCAGTGTGCTCCCACAAGGGGAGCACAGCTCAGCCAGAAGCCCTGAGCCAGGCTCACAGCTGGCAAGCATAGCAGCGGTGGCGGGAGCCTCTCCTGCCTCCATGGCAGCACTAAGGATGTCTGATTGCCAGCTTAGGCCTGCTCCCCACAGAAATAATCAGTATCATGAAAAGATACTATGAGCAATTCTATTCCAACAAACTGGTCAACCTAGAAGAAATGGACATATTCTTAGAAAAATACAACCTTCCAAAACTCAATGAGGAAGAATAAAAAAATCTGAATAGGTCAATAATTATGGGAAAAATTGAAGCAACCATCAAAAATCTTCCAGCAAACAAAAGCCCTGATCCAGACAGATTTACAGGGGAGTTCTACTAAGCATTCAAAGAAGAACTAAAACCAATCCTCCTCAGACTATTCCAAAAAATTCAAGAGGAAGGAACACTCCCAAGCTCCTTCTACAAAACCAGCATTACTGTACTCCCAAAACCAGAAAAAGACAATAAAAAGAAAGAGAATTACAGGTCAATATCCATCATGAACATAGATACCAAAATTCTCAACAAAATTCTAGCAAATTGAATCCAGCATTACATTACAAAGATCGTACATCATGACCAAGTGGAACTTATTCCAGAGTGCATGGATAGTACAATATCCACCAATCAATAAACGTGATACACCACATAAATAAACTGAGAGATTAAAACCATATAGTCAAATCTATTGATGCAGAAAAAGCACTTGACAAAATCCAACACCCTTTCTTGATAAAAACTCTCAGCAAGGTGGGAATAGAAGGATAATACCTCAACATAATAAAAGCCATATATGACAAACCCACAGCCAACATCATATTCAATGGGCAACAACTAAAACCATTTCCCCTAAGAACAGGAACTAGACAGGGAAACCCACTCTCACCACTCCTATTCAACAGAGTACTGAAAATACTAGCCATTGTGATCAGACAAGTAGAAGAAATAAAAAGCATCCAAATTGGAAAAGAAGAAGTAAAACTGTCCTTATTTGTATATGACATAATAGTATACATAGAAAACCCCAAAGACTCCATAAAAATACTACTAGACTTTTTAAATGAATTCAGCAATGTAGCAAGACACAAAATTAACACCCAGAAGTCTATGGCTTTTCTATACACCAGTAATGAACTCACAGAAAGAGAAACTAAAAAAGTAATCTCATTTACCATTGCAACAAAAAATTAAGATACCTGGGAATAAACTTAACCAAGGAGATAAAGGACCTGTACTGAGACAATTTCAGGACGCTGAAAAAAGAGATAGAGGAAGACATGAACAAGAGGAAGAATATACCATGTTCATGGATCAGTAGAATCAACATCATTAAATTGTCCATTCTACCCAAAGCAATCTATAAATTCAATGCAATTCCCATCGAAATACCAGCATCATACTTCAAAGACCAAGAACAAACTCTCCAAAAATTTATCTGGAATAAAAAAAAAAAGGCCCCAAATAGCTGCGGCAATCTTGAGAAAGAAGAGCAAAGTTGGAAGGATCACAATACCAGATATCAAGCTATACTACAAAGCAACTATTCTCAAAACTGCCTGGTACTGTCACAAGAACAGACTTATAGACCAATGGAACAGAACAGAGAACCCAGAAATTGACACAAGCCATTATGCTCAATTAATATTTGACATAGGAGGCAAGAGCATACAATGGAGTCAAGACAGTTTCTTCAATATATGGTGTTGGGAAAATTGGACAGATACTTGCAAAAAAGAAAAAAGAAACTAGACCACCAACTTAAACCATTCACAGAAATAAACTCAAAATGGAGGAAGGACTTAAACGTAAGATGGGAAACCATACAAATCTTAAAAGAAGCCATAGGCACCAAAATAGCAGACAATTGTCATAGCCATATCTTTACCAATAAATATCCAAGGCCAATAGAAACTAAGGAGAAAACAAACAATAGGACTTCATCAAAATTAAAAGCTTCTGCACAGCAAAAGAAACAATCAATAAAACAACAAGAAAGCCCACTGCATGGGAGAACATATTTGCTAATGTTATCTCCGATAAGGGTTTAATCTCCAAAATTTACAGGAAACTCATACAACTTAACAAATGGAAGATAAACAATCCAATCAAAAAAATAGGCAAAAGACCTAAATAGACACTTTTCAGAGGAAGACATAGAGAAAGCCAAGAGACATATGAAAACATGTTCAAAGTCACTAATCATTTGAGTGATGTAAATCAACAAATGACAAGTGCTGGAGGGGATTCAGAGAAAAAGGAACCCTACCGCACTGCTAGTGGGAATGCATACTGGTGCAGCCACTGTGGAAAACAGTATGGTGTTTCCTTAAAAAATTAAAAATGGAACTTCCATTTGACCCAGTAATACCACTTCTAGTAATATATACTAGAAAACAAAAACACTAATCAGAAAGGATATATGAACCCCTATGTTCATAGCAGCACAATTTACAATAGCTAAGATTTGGAAACTGCCTAAATGCGCATCAGCAGATGAGTGTTTTAGAAAACTGTGGCACATCTGCACAATGGAATACTGTGCTGCTATAAAAAAGAAGAAATTCTTACCATTTGCAACAGCATGGATGGAACTGGAGAGCATTATGCTAAGTGAAATAAGCCAGTCCGTGAAAGATAAATATCATATGATCTCACTCATTTGTGGAATGTAAAGAACATTTTAAACTGATGAACAAAAATAGAACCAGAGTCATAGAAGCATCAAACAGACTGTCCAACATGAGGCAAGGCGGGTGGTGAGGGGGTAAGAGAACAACCAAAGTACTTGTATGCATTCATAGGAGCATAAATAATGGACACAGACAGGTGGGGGAGGTAAGTGGACATGTGCTGGGGGGTGGGGACAGCTGAAGAGACAGGTGGTCAATAGGGGAAAAAGGAGACTTATGTAATACTTTAAACACGAAAGAATCTAAATTTAAAAAAAGAAAAGTTTAATGAATCAAATTCATTAAGGTTAGACGTGAAAAAGGAAAAAAAAAAAGAAAGAAAACATGACCCATATACATACTGTTTACAAGACACCCACCTCAGGACAAAAGACACACCATGAAATTGAAGGGATGAAAAAAATATTTCCCATGCCAATAGAAAGAAAAATAATCATGTGTAGCAATATTTATATATGACAAAATACACTTCAAAGCCAGGGCATAACTAGAGACAAAAAGGTCCTACATAATTCTAAATGGATCAATCCAACTAGAAGATGTAAACATATATGCACCAAATTTAGGAGCACCAAAATATTTATAATAGGTCTTGGAGGACTTTGAGGGAGAGATCAAAAGCAATACAGTCTTTGCAGGGGACTTTAACATCCCACCGACA
Source organism: Ia io (assembly GCA_025583905.1). Taxonomy (NCBI): domain Eukaryota; kingdom Metazoa; phylum Chordata; class Mammalia; order Chiroptera; family Vespertilionidae; genus Ia; species Ia io. The sequence continues at coordinate 2,353,020 of JAJQQW010000003.1, read as the reverse complement.
TAACTGGATAGATCTTCCAGTCGAAAACAGCAACAAGGAAACAGAGACCTTAAGTGACACACTAGATCAGATGTAATTAATTGACATTTACAGAACATTCCACCCTAAAGTTGCAGAATGTATATTCTTCTTAAGTACATACAGGACATTTTGAAAGATAGACCAGATGATAGGACACAAAATAAGTATCTAAAAGTTCAAGAGGATTGAAATCATATCAAGCATCTTCTTTGATCACAATGACATGAAACTAGAAATCAACCACAATAAAATTACTCAAAACAAAAAGGAGGCTAAATAGTATGTTATTAAACAATGAATGATGTCCCAATATAATCAATGAAGAAAACATCATGGAAAAAAATGAACACAGAAGAACCCAAAATCTATGGAACACAGCAAAAGCAGTCCTGAGAGGGCAGTTCATAGCACTAGAGGCCTATCTCAAATAACAAGAAAAATTAATAATAAACCAGTTAATCCTACAACTTAAAGAATTAGAAAGAAAACAATAAAAAAGCCCAAACTAAACAGAGAAGGGAAATAATAAACAACAGAGCAGAATTAAATGACATAGAGATAAAAAAAAAAAAAGCAAGATCAACGAATTCAAGAGGTGGTCCTTTGAAAAGATACACTGAGTGGCCAGATTATATGCCACTTCAGGGTGGAATGTTCTGATAGGATATATATATCCTATCTAATAAAATAGTAATATGCAAATTGACTGTACCTCCGTGACACCCACAAGCCACACCCACCAGCCAATCAGGAGCGAGTATGCAAATTAACCCAATCAAGATGGCTGCAGCCACAGAGTGAGCAGGAGGCTTGGGTTTCCCTGACAATGGAGGAAGCCAAGCTTCGTGAACACCCTGGCTGGCCCAGGCCTCCACTCAAGGCTACAAAGTTTCAATTATAGAAGATAAATAAATCCCAACAAAAATGGCAGCAGTCACAGAGCGAAGAGGAGGCTTGGGTTTCCCCGGCAATGGAGGAAGCCAAGCTTCCTGCACACCCTGGCCGACCCAGGCCTCTGCTCAAAGCTACAGTTTCAATTATAGAAGATAAATAAATCCCAGATACTTCCAGCCATCCCTGGCCTCCACTTGGGTCGCCGGGGAGCGTGGCTGGCCTGCAAACCACCACAGGCCCCTTGCCCCGGCCGCCCCATGCCCCAAGGGAACCCCACCCTGATCCAGGAAACCTTTCAGGGCAAATCAGATGGCCTCCACCTGTGTACCAGGCCACTATCCTATCTAATAAAAGAGTAATATGCAAATTGACCATCACTCCAAAACATAAGATGGCTGCCCCCATGTGGTCAAAGATGGTTACCCCCATCTGGACACAAGATGGCCACCACAAGATGGGATCAGGCCAGCAAAGGAGGGTAGTTGTGGGCGATCAGGCCAGCAGGGGAGGGCAGTTGGGAGGGACCAGGCTTACAAGGGAGGGCAGTTGGGGGTGATCAAGCCTGCAGGGTAGGGCATCTAAGGTTGACCAGGCTGGCAGAGGAAGGAAGTTGGAGGCGACCAGGTCTGCAGGGAAGAGCAGTTAGGGGTGACCAGGCCTGCAGGGGAAGGCATTTAGGAGTAACCAGGCCTGCAGGGGAGGGAAGTTAGGGGCAATCAGGCTGGAAGGGGAGTGGTTAGGGGGTTATAAGGCTGGCAGGCAGAAGTGGTTAGGGGCAATCAGGAAGTCAGGTAGGCAAGCAGTTGGGAGCCAGCTGGATTGTGAGAGGGATGTCCGACTGCCCATTGAGGCCCAATGGGATCGGGCCTAACCCTCGAGGGGTCCCAGATTGGAGAGGGTGCAGGCTGGGCTGAGGGACACACACACCCATGCACGAATTTCGTGCACTGGGCCTCTAGTATGTATATGTGTGTATGTATATATATATATATATATATATATATATATATATATATATATATATATATATATATATAATCTAGAGGCCCGGTGCATGAATTCATGCATGGGTGAGGTCTGGCCAGCCTGGCCAGGGGAGGGGACATGGGCTGTTGGCTGTCCTGCCTGCTGGTCGAATCCTGATTGAGGGGACAATTTGCATATTAGCCTTTTATTATATAGGATATACACTGAGTGGCCAGATTATTATGCATTCAGAGATCATAATAATCTGGCCACTCAGTGTAAAAAGATTGAAGAACTGTTAGACTCATCAAAAAAACAAAAAGACAGGACCCCAAAAATAAAATTAGAAATGAAAGAGGTGAGGTAATAACTGACACCACAGAAATACAAAGGATTGTAAGACAATACTATGAACAAGTATATTCCAACAAACTGGACAATCTGGAAAAATGAAAAAATTCCTAGAAAAATACAATCTTAAAAAACTCAAATCAGGATGAATCAGAAAATGTGAATAAGCCAAATTAGAAAAAAAAAGTAAGTAAAAGTATAGTTATTTGCAGATGATATGCTATTTTACATAGAAAACTCTAAAGACTCCACCAAAAAACAACCAGATTTCATAAATATATTCAACAATGTAGCAGGATACAAAATGAACACCCAGATATTGATGTCATTTTTATACTCCAGTAATTCATTCTCAGAAAGAAATTAACAAACAATCCCATTAACATTGCAAAAAATATTAAGATACTTAGGAATAAACTTAACCAAAAAGTTAAAAGACTTGTACTCACAAAACTACAGGATGTTGAAAAAAAAAAAGAGATAGAGGAAGATATAAACAAGTGGAAGAATATACCGTATTCATGGAATGGTAGAATCAACATCATTAAAATGTTCATACTACCCAAAGCAATTTACAAATTCAATGTAATCCCTATTAAAATATGAACAGCATATTTCACAGATTTAGAACAAATACTCCAAAAATTTATATGGAACCATAAAAGACCCTGAATAGCCACAGAAATGTTGAGAAATAATGAATTTGGGAATCCAAGATAGCTGCTGATGGGACAGCAGGCTGCAAGATAGTGTGTGAGTGAGAGAGTGAAAGGAGAGTGCGTGGCCATGCAGGGAGTGTCTGTATTTGTGAGGGAGGGACCACTATATTCCACAGGAAACTTGGGGACTGGAGGACCAGGCTCCCCTGGCTGGGTAGCCTCTACTACTGCTGAAATCTCTCCTGGAGCAGCTGGCTCTGCTGCAGAGACCATGCCATCTTGAAGGGGAGAGCAGCTGTGATTGGAAGCCCAGCCTTACCTTCAACCAGGGAGACCTTGGATACCCCCCCAGGAGACTACAACCACAAGGCCCAGGGACCAGGTGCCTCAGCTGCAAACCCACGAACACCAGGACTCCAGGCTCCCTAACCACAAGTACCTAAAAAGTCTGTCCAGGGGAATACAAAGCAGCACCGAATTCGTGAACAGGCCCTGTGCCTTCTCATAGAGCAGATAGAAGGAACAGCTGAATCAAATAACATCCATCTGAAATTGACAAATTAAACACAGCTGGTAAGGCAATCTGTGGATGGAAAGGTCAGATATCGCCTAGTGAAGGTGAGATCTGGGATCCAGACTGGAGGGAGAAACGCTCGCAGCGGGGATTAAAGTCTCAGAGGAAGACTGCACCCCACAAAATCCACAGCTGTTGGAGTCAGCGTAGCCCTCGAAAGTGCAAGAGGGTCCACAGGGGTGCTGGCAGAGGGGGACTCTAGATCTAAGCCCACATCTGTGAGAATCTGTGCTCAGAAAGGCATCCTGAAGTTCTATACCGGCCGCGCAGTGCCAGAGGAAAAAGACAAGAGTCAGCGCGATTCCCTTTGTCTTTCTTTTCTTTCTTTTTTTTTTTTTTTAAATCTCCTTCCTTTTGCTTGCTACTAGTAAGTCCAGTACATAAGATCTTCCAATTGAAAACACTCACTGAGACTGCAGGGGAAAGTTGTTTTTGTGGAAGCTGAGGATCAGAGTGGTGAGAGACAAGTGGAAACCAGCTGTGGGTCAGTCCGTCCCTCCAAACCAGTATTAAGTGTGGCAGGAAAAGTAGAGTCTAAATACTGCATAGAGGGGCCATTTAGTCCCGGATATTAATTCAGAAACACTGCCACTGAGAGATTGTGTCAGAAATTGACTCCTGTGTAAATACAACTGAAGGAAGAGAGAAACAAAGTGATCAGAGAGATCCTGCCTGCTTGTAAACAAGGTTGTGGCTTATGACAGAGGAGCGGTGGATCCCAGGGAACTTCAACACTGTGCTGACTACCTGACAGGAAACAGACGTGCCAAGCAGAACAGTAGAGGAAGTGAAAGACCTTCACTACTTCACTTTTTTATTTTTTATCTTTCACTTAAGAAACTAAATTTTTTTCACACTCAATTTTACTTTGTTATTATTATATTTTTATTTTTAATCATTGTTATTACTACTATTATTTTACCATTTTTTAAGTTTTATTTATTATTATATTTTTATTTTTAATCATTATTATTACTACTATTATTTTACCATTTTTTAAGTTTTATTTTTCTCTATTTTATTTTTGTTTATTTTATTCTGGAATTAGTGTTATATATTCTATTTTTATTTTTCTTTAGCATTATTTTACTCTATCTCAATTTTTCCTTTATGCCAACATGCTCCTCCTCACCTTTCCCCTTTTTTCATCATGTTTCTCTTACCTTGCTCCTGCTTTAGTTTTTCTCTATCCTTTCTTTTTAATCCCTGTTAAAAATTTATCTTACTCATATATCTAATTTCATCTTCCCTGCTCCAAATCCATGCACACTTCTCTCTTCTCTTTCTTCACTATCCAAAATTTTTTTCTTCCTTTTTCTTTCTTTGTCTTATTGTTGTTTGTTTGATTGTTTGTTAGTGTGTTTTTCTTCTTTTTTTTTACTTCTATTTTTTCTCTCCATGCTTGTTCTCTTCTGCTACTAAAAGCTTAATTAATTCCAATCCCCAACTCAAGCCTATCTATTCTCTATTCTCTTTTTTCAATAATAGACAAATTCATAGATAGATAGGTTAAAGAAAGGGGAAAATCATATATATATATATATATATATATATATATATATGTGTGTATATATATATATATATATATAATATTTTTAATATATATATATTTTTTTTATTTTGTATTTTGTTTTTTATTTTTCTTCTTATACACTCATTCTCTTTCTACCTCCTATATACTGAATTGGGGCTATTTCCCCATTCATTCAATTCCTTGACCTTACCTTTGGGAAATAAGCTTTATCTCCTCAGATTCATCTGTGTGTTTGTTGTTTGGGTGTTTATTGTTTGCATTTTTTGGATTAGTTGTTGTTTATGGTTTGCATTCAACTCTGGGTGTTTGGTTGTGTGTTTTTTTGCATTTTTGGATTAGTTGTTTTTTTAGAGTTTTTGCCCCATATACCTAAATTTCCCCCTTCTTTTTTATTCTCTTTATTTTATCTCTTACATTTTTTTCCTTTTCTCAATATCATGTTTGCACTCTTTTCTCTCCCATAAAACTTTTCTCTGACAGTCACCTTTAATTGCGGTTATTAGTATCGTGAATACATTTGGGGTTGGTGCCCTGTGCTTTGTGTCTTGTCGTGTTGTATTTTGTGCCTTTAAGTCAACTCAGGAAAGAGAGAGCTACATAACCAGACACCCTGAGAGAAGTGATCATGGGGACACAAATAAACAGCTCGCATATGAAAGTAAAGTAAGAATCACTGGAAAAGAAAGTAACTGAAATGGAGGCAATCAATATGTCATAGAAAGAATTCAGAGCAATGGTCAGAGGATGCTGAAAAGGATGGAAGACAAATTCAACAATATGTGTAAGAACCAAGAGGAAATGAAGAAGAACAAAGAAGAAATGAAAAATGACATCGCAGCAATCAAGAAAGCATCAACGGTAGACTAGAAGAAGTGGAGGACTGCATCAATGAGCTAGAAGACAAGGTAGGAAAAAATACCCAAGCAGAGCAGCAACTAGAAAAAAAAAAACACTTAACAAATAGGAGGGAGCCTAAGGGAACTTTGGGACAACACAAAACAAAACAATATCCACATAATAGGGGTGCCAGAAGGAGAGGAAACCTGTATAAAGAGATAATAACAGATAACGTCCTTGATATAGGGAAGAAAAAAAATCACACAAGTCCAAGAAGCACACAGAGTCCCAAACAAGCTGAACCCCAAATGACCGACACCAAGACACATTATAATTAAATTGGCAAACACCAATGACAAAGTAAGAATCTTAAAGGCTGCCAGAGAGAAATAGAAAGTTACCTACAAAGGATTCCCCATCAGACTAGTGACTGATATCTCAACAGAAACACATCAGGCCAGAAGGGAATGGAATGAAATATACAAAGTCATGCAAAGCAAGGGTCTGAATCCAAGAATACTGTACTCAGCAAGGCTATCAATCAAAATTGAGAGTGAAATCAGGAACTTCACAGACAAAAAAGGACTAAGGGAGTTTATTACCACCAAACCAGCAATGCAAGAAATGCTAAAGAAGCTGCTGTAAAAAGAAGAAAGAAGAAGGGTAGAAGGAACACCGGTATAAAGAATAAAAATGGCAACAAACAAGTACCTATCAATAATAACTTTAAATGTAAATGGATTAAATGCCCCAATAAAAAGACATAGAGTAGCTGAGTGGATAAGAAAATATGATTGATATATCTGCTATCTACAGGAGACCCAACTCAGAGCAAAGGACTCACACAGACTAATGGTGAAGGGATGGTAAAAGGTTTTTCAGGAGAATGGAAATAAAAGAAAAAAAAAACAGCTGGGTAGCAATACTTATATCTGACAAATTACAGCTCCAATTGAAGGCCATAACAAGAGATACAGAAGGCCACTTCATAATACTAAAGGGAACAATTCAACAAGAAGATATAACTCTGGTAAACATATGCACCCAATACAGGAGCACCCAAATACATAAAAAAACTTCTGGAGGATATCAAGGGAGATATTGACAGCAATACAGTAATAGTAGGGGACATTAATACCCTACTAACTCTACTGGACAAATCCTCTAAACAAAAAAATCAGCAAAGAAACATCAATCCTAAATGACTCACTAGATCAGGTGGAATTAATTGACATCTTCAGAACATTTCACCCCAAATCCACAGAATATACATTCTTCTCAAATGCACATGGGTCATTTTCAAAGATAGACCACATATTGGGACACAGGCAAAGTCTCTTCAAATACAAGAAGATAAAAATCAAATCAAGCATCTTCTCAGATCACAATGGCATAAAATTAGAAATCAACTACAATAAAAACAATTGAAAATATCAAACACCTGAAGGCTAAATAGCATGCTACTAAACAATGATTGGGTTACAAAAGAGATCAAAGAAGAAATAAAAAGCATCATGGCAACTAATGACAATGAAAACACAACAAACCAAAATCTATGGGACACAGTGAAAGCAGTCTTGAGAGGGAAGTTCATAGCTCTACAGGCCTACCTCAAAAAACAAGAAAAAATGGTAATAAATTATCTAACACTACAACTCAAAGAATTAGAAAGAAACAACAAGAAAAAAAAACAGTGCAAGAAGAAGGAAGGGAGTAATAAAGATTAGAATGGAAATAAACCACATATAGACCAAAAAACAATACAAAAGATCAATAAAACCAAGAGCTGGTTCTTTGAAAGGATAAACAAGATTGATGAACCTCTAGCCAGGCTCACCAAGAAGCAGAGAGAAAGGACCCAAATAAATAAAATCAGAAATGAAAGAGGTGAAGTAACAACAAATCCCACAGAAATACAAAGGATTATAAAATAATACTATGAACAGCTGTATTCCAACAAAATCAACAAGCTAGATGAAATGGACATATTCTTAGAAAAATACAAGCTCCCAAAACTCAATCAGGAAGAATCAAAAACCTGAATAGGCTGATAACTACCAAAGAAATTGAAGCAGTGATCCAAAATCTTCCAGCAAACAAAAGTCCTGGTCCAGACAGCTTTATAGGGGAGTTCTACCAAGCATTCAAAGAAGAACTAAAACCTATCATCCTAAGATTATTCCAAAAAATTCAACAGGAAGGCACACTTCCAAGCTCTTTCTATGAAGCCAGCATTACCCTAATCCCGAAACCAGATAAAGACACCACAAAAAAAGGGTACTATAGGCCAATATCCTTGATGAACAGAGATACTAAAATCCTCAACAAAATTCTGGAAAATAGGATTCAGCATTACATTAGAAAGATCACACACCATGATAAAGTGGGATTTATTCCAGGGATGCAAGGATGGTACAATATCTGCAAATCAATAAATATGATACATCACATAAACAAATTGAGAGATAAAAATCACATAATCATATCAATTAATGCAGAAAAAGCATTGGACAAAATCCAACACCCTTTCTTAATAAAAACTCTCAGAAAAGTGGGAATAGAGGGATTATACCTCAACATACTAAAAGCCATATATGACAAACCTACAGCCAACATCATACTCAATGGGCAAATATTAAACTCATTTCCCCTAAGACTGGGATAAGACAGGGATACCCATTTTCACTACTCCTGTTTGATATAGTATTGGAAGTGCCAGCCATAGTGATCAGACAAGAAGAAGAAATAAAAGGCATCCAGATTGGAAAAGAAGTAAAACTGTCCTTATTCACAGATGACATGATAGTATACATAGAAAAGCCCAAAGACTCCCTCAAAAATTACTAGACCTAGTAAATGAATTCGACAATGTAGCAGGATACAAAATTAACACCCAGAAATCTATGGCCTTTTTATACATCAATAATGAATTCACAGAAAGAGAAATGAAAAAAACAATCCCATTTACTATTGCAACAAAAAAATGATGATACCTAGGAATAAACTTAACTAAGGAGGTGAAAGACTTATACTCAGAAAGCTACAGGGCACTGAAAAAAGAGATAGAGGAAGACATAAACAAATGGAAGAACATACCATGTTTATGGATTGGTAGAATCAACAACATTAAAATGCCCATACTACCCAAAGCAATCTACAGATTCAATGCAATCCCCATTAAAATACCAACGGCATATTTCAAAGATCTAGAACAAACTCTCCAAAAATTCATCTGGAATAAAAAAAAAAAAAAAGAACCCAAATGGACACAGCAATCCTGAGAAAGAAGAACAAAGTTGGAGGGATCACAATACCAGATATCAAGTTATATTACCAAGCGTTGGCTCTCAGAACTGCCTGGTACTGGCACTTAAACAGACATATAGACCAATGGAATAGAACAGAGAACCCAGAAATCGGCCCAAGCCATTATCCTCAATTAATATTTGATAAAGGAGGCAAGAGCATACAATGGAGTCAAGACAGTCTCTTCAATAAATGGTGCTAGGAAATTTGCTGAGATACATGCCAAAAAAAACAACTACATCAGCAACTTACACCATACATGAAAACAAACTCAAAATGGCTAAAGGACTTAAATGTAAGAAGGGAAACCATAAAAATCCTACAAGACTCCATAGGCAGCAAAATAGCAGTCATTCGTCATAGCAATGTCTTTACTGCTACATCTCCCAGAGCAATGGAAACTAAGGAGAAAACAAACAAATGGGACTATATCAAAATAAAAAGTTTATGTACAGCAAAAGATACCATCAACAAAACAACAAGAAAGCCCACTGCATGGGAGAACATATTTGCCAATGATATTTCCGTTAAGGGTTTAATCGCCAAAATTTACAGGGAACTCATACAACATACAAAAGGAAGATAAATGATCAAATCAAAAAATGGACAAAAGATCTAGACACTTTTTGAAAGAGGACATACAGAAAGCCCAGAGACATATGAAAACATGCTCAAAGTCACTAATCATCCGAGAGATGTAAATCAAAACAATAATGAGATATCATCTCAGACCTGTCAAATGGCTATCATCAACAAATCAACAAACAACAAGTGCTGGTGAGGATGTGGAGAAAAAAGAACTCTTGTGCACTGCTGGTGGGAATGCAGACTGGTGGAGCCACTGTGGAAGACTGTATGGCATTTCCTCAAAAAGTTAAAAATGGAACTCCCATTTGACCCAGTAATCCCACTTCTAAGACTATATCCCAAGAAACCAGAAACATCAATCAGAAAGGATATATGCACCCCTATGCTCATAGCAGCACAATTTACAATAGCTAAGATTTGGAATCAGCCTAAGTGCCCATCCGCAGATGAGTAGATTAAAAAACTGTGGTATATCTACACAATGGAATACTACATTGCTGTAAAAAGGAAGGAACTTTTACCATTTGCAACAGCATGGATGGAACTGGAGAGCATTATGCTAAGCGAAATAAGCCAGTCGAGAAAGATAAATATCACATGATCTCACTCAGATGTGGGATATAATGATCAACATAATTTAATGAACAGGAATAGATCCAGAGACAAATGGCAGAGGAGGGGAGGGGGTGTTACAGAGCAACCAAAGGACTTGTAGGCATGCATATTAACATAACCAATGGACACAGACACTGGGCAGTGGAGGCTTGCCTGGGATAGGAATGGCTTGGGGGAGGGGGGCAATCGGGGAAAAAGGAGACTTATGTAAAACTTTAGACAATAAAAAAAAGAATAAATTTGGAGGGATCACAATACCAGCTATCAAGTTATAATACAAAGCCACTGTAATCAAAACAGCCTGGTTCTGGCACAAAAACAGGCATGTAGATCAATGGAACAGAACAGAGACCTCAGAAATCATCACAAGCCATTATGCTAGATTAATATTTGACAAAGGAGGCAAGAATATACAATGGAGTCAAGACAGTCTCTTCAATAAATGGTTTTGGGAAAGTTGGACAGATACATGCAAAAAAATGAATCTAGACTACCAATTTACACCATGCACAAGAATAAACTCAAAATGGATAAAAGACTTAAATGTAAGTTGTGAAACCATAAAAATCCTAGAAGAAACAATAGGCAGCAAAATCTCAGATGTCTCTCCTAACAATATTTTGTGGATACATCTTCTAGAGGAAGGGAAACTAAGCAAAAAATAAACAAATGGGACGACATAAAAGTATAAAGCTTCTGCACAGCAAAATAAATCATCAACAAAATGAAAAGAGGGCCCACTATATGGGAAGACATATTTGATAATGATACAACTGATAAAGGGTTAATATCCAAAATATATAAGGAACTCATATAACTTAACAAAAGGAAAACAAAAAATCCAATTAAAAAATCGGCAAAGGACCTACATAGACACTTCTCCAGAGTGGACATACAGATGGCTAAGAGACATATAAAAAATGCTCAAAGTCACAGATCATGAGAGAGATGTAAATTAAAATGACAATGAGGTGTCACCTCACACCTGTCAGATTGGCTACCATCAACAAATGAACAAATGACAAGTGCTGACAAGAATATGGAGAAAAGGAAACCCTTGTACACTGCTGGTGGGAATGCAGTCTGGTATATCCATTATGAAAAACAGTATGGAGTGTCCTCAAAAAATTAAAAATGGAACTGCCTTTTGACCCAGTGATCCCACTTCTAGGAATATATCCTAAGAAACCTGACACACAAATGAGAAGGAATATATGTCCCTCTATGTTCATAGCATTGAAATTAACATTAGCTACACTATGGAAACAGTCCAAATGCCCATCAATAGTTGAGTCAATAAAAAAGCTGTGGTACATTTACACCAGGGAATACTATGCAGCAATAAAAAAAAGATCTCTTACCCTTTGAGACAGCATGGAGGGACCTGGAGTGTATTATGCTGAATGAAATAAGCCAGTCAGAGAAAGGCTAGCATCACATAATCTCACATATGTTGAATGTAATGAACAAAATAAACTGATGGCCAAAATAGATTCAGAGACATAGAAGCATGAAACAGACCGTGGAATCTCAGAGGGAAGACAGGGGTGGGTGGATGGGTAGGAAGAAATCAACCAAAGAACTTGTATGCATATATGCATAACCTATAGACACAGACCATAGGGTGGTGAAGGCCTGGCCAGGGACTGGGACTGGGCTAAAAGGGGTTAATGGTGGAAAAAATGGGACATATGTAATACTTTCAACAATAAAGAATAAAAAAATATTTTTGTGAAACCAAAAAAATTTTATTATAATTTTGTTTTTATACTTTTAAAAAGTTTCTTATTTAATATGTAAAGTTTAATCCTTATATTTTTAATTCAATCACATTTTTGTATACAATAGTCAAGATGGTATATGATACCTGGTTTAAGGAAATGCTTTTCTTTTTATTTCCTACTTATATGCATGAATTAATCATGTTTTGAGGGGTTTTCAAAAACTACATGAATGTTTACAGTAATTTTCTCCTTCCTAATCTGAGGTCAAACTTTTTTTCATTACCAACCCTTCCACCGCACCACCTCCAAAAGACAAAACAAAACAAAGAAGACACAGGACTAACTATATCAAGATAAAATGGCCAAAAGCTATGTTTTAGCTGTTGTATCAAAATACATATAATCTACATTTATATGACCATTGGAAATCATATTTTATTTTTCATACTAACATCATAGTGAAAAATCTCTAAATAAAAAAGGAAAAAATGAATATACCTGGCCAAATAATCCATAGACTGAGAGTAATAATCAGAAATAACTTATCATTAAAGAACTTGAGGAAGTGGAATTTTCCAGGACTTTATTTATTTAACACAATGTGCAGGAAGAAAATAAAACAACAAAAATTAATACATCTTATATATTTACTGATGGTTATATTTAATAACTCAGTCCTTTTGCTTATGGATTTTGTTCCTGTAGAGTCACAAAAAAGTTGTGGGACAGAACTTGAAACCTAAAAGGAAGAAGAATCACATGTTGGCATAAACTCTGGAGTGTCTCACTCAGTGATGAAATACCTTTCATTCAGCCAGAAGTGTATACCAAATGACCGTGAGTGTCTAATGACAGTCCATGGTTAGCTCATCCCAGGATTTATTGCTTATACATAGAGTATTTTATTCAATGACTGCACTTTTTCCAAAATTCTCCAACTATAATAAAGATTTTGTTATTCTATTCCTCAAACTTCATCTTTATCCACAATGAGAATGTGGGTTTTTGCTGCTTTGCTCTCCTAATTATCTTACATTTTGTGATTTTTATTTTCCTACTGCATAAAAGTTTCTTTCAAGAAACATTGCTTACCCGGAGGATGGCTGGTTAGCCAGAGACGGGTAAGATTCCTCAGGGAAGGAACAACCTAAGACAGGCACAGTCGCAGTGGGGCCATCAGGAGAGAAGTTGGGGGTCAACAGAGGTGGGGCACAGAACCTCACCCCCCCAACATTGCAGGGGCCTGAACCCTAGCCCCTTCTGAGGGAGGTCTCCTGCCCCCATGGCTGCTTCATGGTTCCCATGCCCAGCTCAGATCAGGACCCAGGTGACCGACAGACACTTGGCCGACAGCAGCTGCCCTCTCACTCCAACAAGAATTGTTTGAGTTGTCTTGTACCCATGGTGTGGGGAAGTGGGTTTATGATATCTAAATCCAGCCTACCACCAGGAATGCTTAGGACCTACTCAAGAAGGCAAATAATCCTTTCCACTAATATTTACAGGGTAAAATAAGATTGTTGTTAGAGTGATAAATTTGACAGTAAAATAGTAGTCAAGTTTTCAGGCAAATTTAAATTGGCTAGTTGAAACAAGTGAATATGCTAGAAAAATTAATTGTACTGGACAAAAAGGTGTTCCTAAAGTGTTAACTAAAATTTTTATTGGTAGTTCATCTCATGATAAAATTGTGCACCATGTAATGAACCTAAAACAGTAATATTATAGTGCAAAAAATTAAAATTTAAAAGCCATCAAGACTACATTATAAAATTTTCAAAAGCCTCCTAATATTTAAATCAAGAAAGGGGGGATAGTAGAAGAATATCATGTAAGGAAAAATAACCTGTAAGTAAATTACATCTAGAAAATTAATTGTAAGGCTAAAAGCAAGACACCCATGAAAAACACACAAGGTGTCAAAACAAGCCAGAAGAAAATCATTTGGGCAAAAAATGAAATAGGATCCCAAATCAAATTTATAGAAAATATTCCTGTATTAACTTTTGGTCGAGAATATATTTGTATATTTTCAGAAAACAACTCTGAGACCATGTGGATTCCAGCAACAGAGAGGAATCGACAGGACTACTCCAGCCATGAAGACAGAAGAGAAGCAGTCCAGAGATGGAAGACGCCGACATTGCCTTGCCATACTAGCAATTAGCAGCTGTGCGTCACTGAAGGTTGCCCAGGACCAAACCAGAGAGAGTCGGACCTGCATTACCATCATTTGTCCACCATCCAGAACTGAAATGTCATTGTTGACATGTACACATAAGGAACTGTTTGACATTGAAATTGGGTCTCAAAAGAACTGTTGGCCCAGAAAGAAACTCACTACAGACTGATTCATTTGCCTATCAGCATAACCATTATTGCTTTTCTCATTTTCGGTTCTTATAAGTGTATTTCTAATAGCACATGATCTCACTCATCTAGGGGAAATAATGAACAACGTAGACTGATGAACAAGAACAGACCCAGAAACAAGGAGGCATGGATCAGACTGTCGGGCCTCCGAGGGAGGGTGGGGAGGGTGGGGGTAAAGGGGAGAGATCAACCAAAGGACTCGTGTGCATGCATATGAGCCTAACCAGTGGTTAAGGACAACAGGGGGGTGGGGGTATGCGTGGGGAGGGGTGTGGGATGGGAATGGGAGGATGAGGACAAATATGTGATACCTTAATCAATGAAGAAATTAAAAAAAAAAAAGAAACATTGCTTACGTGGTTGATGGCTGGTAATGGGGATTTAGTTCCATGTCCAGTGATTTGAGGAGATAAGGAATAGTAATAACATGTTATCCAATGAACACATTCCCTAACCTGATACTGTTTGCACCAGAAAATATTACTGTAGTAAATAAAAAGTTAATATTTATTGAGGACTTTAATAAAAAAGATAAGTCCATAGAATAGAAATGAGTTTATTCTATGAAGCTGAGAAGAAAGAAATATGTGGTGTTTACAAACTCTCAATTAACTAAAACAATGGATAAAGGTAAAAAGAGGCTAATAAGAAGAAGCCAAGAAGATTAGAGTGAGAGGCAATATGTGATTTCAGAAGCAGATGAGACAAGGATACAAGGCCACAAGCAAAAAATGCAATCTTCAATCTAGAAGACTGAAATAGCAAGGAAAAGATTCACCCCTACAGTCTTCAGAAGGAACACAGACCTGGCAACAAGTTTTAGACTTCTAAACTCCAGAATCATAAGATGATAAATATGTGTTGCTTGAAGCCACTAAGTTTGTGACGTTTTATTATATAGCAATAAAAATCAATACACCACAAAACCCGAGAATTAAAGCATAAGTCACAAGGGGAGATAGCAGTTGTAAACCACATGTGTGAAAAAGCCTGTTAGTGAATGAAATAAAAAAATAAGAAGGAAATTTGGAAAAACAAGATGATGAAGCCTTTTCTTCACATAAGGAGAGACTTAGGTATGTTCCAAAAGAAAAAGAAAAAGTGAAGAGGCAATTATTGAAATTGTTGAAGAGAAACTGTGTGTGAGGAAGGCAAGTTTCTAATTGAAACAGAAAAAAATATTGTAATAACTACAGCCACCACCTACTCCTTAATGGTGGTCATTGTTAGTCATGGTCCTTCTTACTTTAAAGAACCATCTTAGTAAATGAGAGGTTTTCGATGCAGGAGACAAAACACAGGGTCCAGGTGATTAAAAGGGGGAGGTTTTGGGGTGGGCCAGGGAAGTTCGAGCCAAAAAGGGGGCTTAGGTACTTCCTCTATTCAGCTGTTTATGGGGGGCGCGGAGGGCAGGAGAGGTGTGGAACTCTTGCCTCGGGCCAGGGGTCTAGGAAGGCTCCAGTTATCTCTGTCACCATCTACCTTGCAGATGCATGCATCGGCTCTGGACTTCCCCCCTGCCTCGACCTAACAGTAAATATTTAGAGTAACTCATTTACTGATGAGAGAACTACAGTTGAGGGACATTAAAAAATTTGTCCCGGCTGCATAAATCATGGAGCAGGACCTGAATCCAAATCTGCCTGATCAAGTCCATGATCTTAACCCCTCAAAAGAAAGAAAAGGTTGGCACTGATGTCAAGAGCTGACTCCTGTCTTTTAAGATGGAAAGGGAATAAGTGAAAATGAGTGAAGAAATAGATATGCTTTGGATATAAAAAAAGGGAGATGAAAATATACTTACTACAATAAGAAAAAAAAGGTTAATGTTTTCAGTGAGCCAATTTTTAAAGTGTGAGGTCAAGACCAAAATATTTTCTACTGAATCACAATATTCAATCAATATGTTATTACTTTTATGCACATTTAAATTTTTTTTTTTTGAAAGTATTACAGATGTCCCCATTTTCCCCCAATGACTTCATCCATCCCACACCTTCCTCCTCTTTATGCACAATTGTAATAACTCTAAATGGTCATGAGTTTCAGTTCAACTAAATTTTTATGTTTTCTCATTAAAAGAGAAAAAAAAAGGTTAGGGAAGAATATAAACATACCAGAGTGTTCATGTTGAGTCTAAATTAAAATCAATTACATTTATAATGAGTTTCAAATATGCAAGATATTTTCCCACATCTCTAAGTGATAGATTTTACTGAGTGTAAGAAAGTCCAACCTAATTGGCAGACCACAATATAAATTGACTTACCTGAATGGTATTTTGTGCTTCTAATTTGGGAAGGTGCTTGGCTTGACAATTTATTTGCATGCAGAAATGGAAAGAAAACTACAGTTAAAATTTGAGTCAGTGCAGATAATCAGTTATTAGTGATAAGGAATTTTTGGACTGGAACCCGGGATTCTTTGTCCACCGGAACCAAAGGATGAATCCACGGACAGAAAGTGGTATAGCAAAGGTGGAGATTTATTGAAGAACAAGTACAGACTCCCACATGGGGAGAGGGAAGAGTCCCACAGAATGGACTCCCAAGTAGGGAGGGGGAAAAGAGTCCACTGAGTTCCTTTTCCCTATGGCTTATAAAGGCTGTAGATCCTGGTGCCTTGATAGCCCCTCTGATTGGTCACTAGTCCCTTAGACTGGTTACTATGGTAACTCCTGGGCTCAAAGCTTGAACCACATGTGAGGTTCTCTCCCCCTCCTTCCTTATTGTTTTTCTATTCCCTTTGGGCTTTCCTCCTCTCCTGGATGAAGGACTTCCTTCTCTTTATTTTTTATTTATTTATTTTTAATATATTTTATTGATTTTTTACAGAGAGGAAGAGAGAGGGATAGAGAGCCAGAAACATCGATCAGCCGCCTCTTGCACACCCCCCACTGGGGATGTGCCCGCAACCAAGGCACATGCCCTTGACCGGAATCGAACCTGGGACCCTTGAGTCCGCAGGCCGATGCTCTATCCACTGAGCCAAACCGGTTTCGGCCCTTCTCTTTATTTTTTAAATATAGACCTTTTGCTGTTCCCAGCTTCCTCATTCTATGGAAATGTATCTGTTGCAGCTTTCCAGCTCCCCCATTCTATGGAAATATACCTTCTGCTGTTCTGCAGCCCTGTGCTTTCCTCCTTGGTCCCCTTGTTGCAGAAGACCAAGAAGACCAAGGACGCTTTTGAGGAAGTTGGAGGGACACTGTTTAATAACGCCAACGGACTCAGGGAACAGCCTTCCAAATCTGAGTGAAGGAACACGCATGGGGCCCTCCCTTATATCTCCCTCCCTGTGGTCTTTGTCCCACAAGCATGGATCATGCTTCCGGTCCTTTTCTCAGGCCTTGCAAGAAGGCCCCAGGTGTTGGGGGTCTCCAGGCCATATCTGGTGGTCTGGCCTGGCGTCAGAGTTAGGAGCCTTCCCTCTGGCCAGTGCACTGTCCACATTCCAATGGCCTTTGTAACTGGTTCTGCAAGACCAGTGTCTGGGAAAGAGGCAGTGACTTAATTATAGGCTATCAGGAATGTACACTGAGCTTACTGGCCTGGATTCAGATCACTAGCCCCAAATATCAGGGCGACATTGGAATTAGCCCTTTTTGCCTCCTCATTCCCCCCCCTTGTCCCACAAGCTTCTCTTAGCCTCGTGGTACAACGACTACGGGATGTTATGGTGAACATGGGCGACGACCACTCTTAACTACTTCCAGCTGAAAGGGGATGATGAAAAAAGTGGTTAGCATCCCGTGAGGGGTTGTAGGGAATTCTGAAGTTTAAAGGCCTTCCCATCCAGTTTGCAGGCAGGCAGAGGCAAGCAGCGGTTCCACACACAGAATGTTCCTGCAGGGGCACCGGGGGGAGGTGGTTTCAGCCTTGAGGACAGAGTTGCATAGGTCATCTGGGAGGTGACCTGTTGGGTGTTGGCCCTGGGTACGGCTGAAACAAATAGGAGCAACATTAGTTAGCTGCACATGGGCCGTGACAGGTCCTATCAGTTTTTCCATCCAATACAATGTACCCTCCCCCCCCACATGCATTTGGTAGTGGAGTCATAACATGCCGCAGGCTGATAAGTATAGCTAGCAAAAATCTGGCTTGATGGAGCTTTCCCATAGGCTACCCGTTCTAGCATATTTGGGTAGTGAGTTTCTAAGCAAGGTCACGTGGCAGTGGTTCCTATGAGAGGCAAGTATGTGTTAGCTAATATTATCAGTGGGAACATGTTATTCCCTCTATTTCTGTTCAGTGGGGTCCAAAACAGTGAACCGCTAGGACAAAGAGCAGTATTATGGCTATTTCTGCAAGGCAGATGTAGCCAAGGATAGCATGACAAGGTGCAGTCCAGCAATCCATGATGAGGCCTTTGTTTCCTTGCTGTTAGGGAAGCAGTAATTTTATGGTGCTTCTGTGTTCCAGCAAGAACAGATGAGTTCCCTTCCAGGTACTAGTCTCGGGTTCCAGCGGCACTCATAAAAAGACAAAATGAGAATTATTAGAAAGATAAAACCAATGATTATCCAGATATACCAGAGCATATTACCTTTAGGAGGAGATAAGAAAGAAAGATTAGTGTTAGGGAGAATTCAGCAGGGCATTTCTAAATTCCTTGGAGCAGGTTGATCGGCCAGATCTGCTGTCTTCTTGAGAGTGATCCTCAGGGGGTGTTTCTGGTCAGAGGTCACCTTCCACTCAGGCTGGGCATCACTTGGCTGGTGGGCTGCCTTCACCCGGGAGTGGTGGATCCAGGTATTCAGTCCTGCAACCTTAAGAGCTGTGGGGGTGGTTAATATGACTGGATAGGGTCCCTTCCAGGTAGGTGTGAGGGGCTCCTTTTTCCAGTCCTTTACCCAAACCTGGTCTCCAGGTTTATAAGGATGTACTGCTGTTCCTAGAGAGATGGGTAGTAGGTCAGTAACCCATCTGTGTACCTCAAAGACAGTTTTTCCAAGTCCTTGTAGTTGTTTCTGGATTTCTAAGTTCCCTATTTCCCCCAAATCTCCCTTTGGCTGAATTAAGGGAGGGGGTCTACCATATAGAATTTCAAAGGGAGAGAAACCTACCCTGGCCCTTGGGTACAAACCTACCCTGGCCCTCAGAAGTACAAGAGGCAAGATATCTGTCCAGGGTAAGGTTGTCTCTTGGCATAGCTTAGCCATAGTCTGCTTTTGAGTCCGGTTCATGCGTTCTACTTTCCCTGAACTCTGAGGTCTGTAGGCTGTATGTAAGTTCCATTTAATTCCTAAAGCCTTAGCTACCTGTTGTACTATTTCTGCTACAAAGGCTGGGCCATTATCAGACCCTATGGTCGGAGGCATTCCATACCGTGGAATTATATCCTTCAGCAATGCCTTAGTGACTTCTCTCGCCTTTTCAGTGCAAGTGGGATTTGCCTCGACCCAGCCTGAAAAGGTGCAAACAAAAACTAGCAGGTATTTATTCTCTCTGCTAGGCCCTATTTCTGTAAAATCTACTTCTAAGTCCTCAGAAGGAGCTTGCCCACAGTGCTGAACTCCTATTGGTCCCACAGGACCCTGTTTGGCATTGTTCTGAGCACAGAGGAGGCAACGTTGAGAGACTGAGGCACACAAGGAGGGAAGACGGGCAATTAGGTAGTATCTGCCTAACAAAGCTTCTAGGGCAGTCTTCCCTAAATGAGTAAGTTCATGCTGCTGGAGGACTACCTTATGGGCTAACTGTTCTGGGACATAGATCCTATGATCTGGGAGTATCCACCAGCCTTCCTTCATTCTCTTGCTCTCTTCTTGCTGGGTCCATTCCTCTTCCTGAGGAGTGTAGTTTGGAGGTTCAGGTAATTCGGGGGCCAACATGATCCATGATGGTGCCACTTGTTCTTTAGCAGCCAGCTTGGCTGTGGCGTCAGCACGCTGATTTCCTTCTGACACTGAGTCTTTCCCTTTCTGGTGACCTTTGCAATGGATGACGGCTATTTCCTTGGGCTCCCAGACTGCTTCTAGTAACTTTAAAATCTCATTCTGATTTTTTATTCCTTTTCCTCCGGCCGTCAAGAGCCCCCTTTCCTTATATATGGCCCCATGGATATGCAGGGTAGCAAAGGCATAGCGCGAGTCAGTGTAGATGTTGGCACGCTTATCCTTACTGAGTCTAAGGCTCTGGCAAGGGCCCAAAGTTCTGCCCTCTGCGCTGACCATCCTTCAGGCAGGGCCTGTGCCTTGGTTGTCTCAAAATTTGATACTACTGCATATCCGGCTCGTCTTTTTCCTTCATCTAAGAAGCTGCCGCCATCTGAGAACAATACCAAGTCCGGGTTTGGCAGGGGCCTATCCGTTAGATCTGGCAGGCTGGAGTAAGCCTCCTCTAGGACTTCCAGGCAATCATGCTCAGGGGCCCCCTCAGCAACAGGTGGAAAGGTGGCAGGATTAAGAGTTCTTACTGCTTCATATTGAGTCATTCGAGCATGGGTCAGCCAGTGCTGCCCCTTTGACATTTAAGTTTTGCCCTAAGGTAAGCTTATCCACTTCCTTGACTAACAATGCAGTGGCTGCAAGGGCCCTGAGACATGGGGGCCACCCGGAGGCTACTGGGTCAATCTGTTTAGAGAGATAGGCTACTGGTCTTTGCCAGAGTCCAAACTCCTGGGTTAGAACTCCTAGGGCTACCCCGCTGTGCTGTTCTCGTGAACAAAAACATTAAAGTCTCGTGTCACATCTGGTAGCCCTAAAGCTGGGGCCTCAGTTAGCTTTGCCTTTATGGTGATGAAGGCTTTCTCCTGTTCCGGACCCCAGTTGATGGGTGCCTTCTCTTCTCCTTTTAAGGCTTCATAGAGAGGTTTAGCCAAGTCTGAAAACCTTGGGATCCAGATTCGACAGAACCCTGCCGCTCCCAGGAATTCCCGAATCTGCCGACGGGTGCTAGGGACTGGGATGGCACATACTGCCTGCTTTCTTTCAGTTCCTAGTCTTCGTTTCCCTTGGGTGATTCGAAAGCCTAGATACTTGACTTCTTTCTGACAAATCTGTGCTTTTTTCTTAGACACACGATAACCTGTTTCAGTTAACAGTCTCAGAAGGGCTCGTGTTCCCTCCCAGCACTGGGCTCGTGTGGAGCTGGCCAGTAGGAGGTCGTCTACATATTGGAGTAGAACAAACCCCAAGTCCTGTCCTGGGAACTTAGACAGATCAGATGCTAGTGCTCCACTAAAAAGAGTAGGGGACTTCTTGAACCTTGTGGCAGTCTGGTCCAGTTGAACTGCTCCTTGGCCCCTGTAGTTGGGTTTTCCCATTCAAAAGTGAAAAGAGGCTGGCTGGAAGGAGCTAATCTAAGGCAGAAAAAGGCATCTTTCAGATCTAGGCATGTAAACCATTCCACCTCTGATAGAATGAGCCCCAGAAGAGTGTAGGGGTTCCGCAGTGCTGAATGCAAGGTTATAACAGCCTCATTAACTGCCCGTAGATCCTGGACAGGGCAGTAGTCATTAGTCCCAGGCTTTTTGACAGGCAAGAGTGGCGTGTTCCATGGAGACCTGCATCGTTTAACAAGTCCCCACTTGTTAACAAGCCGGTCTAAGTGGACCTGGATTCCTAGGGATGCTTCTCTTGGAATTGGATATTGGTGGATCTTAATAGGCTGTGCCCCAGGCTTTAAGTCAATCAGCACTGGGGCGTGGTCTTTAGCCAGGCCTGGAGGATTCCCTTCTGCCCAGACCAGCGGGAATTCTTTTTCTAATTCAGGTTCTAATGATGAGGCCTTTGACTGGGGGGCATAAAGTCTCCATTCTTCCTCCCTTCTCACTGCTAGGGACAGGATCTTTGGGGAGGCCTCCTCACTTAGGCGAAGCTGTGTTGAGCCATTTGGAGCAAAAGTGATTTCTGCACCCATTTTGGCTAAAAGGTCTCTACCCATTAGAGGCACCGGGCAGTCTGGCAAGTACAGGAATTCATGAATTACTTGATGACCGCCAAGTTGGCATCGGCGAGGGTGGCAGAATGGTCTACGAGTCTGATCCCCAGTAGCTCCAATAATGGTGACCTCCTTTCCTGAGAGAGGTGCTATTTTCTGTGTGACTACTTAGTGCTCAGCTCCTGTATCAACCATAAAGTCCACAGTCTGGCCCCCAATTTTCATTCTGACCATGGGCTCGTGGGGGCCCAGCTGAAAAGAGCCCGGTCTGTCCTAGTCAGAATCAGCCATTGCTAGCCCAATGAGATCTGCTTCAGGTGGCTCTGGCTGATAGCAACTGGGCGGAAAAGGGGGCCCAGTTTTCTTACTTTGTCGTTTGGGACATGCATTCTTCCACTGTCCTGTCTCCTTACAATAGGCACACTGGTCTCGTCTCAGGCTCGGTCTTCCTTTTCCCCCTGGTCTGTATTCTTGATTCCCTTTCTGATCTGTCTGGGAGCCTGAGCCTCTAAAAGCTGCCGCTATTATATTGGCCCTTCTTTGTATTCTCTTTTCTTCCTCCCTCCTTGCCACACTGTCTCGGTTGATGAAAACCTTGTTGGCTATCTCCAGCAGTTCGGTGGCATTCTTTCCCGCAAACCCTTCCAGCTTCTGTAATTTTCTCCTGATATCAGGCTGGGCTTGGCCTACAAAAGCAGCATTTACCATGGTCTGATTTTCCAGGGCCTCAGGGTTAAAGGGAGTGTAGATCCGGTATGCCTCACATAGTCTCTCGTAGAAAGCTGCTGGACTTTCGTCAGGCTTCTGGAAAACTTCAGAGATTTTAGCCATATTGGTGGGCTTCTTGGCTCCAGCCCTGACCCCCTGGAGG
Organism: Ia io; assembly: GCA_025583905.1. Classification (NCBI taxonomy): domain Eukaryota; kingdom Metazoa; phylum Chordata; class Mammalia; order Chiroptera; family Vespertilionidae; genus Ia; species Ia io. The sequence goes on along the minus strand of JAJQQW010000003.1, from coordinate 2,329,824 downwards.
AAGGCCAGCCGATATCTTTCTAGCCTGGCCCTTCCATCTTCTGAGTTCGGGCTCCAATCAGGTTCCTCATCTGGGAAGGCCTCCCTTGCCCCATCTGTCTGTATCTAATATTCCTGCCGGGGCCTGGGTCTGGAGCCACTTCCGAGCCTCTGATACTACTCTCATGCACTCCTCAGTGTTAAAGAACGTGAAAAGGAGCTGCTTGCAGTCCACCCAGGTGGGCTTCTGGGTTTGGAGAATCGTTTCTAGGAGGTGGTAAAACTGGCGGAATTTCCTCAGGGGGTCCTGGCAGAACAGGGGGTTGGGTTCCCTTCTGAGGGACCTGTTTCTTTTCTCCTGCCTGCGTCTCTTCTGCTTTCTCCTCTCCTGCCTGCTTCTCCTTAGCCTGCTCCTGCCCTGCCTGCCTCTTCACTTCTGCTATTAAAACCTTATTCTGTCCCTTGTTACACACGCAGAACCGGACCCAAGGTGGCAAGGTGTGAGCAATTTCTAACCAGCTGTCTATGTAGGGAAACTGATCTGGGTGTCCAGGATCTCCTGTGACTACATTCCACACTGCCCTGACCAGTCCCTTATCTAAGGAGCCTTCCGAGGGCCAGCCGACCCAGAAGGCTGGCCATTCTACTTCACAGAATTTCCTCAGTGTTCTGGGGTTCATTTTAATACCATAGTCTCCATTGAAACCCTTTTCAAAATTTTTCAACATGCAGTTGAGAACAGTGGGTTTACTTTGTCCCGACCCCATGATGATCGGTGGCATGAGACAGACAAGGGAGGGGGTGACCTGTTTTCACAGATCCTCACTCAGATGCCCGCCTGGCCGCATCCCTTGGGAGCTTAGATTTGTCTTAGCTAAGGTGCACCCATATAAACCCCGGGCCTGGTCACCTCCACGTGGGGGTGAGTCACCATTATGCCATATGACAAATCGCGGAACCGCAGGTTGGGGCCCAATCGGACTCCGTAACCAAGGTCGTGGAGCCACACAAAGGATAAGAGAGGGCAGGCCCTCTCCCTCCACACTCACACACTTTCACCAGACATTCACTCAGAGTTTAAACAACAATCCACCCAGTTCCTGATTCCTGATTAATTTGCCTGAGGAAGCCGTATGGCTTCCGGGGAGGTGATCAAGCTCCCCGTTCCACTCACTGGAGTGGGCTGAACTGATGGGGCCCCTACCTTACAGATTCTGTCGACAGGTCCAGAAGTGTCCGTCCACTTTCTCCAGATGCCGGCCGGGTCCTGGGCTGAGGTTCGGGAGTGCCAGGAGTCCCCCGGTTCAATTCTGCTAAAATCAGCAGGGCGTGCCTTCCAGAGGCCTGTCCCGCGCCCCCAGGCCCCAAGACCTGTCCCCTCACCGGAAGCAAAAAAATGCCAAACTCGGTTGGTTTCCCGGTCAGGGAACCATCTGTTGCAGAAGACCAAGAAGACCAAGGACGCTTTTGAGGAAGTTGGAGGGACACTGTTTAATAATGCCAGTGGACTCAGGGAACAGCCTTCCAAATCTGAGTGAAGGAACACGCATGGGGCCCTCCCTTATATCTCCCTCCCTGTGGTCTTTGTCCCACAAGCATGGATCATGCTTCCGGTCCTTTTCTCAGGCCTTGCAAGAAGGCCCCAGGTGTTGGGGGTCTCCAGGCCATATCTGGTGGTCTGGCCTGGCGTCAGAGTTAGGAGCCTTCCCTCTGGCCAGTGCACTGTCCACATTCCAATGGCCTTTGTAACTGGTTCTGCAAGACCAGTGTCTGGGAAAGAGGCAGTGACTTAATTATAGGCTATCAGGAATGTACACTGAGCTTACTGGCCTGGATTCAGATCACTAACCCCAAATATCAGGGCTACATTGGAATTAGCCCTTTTTGCCTCCTCACCCTTAATTTCCAAAATTTCTAAAATTTCCTAAACCTGTCCTATCTTACCCCTAAAATTCCTGTTTTATTAGTATGCAGATATTTTCACTAAGAGCTTTTTTAATGTTTAAATTTTATACTTTCTTAAATATCTACCAATCATTCTGTGTGTTTTTTTAATTTTTATTTATTTATTTGTTTTCTATCCCCATTTATGTCCCCTACATCTTTCTCCACCTCTACCCATCCCCTTCCCTCTGCAATCATCACACTTTGTCCCTGATCATGAGTTCTTTCTCCTTTTTTCTTTTACTTAATCCCTCCACCTGCTTTCACACACCCCCCACAGCTGTCAGCCTGTTCTCTATGAGCTTGTCTCTTATTTTTCTTATTGGTTCCTCTTGTTCATTAGATTCCACATACAAATGAAATCATATGGTACTTGTCTTATTCTGACGGGTTAATTTCACTTAGCATAATGTTCTCCAGGTCTATCCATGCTATTGCAAAGAAATTTGGTCTGTTTTAAATATAAGTTAAAATGCAAATCAATAACAAAGATGATGTAAGTTGGGAAAACATTTCAAATGAGTGAGCCAGTTTAAGCAGTTGCAGAGAAGTAATAAAAAAAAAAAGATAAATTAAGGGTTTCAAGGGAACTGTTACACAGCTAAATAAAAATTTGTGATGAAATAGAAAGAATTGTCATTTTGAAGAAATAAAATTGTGATATAAAAACAAACAAAAGGATGCACTAGAATTTATTTTAAAAAGAGGTTGCAGACTGGAAAAACAACGAAATTAAAGATTATACACCGGAATTAACAAGTTAAACACAGCTGAGGAGACAATCTATAATAAGAAAGGGAAGAGGATGACTGGAGACAGGTAGAAGTAGGGATATGGGCTTAAAAGTGACAGCAGGCCCAGAGGGTGAAGAGGAAGCTGCAATGCACCAAAGCCACATCCCTTGGAGACAGGTGTTAATATCCAACAGAGGAAAGTAAAAGCCATAGGGCTAGTGGTGGCCAGGGAATCTGGATCTAATACCGTAGCCACAAAAGGCTGCACTGAGGCACCCCAAAGGGCAGCCTAAGCTGCGCAGTGCTGGAGGGAGAGAAACCCACAGTTTCATGGTTGTTTTGTCTTTGCTTTTATGGGCTAAACCCAGAACATAGTGAAACAGTAATTTTAGGGGGATATAGGCAGGCTTACAGAATTTTTAGAATTGGGGTCCAAGGAAAAACACAGGGCTACAGATTGGAAGAAGGTACATCTCCATAACACAAGGAAGCCAGGTGCAGGGAGCAGCAACAGTTGCATTTACATAAGATAAGGAAGCTGGAATAGCCAAAAAAGGACTATATTTACAAAATAAAGAAGAAGGAAGAAAGTCAGACAGAAAGAACAATGTGGGAAGAGGGTATTACATGTCCCAGGTGGTGTTTGACCTTTGAGTTCAGGAGTTACTATAGTAACCAGTCTAAGGGAATAGTGACCAATCAGAGGGGATATCAAGGCACCAGGATCTGCAGCCTTCATAAGCCAGAGGGAAAAAGAACTCAATAGGACCCTTTCCCCTCCCCACGTGGGAGTCCATTCTGTGGGACTCTTTCCCTCTCCCCATGTGGAAGGCTGTACTTGTCCTTTAATAAATTTCCACCTTTGCTATACTACCCTCTGTCTGTGGATTCATTCTTTGACTCTGGTGGATAAAGAATCTGGGTTCCAGTCCAAAAATTCCATTTCAATAGGACCTTTCAATTGCACTCATTCACCTGAGGCTTTGGCACAAGGAGAGAGGCACCAATTTGGGGTGCCTGGGGAGAGGATAGGGAGGGAAGCAGGGCAGGGAGACTGACCAGGGCTCCTGCATTGGGACATTCCTAAGCTTCCAAACCTAAGTGGCCATTTCTCCCCTGAAGAGCTAGTCCCTCTCAGTAGCCTCAAGACAGGTAATACAGCCTGCCACACCCTGCCTGCATTTTGAGCTAGACAAAGGAAACAAAGGCAGAGGCCAAGTTTATGGATATGAATAGGCCCAAAGAGCCTCAGTGACTGGTTTGGAAGAGGGGCCGGTCCAACCCGCTATTCTGGGAACCAGACTGATAAAAACTCCAGGTTGCCAGCCAACCCCATTGGTCTCCATACAAGGATCTCTGACCAACCAAGGCCAGAGTTTTGGGCCACTCATGAAGGAATAGCTCTGGGACAGGAAAAAACACTCATCTTATTCCCTGAAAGCAAAACAGCACAAACCCCACCTAAAGCCCTGTCAGAAACAGATGCTTGAGTGATTAAGACTGACAGCTGGCAGACAGGCAAAGAGGACATGTGGGTTCTGCCTGCTTGTAGCCAAGGGCTGTGGAGACAGACACAAGCAGTGGAATTGTGGATTGCTTGGAGCTTCAAGTAGAGTGCTAAAGCTTGACAGTGGCCAGCACCTAAGTACCTAACAGGAAGCACAGAAGTAGCAGACAAAACAGAAGAGTGGGGTACTAAACCAGCATCCCTGGGGCATTAAAACTTGACTGAAATGAACAACACTTTGCTTTTTAATTTATTTTATTTTTATTATTTTAAATTTCTTTTATTATTTTTTTATTTTTCATTTTATCTTATTTGTATTTTTTTTTTACCTTTTTTACACCTTTTTCTTCCTCACATCTTTCTTTTCTCCTGTATTTCTTCTCCTTTCCCTATTTTAGTTTTTCTATTTTCTTGCATTTTTCCCCTTTTTAAAAAATGGATCAGTTTTATCTGCTATATTGATGTGTTATTATTCTAGTCTCTAGTGGTTTATTCATATATGTAATTCCCCCTTCCCTGATCCTACCCACTACCCCTTCTCTTTTCTTTCTATTCACTACTCATTTTTTTTTCTCTTGCTCTTTTTTTCTCCTGTTTTTTTTTACTTGTTTCACTTGCTAAATGTAGGCTTATCGGCTCTCTCCTCTACTCTCCTTTTATATATATATATATATATATATATATATATATATATATATATATATACACACACATATATATATATATATAATTTTTAATTATTTTTTTATTTTTTATTCTTGTCTAACCATTTCTTTTCACCTTACTATATTCTTCCACTATTCATCCAATTCCTCAACCTTATTTTCTCTATTTAAGCTCTGTATCTACAGATTCTGCCCCCCCCCCCTTTTTTTCCTTGGTATTTTTTGCTTGTGCTTTTTGGTTTATTTGTTTCATTTCTTGTGTTTGTGCCACATAGTATTTCTTTTATATTTCCTTTTATTTTTTTATTTTTTGCTAATATTCTTGTTCTCCTTTCTCTTTCCCAGTTCTCTTATCTCTGGTGGTCACGTTTATTGGGGTGGTAGGTTTCTTGTGTACATTTGTGTTTTGTTGCTTCTGTGTCATGTTTTGTTGTGTTGTATTTTGTGCTGTTCAGTCAGCGCTTCAACAATGGCTGGTACAATGTGGTAGGGAGCAAGCTATATAATCAGACACTGTGAGAAGAGACTCCATCCATGAAAGGGACAATAACACTCAAGACCCAACTACATCAGAAGAACCCAAATATCTCAAGTAGGAGGCATCTTTAGAACTCCCATCTGAAGAGACCTGAAAGAATACACAACTAGGACCTACAAAACATCTACTACATAAGACCAATTCAGATAATCTTGGTGGCATAGCAGTTTGATCTAATACATAAAAACAATTACAAAGGAACAGCAAAAATGGGGATTCAAAGAAATAACCTTCAAATGAAAGAAAAAAGGAATCACCAGAAAAGGTACTAAATTAAATAAAGACAAGCAATTTTTCAGAGAAATAATTCAGAGGAATGGTTATAAGAATGCTCAAACATCTGGAGGAAAAATTCACTAACGTGTAAGAAACAAAAGGAAATAAAGAATGTTATACCTGCAATAAAAAATAAAAACAACAATAGAAGGTTTCAACAGTAGACTAGAAGAAACTTAAGATCAAGTCAGAGAGTTAGAAGACAAGATAGAAAAAAAACAACAACACCCAAGCAGAGCAGCAACTGGAAAAAATATTAAAAGCAGGAGGAGGTGTAGAGATTCTACCTACTATATAATCAGAAACCAAATCAGTAGCCAAAATGAGGAGATAAAGAAACAACCACCAAATAAAAGAAGTAGAGAATTCTCCAGAAGAAGAGATAAATGAAACAGTGATAAAAAAATTTATCTGAAACAGAGTTCAGAGTAATGATGGTAAAGTTACTCAACAGCATGAAAAAATATATAGTAACTGTAAAAACAGAAAGAAAGAATGACATAGCACAAAAAAAACCCAAAAACAACAACAACATTGGAAGGAATACACAGCAGATTAGGGGAAGCTGAGGATTGAATCCATGAATGAGAAGACAGAGTTGAGAGAAAAAAGATGGCGACCGGCAAGAAGGTAGAGAGGGAGAGAGTATGAGAGAGTGAGGGAGCGATAGAGGAGTGTGTAGATGTGTGGTGTGTGTGTGTGTGTGTATGAGCTAGGGACAGTTAGATTCTGCAGGTCATCCAAGGGGCTGCCAAACTGGGCAGTCTTAGACGGCAGAGCCCAGCGCACAACGCGGACACTTCTGGGCAGCCAGTGTTGGCAAAGAGACCATGCCATCTTGAGAAACAGAGCTGCTTGAGACTAGGATCCTGGCCTCAGCACCACCCAGTTGCATCTCCGACGCAAACCAGGACCCTGCATTCACTGGGGATAGGGACCTGCAACCACAGCTGCAGACCAACAGACAACAAGAATCCAGACATCCTGGCTGCATATTTCTGTGAGTCAAGGAGCCTATCCCCCTCCCTGAAGGTTCGTGGATAGCACCATAGTAACTGATAGACCCGCCCCTTGCACGGGCCACAGTGCTCCTACAGGAATTTGAGCTTGGGAGCACATCACTTGCTGCAGCGTCACTACTGGAATTTGAGCCTGGCAGCGCGTGCACATGGGCCACAGCACCGTTATGGGATTTGAGCTGAGCCTGCGCACACACAGAGACTGGGAATCTGCTCCCCGCAATGCAATCTGTTGAGAAAACCCAAAGCCCATGCAGGGTGGCAGTGCCATCTGACTTCATTCTAGGCAAGCACACAGTGAAGTCTGTTTTCCGCAGAGCACACAGTACTACTGTGCAACCCAACCCCCCATGGTGACTGGAACTCAGATTCTCCAGGTGGGAGGCAGCACTGAGCACCACTAACTTAACTCTGTTTCTTACCGTGTGCTCCTGGGATCCCTGACTCACAGTGCATTCACACTAAGAGCCAGTGACTTCAATTCTTGGTGCATGTGCACACAGGGACCCTGATTTTCAGCAAGAATCTGCATGAAGCAACAGACTATGATACTCGATTCTTGGTGCAGACACAGGGGAACTCTGACTCCTGGCACATGTTAGGGACTCTGATTTTTGGCACACGCCAACAGCGTGGTACAGGTGGGGTCCCTGATTCTATGAGCGCACATGAGACCACACTGTGCACTGGTAACACCAACCCTGGGTGAGCCTGGTTCCCACCAACCCACGAAAGCCACATGTCTTAGTGTCGGAGCATGTCAGTGACACTCGGGTGGTGTGCAGCTCCCACAGAACACAGCCCAGGTCCACGCAACTCCAAGTTTGAACCTTCTGGTTCAAACTTCTGATAGTCAGAATGGGGAGACAACACAATCCCCAGAGGAAAGAAAATAGGAGCTGCCAAGAAAGGAAATTAGTGAAACTGAAGAATGAAACATGACCAGAAAAGAATTCAGAGTAATGGTCATGCAATTCATACATCGGATGGATGAGAAAATCAATAACCTATGCAAGAATCAGGAAGAAATCAAAAGTGATATAGATTTAATCAAAAACACCATGGAAAGTTTCAACAGTAGATTAAAAGAAGCAGAGGACCAAATTAGTGAGTTAGAAGATTAGGTAGAGAAACAAGCTCAATCTAAACAGCAACTGGAGAAAAAAATTAAAAAGCAGGAAGAGAGCCTAAGGGAGCTTTGGGACAACATGAAACAAAGTAACATACGTATAATAGGGATGCTAGAAGGATAAGAAGAGCAGCAAGGATTAGAAAATCTATTTGAAGAAATAATGACAGAAAACTTCCTGGATATGGGGAAGGAAAAAGTTGCACAAGTACAGAGAGTCCCAAGCAAGATCAATCCTAAAAGCCCCACACCAAGACACATCATAATTTCAATGGTAAATATTAACAACAAAGAGAGAATCTTAAAGGCAACAAGACAGAGACAGAGAGTTACCTACAAAGGATCTTCCATCAGATTATCAAATGATTTCTCAACTGAAACACATTAAGCTAGAAGGGAATGGAAAGATGTATACAAAGTGTTGCAAAGCAAAGGACTGAATCCAAGAATACTCTAACCAGCAATACTATCAATCAAAATTGAAGGGGAAATCAGGAGCTTTGCAGACAAAAAAAGGCTAATGGAGTTTATCACCTCCAAACCAGCAATGCAAAAAATGTGAAAGGGAATGCTGTAAAAAGAAGAAATAAAAAGGTAAGAAGGAACACAGGCACAAAAATAGAAATGACTACAAACACGTACCTTTCAGTAATAACTTTAAACGTAAATGGACTAAATGCTCCAAAAAAAAGACATCAAGTAGCTGAATGGATAAAAAAAAAAAAAAAAAAAAAAAAACACGACCCATATATGTGCTGTCTACAAGAGACCCACCTCAGAACAAGGGACTCACACAGACTGAAAGTGAACGGATGAAAAAATATCTTTCAGGCAAATGGAAATGAAAAAAAAGCTGAGGTAGCAATACTTATATCTGACAAAATAGACCTCAAAGTGAAGGCCATAACAAGAGATAAGGAAGGCCACTTCATAATACTAAATGGATCAATACAACAACAGGATATAACCCAGACAAACATATATGCACCCAATGTAGGAGCACCCAAATACATTAAAAAAAAAAACAACCTCCTGGAAGATATCATAAGAGAGATCGGCAACAATACAATCATAGTAGGAATCTTTAATACACAACAGACATCACTGGATAAATCCTCTAGACAAAAAATCAGCAAAGAAACAGCAATCCAAAATGACTCACTAAATCAGATTGAATTAATTGACATCTTCAGAACATTTCACCCCAAAGCCGCAGAATATACAGTACATTTTTCTCAAGTGCACATGGGACATTTTCAAAAATAGACCACATATTGGGTCACAAGCAAAAGCTCCCCAAATTCAAGAAGATTGAAATCATACCAAGCATCGTTTCAGACCACAATATCATAAAATTAGAAATAAACTACAATAAAAACAATCCAAAAATCTCACACTTGGAAGCTGAATAGCATGCTATTAAATAATGACTGGGTTACCAAAGAGATCAAAGAAGAAATTAAAAACATCCTGGAAACTAATGACAACAAAAACACAATCCAAAATCTATGGGACACAATGAAACCAGTCCTCAGAAAACAAGAAAAAATGGTAGTAAAGCATCTAACTCTACAACTCAAAGAATTAGAAAGAGAGCAACAAGAAAAGCCCAGAGTGAGCAGAAGGAAGGAGATAATAAAGATCAGAGCAGAAATAAATGACATAGAGACGAAAAACTCGATACAAAAGATCAATGAAACCAAGAGCTGGTTCTTTGAAAGGATAAACAAAATTGATGAACCTCTAGCCAGGCTCACCAAAAAGCAAAGAGAGAGGACCCAAATAAACAAAATCAGAAATGAGAGAGGCGAAATAACAACAGACCCCACAGAAATACAAAGAATTGTTAATAAAAATACTATGAACAGCTCTACTCCAACAAACTAGACAACCTGGAGGAAATGGACATATTCCTAGAAAAATACAACCTTCCAAAAGTCAATCAGGAAGATTCTAAAAATCTCAATAGGCCGATAACTATAAAAGAAATTGAAGGAGTCATCAAAAAACTCCCAGCAAACAAAGCCCGAAGCCAGATGACTTCAAAGGGGAATTATACCAAACATTCAAGGGAGAACTAAAATCTATCCTCCTCAGACTATTCCAAAAAATTCAACAAGAAGAAACACTTCCAAGGTCATTCTATGAAGCCAACATCACCCTACTGCCAAAACAAGATAAAGACAACACAATGAAAGAGAATTATAGGCCAATATCACTCGTGAACATAGATGCCAAAATCCTCAACAAAATTCTAGCAAATCGGATCCAACAGTACATCAGAAAGATCAAACAACATGACCAAGTAGGATTTATCCTGGGGAAGAAAGGATGGTACAATATTCGCAAATCAATAAACATGATACATCACATAAAAAAATTGAGAGATAAGAATCACATAGCCATATCAATTGATGCAGAAAAAGCATTTGACAAAATCTAACATGCCTTCTTGATAAAAACTTGCAGCAAGGTGGGAATAGAAGGATCATACCTCAACATAATAAAAGCCATATATGACAAACCCACAGCCAACATCATACTCAATGGACATTTCCCCTAAGAACAGGAATAAGACAGGGATGCCCACTCTCACCATTCCTGTTTGACATAGTACTAGAAGTACTAGCCATTGTGATGAGACAAGAAGAAGAAATAAAAGGCATCCAAATTGGAAAAAAAGAAGTAAAACTGTCCTTATTCGCAGATGACAAGATATTGTACATAGAAAACCCTAAAGACTCCATCAAAAAATTATTAGACTTAATAAATGAATTCGGCAAGGTAGCAGGATACAAAATTAACACCAAGAAATCTATGGCATTTCTTTACAACAATAGTGAACTTACAGAAAGAGAAACTAAAAAATCAATCCCATTTACCATTGCACCAAAAGATTAAGATACCTAGGAATAAACTTAACTAAGGAAGCAAAAGACCTATATGAGAAAAACTACAGGACACTGAAAAAAGAGATAGAGAAAGACATAAACAGATGGAAGAACATACCGTGTTCATGGATTGGTAGAATCAACATCATTAAAATGTCCATACCACCCAAAGCAATCTACAGATTCAATACAATCCCCATTAAAATACCAACGGCGTATTTCACAGACCTACAACTAACTCTCCAAAAATTCATCTGGAATAAAAAAAGACCTGAATAGCCACAGCAATCCTGAGAAAGAAGAACAAAGTAGGTGGGATCTCAATACCAGATATCAAGCTGTATTACAAAGCCACTGTTCTTAAAACAGCCTGATACTGGAACAAGAACAGACATATAGATCAATGGAATAGAATAGAGAACCTAGAAATCAACCCAAACCGCTATGCCCAATTAATATTTGACAAAGAAGGCATGAACATAAAATGGAGTCAAGACAGTCTCTTCAACAAATGGTGTTGGGAAAATTGGACAGATACATGCAAAAAAATGAAACTAGACCACCAACTGACACCATACACAAAAATAAACTCAAAATGGATACAGGACTTAAACATAAGATGAGAAACCATAAAAATAGTAGTGGAATCCACAGGCAGCGAAATCTCAGACATATGCCAAAGCAATTTCTTCACTGATACTGCTCCTAGGGCAATGGAAACTAAAGAGAAAATAAACAAATGGGACTACATCAAAATAAAAAGCTTCTGCACAGCAAAAGAAACCATCAACAAAACAATAAGAAAGCCCACTGCATGGGAGAACATATTTGCCAATGTAGTCTCTAACAAGGGTTTAATCTCCAACATTTACAGGGAACTCATACAACTTAACAAAAGGAAGATAAACAATCCAATCAAAAAATGGGCAATGAACCTAAATATATACTTTTCGAAGGAGGACAGAAGGAAGGCCAAGAGACATATGAAAATATGCACAAAGTCAGTAATTATCTGAGAGATGAAAATCAAAACAACAATGTGTTATCATTTCACACATGTCAGAATGGCTACCATCAACAAATCAACAAACGGCAAATGTTGGCGAGGATGTGGAGAAAAAGGAACTCTTTTTGCACTGCTGGTGGGAATGCAGACTGGTGCAGCCACTGTGGAGAACAGTATGGACTTTCCTCAAAAAACTAAAAATGGAACTCCCATTTGACCCTGTGATCCCACTTCTAGGAATATACCCCAAGAAGCTAGAAACACCAATCAGAAAGGATATATGCACCCCTATGTTCATAGCAGCACAATTCACCATAGCTAAGATTTGGAAACAGCCTAGGTGCCCATCAGCAGATGAGTGGATTAAAAAACAGTGGTACATCTACACAGTGGAATACTACGCTGAGGTAAAGAAGAAGGAGTTCTTACCATTTGCAACAGCATGGATGGAACTGGAGAGCATTATGCTAAGTGAAATAAGCCAGTCAGAGAAAGATAAATACCACATGATCTCACTCATTTATGGAATATAATGAACAACATAAACTGATGAACAGGGACAGATCCAGAGACAGAGAAGCATCGATCAGATTGTCAAACCTCAGAGGGAAGGTAGGGGAGGGTGGGGGTAAGGAGGAGAGATCAACCAAAGGACTTGTATGAATGCATATAAGCCTAACCAATGGGCACAAACACCAGGGGGGTGAGGGCATGAGTGTAGGGGGTTGGTTTGGGAGGTTAATGGAGGTATGAGGACACATATGTAATACCTTTACCAATAAAGAAATTTTAAAAAATCTTTAAAGAAAGAAAAAAAAGACAGAGTTGAAAATATCATTCAATCAGAGAACAAAAGACAAACAAACACAAAAAAACACAATTAAAAAACAGGAGGACAGCTTAAGGGAGCCTTGGGATGATGTGAAATGTAATGATATTAGAATAGCGGGTGTGCCAGAATAGGCAGAAAGGGAGAAAAGGATAGAGAACGCGTTTGAAGAAATAATGGCAGAAAACTTCCCTAACCTGATAAAGGAAAAATCACACAAGATCAACAGGCACAGAGAACCCCAAGCAGAAAGAACCCAAACAGGCCCACACCCAATAACATTATAATTAAAATGCCAAGTAATAAAGACAAAGAGAGAATCTTAAAGGCAGCAAGAGAAAAGAAAACCATTACCTATACAGAAGTTCTCATAAGGCTGACAATTGATTTCTCATCAGAAATTCTACAGGCTAAAAGAGAAAGGTATGAAGCATTCAAGGTAATGGAGATCAAGGATCTGAAACCAAGATTATATATCCAGCATGCTATCATTCAAAATAGATGGTCCAATAAAGAGCTTCCCAGACCAAAAAAAAAAAAGGTAAAGGAGTACATCACCACCAAGCCAGCGTTACAAGAAATGCTAAAGGGACTGCTGTAATGAGAAGAAGAAACAGAGAGAGAAACCTAGCGATACAGAATTAAAATGGCAATAAATAAGTACCTATCAATACTAACCCTCAATGTAAATGAGTAAATGTTCCAATCAAAAGGCGTAGGGTAGCTGAATGGATACAAAAACATGATCCAACTATATGCTGGCTACAAGAGACTCACCTCAGAACAAAAGACTAACACAGGATAAGAGTGAAGGGATGGAAAATATTTTCCATGAAAATGGAAAAGAAAAGCTGGAGTAGCAATACTCATATCCAACAAAACAGACTTCAAAATGAAGGTCATCACAAGAGATAATACAAAACAAACAAACAAACAAAAAACACCAGCTGTTTCTTTGAAAGGATAAACAAAATTGGCAAAATGATAGCCATACTCATCCACCAACAGAGAGGTTCCAAATTAATAAAATCAAAAATAAAAGTGGAGAAGGAACCACTGACCCAACAGAAATACAAAGGATTGTAAGAAAATACTATGAACAAATATATGCCAATAAACTGGCCAATGTGGATGAAATAGACAAATTCCTAGAAAAATATAATCTGCCAAAACTGAATCAGGAGGAATCAGAAAACCTGAATAGGCCAATAACAACTAATGAAATAGAAGCAGTAGTAAAAAATTCTCACCAAACAAAAGCCCAGATCCAGATGGCTTCACAGGCAAGTTTTACCAAACATTGAAAGAGGAACTAACACCTACACTCCTCAAACTATTTCAGAAAACTCAAGAGAAAGGAACACTTCCAAACCCTTTTTATGAGGCCAGCATTATCCTAATTCCAAAACCAGATAAAGACACTATAAAGAGAATTACAGTCCAATATCCCTGATGAACATAGATGCTAAAATCCACAACAAAATATTAGCAAATCACACCCAGCAATATATTAGAAGATCATACAACATGATCAAGTGGGATTTATTCCAGGGATGCAAGGCTGGTACAATATTCACAAATCAATAATCGTGATACATCACATAAACAAATTGAAAGACAAAAAAATATGATCATACCCATAGATGCTGAAAAAGCATTTGATAAAATCCAACACCCATCCTATATAATAAAGATATAATATGCAAATGGTAGTCATGCCATCACACTGTCAGGCAGTAACGGCTCAGACATTCAACACTGGGGAGAGTGGAATGAGGGCCAGCCAGGCTATGGCCCAGGAGAGGGACAAGTTGCCCACCCCACAGTCCTGGGAGCCAGCACCTGCAGCCTGAGTGAAGCCGCCTGCCCACAGTCCCCTGTGGCTGTGGCCAGCTCGGACAAAGCCGGCCAAGGTCCTGGGTGCCTGAGGTGGGCCAGAGGAAGGGAAGCCTGGATCCTGGGTGCCTGCGACTGGCCGGAGGAGGGAATCCTGGGTACTGGGTGTGGGACAAGGCAGAGATAGTTAGGGGTAATCAGGCAGGCAGGCAAGCAGTTAGGAGCCAGTGGTCCCAGATTGCGAGAGGCAATCAGACATCCCCTGAGGAGTCCCGATTGGAGAGGGTGCAGGCCGGACTGAGGCCCCTCTGCCCCATGTATGAATTTTGTGCACCAGGACTCTAGTTTTTAATAAAAATTCTCAGCAAAGTAGGAATAGAGAGAGCATAACTCAACATGATAGTGTCCATATATGACAAACCTATGGCCAACATCACACTCAATGGGCAAAAACTAAAACCATTTCCCCTAAGAACAGGAACAAGACAGGGATGCTCACATTCTCTACTCCTGTTCAACATAAGATTGGAAGTGCTAGCCATAGTGATCAGACAAGAAGGAGAAATAAAAGGCATCCAAATTGGAAAAGAAAAAGTAAAACTGTCATTATTCACAGATTACATCATATTGTACATAGAAAGCCCTAAAGATTCCATCTAAAAACTGCTATACTTAATAAATGAATTCAGCAATGTATCAGGATACAAAATTAACACCCAAAAATCTATGGCTCTATTATACACCAATCATGAACTCACAGGAAGAGAGAAAAACAAAAAAGACAAATCCCTTTTACCATTGGACCAAAAAATTTAAGATACCTAGGAATAAGCCTAACTAAGGAGATAAAAGACCTGTACTTGGAAAACTACAGGACATTGAAAAAAGAGATAGAGAAAGACATAAACAAATGGAACAATATACCATCTTCATGGATTGATAGTATCAACATTATTAAAATGTCCATACTAACCAAAGCAGTCTATAGATTCAATGCAATCCCCATTAAGATACCAACAACATATGTCATAGACCTAGAACAAACTCTCCAAAAATTCATTTGGAATAAGACAAGACCCTGAATACCTGCAGCAATCCTGAGAAAGAAGAACAAAGTTGGAGGAATAACTATACCAGATATCAAACTATATTACAAAGTCACTTTTCTCAAAACTGTCTAGTACTTACACAAGAACAGACATATAAATCAATTAAACAGAACAGAGAATCCAGAAATCGACCCAAGCCATTATGCTCAATTAATATTTGACAAAGGAGGCAAGAACATACAATGGAGTCAAGACAGTCTCTTCAATAAATGGTGCTGGGAAATTTGGTCAGATACATGCAAAAAAAGGAAACTAAATCACCAACTTACACCATACACAAAAATAAACTCAAAATGGATAAAGGACTTAAACATAGATGGGAACCCATAAATATCATAGGAGAATCAATAAGCAGCAAAATAGCAAACATATGTCATAGCAATATCTTTACCGATACAGCTCCTAGAGCAATGGAAATGAAAAAAAAGCTGGGGTAGCAATACTTATATCTGAAAAATTAGACCTCAAAGTAAATGCCATAACAAGAGATAAGGAAGGCCACTTCATAATACTAAAGGGAGAAATCCAACAAGAAGAAATAATTTTGGTAAACATATACGCTCCCAATATAGGAGCACCCAAATACATAAAAAAACTCCTGGAGGATATCAAGGGAGAGATTAATAGCAATACAATCATAGTAGGAGACTTTAATACCCCACTATCACCATTGGACAAATCCTCTAAACAAAAAATCAGCAAAGAAACAGCAATCCTAAATGACTCACTAGACCAGATGGAATTAATGGACATCTTCAGAACATTTCACCCCAGAGTCACAGAATATACATGCTTCTCAAGTGCACAAGGATTATTTTCAAAGATAGACCATATGCTGGGTCACAGGCAAAGTCTCTTCAAATTCAAGAAGATAGAAATTATATCAAGCATCTTCTCAGATCACAGTGGCATAAAACTGGAAATCAACTACAATAAATACAATCCAAAGAAATCAAACACATGGAGACTAAACAGCATGCTATTAAACAAGGACTGGGTCACCAGAGAGATCAAGGAAGCAATAAAAAACATCATGGCAACAAATGACAATGAAAACAAAACAATCCAAAATCTATGGGACACAGCGAAAGCAGTCTTGAGAGGGAAGTTCATAGCTCTACAAGCCTATTGCAAAAAACAAGAAACAATGGTAATAAATTACCTAACCCTACAACTCAAAGAGCTAGAAAAAGAGCAGCAAGAAAAGCCCAGTGTAACGAGAAGGAAGGAAATAACAAAGATCAGAGCGGAGATAAATGACATAGAGACCAAAGAAACAATACAAAAGATCAACAAAACCAAGAGCTGGTTCTTTGAAAAGATAAACAAGATTGATGGAACTCTAGCCAGGCTCACCAAGAAGCAAAGAGAGAGGACCCAAATAAACAAAATCAGAAATGAAAGAGGTGAAATAACAACAGACCCCGCTGAGATACAAAGGATTGTTACAAAATACTACGAACAGCTCTATTCCAACAAACTGGACAACCTGGAGGAAATGGACATATTCCTAGAAAAATACAACCTTCCAAAAATCAATCAAGAAGAATCTCAACAGCTCAATAGGCCAATAACTATGGACGAAATTGAAGCAGTCATCAAAAAGCTTCCGGCAAACAAAAGCCCGGGGCCTGATGGCTTCACAGGAGAGTTTTACCAAACATTCAAGGAAGAACTAAAACCTACCCTCCTCAGACTATTCCAAAAAATTCAAGAGGAAGGAACACTTCCAAGCTCCTTCTATGAAGCCAGCATCACCCTAATACCAAAACCAGATAAAGACAACACAATGAAAGAGAATTACAGACCAATATCCCTCATGAACATAGATGCCAAAATCCTCAACAAAATTCTAGCAAATCGGCTCCAGCAGTACATCAGAAAGATCATACACCATGACCAAGTAGGATTTATCCCAGGAATGCAAGGATGGTACAATATCCGCAAATCAATAAACGTGATACATCACATAAACAAATTGAGAGATAAAAATCACATAGTCATATCAATTGATGCAGAAAAAGCATTTGACAAAATCCAACACCCTTTCTTGATAAAAACTCTCAACAAAGTGGGAATAGAAGGCTCATACCTCAACATAATAAAAGCTATATATGATAAACCCACAGCAAACATCATACTCAAAGGACAAAAACTAAAAACATTTCCCCTAAGAACAGGAACAAGACAGGGATGCCCACTCTCACCACTCCTGTTTGACATAGTACTGGAAGTATTAGCTATTGCAATTAGACAAGAAGAAGAAATAAAAGGCATCCAAATTGGAAAAGAACAAGTAAAGCTGTCTTTATTTGCAGATGACATGATATTGTACATAAAAAATCCGAAAGGCTCCGTCAAAAACTAATAGACTTAATAAATGAATTCAGCAATGTAGCAGGATACAAAATTAACGCCAAGAAATCTATGGCCTTTCTATACACCAATAGTGAACTTACAGACAGAGAGACTAAAAAGGCAATCCCATTTACCATCGCACCAAAAAAATTAAGATACCTAGGAATAAACTTAACTAAGGAGGTAAAAGACCTATACACGGAAAACTACAGGACACTGAAAAAAGAGATAGAGGAAGACGTAAACAGATGGAAGAACATACCATGTTCATGGATTGGTAGAATCAACATCATTAAAGTGTCCATACTAACCAAAGCAATCTATAGATTCAATCCACTCCCCATTAAAATACCAACAGCATATTTCACAGACCTTGAAAGAACTCTCCAAAAATTCATCTGGAATAAAAAAAGACCCCAAATAGCCACAGCAATCCTGAGAAAGAAGAATAAAGTAGGAGGGATCTCAATACCAGATTTCAAACTGTATTACAAAACCATTATTCTCAAAACAGCCTGGTACTGGCACAAGAACAGACATATAGATCAATGGAACAGAATAGAGAATCAAGATATTGATCCAAACCACTATGCTCAATTAATATTTGACAAAGGAGGCATGAACATACAATGGAATAAATACAGTCTCTTCAATAAATGGTGTTGGGAAAATTGGACAGACACATGCAAAAAAATGAAGCTAGATCACCAACTTACGCCATACACAAAAATAAACTCAAAATGGATACAGGACTTAAACATAAGACGGGAAACCATAAAAATACTAGAGGAATCCACAGGCAGCAAAATCTCAGACATATGTCAAAAGAACTTCTTCACCGATACTGCCCCTAGGGCAATGGAAGCTAAAGAGAAAATAAACAAATGGGACTATATCAAAATAAAAAGCTTTTTTTACAGCAAAAGAAACTATCAACAAAACAACAAGAAAGCCCACTGCATGGGAGAACATATTCGCAAATGGCATCACTGATACAGGTTTAATCTCCAACATCTACAGGCAGCTTATACAACTTAATAAAAGGAAGATAAATGATCCAATAAAAAAATGGGCAATGGACCTAAATAGAATCTTTTCCAAAGAAGACAGAAGGAAGGCCAAGAGACACATGAAAACATGCTCAAGGTCACTAATTATCCGAGAGATGCAAATCAAAGCAACAATGCGGTATCATCTCACACCTGTCAGAATGGCTATCATCAACAAATCAACAAACGACAAGTGTTGGCGAGGATGCGGAGAAAAAGGAACCCTCGTGCACTGCTGGTGGGAATGCAGACTGGTGCAGCCACTGTGGAGAACAGTATGGAGTTTCCTCAAAAAACTGAAAATGGAACTCCCATTTGACCCAGTAATCCCACTCCTCGGAATATATCCTAAGAAACTGGGAACACCAATAAGAAAGGATATATGCACCCCTATGTTCATAGCAGCACAATTTAAAATAGCTAAGATCTGGAAACAGCCTAGGTGCCCATCAGCAGATGACTGGATCAGAAAACTATGGTACATCTACACAATGGAATATTATGCTGCCATAAAAAAGAAGGAATTCTTACCATTTGCAGCAACCTGGATGGAATTGGAGAACATAATGTTAAGTGAAATAAGCCAGTCAATGAAAGAAAAATACCACATGATCTCACTCATTTATGGATAATAAAGAACATTAAAAACTTGAACAAAAAGATAGATACAGCCGAGACCGGTTTGGCTCAGTGGATAGAGCGTCGGCCTGCGAACTCAAGGGTCCCGGGTTCGATTCCGGTCAGGGGCATGTGCCTTGGTTGCGGGCACATCCCTAGTGGGGGGTGTGCAGGAGGCAGCTGATCGATGTTTCTCTCTCATCGATGTTTCTAACTCTCTATCCCTCTCTCTTCCTCTCTGTAAAAAATCAATAAAATATTAAAAAAAAAAAAAAAAAAAAGATAGATACAGAGGCAGTAAAGCATCAAACAGTCTGTCAAATTACAGCAGCAAGGTTAGGGAGAGGTTGGGAAGATAAGAGATTAATCAAAGGACTTGTATGCATGCATATAAGCATAACCAATGGACGCAAAACTCTGGGGGGTGAGGGCATATATGGGAGTGGGGTGGGGGGGGCAATGGTAAGATATGTACACATATAATACCTTAATAAAAAAAATTGAAAAAAAGAAAAAAAATTAAATAAATAAATAAATAAATAAATAAGACTAAATAAAAATAAAAATCTTCTCTACCACAAAAGAAACCATCAACAAAACAACAAGAAACCCACTGCATGAGAGAACATATTTGCAAATGTTATCTCCGATAAGGGCTTAATCTCCAAAATTTAGAGAGAACTCATATAATTTAACAAAAGGAAGATAAACAATCCAATCAAAAAAATGGGCAAAGGACCTAAATAGATACTTTTCAAAAGAGGACATACAGCCAGACAAGGGACACCTGACATGCCCCTGCATTCTTTGGGAATCATCAGAAAGAAAGCCTCCGGAGGTGAGTGAATTCAAATTCAATTAAGGAATTTTGAGTTTGATTAGTCTTCTTGTACCGGGAGAAGGACTGAATGCAGTTGTAACTTCTCTGGTGAGGTTCTCACTGAAACATTGGTCGAGAATCCTGTCTTGGGGCGTGCGTGCCAGGAGTGCCCCTACGTCCATCAGGGGAGTTGGGCAGTGTTACGGTTATCTACTTAACCCCCAAGAGTGCTTGTCCACTGAGTGTGAGTGCAGATGTTTTTCTGTCTGTCTCAGCATAATTATCTGTTCATTAACTGGTCTATAAATGTAAGTGTAAGAGCTGCTTTGTATTATCCTATACTTTTGTGTACTTTTGTTAACTGAGAGAGATGTCTGGCTAAAAACATAAGAGTATTTGTTGATGTTTTTGTTTCTTTGTTTAATTTGTTTGGGGCAAGCCAGCCCCACTTTGGTCGGGGAGCCCAGTAGGGTGAACTATAAAAGAGATTGTAGGATGACATTAACTGTCCTTCTCTTTCTTTTTAAGTATTAGCTCTTAGTTTTTATCTTTCCCCCTCTTTCCCTCTCCTGGCAGGAAGAGATAAGAGCCAATAACTAAAATGCTAGCAATAAATTAGCCCTTTGTTTTAAACTTCTCTTTGAGATTTTTATGACTTTACACTCTTTTGCAAAAAGTTCTAAGAAAAAAAAGCCGAGTTTTGCCGCCTGGAGATGGAGAGCACAATGAGGGGGATGGAGCAGGTAGATGGACAAAGGGGCTTTCAGAGGAGCCAGCAAAAATAAATGAAACCTATCTCTCCCTACTCTCTTCACCAATGCCCCCCTTAGTCTCAGCCCACCTGCACCCAGGTAAATAAAATAAGAAAGGCAAAAACAGGAAACTAACATGATATTCACAATTGTAGAACAAGTGGCCTAGGGAAGGGCTGGCCCAGAGGGTCAGAAACAGAAGCCGCAGTAGTAACCTTAGATGTTATCTCTAAGGAAGAATGTAGTAGTTTAAATCCAAGCCTGCTTCTATAATAATTTTCTTAATTAACTTAAAGGCTTTGGAGCATTGCTGGGTTAAATGGTAAACATCTAAATATTTAAAAAAAAAACTGAAACATTAACTGCTAGACAAGTTTTAATTTACCTGCTGTTAGTTTTATTACAGGAGGAAGGTCTCTTATACTTTATTAAAGGTATATTTTCTTGAAAGTAAAAGTCCATTTGAAGTTTTTTCATAAATGTTAATCTAAAAAATGCTGGCTCATTGCTTTTTGGTAATCATTAAAGAATTAAGGTTTCTAAGAATAAAGAATTCTAATACATTTAAAAAATCCCATCTAATTAAGAGGGAATATGCCAATTGACCCTCACACCATTGCAAAGATGGCGGCACCCACAGCATATAAGGAGGGAATATGCTAATTGACTGCCATGCCCTCAGAGATGGCAGTCCCCACAGCCACAAGATGGCGGCGCCCAGTCCCCTCAGCCTCCCAGCCACCCAGGGCTGTCCCGAGGAGCAAGCAAGCCTCAGATGGTGGCTTCCCAGCCACCCAGGGCTGCCCAAGGCTCAGTTAACCAGGGCAGGCCGAGGGTTGCACTGCCGGCAATGGCAGCAGCAGAGATGTGATGGGGCGTTGCCTTCCCCCGATTGCCGGGTCACCTCCCACCCCTGAAGGCTCCCAGACTGTGAGAGGGGGCAGGCCAGGCTGAGGGACCCCCCACTCCAGTGCACAAATTTTCATGCACCAGGCCTCTAGTATTAAAATAAAAATACTTAATAAAAGGTCTAAGGCAGTGATGGGCAACCTTTTGAGCTTGGTGTGTCAAACTTCGCCAAAAAACTGAGCATAACTCGGATAGTGTGTCACTTTGAGGAAAAAACATTATTTCACGATATTTATAGTTTAAATAACATAAATGTATTATTGTTATATATAATTGTATTTAATAAACCAAAAACTAAATATTTAACTTACCTGCTTAGTGACTTCTTTGTTCATCCGTCAGTCAGTTTCTTTCGTTGGTCTTGATATTATTTAGTTTGTGTGGGGTGCCGTGAACTAAGATAAGTGAGGGGGAGGGGGAATTCTTTAACTAACCTGTCTATTAGTGACTTTTTTGTTGCTGAATTTCATTGGCTAAATCTTCAATTGAAGGTTGGTATTTTGTACATTTCAGGCCCAAGCAAGCGCTACTAACTTCATCTGTCAATCTGTTTCTTTTGTTGGTTTTGATATTATTTAACACTGAGAATAAGGCCTCACAAAAGTATGTAGAGGGAAAAATTGTGAGTAAAGCCATTGCTATATTTTTCAGGGTGCTAAAAGTGTCTGGTAGTCAGTTCCAGGCACTCCAAATTTCCTGTTTGTAGTGGCACTCCTCTTGATTCTCCAAGCAGCACCTTTCCAGATTCTCAAGCTTTGACCTCAAGTCGACAAACACCTGAGCCCAGATACTGTCTTGAAATTCTGCAAGTTGTATCTCCAAATCATCAATTTGCATCCATTGGAAACCATTTAATTCCAAACTACTGTAGACTACTACATCAAGATACTTAATTATTTTCATGGTCTGTTCTAGACTTCTAAATTGACTAAATCTATTACTAAACTGGTCAAGTAATGAGTCTAAAACATGCTGGTACTTCATATGCAAGAGTTCCATTTCATTTTGTACAGCTGCACTGGCCTTCTCAAAATACTTTGTTACTCGAGGAAAATACTTATAAGTTTTAGTTTCTACATCTCGCTTGAAAATTTTAACTTTACTTTCAAAAGCTTTTATGTATCCAAACATAACGTCAATACTTTTGCCAAAATCTTGTAACTTTAAGTTCAGTTTATTAATATGAACAGAGAGATCTGTAAAAAACATCAGGGTGTTGACCCACTTATCATCATTAAGCTGAGGAAAGTTTCCCAGATCCTTATCTTCAAGAAATACCTTAATTTCTTCAAAGCACTCCACAAAGCGCTCAAGAACTTTGCCTCCGCTCAGCCATCTTACATTATTGTACATCAGCAGTCCACTGTAGGTAGAATCAACCTCCAGTAAAAGTGCCGAAAATTCTCGCTTGTGAAGGGGGCGAGCAGCTATTAAATTAACTATTTTTGTAACAACTGACATTAAGTCGTTTAAGTCGGTGAATCCTGCCTTGGCACATAAAGCCTCCTGATGGATAATACAATGAAAAGGCACAATCGGATGTCCAATAGCTTCTGTAAACAATTTGACAAATCCGACTTTTTCCCCCACCATATTTGGTGCCCCATCTGTCGTCACTGACACAACTTTAGAGATATCAATGCTTAGGTCATGAAATGTTTGTATAACAACCTTACATATCTCGCTTCCTGATTTACTTGTTGACACTGATACTAACTTTATCAACTCTTCTCTCATTGTGAGACCATCAGGATATTGACCAATAATGGCCAACTGAGCATGTGATGTGACATTAGTAGTTTCATCAAGAGAGATCGAAAAATATTTACACTTCCTTATGTCTCTCTTTAATTGATGTTGTACGTTTGTGTTCAGTCTCATTATTCGGTCTTTTATGATATTTCTACTGAGTGGTAACTCACGTATTCTCTTAATAATTGCATCTTTATTCTGCATATCGTGAAATAGAACTGGTGCACATCTTAGGAGAGTTTCTTTAATAAATTCTCCCTCACTGAGCACTTTTCCATGCTGAGCTATAGAGTGAGCAAAGCTCAAACTTGCAGATGTTAAATTTGTAGAGCCTTTCATAAATTTAAGGATGGAATTAGATTGGCTCTTATAAAGGTGTAGCTGCCTGGAAATGTATTCCTTCCTTTCATCCTCACTTTTTTCCAAGAGCTGGGAATGATTAGTTTCAAAATGTCTATTTATATTCCATGTTCTGCTTACTACCGTTTCAGTACATAGAATGGAAAATGATCTGCCATTTTTTTCTATAAAGCCATACATCTCGGTCCATGTCTCTTGAAAGGGTCGGCCACTGCTACTACCACTTCCTTTAGTTAACCTTAGTTTTTTTTATTTTTTGGGTTCTCCATCAGGGGGGGCAGTGACAGAAGATAGATTTATAGATAGCTAGTTAGGCCTATTAGGGGTTAACTAGCCTAACTAACCACAAAATGGTGCATATAACTGTCTTTTAGGAGAGGGCAGGGTTAATAAGCAGAAATAGGGGTTAATAAGGATGCACAAGAGTAATAGTGGTGAAATGGAGAGTGCACTATGGAGCAAGATGGTTTTCCTTATGTGAATTAAAATGGCTTCCACTATTTCTAATGGCGAGAAATGGTGCTCATAGCACGCCACAAACCCTCGCCTCTCCCAGCCTCCCCCTCACTTATCTCAGTAATGATGGATTAGAAATCCATAACACCCCAGAACAGTAGACAATGGTTGCTATGGTTAACTGTTATTTGGTTACTGGTAATGGCAGGGCCCCCAGAGATACGTCCCCCGCTGCATTCCGCTGCTCCCTGCTCTGCCAGCGGAAGTGAGGGCAAAGATCCCGGCTTAACCAGAAGTCCCAGAACTAGACACTCTGTGCCGGACTTCTGTTGTTTTGGCCTACAGACCTCCGGCACAGAGTATCTAATAGGGGAGGATGAAACATTTGCGACTAGAGTCTTGGAGTAGACTCTAGTCGCAAATGTTTCATCCTCAGGAGCAGCAAATGTTTCATCCTCGGCATGCTGCCGCCTCAGTAGCCGCGTGTCATCAGAAATGGCTATGCGTGTCAGTGCTGACACACGTGTCATAGGTTCGCCACCACTGGTCTAAGGCACAGTTATGCATTTTTAAAGGACATAAAAAAGTTTGAAGGCTAATTTGAAAGTATAAAGGTTATGTATATAATTAAAAAAGGACAGACTAAGGTTTCAGCAACAGGCAGAAAAATAAAACAGTCAGGACAGGAGCAGGCATAGCTGAGGAAAAATGGAACTCCCAGAAGCCAGGTAGTGGAGAGGTAGAGCTGGAGCCCACAGCCGCCCTGGTGATTTAGAGCTGGTTACTAGACAGATTAAAGACTCAGCCCCCGAGAGCCAGGTGAAGGAAGAGGGGAGGGGACTGGATGTCCTAGACACCTGCAGCCACCGGAAGAAACAGCAGCAACAGCAGCAAGAAAAGTGGGGAATGCCAGACAGTAACCTGACACCTGAGCTGTTGCCCAGTGAATTATAAATATTTTACAATATACAATAAAGGACTTAAGCATTTGGCTTACTAGTTAAAAGGTTAAAACTGAAAAAAAAAAACTAATAAAAATAAAACAACATTATAGAAACTCAAAACAACTCAGAACAGCTGTGCCCTTGCTGCTCTGACACTTGGCTTTGCTGGCAGGATCTGGAAGATGTATGGGTCCCAGAAGGAGCCAGTGCTCCCAACACTAGGTGTCAGGACAGGACTTTAGGGGTAAGTGCCCTGTCAGGAGATCGTATTGACTCCCCACCCCTTGAGGACTTTGAACCAGATCTCCAAAGAGTGAGCGAGAGGGGAGGTCAGACACCCAGAGCCAACCAGCAGCAACAATGACAAGCGGGGGACAGCAGACATTTGCCTGACACTGGAGCTGCCTAGCTGCCATCCAGTGAGTAATGAGCATTTTACAACAAGCAATACAAGACTTAGGCCTTTGGCTTGCTGGCTTCAGCAGTTAAACCAGAAGCCAATAACTGCTACTAGCCTTCCGGCAGACCCAGGAATAGAGCAGCGAGACCGGGATCTGTGAAAGCAGCAGATAGAGCTAGTGAAAGCTCCCTGTTTGCAAATGTGCTGAAAGGGTTCAGAACTACAAAAACAACTGCCAGTACCTGCTGCTGCTAGGAGCAGAGGGGTTGATATTGCCTTTCAGTGCACCCCCTTGGGAGAGGCCTGGTTGCTGCTCTGCCACAAAGAGGACAGGTGGGAAGGCAGGGGCCTGATGCAGCCTCCAGAGTACTTTGCAATATGCAAAGTTGTTTCTACTTGCAGCCCTGGCTGTTTTGGGCTGGCAGCTTAGAGCCAAGGGCAGCAAGAGACAGTGGGAGCCTGTGCACTGCCTTGCAGGCCTGTGTGGCCATGCCCATATCAGGGTAGCAAAAACCTCAACTTTAGAAAAGTAAGGGAGGCCTGTTAGAACAGAGGAAAGCGGTGAGTACCAGTCCTCAAAAGAAATCCTGTATCGTATAAGGCCCTGTGAAGGGTTAAAAACTCATGTAGAGGAGCTACTCCCTCAGTCTGTTCTGAGAGGGCATGTCACCTCCACCCCGGAGATCACATATGGTTTAAGGACAAGTCAAATAGAGGGAACCCTACTACAGGGACAGCTGTAACTGTCTATTTGAATATAGACACATTTTAAATTTCTTCTTGTCATTTAAAGACAGTTACTGTTTTAATACATTTGAAAAAATATTACTCTAAAGAGTCCATAAAAAAGATTGGCAAGGAAAAATTAAAAAATCTTAAATCTCACTCATCTAGGGGAAATGATGAACAACATAGACTGATGAACAAGAACAGACCCAGAAACAAGGAGGCATCGATCGGACTGTCGGGCCTCAGAGGGAGGGTAGGGGAAGGTGGGGGTAGGGAGGAGAGATCAACCAAAGGACTTGTGTGCATGCATACTAGCCTAACCAATGGTTGGGGACAACAGGGGGGTGGGGGCATCCGTGGGGAGGGGTGTGGGATGGGAATGAGGGGATGAGGACAAATATGTGACACCTTAATCAATAAAGAAATTAAAAAAAAGAGAGAGAACAAAAAAAGTACCTATCAATAATAACCTTCAATTTAAATGGATTAAATGCTCCAATCAAAGATATAGGGTAGCTGAAAGGATAAAAATTGTTACCCATATATATGCTGTCTACAAGAGACCCACCTCAGGACAAAGGACTCACACAGACTGAAAGTGAAGGAATGGAATAAAATTTGTTCAGGGAAATAAAAATTTAAAAAGTTGGGGTAGCAATACTCATATATGACAAAATTTACCTCCAAGTAAAGGCCATAATAAGACATAAGGAAGGCCATTTTATAATACTAAAGAGATCAATTCAACCAGAGGATATAACTCTGGTAAATATATATACACTCAATACAGGAGCACCCAAATACATTAAAAAAAAAATCTGGAAGATTTCAAAGGAGAGATCGACAGTAATACAATCATAGGAGGGAAATTTAATATACTACTGACACCACTGGTTAAATCTTCTAGAGAAAAAGTCAGAACTAAATGACTAACTAGATTAGATGGAACTAATTAACATCTTCAGAACATTTCACCCGAAAGCTACAGAATATACATTCTTCTCATGTGCTCATGTGATATTTTCAAAGATAGACAACATAGTAGGACAAAGGATAAGTCTCTACAAATTCAAGATTTAAATTACATCAAGCATTTTCTCACATCAAAATGGCATAAAATGAGAACTCAGCTACAATAAAAACACCCCAAAACAATCAAACACATGGACACTTAATAGCATACTATAAACAATAAATGGGTTACCAAAGATAAAAAAAAAGAAGCAATAAAAAACATTCTGGAAACAAATGAAAAAGAAAACACAACAATCTAAAATCTATTAGACACAGTGAAAGCAGTCCTGAGAGTGAAGTTCATAGCACTACAGGCATACCCAAAAAAAGAAAAACTGGTAATAAGTTATCTAATCCTACCACTTAGAGAACTAGAAAGAGAGCAACAAGAAAACCCCAGAGTAAGTGGAAGGATGGAAATAACAAAGATCAGAGTGGAACTAAATGACATAGAGACAAAAAACAAACAAAACAAAAACAATAAAAAATATCAATAGAACCAAGAGCTGATTCTTTGGAAGGATAAACAAAATTGATGAAACTGTAGCCAGGCTCTCCAAGAAACAAAGAGAGAGAACCCAAATAAACATAAGTAGAAATTAAAGAGATGAAGTAATTAAAGAGATGAAGAAATTAAAGAGATAAACTGAACCCCCAGAAACACAAAATAATGTTAAAAAATATATATATAACAAATAAGCCTATTCCAAAAAACTGCATAACCTAGACAAAATGAACATATCCCTAGAAAAATATAATCTTCCAAAATTCCATCAGGAAGAATCAGTAAACCTGAATAGGCCTATAACTACCAATGAAATTGAAGCAGTAATCAAAATACTCCCAGCAAGTAAGAGCCTTGGTCCAGACGGCTTCACAAGGGAGTTTTACCAAACATTAAAAGAAGAACTAACTCTGATCCTCCTCAGACTATTCAAAAAAATTCAAGAGGAAGAAACACTTCCAAGCTTTTTCCATGAACCAGCATTACCCTAACCCAAAACCAGATAAAGACACTAAGAAGAAAGAGAATTAAGTTTAATATCCCTGATGAACATAGAGGCTAAAATTCTCAACAAAATATTAGCAAATCACATCCAGCAATACATTAAAAAGATCATACACCATGATAAATTGGGATTTACTCCAGGGATGCAAGGCTGGTACAATATCCACAAATCAATAAACATGATACATCACATAAACAAATTGAAAGACAAAAAAAACACATGATCATATAAATTGATGCAGAAGAAGTATTTGACAAAATCCAGCACCCTTTCTTGATAAAAACTATTGTCAAAGTGGGAATAAAGGGATCATACCTCAACATAATAAAAGTCATATAAGCCAACATCATGCTCAATGGGCAAATAATAAAACCATTTCCCCTAATAACAGGAACAAGAAAGGGATGCTCACTCTCACCACTCCTGTTCAACATAGTACTGGAAGTGCTAGCCACAGCAAGAGAGAGGCAAGTGCTGATCAAAAGCTGCCACAGGGGCAACAGATCAGTCTCTGCTACTCTCTTCAGGCCTCTCTCTGGCCCTGATTCACAGCCCCCTCAGTAGTCAGTGCTGGAGGACCGCGCCTGCAGCTGAAGCAGTCAGAGGCAGTTGGGTCGAAATCAGGCTGGCAAGGGAGAGCAGGTGGGGACGAGATCAGGCCAGCAGGGGAGAGCAGTTAGGGGCAATTAAGCAGGCAGGCAGAGGCAGTTAGGGGTGATCAGGCAGGCAGACAGGTGAGCAGTTAGGAGCCAGCGGTCCTAGATTGTGAGAGGAATGTCCAACTGTTGGTTTAGGCCCAATCGCACATAAACTGGCACTTGGACATCCCCAATGGGTTCCCCGATTGGAAAGGGTGCGGGCTGCGCTGAGGGAACCCCCCCTCCATTCACAAATTTCATGCACCAGGCCACTAGTATATATAATAACAATGTAATATGCTAATTAGACCAGACAGCTGAGCAACCTTCCGGACATCATTCTGGATGTCCTTCTGGACAAAGCCGCTGTGGGGAGGCCCAAGGCAGAGGCAGTTAGGGGTGATCAGGCAGGCAGGCTAGCGGTTAGGGTCAATGAGGCAGGCAGGTGAGTGGTTAGGGGTGATCATACAGGCAGGTGAGCAGTTAGAAGCCAGTGGTCCTGGATTGCGAGAGGGTGCAGGCTGAGCTAAGCCCTCCCACCCCCAATTCATGAATTTCATGCACTAGGCCTCATATATATATATATATATATATATATATATATATATATATATATATATATATATATATATATATATATAAAATCACCAGTTCTTTGGTCCTCTAGTATATACATATATATAATACTAGAGGCTCAGTGTACAAATTCGTGCTCTGGTGGGGTCCCTTGGCCTGGCCAGCTATTGGGGCTGGCCAGGGGGAGGGACCACAGGAGATTGGCCAGCCATGGGAAGTTGGCTATGGGAATGCACTGACCAACAGGGGGCAGCTCCTGAATTGAGCGTCTGCCTGCTGGTGGTCAATGTGTGTCATAGTGACTGGTCGACCAGTCATAACGGTAGCTTAGGATTTTATATATATAGATACGCATCACCAGTTCTTTGGTGGATCTCTTTCCACTCATCTACCCACCTCTACCTTCTGTCTGAAATTCCACAGTCTATTCCATGCTTATGTGTCAGTGGATCTATTTTGTTCATCAATTTATTTTGTTCATTAGATTATACATATGAGTGAGATCATGTGATACTTGTCTTTCTCTGACTGGCTTACTTCATTTAGCATAATATTCTTCAGGTCCCTCCATGCTGTCTCAAATATTAAGAGATCCTTCATCTTTACAGTTGCATAGTATTCCATGGTGTAGACGTACCAGTTTTTGTTTTGTTTTGTTTTTTTATCTACTCATCATCTCCTGATGATAACTTGGGCTGTTTCCACATGTTATATATTGTAAATTGTGATGCTATTAACATAAGGATGTATACATTCTTTCTGACTGGTGTTTTTGGGTTTCTTAGGATATATTCCTAGAAGTTGAATCTCTGGGTAAAATGGCAGTTCCATATTTAATTATTTGAGGAAACTCATACTGTTTTCCATAATGGCTGCACCAGTCTGCATTCCAACCAGCAGTGTATTGGAATTCCCTTTTCTCCACAACCTCATCAGTACTTATCATTTGTTGGTTTTTTGATGATACACATCTGACAGGTGTGATTTTAATTTACAACTCTCTGATAATCAGTGACTTTGAGCATCTTTCCATATGTCTCTTAGCCATCTGTATGTCCACTTTGGAGCAGATTCTACTTAGGTCCTTTGCCCATTTTGTAATTGGACTGTTTGTCTTCCTTTTGTTAAGTTGTATGAGTTCCTTACATATTTTGGATCTTTCATCTTTTCCCATATAGTGGGTTCCTTTTTCATTGTGTTGTTTGTTTCTTTTGCTGTGTAGAAGCTTTTTATATGGATGTAATCCCATTTGTTTATTTTATCCTTAGTTTCCTTTGCCCTAGGAAATGTATCTGTGAACTTACTGCTATGAGGCATGTCTGATACTTTGCTGCCAATGATTACTTCCAGGATTTTTATGGTTTCACAACCTACGTTTAAGTCTTCTATCCATTTTGAGTTTATTCTTGTGTATCATGTTCATTGGTCATCTAGTTTCTTTCTTTCTTTTGTGTGTGTGTGTGTATATGCCCAACTTTCCCAGCACAATTTATTAAAAATACTGTCCATTGTATGTTCTTGACTCCTTTGTCAAACATTGATTTGGTGTAATGGCTTGGGTCGATTTCTGGGATCTCTATTCTATTCCACTGATATATATGCCTGTTCTTGTGTCAGTACCAGGCTGTTTTGATTACAGTGGCTTTGTAGTATAACTTGATATCTGATATTTTGATCCCTCCAAATTTATACTTATTTCTCAATATTGCTGTGGCTATTCAGTCATTTTTGGTTTCATATAAATTTTTGGAATATTTGTTCTAAATCTGTGAAATGTGCCATTCATATTTTAATAGAGATTTCATTGAATCTGTAGATTGATTTGGGTGGTATGAACATTTTAATAATGTTGATTCTACCAATCCATGAACACAGTATATTCTTACACTTGTGTATATTATCCTCTATCTCTTTTTTCAACATCCCATAGTTTTCTAAGTACAAGTCTTTCACCTCCTTAAGTTTATTCCTAAGTATCTTAATTGTTTTGTTAGTTTCTCTTTCTGATAATTCTTTGTTGATATATAAAAATGCCATTGATTTCTGGGTGTTCATTTTGTATCCTGCTACATTGCCAAATTAATTTATTAAATCTTAGAGTTTTTTGGTGGAGTCTTTAAGGTTTTCTATGTGCAAAATCATGTCATCAGCAAATAATGAGTTTTACTTTCTCCTTTACAATTTGGATGACTTTTGTTTCTTCCTGTTTTTTTATTGTTGTGGCTGGGACTTCCAATATTTTCTATATATAGAATGGTGGAATGACCAGAATGACCAGTAGCTATGATGCATACTGTGGCAGCCAACCAGCCTGATCCGGGCCACAATTGCCCTCTCCCCAGCAGCCCCTGATTGGCCCTCAACACCCTGATCAGGGACAGGGCCAGCTGCCAACTACCTGTGGCCCCACCCCCGGCTGGCCAACCACCTGCAGCCCCTCCCTCTGGCTGGTCCCACCCCTGATTGGGCCCCAACACTCCAAACGGGGATGGGGATGACTGGTCAACCACCCACAGCCCCTCCCCCTGGCCAGCCTCCATCAGGGCAGGCTGGCCGGACCTCACCCATGAATGAATTCATGCATCGGCCTCTAGTTTTGAATAAGAGTGGTGAAGTAGATATCCTTGTCTTGTTCCTTTTCTTAAGGGAAATGGTTTTAGTTTTTGCCCACTGAGTGTGATGTTTGCTGTATATTTGTCATATATGGCCTTTATTATTTAGATATGATCTTTCTATTCCCACTTTGCTGAGAGTTTTTATCAAAAACTAGAGGCCCGGTGCACGAAATTCGTGCACTGGGGAGGATGTCCCTCAGCCCAGCTTGCACCCTCTCTAATATGGGACCCCTTGGGGGATGTTCAACTGCAGGTTTAGGCCTGATCCCTGTGGAATTGGGCCTAAACCTGCAGTTGGACATCCCTCTCACAATCCGGGAGCGCTGGCTCCTAACCGCTCACCTACCTGCCTGATTGCCCTAACTGCTCCCTTGCCGGCCTGATTGCCCCCTAACTGCTCCTCTGCGGGCCTGATTGCCCCCAAATACCCTCCCCTGCTGGCCTGATCACCCCCAAGGCTTTTATTAGTATAGATATGACCCTGCACAGAAAATTTTACTAACCCTGCTTTACAATAAGGGCTTGACGATTGAATCATTAGGACCAGACACCAAGATTTCCTTTCTTTGAATAGTGGAGGGAATACTTATCTTGTCTTTAAGTTGCCCAGAAATTAAAATGAGATAATGAATTAGAAAAGTATAAAAGCACCATATAAAGCCAACTGTCTTTTTAATGAAGGGGCAAAATGAAAAACACTTTTTATTCTCCCCTTCCTTCCTTTACAGCTTTTATTTAAACTTTGAAATTTATAAAAATTTCACTCCAATTTTCATTTCTTTACATTCA
This sequence comes from Ia io, assembly GCA_025583905.1. Lineage (NCBI taxonomy): Eukaryota > Metazoa > Chordata > Mammalia > Chiroptera > Vespertilionidae > Ia > Ia io. The sequence continues at coordinate 2,296,574 of JAJQQW010000003.1, read as the reverse complement.
ACATTATTTTGTATTGGTTTCAGGTTTTATATTAGTTACAGAATAGTGGTTAGACAATCATATACTTTACAAAGTGTTCCCCGATATTTCTAGTACCCACCTGGCATCATACCATCATTACAACACTATTGACTATATTCCCTATTTAAGTGACAGTGGGTTTACAGGTTCCTTTCAGTCTTTCTTTTGTGTTGCTTGTCCTTCCTTTTCTTTCTCACTTCTTCCCTCATTTTCTTTATATAGTATCTCAATTGGCCATCAAAGCTCAGTGAAGGCACTGGGACACGCTTCATCCATTTTACAGACCAGGAAACTGAGGCCAATTCCAGTTGGCTGTGGAACTTGACTCAGCACACAGGAAGCCCTCAGAGCCATGCTCTTTGCACTTCCTAAGGGGCAGCGGCCCAGCAAACAGAACAAACCTTCCAGTCAGGCTTCCGAGCCTCTTTCTCAAGCACCTCTTCATTGCGGATGCTCCACATTCTTTCCTCTCCCCCCATTCTTTACTGCCCCCCCTTCTCCGAAGCAGGTGGAAGGCTTCCCACTCACTGCCTAGGCACGCTCTGCCATGGGGAGGGGTGTAGCGAGCTTGCTTTTGGGTCAAGGCAGGAGCAGGACTCACTGCCTCTGAAGTGTGAAGGCTGCCTGAGCGAGGCCCATTAGCACTGGGAGCTTCTCTGAATCACATCAGTCAGTCCAGTACCCTGCAGTGCAGCACCCCTCCACTGAGGTGGCACCACCCCTCAACCTCCACCTCAGGGGTGAGGGTCCTTGCCCCTCTGCCAGGAGTCCTTCCATGCTCCTTGATCCCTGGCTGGGCCCACCCACGTCTTGGGGGGCAATGCAGAACCTCTGTCTCTCTGCAGATGAGGCAGATCCCTGCCCTAGGCCTCCGCAAAGCTATGAATCTGTGGCCAGAGGCCTGGTCTGGGTCTCAGCAACCACATGCCTGCAATGTTCCCAGGGACCCTGGGAGCAGCTGGGCGAGTCCCGCCTCACCTCCCCGGGGTGCCGATCTCCCCAGGGACCCCTGGGAGAGGCTGGATGGGCCGGCTAGGCCCCCCAGGTTGCCGATCTCCCAGCCACGCCCCCCCCGGGGTGCCGATTGCCCCAGGGACCCCCGGGAGCAGCTGCATGGGCCCGGCCACGCCCCCCGGGGTGCCAATCGCCCCAGGGACCCCTGGAACTAAGAGGACTGGGCGCCGCCATCTTGATCTTCTCAACAGCTGGATAGGCCACCCGAGTCCCGCACCCCAGCCTCCCGCCGGCCCAATCGTGGGTGTAGCGGAGGTGCGGTCAATTTGCATGTTTCTCTATTATAAGGTAGGATGAGTGTTGTATTTTTTAATGCTTTTTCTGTGTCTACTGATATGATCAAGTGATTTTTGTATTTTAATTTGTTTATGTGATGTATTACATTTATTGATTTGCAAATATTGTATCAACCTTGCATCCTAGAATGAATCCCACTTGGTCATCATGTATGATTTTTTTTAATATATAGCTGTATGGGATTTGCTAATATTTTGTTGAGGATTTTACAATATATGTTCATCAGGTATACTGGCCTCTAATTCTCTTTCTTTGTAGTGTCTTTATCTGGTTTTGGAATTAGGATAATGCTGGCCTCATAAAAAGAGCTTGGAAGTGTTTCCTCCTCTTGGATTTTTTGGAATAATTTGAGGATGATAGGTGTTAGTTGTTCTTTGAAGGTTTGGTAAATCTCCCATGTGAATCTGTCAGGCCAGGACTTTTGTTTGCTGGGAGTTTTTTCAATACTGCTTCTATTTCATCAGTTGTTATTGGCCTTTTCAGGTTTTCTGATTTTTTTATTCATTTTTGGAAGATTGTATGTTTCTAGGAATATGTCCATTTCATCCACATTGCCCAGTTTGTTAGCATATAGCTGTTGATAGTATTTTCTTATAACCTTACTAGAGGCCCGATGCATGAAGATTCGTGCAAGAATGGGTCTTCCTTCCCCTGGCTGCCGCCTTTCTGCCTTCCTATGCTGCCCAGAGGCCCGGAGTGGGTGGACCGGTGCGAAATGCCTGTGTCATCGCCATGGCGATGATGCAAGTGTCCCGCCCCTGGCTGCTTGGTGCCTGTGTATGCAAATTAAGCCACCATATTTGTTGGTTTAATTTGCATACTCACTCCTGATTGGCTGGTGGGCGTTGCGAAGGTACGGTCAATTTGCATCTTTCTCTTTTATTAGTGTAGATGTATTTCTGAGGTGTCAGTTGTTACTTCACCACTTTTGTTTCTAATTTTATTTACTTGGGTCCTCTCTTTGTTTCTGGAATTAGTATGTCTAATGGTTCATCAATCTTGTTTATCTTTTCAAAGAACCAGCTCTTGGTTTCATTTATTTATTTTTGTATTTTTTTTAACCTTTGTGTCATTTATTTCTGCTCTAATATTTATTATTCCCTTCCTTGTACTTACTCTGGGCTTTTCTTGTTGTTCTTTTTTTTAATTATTTAAGTTGTAGGATTAAATAATTTATTACTAATATTTCTTGTTTTCTGAGGCCTCTCAGGACTGCCTTCGATGTGTCCCAAAGATTTTGGGTTGGTTTGTGCTCACTTTCATTTTTTTCCAGGAAGTTCTTTATTTCTTTCTTGACCTCATTGGTAACCCATTTATTGTTTAATAACCTGCTACTTAACCTCCATGTGTTTGAATATTTTGGAGTATTTATACTGTAGTTGATTTCTAATTTTATTCCATTTTTATCTGAGAAGATGTTTGATATGATTTCAATCTTCTTGAACTTGGAGAGACTTGTTTTGTGTTTTAGCATGTGGCCTCTCTTGTGCACTTGAGAAGAATATATGTTCTCCAGCTTTGGGATGAAATATTCTATAAATGTCAATTAAATCCATCTGACCCAGTGTGTCACTTAGAGTCTCTGTTTCCTTGTTAATTTTTTTGTCTGGAAGATCTATCCAGTAAAGTCAGCAGGATGTTAAAGTCCCCTACTATGACTGTATTGCTGTCAATTTCTCCCTGACAGTCCCCTAGAAAATTTTAATATATTTAGGTACTCCTATATTTGATACATATATGTTTACCAGGGTTATATCCTTTTGCTGTATTGATCCCTTTAGTATTATTTAGTGACCTTTATTGTACTCTGTGATAGCCTTTATTTTGAAGCCTATTTTGTTAAATATGAGTATTGCTACCCCAGCTTATTTTTCATTTCCATTTGCATGGAAATTTTTCTGTGTTAGTCTTTTGTTCTGAGGTGGATCTCTTGTAGACAGCATAAAATTGAGTCATGTCTTTGTATCCATTCAGCTACCCTATGCCTTTTGATTTGAGCATTTAATCCTTTAAATTTATGCTTATTATTGATAGGTACTATTTATTGCCATTTTAATTCTGTATGCCTGTGTTTCTTTCATTATCTATTTCTTCTTCTCTTTACAGCAGTTCCTTTAGCATTTCTTGCAGTGCTGGTTTGGTGGCAACATATTTACATAGCCTTTTTTTTGTCTCAGAAGCTCTTTATTTCACCATCTATTTTGATTGATAGCCTTGGTAGATGTAGTAATCTTGGTTTCAGATCCTTGCTATTCATTTACCTGGAATATGTCATGCTATTCCCTTCTGGCCTGTAGAGTTTCTGATGAAAAATAAGATCATAGCCTTATGGGAGCCCCTTTGTAGGTAACAAATTGCTTTTCTCTTGCTGCCTTTAAGATTCTCATTTTAGCCCTAGACGGTTTGGTTCAGTAGATAGAGCATTGGCCTGCGGACTCAAGGGTCCCAGGTTTGATTCTGGCTAAGGGCTCACGCCCCGGTTGTGGGCTCAATCCCCAGTGTGGGGCATGCAGGAGGCCACTAATCAATGATTCTCTCTCATCATTTTTTCTATCTCTCCCTCTCCCTTGCTCTTTGAAATCAATAAAAATATTTTTTTAAAAGGATTCTCTCTTTATCTTTAATTTTTGACATTGTAACTATGATGCGTCTAAGTGTGGGTCTGTTTGGGTTCTTCTTGCTTGGAACTTTCTGTGCCTCCTGGACTTGTGTGACTTTTTCTTCACCAGGTTAGGGAAGTTTTTTGCCATTATTTCTTCAAACATGTTCTCTATCTCTTGCTCACTTTCTTCCCCTTCTGGCATACCTATTATGCGAACATTGTTATGTTTCATGCTGTCCCACACCTCCCTTAAGCTGTCCTCTTGTGTGTTTTTTTATTTTTATTTTTTTGCTTCCTGATTGAGTGATTTTTTTCTATCCTGTCTTCTAATTAGATCTGATCCTCATCTTCCCATAATCTGTTGTGCCTTTCTTCCACTGTCTTCTTTATTAGTGCTATGCCATTCTTCATAGTTACTGTATCTTTTCTCATGCTGTTGAGCATTTTTGCCATCATTATTTTGAACTCTGTCTGATAAATTGCTTATCTACATGTCATTTAGCTCTTCTTCTGGAGAATTCTCTTGTTCATTCATTTGGGGCTTGTTTTTTGTCTCTCCATTTTGGCTGCCTGATTGGATTTGTGTCTGTGTATTAGATAGATCTGCTATGCCACCCAATCTCTAGTGCAGGACAATGTCAGACCCTGTTTGTGATGGCCCTGTGTGCTAGTACACTATTTGGAGCTACCAGCAATCCATAGATTGTGGCTCTCTCTGCTGGGATTGGGTGCCTTAAGAAAGGACCAAGACATGCACTAGCATCTGCTTTTCCTACCCCTGGCTCAGGATTAGATCAGGCAAAGACTTAAAGCCTCCAGAGACCTGCCTATGCCTGCAGTCCCATTGATCCTCAGACATGATTAGCCTCAGGCTCTCAACCACAGGTTGGGATGAGGAGGCTTCCAAAAGTGTGTAACAACTGCCTTCCCTCCATGCAAATATGCCTGGATAGCAAAGGTCCTCAGGAGAAATATTTCTTCCACAGCATGAGGTAATAACTCAGCTTTGGAAACTGGAATGGCTGCCCTTCTAGCTCCAGCCCTGGAGCCACCAATCTTTGCTTTTGCTCACACAGCTACAATCTACTCTATCCTCTTTCTGCCAAAGCCCAAGATAAATGGCTGCACCTAAAATTTTGTGCTTTGGTCCTGCATTTCTAGTTATCACTCCCTACCAGATAGCAATACTGCTACTTTTCACAGCCAGATGTTATGCGGGCACCTTTCTCAGTTCTGGTCCTCTAGGATGGGTACCCCCCCTTAGGATTTAGACCCCAGAGTTCTCGGTGCCAAACCCCATAGCTGAGGTATCCTTCCGGATCTTCAGCTGTTGCCTGTGGGAGCCTGGACATCCCTTTCATATCTCTGCACTCCCTACAGTCACTATGCATTCTTCACTTTCCACCCTCAGGGTGGTCTCTTAGTTGTAGTTCCAGTTTGATCCTGGGAGAATGTAGTGTAGCTTTCACTATGCTGCTACCATGTTGGAATCCCCAAATATATAGTTCTAAATTCACATAATTTTGGTCACCAAGTCAAATTAAATTTTGTCTAAGATAATAACAGAAATTTTCAGATAAAATGGATTCTGAAAGTAAATCTCAACTGTATTTTTTTACAAGTATTTTTTTTGAGAGAGAGAGAGAGAGAGAGAGAGAGAGAGAGAGAGAGGAAGGAAAGGAAAGGAGAGGGAAACATGAATGTGAGACCAAAACACTGATCAGCTGCCTCCTGTCCACACCCTAGCAGGGATCAGAGCCTGCAATCTGGGCATATTACCTGTCTGAGAATCAAACCAGTAACATTAATGTAATGAGCTACATTAGCCAGGGCTCAGCTGTATCTTTCTTCATTAAAGGATACCAAGAGATATACTCCAACCAAACAAGATTGATATTACTCTCTTGCATAGTCTTTCATAGCTTTTCTTTTATTTTTAATTTTATTTTTCAAATACAGTTTACATTCTATATTATTTTGTATTATCTTCAGATGTACAGCATAGTGGTTAGACAATCCCCAAGATGTTTACAGTACCACCTAGCACCATACAATGTTGTTACAATATTATTGACTATATTCCTTATATCATATTTTACACTCTGTGACTATTTTGTAACTACCAATTTGTTCTTCGTAATCCCTTCACCTTTTTTATCCTATCCCCCAAACTATTCCCTTCTGGCAACCATCAGTCTGTTCTCTGTATCTATGAGTCTGTTTCAATTTTGTTTATTCATTTATTTTGTTCTTTAGATTCCACAAATAAGTGAAATAATGTGGTTTATCTGTTTCTCTGATTGACTTATTTCACTTATCATTATACACTCTAGGTCCATCCATGCTGTTGCAAATACTGAGATTTTTATTTTTATATAGCTGAGTAATATTCCATTGTATATATACCAGTAATTTTTATACACTTGTCTATTGATAACACTTGGGTTGCTTCCATATTTTGGCTATTGTAAATAAGGCTTCAATCAATATAGGGATACATATATTCTTTCAAATAATTTTTTCAAATATATACCCAGAGGTGGAATTGCTGGGTCACAAGGCAGTTCCATTTTTAATTATTTCAGGACCCCCGCCCCCATACGTTTTGTCCATAGTGGTTGCACCAATCTGCATTCTCACCAAAAGTTCATGAGGGTTCACTATTCTTCACATCCCTGCCAATGGTGTTCTTTTGTTGATGTTATTCATTCTGTGAGTATGAGGTAGTATCTCCTTGTGGTTTTCATTAGAATTTCTCTGAAGATTAGTGAAATTGAACATATTTTCATATGTCTATTAATGGTTCATATGTCCTCTATGGAGAAGTATCAGTTAAGGTCCTCTGCCTACATTTTTTTTTTTTAATTCTCACCTAAATATATTTTTCCATTGATTTTTAGAGACAGTGGAAGGGAGAGGGAGAGTCAGAGAGAAAGAAACATCGATGTGAGAGAGACATATCAATTGGCTGCCTCCCGCATGCCTCCTGATCAGGGCCAGAAATTGAGCCTGCAACCAAGGTATGTGTCCTTGACAGGAATTGAACCTGGGATCCTTCAGTTCATGGGCTGATGCTCTATCCACTGAGGAAAAACCAGCCGGCCTCTGCCCACTTTTTAACTGAATTGGTTTTTGTGTTTTGTTTTTTTATTTTTATTTTTATTTTGGTGTTGAGTTCTTTATAAATTTGGGATTTTAACCCTTTATTAAATATTTAGTTGGTGAATATCTTCTGTCATTCAATAGGTTGACTTTTTCTTTTTTTGATGGTTTCCTTTACTGTGCAAAAGGTTTTTAGCTTGATGTAACCCAATTTATTTATTTTTCATTTCCCTTGCCCAAGGAGATATATCAGAAAAAATACTGTTAATAGAAATTTCCGAGATTTTACTGCTTATGTTTTTTTCTAGAAGTTTTATGTTTCAAGTCTTACACTTCAGTCTTTAATACATTTTGAGTTTATTCTTGTATATGATATAAGAAAGCGGTCTAATTTCATTTTTTGCATGTCTGACCAACCTCCCAAACACCATTTATTGAATAGATTGTCTTTACAGATTACACATTCTTGCCTCCTTTATCAAATATTGACTGACTACAGAGGCATGGATTTATTTATGAGCTTTCTATTCTGTCTTGTTGGTTTATATGTCTTTTTTAAAAAATAAATCTTTATTGTTCAGATTATTACAATTGTTTCTCCTCCCCCCCCCCCCATATCTCCCCACCACCTGGCTCCCACCTCCCCTCTGCCCTTACCTCCCCCCCCGTTGTCCTTATCCATAGGTGTATGATTTTTGTCCAGTCTCTTCCCGTACCCCCCACACAGACACCCCTTTCCCCCTGAGAATTATCAATCCACTCCTATTCTATGCCTCTGATTCTATTATGTTCACCAGTTTATTCTATTCCTCAGATTTTTAATTCACTTGATTTTTAGGATCACTTGTTGATAGATATGAATTTGTTGTTCATAATTTTTATCTTTACTTTTTTCTTCTTTTTCCTCTTTTTAAAGAATACCTTTCAGCATTTCATATAATACTGGTTTGGTGTTGATGAACTCTTTTAGCTTTTTCTTATCTGTGAAGCTTTTTATCTGTCCTTCAGTTCTGAATGATAACTTTGCTGGGTAGAGTAGTCTTGGTTATAGGTTCTTGCTATTCATCACTTTGAATATTTCTTGCCACTCCCGTCTGGCCTGCATAGTTTCTGTTGAGAAATCAGCTGACAGTCGTATGGGTGATCCCTTGTAGGTAACTAACTGTGTTTCTCTTGCTGCTTGTAAGATTCTTTCTTTGTCTTTTGCCCTTGGCATTTTAATTATGATGTGTCTCGGTGTGGTCCTCTTTGGATTCCTCTTGTTTGGGGTTCTGTGTGCTTCCTGAACTTGTAAGTCTATTTCTTTCACCAGGTGGGGGAAGTTTTCAGTCATTATTTCTTCAAATAGGTTTTCAGTATCTTGCTCTCTCTCTTCTTCTGGCACCCCCAAAATTCGGATATTGGTACGCTTAAAGCCATCCCAGAGGCTCCTTACGCTATCCTCACACTTTTGGATTCTTCTTTCTTTCCGCCTCTCTGGTTGGGTGTTTTTTTCTTCCTCATATTCCAGATCTTTGGTTTTACTCTTCGGGTACAGTGGTCTACAGTTGAGTGTCTGTATATTCTTTATTTCAGACAGTGTATGCATAATTTCTGACTGGTTCTTTTCCATTTTTTTGGTATTCTCATTAAGGTCCTTGAAGGTCTCTTCAAGTTTCTCAGCGGTTTTTAGAAGATTCTTGAGTAACCTTATAAATGTGGTTCTGAACACTGTTTCGTCCATTAGTTTGCTTTCCTCCATCTCTCCTACCCGTGACATATTTCAGTGTCTTTGCATTTTGGCTGCCTCCCTGTGTTGATGGAGTGGCTTTGTGTGGTCAGTGACCTATAGGGGCCGGTAGCTCAGCTTCCCCAATCACTCTAGGTGGTCGCTCTTGGTACACCCCTTTGTGGGCTGAGTGGAAAGTCTTGGTGTAGTTAAAAGCCCTGATTGCTGTTGGTACACTGGGAGGAATTGACCTCCAGGCCAATTGGCTGTGAGGACCTGCTGTGTCTATACCGGAAGAATTGCTGTGCTGGAGACACAGTAGGGCTTTGGTGCTCACTGAGTCTGCCTCTTGAATGTGTCCCTTATGAGAGTGGTTGAAATCTGGTGTCGTCCACACCGACCACTAGATACCCTAGTGTCTGGATCTCCAATGGGGTGCAGGTCTGAGGCCTCCCAGCAGGAGCTACAGCAAGAGCTACATTTTTCTCCTCTTTGCTTGGGCAGTTTTGGAGCAGTCTGACTGGAGCTGAAGTTAATTTGGTTGAGCTGCCACAGAACAGGCCATTTATATGTAAAAGCCGCTGTGTGGAGACTGGGCGGGTTTGTAGAATGTGAGGGGGAAGGGTCTCAGGGCAGGGCGGGGTCTCAGGGCATCACTAGGCTGGGGCATGGCCAACGGCCATGGCTGCTTTTAGCCATCTCTGCCTTTCTGCGTTTCCAAGTCCCTGTGTCCCACGCTCCAGCACAGCAAACCCTGATTGCTGGGTGCACCTCTGCAGAAAAGTCACTCTCACTCTCCGACTGATGGCCGAGAGTCCAGCTTCTCCCCGTAGGCGTCTGGGTCCCCCGCGTGTCCCCAGAAACTGGAGTTCAGAGTGATCGGGAGTTTGTCTCCCTTCGGTTTGAAGAAAAGCCGCTTGCCCAGTCGCCCGCCGCCAGCCCACTTCACGTGTGCCTCCATACCTCAGCTCTCCAGCGTTTGTGCTCCCTTCTCTTCTTAGTTGTAAATCTACCACTCAGCCAGCTTGCCCGTGGTTCTGGGTGGTAGACATTTTGTTTTTTAGTTGTATTTTTGAAATTGTTGCGCAAGGCGGCAGTTTAGTTGTTTAACTTTGCTGCCATCTTGGTTCCTCCTCTGTCTTTTTTTTTTTAATGCTAGTACTATGCTGATTTGAATACTATGGCCTTGTAGTGCAGTTTGATAACAGGTAGCGTGATTATTTCAACTTTGTCCTTCTTTCTCAAGATTGTTGTTGCTATTCAAGGTTTTTCTTAGTTTCGTATAGATTTTTGGATTATATATTCTAGTCCTGTAAAATACACCATTGGTAGTTTGAAAAAATTGTGTTGAATCTATAAATTGCTTTAGGTAGTATGGACATTTTAATTATGTTAATTCTTCCTATCCATGGGTATGGTAGATGCTTCTATTTATTTGTACCTTTTTTGTAAGTTCTTTCTTTAGTGTCTTATAATTTTCAGAGTACAGAATTTTTACCGCTTTTGTTAAATTTATTCCTAGGTGTATTTTTTGATGCGATTGTAAATGAGATTGTTTTATTAGTTTCTCTTTCAGATAGTATATTATTGATGTATAAAAGTGCAACCCCTGTCTGAATATTTACTTTGTATTCTGCTATTTTACTGAATTCATTTATTAGTTCTAGTAGTTTTCTGGTGGAATCTTTAGGTTTCTCTGTACATAATATCATGTCATCTGCAAATAATGAGAGTTTTACTTCTTTCTTTCCAATTTGGATGCCTTTTATTTCTTAACTAGAGGCCTAGTGCACAAAATTCATGCACTGGGGGGGAGTCCCTCAGCCCAGTCTGTGCCCTCTTGCAGTCCAGGAGCCTTTGAGGGATGTCCAACTGATGGCTTAGGCCCGCTCCCCTTGGGGAGCGGGCCTAAGTCTGCAGTTGTATATCCTTAGTGCTGCTGCGGAGGCTGGAGAAGCTCCCGCCACTGTTGCTGGGCTCGCCAGCTGTGATCCCAACTTCTGGCTGAGCGGCACTCCCCCTGTGGGAGCACACTGACCACCAGGAGCAGCTCCTACATTGAGTGGGATTGGGCTGAAACCGGCTCTCCAACATCCCCTGAGGGGTTCCAGATTGCGAGAGGACACAGGCCAGGCAGAGGGACCCCACTGTGCACAATCGGGGTCGGGGAGGGATGTGAGAGGTTGGCCAGCCGGGGAGGGACTGTGGGAGGGCTCCAGGGCATGTTCACCCCATCTCATTCAATCCCAATTGGCTGGAACACAGCAGCAAGCTAACCTACTGGTTGGAGTGTCTACCCCCTGGTGGCCAGTGCACGTCATAGTGACTCGTTGTCTGGTCGACTGTCTGCCTCCTGGTGGTCAGTAAACATCATAGCGAGTGGTTGAGCGGCCTTAGCATGTCTTTAGCATATTACACTTTGATTGGTTGAATGGATGACCGGATGACTGGACACTTAGCACGATAAGTTTTTATTATATAAGATTCTTTTGGATTGCTGTGGCTAGGACTTCCAGTAGTATCCTACCTAATAAAAGAGTAATATGCAAATTTACCGCACCTCCGCTACATCCACCAGCCACGCCCACCAGCCAATCAGGAGCGAATATGCAAATAAACTCAACCAAGATGGCTGCGGCAGTGGAGAGCAGGAGGGAGGCTTGGGTTTCCCTTGCCCTTGCTGGCCATGGCCATGGCCAGGCAATTGGAGCCAGCTGGGGTCCCCTGCAGGCGATCGGAGCCAGCTGGGGTCCCCTGCAGGTGATCAGAGGCAGCTGGGGGTCCCTCCCAGGGCCCAAGCCTCAAACAGAGGCTTTCAGCCTTGGCTGAGGTTGGAGCCAGGCCATCGGAGCCAGCTGGGGGTCCCTTCCCAGAGCCCGAGCCTCAGCCAGAGGCTTTTGGCCTTGGCTGGGGGCAGAGCCGGGCGATTGGAGCCAGCTGGGTGTCCCTGCCCAGGGCCTGAGCCTCAAACAGAGGCTTGCAGCTTTGGCTGGGGGTGGAGTCGGGCTATCGGAGCAAGCTGGGGGTCCCTGCCCAGGGCCCGAGCTTCAGCCAGAGGCTTGCAGCCTTGGCTGCTGGGGCAGAGCCTGGCGATCAGAGCCAGCTTGGTCCCCTGCAGGCGATTAGAGCAAGCTGGGGTTCCCTGTCCAGAGCCCAAGACTCAGCCAGAGGCTTGCAACCTTGGCTGTAGGTGGAGCCAGATGATTGATCCATCTGGGGGTCCCTGCCCAGAGCCCGAGCCTTGGCCAGAGGCTTGCAGCCTTGGCTGGGGGCGGAGCCTGGAGATCAGAGCCAGCTGGGGTTTCCTGCAGGTGATCCGAGCGAGCTGGGGTCCCTGCCCAGGGCCTGAGCCTCAAACAGAGGCTTGAGGCTTTGGCTGGGGGCGGAGCCTGGTGATCAGAGCCAGCTGGGGTCCACTGCGGGTGATTGGAGCCAGCTGGGGGTCCATGCCCAGGGCCAGAGCCTTGGCCAGAGGCTTTCAGCCTTGGCCCAGGGTAGAGTCTGGAGATCCAGCCAGCTGGGGGTCCCCTGCCAAGGACTGGAGGCTTTAGGCCTTGTCAGGGGTGGAGCTGGAGATTGGAGGAGATAGATGTGAACTACAGAGGAAACACCTTTTCTGACCGCCCATTGGCTAAGCTCCTTGTATGCCACTGGTAATATTCTTAGTAACTTGGGTATAAGAATCCAAAAAGGTGATCTAGGGCTTTTCCACCACATTCCTGGGGAAAAAAATGAAGGTCCGCTGCTGTAGGGCTAGGAAATGTCATATCCTGCCCTAGCCGGTTTGACTCAGTGGATAATGCCTCGGCCTGCCAACAGCAGGGTCCAGGTTAGATTCTGTACCTAAGTTGCAGGCTCCTCCCTGGCTGTGGCCCAGGTCAGGGCTCATGCAGGAGGCAACCAATCAAAGTATTCCTCTCACTTTGATGTTTCTCTCTGTCTTTCCCTTTCTCGTCCACATTCTGTAAAAGTCAATGAAAACATATACTCAGGTGAGGAAAGAAAGAAAGAAAGAAAGAAAGAAAGAAAGAAAGAAAGAAAGAAAGAAAAAGAAAAGAAAGAAAGAAAGAAAGAAAAAGAAAAAAGAAAGAAAGAAAGAAAGAAAGAAAGAAAAAGAAAGAAAGAAAAGGAAGAAAGAAAGAAAGAAAGAAAGAAAGAAAGAAAGAAAGAAAGAAAGAAAGAAAGAAAGAAAGAGATGTCATATCCTATGAAAATAGATACATCTTGAAAATGCCTAAAGAAAGTTGTCATTTTTTCATATGAAGGGACTGGAGTCCTTGTTGATGAAAACACCTTGGTGGCTGCGGTGACTGGCAGTGGCTCCAGCAGTGGGGTGATGGGGCTGGTGCCTTTCCCTGATCAGCCCAGTTGTACATCCCTGATCAGCCCAGTTGTACATCCCCTGAGGGCTCCCAGTATGTGAGAGGGGGCAGGCTGGGCTGAGGAGACCCCCCCCACAGTGCACGAATTTCGTGCACTGGGCCCCTAGTCTATATCTATAAAAGGCTAATATGTTAAGTGTCCCTCTGACCGGTTGCTATGACATGCACTGACCACCAGGGGGCAGGCGCTCAATGCAGGAGCTGCCGTGATGCACACTGGCCATTTACAAAGAGACTGCACTGCAGACCTGATGCCAACAAAGCAGTACCTGTCTTCCCCCAAGTGTGACACAGGCCCCACCACCACCCCAGAGTGACAGCCCACCAAATTGCAGCCAATGCTGCCAAGATCCCATGGAACAAAATGTGGCCCACAGCCCAGAAACAGTGGCTGTGGGCAATGGATAATGACATCATGTAGCAACGCCTGACTTCTTCTCCCTAGTGACAGGCCATCTATACTAATAAAAGGGTAACATGCTAATTAGACCAGGTTGACTGGACATCTTCTGGTGTTCCTGCCTTCCTTCTGGACAAAACCACAATGGCAGGGGCTGAGGCAGAGGTGGTTAGGGGAATCAGGTCGGCAGGGGAGCAAGCAGTTAGGGGCAAGATCAGGCCAGTGTGGGGGAGCAAGCAATTAGGGGGTGATCAGGCCAGCAGGGAAGGGCAGTTAGGGGACAATCAGGCTGGCAGGGGAGGGCAGTTGGGGGCAATCAGGCTAGCAGGGGAGGGCCATTGGGGGTGATCAGGCAGGCAGGGGAGCAGTTAGGTGTCAATCAGGCCAGCAGGCAGAAGCAGTTAGGGGCAATCAAGCAGGCAAGCAGAGGCAATTAGGGGTGATCAGGCAGACAGGCAGAGGCAGTTAGGGGCAATTAGGCAGGCAGGCAGGCGAGCGGTTAGGAGCCAGTGGTCCTGGATTGTGAGAGGGTTGTCTGACTACTGGTTTAGACATCCCCAAGGGGTCCCAGATTGGAGAGGGTGCAGGCCAGGCTGAGGGACACCCCCCCCCATGCACAAATTTTGTGCACCAGACCTCTAGTTTAACAATAACCAGCACCACAAACCTGGCGCCCACAAAGCAATACTTGGCTTCCCCCAATTGGGACACAGGCCCCACCACCACCCTGGAGTGACACCCCACCAAATCACAGTCGAAGCTGCTGAGACCCCATGGTCCAAAATGAAGCCCACAGCCCAACCCAGCTCAGAAATGGTCTCTGGGGGCACTGGATAATGACATCATGTAGAATGCCTGGCTTCCTCTCCCTAGCAACTAGCTTCCTTGCAGTTTCTTTAGCCCAGGAGTACGACTTCCTTAATAGCCAGGTGGAAATATTTCACACTTTGACCAAATGTCTTTGAAGTGTTTTCCCATGCCTCATCTCATTTTATTTTCACAGAAGTCCTGGAGTAGGTAGATAGGAGACTCAGTGGAATCCTATTTTCTTTTCATTAGCCTGAAAATTGAGATTTAGAAAGCTTAGAAACTTGACCCAACTGAAAAGAAGTAAGAAATGGTGGACCTTAAAAATGACTTCAGGTTTTCTCACTGTGCAGAATATAGTCAAACACTGCTGCAATTAAATACTTTTTCCTTTGTTCTCCCTGCATGATCTACAACAATAATCTGCTTCGTGTTGATATTTACTGCTGTGTTGCTGACAATTATCTGAAAGAGAAGTTGGAGTGCTTCACTGGGCTGGAACAAGTTAAACAGAAAGCACATCTAATGAAGCAAGTTTATTCTATATATATAAAAGGCTAAGTTGACTTGTGCATGTGCAATACAGATAAAGCTCTCTCTGGTGCCAATTGCACACGTGTGTTTCAATCTGTCATTGTTGATCGTGAATTTGATTGACACTTCTATTATAGATAAAGGGCAAATAGTGATATTAAAATATTTCTTCTAATCAATTTCCTTTCAATGTGCATGAATTCATGCACTGGGACACTAGTGTTGAATACGAGTGGCGAAAGTGGACAACCTTGTCTTGTTCCTGATCTTAAGAAAAATGCTTTTAGTTTTTCCCCATTGACGATGATGTTGCTGTAGGTTTGTCATATATGGCCTTTATTATGTTGAGGTATATTTTCTATGTTCCCACTGTGCTGAGAGTTTTATCATAAATGGGTGCTGCATTTTGTCAAATGCCTTCTGCATCTATTAACATGATCACATTATTTTATCCTTCATTTTGTTTATATGGTGTATCATATTAATTGGTTTGCAAGTATTTTGACAACTTTGCATCCAAAGAATTAATTTCACTTAATCATGGTGTATGTCCTTTTTAATGTATTGCTGGATTTGGTTTACTTTTATTTTATTGAGAATTTTTGCATCTATGTTCATCAAGGATATTGGCCTACAATGTCCTTTCTTTGTAGTGTCTTTACACAATTTAGGAATTAAGATAATGCTAGCCTCATAAAATGAGTTTGAGAATTTTCCCTCCTTTTGGACATTTTTAAAATATTTTAAGAAAAATAGGTGATTGTTCTTCTTTGAAGGTGTGGTAAAATTACCTGTGGAGCCATCTGGTCTAGGACTTTTGTTAGTTTAAATTATTTTGATTACTGCTTCAATTTTATTTGTTAACTAGTCTTTACAGATTTATTTTTGTTTCTTCTTGATTCAGTTTTGTAAAATTGTATGTTTCTTAAAATTTATCCATTTCTTGAAGATTGTCCAATTATTTTGACATATATTCATAATATTTTCTTATAATCTTTTGTATTTCTGTGGTATCAGTTGTTACTTGTCCTGTTTTATTTCTGATTTTATTTATTTGGGACTTTTTTTTTTTCTGGATGAGTCTTGTTAAATGTTTGTCAATTTTGGTTATCTTTTCAAAGAACCAACTCTTGGTTTCATTGTTCTTTTTGTACTGTATTTTTAGTTTCTATATCATTGATTTCAGTTCTAGTCTTTATCATTTCCTTCCTTTTACTTACTCTGGGTTTTGTTGTTATTTTTCTAGTTTTTAGCTTTAGGGTTAGTTTATTTATTTGAGATTTTTCTTGATTCTTGAGGTAGGCCTGTATTTTTATGAATTTCCCTTTCAGTCCTGATTTGCTATGTCCAATAGATATTGGATTTTTGTGTTTTCATTTTCATTGTCTCAGGGTATCTTTTGATTTTTTCCCCCTTAATCTCATTGTTAACCCATGCATTGTAACATGTTATTTAGCATCCGTGTTTTTGTTTGCTAGTTTGTTTTATAGGTTTTTTTGTAATTGATTTTAGTTTCATACCATTGTGTTCTTAGATGCTTGATATAATTTCAATCTTTTTAAATTTATTGAGACTTATTTTGTGTCTTAACATGTGGTCTATCCCAGAAAATGTTTCATGTGCACATGAAAAGAATGTGTATTCTGCTGCCGTGGGGTTGAAATGCTTTGAAAATATCAATTAAATTCATCTAATATAGTGTGTCAATTAAACAGCTGGCTCCTTGTTTACTTTCTGTCTGGAAGATCTATCCATTAATATCAACGGTGTGTTGAAGTCCCCTACTATGACTGTATTACTGTCTAAGTCTCCCTTTATATCCATCAATACTTACTTCATATATTTAGGTGCTGCTATGTTGAGTGCATAAATGCTTACAAGAATCATATCCTCTTGTAGAATTAATCCCTTTATCATTATGTATATCCTTTTAGGTTCTTATTGTAACTACTAGAGGCCTGGTGCACAAAATTCATGCACTGGGGGTGTCCCTCAGCTCAGTCTGCACCCTCTCCAATCTGGGACCCCTCAGGGGATGTTCGACTGCTGGCAGTCAGACATTCCTCTCACAATCCGGGACTGCTGGCTCCCAACTGCTCACCTGCCTGCCTGCCTGATTGCCCCTAACCACTTCTGCCTGCCAGCCTGATCACCCCCTAACCACTCCCCTGCCAGCTTGATCAACGCCTAACTGCTACCCTGCCAGCCTGATTGCCCCCAACTGCCCTCCCCTGCCAGCCTGATCGCCCCCAACTGCCCTACCCTGCCAGCCCAGTCACCCCCACCTGCCTTCTCCTGCAGGCCTGGTTGCCCCTAACTGTCCTCCCCTGCTGGCCTGATTGCCCACAACTGCCCTCCCCTGCTGGCCATCTTGTGGTGGCAATCTTGTAACCACATGGGAGTGACCATCTTGTGACCACATGGGGGTGGCCATCTTGTGCACGGGTGTGATGGTCAATTTGTATATTGCCTCTTTATTATATAGGACTAAAGGCCCAGTGCACTAATTTGTGCACAGGTGGGGTCCCTTGGACTGGCCAGCAATCGTGACCTATTGGGGAGCTGTCCAGCGGGGGGAGGGACTGTGGGAGGTTGGCTATGGCAGTGCACTGACCACCGGGGCGCAGCTCCTGCGTTGAGCGTCTGCCCCCTGTTGGTCAGTGAGTATCATAGTGACTGGTTAACTGGTGGTTCTGGTCATTCAATCATAATGATCACTTAGGCTTTTATATATATAGCTTGTTATAAAGTTTATTTTGTCTAATAAAGGTATTGCTACCCTAGCTTTTTGTTGTTGTTGCTATTTGCATAAAGTATCTTTTTCCAACTTCTTACTTTAATTCTGTGTGTGTGTTTCATTCTGAGATGGGTGTCTTGTCTTTTATAGTCCTTCTTGATAGAGCCTGTGATTTTGGATATTTTTCCTCACTCATCCATCATCAAGCAAGCAAAACAGTACTCTACTAAAGCTTTTTTCAGTCAGTCACCACTGACTCTAGATCACTTTCTGCTGACATACGGTGGAATGCTTGCTAAGATCTACTATTGGAGGGCATTTTATGCCTGGTCTCAACTGAATCTCTGTTTACTTGAAGTGCTTTCATTTCTCTTGCTTATGAGCTGACTCTGCTATTCTGGTCTTATTCTAACCATAAGCTTTAAAAAGCTGACATTAATGTCAGGGTTGAATCTGTGGTGCTTATTAAATGTTTCCTATTTCTACATTTCTGTATTCTGTATTTATTACATTCATACAATCCTTATAAAACAATTCAAAGCAGAGTACTTGATATATAGTTCATATTTTTAAAATTTTCAATAAATGAATGAAAATGACCTGTAAGTCAGATGTTATTTTATATTTTATTTTCAGTTGACACTTTAATAGTTCATGGGTGATATTACAGAATCTGTGCTTCTGTTGCTACTAATATATTAGACAATGTCCGGATTTGTGGGCCCAACTGTGGCTAGTCTGTTACTTTAATTTATTTATACAGATATATTTTTGAAAAATATTGAGTTCTTAATATAATTAGGCCCCTGCATGTCTCTCACATGTAATATTCAAGTTATGCAGTTTAAAAGGTTTCATAATGTAATCAATTCTGAGCATATTAAATCTAAAGGACTTATTAACCATTTTAATAATCCATAATCAGTAATAACACAAAAGTAGATAGTGACAAGGGCATACTAGAGCTGGTTCATAACAACTGATGTGAACCAACTGTTAAGTTTTCAAGAATTTTAAGAGCTGATTTAAAATATATATATTAATAAAGGTAAATTATATAAACTTAAAATTAAATAAGTTGTGTTAAAAATAAGTACTAAAACTCATCCCTTTTTAAATTTTTACTACAATTTACTATTATCTAAGCTCTTGATTTTATTTAGCTTTATTATAACTTTATGTTGAACTTACTATCTAAAATACTGCTAAACATATCTTCCCAATCCATCATTGCTGCCTGTTTTCATCTTTGTTCATATCTTCAGGACTCATATGTTGAATTTCAGCATATTAATTTGAAGTTTTTAATTTTCTTAGTCAATGTGTTTATTCACAGCAAAATTTTAATTTCCTAGAGAGCCAGACTGAACCTCATTTTTACTTGGTATAACATCCATCACACAGAACAAATAATAAATGCTGTTAGCCTTTCTGCTACCCAGATATCTTGAGGATCAAAATCTATAAAGTATTTTTTTAGCAAAAAGAACCAAAGTTGACTACTCAAAATAAAGAGCCCAATAAAGTTTAAGCTTTTATTCTTCATCTTAAGGGCTGCATAAACCACCCTCATTTTCTTGCTATCTGGTTCTGCTATGGTCTTTGATTTCCTGGTTAGCATGAGCATGACAAAAGGAAGAATCACAATAAAGAACTGTTAATGATGAGGAGAGAAAAAATATTACTGGAAGAGATGCAAAAAGAGCATACCCACATGATTAAAACAAAATGGCAAATTAGAAACTTTAAAGGAAAAATATTGGAAATCAAGAAAGGGGTATACATTTTTAATTATACACATACCTCCAGACTATGTCATTGGATTTTCCACAAAAGGAAAGAGTATTGGGTGCATATGCCTATTTAATCCACTGCCTTCCCCCTCCAAAGTTTAAGACTATTAGAGGAGGCTGTTTCTTATCTATTTTTATGAAAATAAAATAGTTCTTGGCTCATATTTTTATTCTTATCTAAAAGTGTGCATATCTAACTTATTTCCTGTGGTCTCAGATTTTTTTTTCTTTATATTTCCCACGTTTCTCTTCAGAGTTTTCTAATACACCACACAGATCCCTGTGTAGTTTGGTCTAAAATATGGATACTTCCTCTTGCTCTCTCCTTGCTTGTCAGAAAATAAATAAAAAATAGAATTTCTCTATTGTTTTTAAGCAAATTGAGAGAAAATAAAATTAAAACAAATTGGGATAAACAAAAAAGAATGGAATACCAGAGATGCATTTGTAATTTGTTTATAATTTGTTTATAATTTTAACATATAATTTTAAAACAAAAGATTTCGACTTCCTATAGGTTGATGGGATATGGGAATTCTTGCATATGCTGGATGTGAGGAAGAAGTTTTCTTCATGCATAGACTGTAACTACTATATGAAATTCTATTTTTCATCTCTCTACAGTAATATTTATGGGTACACAAGTCAGTACTATTGAATTTTTTGTGTTAGTGTTACTGGATTTTTCCCTCTCCAACTTCTGCTTGTAGCAGCCTGTGTATAGGATATTTGCTTTTATACCTGTAACACCATATGCAACAATCTTTAGATCTTGGTAAATGAAGGATATTGCCAAGGCTTCAGGTTTTCCATACTCAATTAAATTTTAATTTTCCATGAACCAACTACACATTAAGTCGTGGTGCTAGGCATTCAAGAATAATCTATACTAATAAAAGAGAAAAATGCAAATTGACCATCACTCTGCTACGCCCACCAGCCAATCAGAGCGAGTATGCAAATTAACCCAACCAAGATGTCGGCCACCATGGAGCTGGAGGAGCAGCAGGCTTGGGTTGTCCCCGGCGATGGAGGAAGCCAAGCTTCCCACCCGCCCTGGCCTGCCCTGGTCTCTGCTCAAGGCTACAAAGTTTCAATTTTAGAAGATAAGTAAATCCCAGATACCTGCTTCCAGCTGGCCCTGGCCTATGCTTGGGTGGCAGAGTGGTGTGGCCACCCAGCAAACCACCACAGGCCCCTCGCCCAGGGCACCGCATGCCCCAAGGGAACCCCCACCCTGATCCGGGACACCCTTCAGGGCAAACCAGCCAGCCCCCACCCGTGCACCAGCCTTCTATCCTATCGAATAAAAGAGTAATATGCAAATTAACTGTCACTCCAACACACAATATGGCTGCCCCCATGTGGTCAAAGATGGCTGCTCCCATGTGGACACAAGATGGCTGCCACAGATGGCCAGCAGGGGAGGATAGTTGAGAGGGACCAGGCCTGCAAGGGAGGACAGTTGTGGAAGATCAAGCTTGCAGGGGAGGGCAGTTAGGGGTGACCAGGCCAGCAGAGGAGGAAAGTTGGGGAGGACCAGGCCTGCAGGGAAGGGCAGTTGGGGGGGGGCAGGTCTACA
Organism: Ia io; assembly: GCA_025583905.1. NCBI lineage: Eukaryota > Metazoa > Chordata > Mammalia > Chiroptera > Vespertilionidae > Ia > Ia io. Next base: position 2,275,595 of record JAJQQW010000003.1, on the reverse strand, counting down.
GGGGAGAGCAGTTGGGGTACCAGGCCTGCAGGGGAGGGCAGTTGGGGGGACCAGGCCTGCAGGGGAGGGAAGTTAGTGGTGACCAGGCCTGCAGGGGAGGGCAGTTGGGGGGGACCAGGCCTGCAGGGGAGGGCAGTTGCAGGAAGGAACAGAGCAGCAAGGGAGAGCAGTTAGGGGCAATGAGGCTGGCAGAGGAGGGCAGTTAGGGGTGACCGGGTTGGCAGGGGAGGGCAGTTGAGGGGCACCAGGCCGGCAGGGGAGGGCAGTTAGGGATGACCAGGACAGCAGGAGAGGGCAGTTAGGGGTGACCAGGCTGGCAGGGGAAGGCAGTTAGGAGCAATCGGGCTGGCAGGGAAGTGGTTAGGGGTGATCAGGCTGGCAGGCAGAAGCAGTTAGGGGCAATCAGGAAGGCAGGCAGGCAAGCAGTTGGGAGCCAGCAGTCCTGGATTGTGAGAGGGATGTTTGACTGCCCGTTTAGGACCAATCCCGGTAGGATTGGACCTAAACGGGCAATTAGACATCCCTTGAGGGGTCCTAGATTGGAGAGGGTGCAGGCTGGGCTGAGGGACACACCCCTCATGCACAAATTTCATGCACCGGGCCTCTAGTATTAATAATAATAGGAAAAAGTACTTACTCTTAAGGTGATAAAAATTACATCAATAATTGCAATATAAAACAGAATTATTCATTTAAACTAAGAAAAAAATAGTTATGGCTCTGAAAATCAACAAACTGTGTATATAAATGAAGTTTTCCATCACTAGTTCAAGAATGAGGGAATCAATTTTTTAAAAAAGTAGACAACAGTGATTTGGTTACATGAAGCTATGAGTCCTCCACTCTCTGTGTTAAAATTATGCATAAAAAGTTAAGGTTTCTGAATACTTTTGGCTGCCAAATATGAACTGAGAAGAATCTTCAAAACTGAAAGAGGCACACCAAATACAACAGAACATGAAAAACAAGAAGCAATGCAAAATTTTCATGCACATCACTCTATGCTGGGAAAAACTGAGATTAGGAAAATATGTCTGGAAAACATGGTCTATCTATAAAGAACTATTTCTGTGTAACTATACTTTTATTTCATTTTAATCTCTATTATTGAGGTATTACATATTTATCCTCATCCCCCCATTACCTTTCCAACCTCCCCCCCCATGCCCATACCCCCCCTGTTGTCTTTGTCCACTGGTTAGGCTGATATGCATGCATACAAGTCCTTTGGTTGATTTCTCCCCCTTACTCCCACCCTCCCCTACCTTCCCTCTGAGGTTTGACAGTCTGATCGATGCTTCCCTGTCTCTGGATCTGCTTTTGTTCATCAGTTTATGTTGTTCATTATTTCCCATAGATGAGTGAGATCACGTGATATTTATCTTTCTCTGCCAGCTTATTTCAATTAACATAGTGTTCTCCAGTTCCATCCATGTTGTTGCAAATGGTAGGAATTCCTTCTTTTTAGTGCAGCATAGTATTCCATTGTGTAGATGTACCACAGTTTTTTCATCCACTCATCTGCTGATGGACACTTAGGCTGTTTCCAAATCTTAGCTATGGTAGATTGTGCTGCTATGAACATAGGGGTGAATATCCTTTCTGATTGATGTTTCTAGCATCTTGGGATATATTCCTATAAGTAGTATTACTGGGTCAAATGGGAGTTCCATTTTTAGTTTTTTGAGGAAACTTCATACTGTTCTCCAAAGTGGCTGCACCAATCTGCATTCCCACCTTACAGTGCACGAGGGTTCCTTTTTCTACGCATCCTCACCAACATTTGTTGTTATTGATTTGTTGATGATAGCCATTCTGACAGGTGTGAGATGGTACCACATTGTCATTTTGATTTGCATCTCTCAGATAATTAGTGACTTTGAGCATGTTTTCATATATTTCTTGTCCTTCGTTCTGTCTTCTTTCGAAAAGTTTTTATTAAGGTCCATTGCCCATTTCTTGATTGGATTGTTTATCTTCATTTTGTTAAGTTGTATGAGTTCCCTGTAAATGTTGGAGATTAAACCCTTATCAGTGATAACATTGGCAAATATGTTCTCGCATATAGTGGGCTTTCTTGTTGTTTTGTTGATGGTTTCTTGTGCTGTGCAGAATCTTTTTATTTTGATACAGTCCCATTTGTTTATTTTCTCTTTAGTTTCCATTGCCGTAGGAGCAGTATCAGTGAAGAAGTTCCTTAGGCATATGTCTGAGATTTTGCTGCCTGTGGATTCCTCTAGTATTTTTATGGTTTCCAGACTTACATTTAAGTCTTTTAACCATCTTGAATTTATTCTTGTGTATGGTGTAAGTTGGTGGTCTAGTTTCATTTTTTTTGTATATATCTGTCCAATTTTCCCAACACCATTTATTGAAGAGACTGTCTTGACTCCATTGTATGTTCATGCCTCCTTTGTCAAATATTAATTGGGCATAGTGGTTTGGGTTGATTTCTGGGTTCTTTATTCTATTCCATTGATCTATATGTCTGCTCTTGTGCCAGTATTAGGCTGTTTTGAGAAGAGTGGCTTTGTAATACAACTTGATACCTGGTATTGAGATGCCACCTACTTTGTTCTTCTTTCTCAGGATTGCTGCAGCTATTCGGGGTCTTTTTTTAATTCCAGATGAATTTTTGGAAAGTTCGTTCTAGGTCTGTGAATTATGCCATTGGTACTTTAATGGGGATTGCACTGAATCTATAGATTGCTTTGGGTAGTATGGACATTTTAATGATGTTGATTCTACCAATCCATGAACACGGTATGTTCTTCCATCTGTTTATGTCTTCCTCTATCTCTTTTTTCAGTGTTCTGTAGTTTTTTGCATATAGGTCTTTTACCTCTTTAGTTAAGTTTATTCCTAGATATCTTAATTTTTTTGGTATGGTGGTAAATGGGATCGCTTTTTTAGTCTCTCTTTCTGTAAGTTCACTATTGGTGTATAGAAATGCCATAGATTTCTTGGCATTAATTTTGTATCCTGCTACATTGTCGAATTCATTTATTAAGTGTAATAATTTTTTTTTGGAGTCTTTGGGGTTTTCTATGTACAGTATCATGTCATCTGTGGATAAGGACAGTTTTACTTCTTTTCCAATTTGGATGCCTTTTATTTCTTCTTCTTGTCTAATCGCAATGGCTAGTACATCCAGAACTATATCGAACAGGAGTGGTGAGAGTGGGCATCCCTGTTTTATTCCTGTTCTTAGGGGAAATGGTTTTAGTTTTTGTCCATTGAGTGTGATGCTGGCTGTGGGTTTGTCATATATGGCTTTTATTATGTTGAGGTATGATCCTTCTATTCCCATCTTGCTGAGAGTTTTTATCAAGAAAGGGTGTTGTATTTTGTCAAATGCTTTTTCTGCGTCAATTGATATGACTATGTGACTTTTCTCCCTCAATTTGTTTATGTGATGTATCATGTTTATTGATTTGCGGATATTGTACCATCCTTGCATCCCTGGGATAAATCCTGCCTGGTCATGGTGTATGATCTTTCTGATGTACTGTTGGATCCGATTTGCTAGAATTTTGTTGAGGATTTTGGCATCTATATTCATGCTGGATATTGGCCTATAATTCTCTTTCATTGTGTTGTCTTTATCTGGCTTTGGTATTAGGGTGATGCTGGCTTCATAGAATGAGCTTGGAAGTGTTCCTTCCTCTTGAATTTTTTGGAATAGTCTGAGGGGGATAGATTTTAGTTCTTCCTTGAATGTTTGGTAAAACTCTCCTGTGAAGCCGTCTGGCCCGGGCTTTTGTTTGCTGGAAGCTTTTTGATGACTGCTTTAATTTCTTCCATAGTTAATGGCCTATTGAGATTTTTAGAATCTCCCTGATTGAGTTTTGGAAGGTTGTATTTTTCTAGGAATATGTCCATTTCCTCAAAGTTGTCTAGTTTGTTGGAGTAGAGCTGTTCATAGTATTTTTTAACAATCCTTTGTATTTCTGTGGGGTTTGTTATTATTTCGCCTCTCTCATTTCTGATTTTGTTTATTTGAGTCCTCTCTCTTTGCTTCTTGGTGAGTCTGACTAGAGATTCATCAATCTTTTTTATCCTTTCAAAGAACCAGCTCTTGGTTTCATTGATCTTTCATATTGTTTTGTTTTTTTTTGTGGGGGTCTCTATGTCATTTATTTCTGCTCTAATCTTTATTATTTCATTCCTTCTGCTCACTTGGGCTTTTCTTGTTGCTCTCTTTCTAATTCTTTGAATTGTAGCATTAGATGATTTACTACCATGTTTTCTTGTTTTTTGAGGTAGGCCTGTAGAGCTATAAACTTCCCTCTCAGGACTGCTTCCATTGTGTCCCATAGGTTTTAGATTGTTCTGTTTTTATTGTCATTATTTTCCAGAATGTTTTAAATTTTTTTCTTTGATCTCATTGTTAACCCAATCAATATTTAATAACATGCTATTCAGCTTCCAAGTGTTTGAGTGTTTTGGATTGTTTTTATTGTAGTTTATTTCTAATATTATGCCATTGTGGTCTGAGAAGATGCTTGGTATAATTTCAATCTTCTTGAATTTGGTAAGACTTTGATTGTCACCTAGTATGTGGTCTATTTTTGAAAATGTCCCATGTGCACTTGAGAAGAATGTATATTTTGCGGCTTTGGGGTGAAATATTCTGAAGATGTCAATTAAGTCCATCTGATCTAGTGAGTCATTTCGGATTGCTGTTTCTTTGCTGAATTTTTTGTCTAGAGGATTTATCCACTGATGTCAGTGGTGTATTAAAGTCCCCTACTATGATTGTATTGTTGTCGATCTCTCTCTTGATATCTTCCAGGAGATTTTTTATATATTTGGGTGCTCCTGCGTTGGGTGCATATATGTTTATTTGGGTTATATCCTTTTGTTGTATTGATCCCTTTAGTATTATGAAGTGGCCTTCCTTATCTCTTGTTATGGCCTTCACTTTGAGGTCTATTTTGTCAGATATAAGTATTGCTATCCCAGCTTTTTTTTTCATTTCCATTTGCCTGAAAGATATTTTCCATCCTTTCATTTTAAGTCTGTGTGAGTCCCTTGTTCTGAGTGGGTCTCTTGTAGACAGCATATATATGGGTTATGTTTTTTTACCCATTCAGCCATTCAATGTCTTTTGATTGGAGCATTAATCCTCTTACATTTAAAGTTATTATTGAAAGGTAGTTGTTTGTAACCATTTTTATTTTTTGTGGCTGTGTTCCTTCTTACCTCTTTGTTTCTTCTTTTTGCAGCATTCCCTTTAGCATTTTTTGCAATGCTGTCTTGGCAGTGATAAACTCCCTTAGCCTTTTTTTGTCTGTGAAGCTCCTGATTTCCCATTCAATTTTGATTGATAGTCTTGCTGGATAGAGTATTCTTGGATTTATTCCTTTGCTTTGCATCACTTTGTATATATCTTTCCATTCCCTTCTAGCTTGATGTATTTCTGTTGAGAAATCATTTGATAATCTGATGGGGGATCCTTTGTAGGTAACTCTCTGTTTCTCTCTTGCAGCCTTTAAGTTTCTCTCTTTGTCAATAACATTTGCCATTGTAATTATGGTGTGTCTTGGTATGGATCTTTTGGGATTCATCTTGCTTGGGACTCTCTGTACTTGTGTAACTTTTTTCTTCCCCATATTAGGAAAGTTTTTTGTTATTATTTCGTCAAATAAATTTTCTAATCCTTGCTGCTCTTCTTGGCCTTCTGGCAGCCCTATTATACGTATGTTATTTCGTTTTGCATTAGGCTCTCCTCCTGCTTTTTAATTTTTTTCTCTAGTTGCTGTTCAGATAGGGCTTGTTTCTTTACTTTATCTTCTAACTCACTAATTCGGTCCTCTGCTTCTTCTAGTCTACTGTTGGAGCCTTCCATGGTGTTTTTGATTATAGCTATATCATTTTTCATTTCTTCCTAATTTTTGCATAGGTTGTTGATTTTCTCATCCATTGTTGTATGAACTGTATGATCATTACTCTGAATTCTTTTTCTGTCATGTTGCATACTTCCATTTCACTTATTTCCTTTCTTGGTGATTCTTTCTTTTTTTTCCTCTGGGGATTGTTTCATTGTCTCCCCATTTTTACTATCATCAGAAGGTTCAAATGTCGAGTTGTGGAGACCTGGGCCATGTGTAGTGGGTGTTTTGCACCCCCCAAGTGTCATTAAAGAGCTCTGACACCAAGACATGAGGCTGCTGTGGGTTGGTGGGAGCCACGCTTGCCCCAGGTCAGAGTCACAGGCGCTTAGTGTGGCCTCATTTGCGCACCTAGAATCAGGGACCCTGCCTGTGCCACGTTGAAACAGAGAACCTGTTGGCGTGTGCCTAAATCAAAGTCTCCTAGTGCATGTCAGGGGTCAGAGGCTCCCTGTGTCCGCACCAAGAATCAAGTATCAGAGTCTCTGTTGCTTGGTGCTACCTCGCACTGAGAATCAGGGTCCCTGTGTGCGCATGCGCCAAGAATTGGAGTCGCTGGCTCTTAGTGTGAATGTACTGGGAATCAGGGATCCCAGGTGCATGCAATGAGGAACAGAGTCTAGTCACTGGTGCTCATTGCTGCCTCTTGCGTGGAGATTCAGGGTCCCCAATCTGCTTGTGAGACCGGGTTGCACAGTCACACTGTGTTTGCAGGAGATTCACTTCTGCCCTGCAGTAAACAGCCTTCTGTGTGTGCTTGCCCAGAATCAAAGTCAGGTGGCACTGCTGCTTAGTGTGGGTGTCAGGTCCAGTCACATGGGTGTGCACTGTGGAAAACAAACTCCCCATGTCCATGCACCCAGGCTCAAATTCAGTGCTGCCCTCCTGTGTGGGCACGGGATCTGGTTGTGGGGAACAAACTGCCTGGGTTCACACATTCAGGTTTAAATTTTGCGCAGTTTCCCTGCTTGGGTACAGGGTCTGGTCATGGGAAACAAACTCCCTGGGTTCGCGCCCCCAGTCTCAAATTCAGCACTGTCTCCCCGTATGGGCATGGGATTTGGTCACAGAAAACAATCTCCCCAAGGTCACGTACCTAGGCTCAAATTCAGCACAGCCTCCCTGCTTGGTCATGGAGCCTGGGCGAGGGAAACAAACTCCCTGAGTTCGCACATCCAGGTTCAAGTTCAGCACAGCCTCCCTGCATGGGTGCAGGATCTGGTTGCAGAAAACAATCTCCCCAAGGTCGTGCGCCTATGCTCAAATTCAGCTCAGCCTACCTGCCTGAGCGTGGAGCCTGGTTGCAGGAAACAAACTCCCAGAGATCGCACGTCCAGGCTCAAATTCAGCACTGTCTCCCTGCCCTGTGTGGGTGCGGGATCTGGTCACAGAAAATAATCTTCTCAGGGATGCGCAGCTAGGCTCAAATTCAGGACTTCCTCCTTGCCTGGGTGTGGAGCCTAGTTGCGGGGAACAAATTCCACAAGTTTGCAAGTCCAGGCTCAAATTCAGTGCTGTCTCCCTGCCCTGTGTGGGCTTGGGATCTGGTCGCAGAAAACTATCTCCCTGAAGATGTGCACTTAGGGCCAAATTCAGCAATTTCCCTGCCTGGGCGCAGGAAGCAAACTCCCATGTCCGACACCAAGGTTCAAAGTCAGGTCGAGCTGCTGCTGCTGTGTATGTGCAGGAAGCCCTACTGTGCAGCCAGGGTCTGGCAGATCCTATGCTGCTGTTGCAGGGGCAGTGGGGGAGGTGGATTGGCTTTGTGACTCACAGAAATCTGCGGCTGGGATGCCTGGAGTCTTGGTGTCCCTGGGTCTGCAGCTGTGGTGGCAGGTCTTTTACCAGAGCGGCTGTACAGTCCCAGTTTGCTTCTGAGACCAGACTGGGTGGTGGCCAGGCTAGGATCCTAGACCTAAGCAGTTCTGTTCTTCAAGATGGCGTGGTCTCTGTGCCGGTGTCCTCCCCGGAGTGTTTGTGGTGGCAGCGGGATTTTGCCATCAAAGACTGCCTGGATTGGCAGCCCCTTGGAAGACCTGCAGGATCTAACTGTCCCTGTTTCACTCACACACACACTCACACACGTCCACACACACCTCTATCTCTCCCTTACTCTCTCACACACTCTCCCTCCTTACCTTCCTGCCAGTCGCCATCTTGACCCTGGTGACTATACTTTTTATTACAATGTCACAGAGGGGAAAAAAATAAAAGAAAAGAAACCTAATTATTTAGTTTACATGGGAGTAGCAATAATACCCAACACTATTTACCAACTGAGCATCCACTATGATCCAAATACAATGCTTTATTTAAGCAAATTGATAACCTTAAGATTAAGGTATATAATTTTACATATAGGAAAATTACAAGTTGCTTAAAGTCACATTCAGTAAATGACAGAACCAAAGTTCTGAACCAAGTCTGATTTGCTACTCTCTACTCTACTTAAAGATGTGTTTGATCCATTTTGCTTTCTATTTTTAATTCTCACAAAATTAACCAGTTATTTTAATTTATACCTTAAGTATAAATGATGTTTACTTCTCTAGAGTAAGAAAAATAAGTCATAGCATTTTTGCAATACCAATGTTCAATAATTCATATTCTTGGGTTAAAATTTATGAATCAGAGCTAACAACAATCACAATTTATTACTGGTTTTCAGGTGTAGCTACATCAATTTTGCACCAATGAACTAAATAAAAAGATCATTCCAATAATTATTTGTGCATTAGTGTTCTTGCAAATTTTATTCTGTTATTTCCATTATACAGTGTGGGGTAAATGTAGGTTTACAGTTGTAAGTATGTGAAAAATGGTTTATTCTTGTATTATTTTTATTAATTACTAGAGGCCCAGAGAACAAAATTTATGCACTCGGGGCGGGGGGGGGGGTGTCCCTCAGGCCATCCTGCACCCTCTCCAATCAGGGACCCCTTGGGGGAATCAGGCCCAAACCAGCAGTCAGACATCCTTCTCACAGTCTGGGACTACTGGCTCCTAACTGCTCGCCTGCCTGCCTGCCTGATTGCCCCTAACCACTTCTGCCTGCCAGCCTGATCACCCCCTAACTGCTCACCTGCCAGCCTGATTAACACCTAACTCCTCCCCTGCCAGCCCGATCACCCCCACCTGCCCTCCCCTGCCGGCCTGGTCACCCCAACTGTCCTCCCCTGCCAGCCTGATCTTCCCCCAAACTGCCCTCCCCTGCTGGCTTGATCTCACCCCCAACTTCCCTCCTCTGCCAGCCTGTTCACCACAACTGCCCTCCCCTGCAGGCCTGATCTCGCTCCCAACTGCCCTCCCCTGCAGGCCTGATCTTGCCCCCAACTGCCCTCCTCTGCCAACCAATATGGTTCTAATTGGTCAGTTTCTATGCCAGTCAGTGTCAAAAGCTCCACCTCCTAGGCAGCCATTGCTCTTTACATTCACCCAGATTTGGCTCTGATTGATCAGTTTCTATGCCAGTCAGCATCTCTGGGCCTATCAATAGGGTATGATCAGAAAGGCAGGGCTGATCAACAGCCCCAGTGGAGGCCTGGAGAGAAATGGAGGCACCGCTGTTGGCCAGGCCGGGAGAGAAAGAGAGGCAAGTTCTGATCAACGGCTGCCACAGAGGCTCTGGATCAGACCCTGCCTCTCTCTCTGCAGGCCTTTCTCTGGGCCTGATCCACAGCCCCCTAGGCAGTCAGTGCTGGGCGGCAACCCAGCACTGATGGCAGGACTGACTTCCAGTTGGTCGAGTCTCCTTCGTTACTGGTCATTACGACCCAGGGTTTTTATATATTAGGACTAGAGGCCCGGTGCATGAAATTCATGCATGGGAGTGTGTGTCCCTCAGCCCAGCCTGCACCCTCTTCAATCTGGGACCCCTCGAGGGATGTCCAACTGCCCGTGTAGGATCAGGCCTACACGGGCAGTCGGACATCCCTCTCACAATCCAGGACTCTTGCTCCCAGCTGCTCACCTGCCTGCCTTCCTGATTTCCCCTAACCGCTTCTGCCTGCCATCCTGATCACCCCCTAACCACTCCCCTGCCAGCCTAATTGCCCCTAACTTCAGGCCTGGTTACCCCTAACTGCCCTCCCCTGCAGGCCTGGTCCCTTCCCAACCACTCTCCTCTGCAGGCCTGGGTTCCCCCCAACTGACCTTCCCTGCAGGCCTGGTTACCCCCAACTTCCCTCCCCTGCTGGCCTGATCGCTCACAACTGCCTTCCCCTCCTGGCCATCTTGTGGTGGCCATCTTGTGTCCACATGGGAGCAGCCATTTTTGACCACATGGGGCAGCCATCTTGTGTGTTGGAGTGATGGTCAATTTGCATATTACTCTTTTATTAGATAGGATTGTATTATTTTCCATACCAACAACTATAAACCTACTTTTGTCTCACAATATAATATTGGATAATTTTGACTTATCAAATTTTAAGGAATCAGAGAACATTTTAAATATTTTTAAAGAAATTGATGCCATTATAATAACCTGGTATTATTTAAGAGAGAAAGGAAAGACCAGATAGATGCCCAGTAAGGTCTGAATGACTTAGGAAGGTGCTTGCCCATAAATCACACCTGGGAAACAAGTCAGTTGCCAGAATGTGTGTGGTCTCTGAAAGTATGTGAAACCTGAATATTTAAAACTTCCAAATAAAGGAAGTTCTCTCTCTCTCTCTCCAAACTTTTTATAACTAAAAAGCTAAGTATTACTGAGAATTTTGTCTGTATTAACATACCACAAACTTTACTTAGAAAACAAATTGAACTTTGAGAGAGATAATGAGGTTCACAATAAATACAATGTTCTCTGCATGTTCATTATCTAACTGTAATATCTTAAAGAAATAAGATAAAATGGACAACCATTAACAGTATTTTTGTTCTTAAAAGAGAAATAGTGTTTTCTATGGAATGACTTAATTTAAGAAGTCTGTTTTATGCAATTTTCACATGCCTAGTTAGCAAGCAAAAAGCTTGAAACAGTGAGCATTAACATTTTTACTTTGATTTAGAATATAAACCCTAATTTAAATATGAAAGCCCTTGTTCGCCATTTCCATCTTTCAAAGATATGGGTACAATTTTGAAATTTAGCTATCAATTTAAAAAAATAAATTATTGATTGAAAATTTTATTAAATTATAATTTCATATAAACTTTAAAATAAAGAAACATCAGTTTAATAACGTATTTTGTTTCAAACTAAATAAAATTAATGGAAGATAAAATAAACATTAAATATGGCTCCTTTTCTAAGTAATGGCAATAGGAAAGAGAACACTTTGATAAATAATAGGACAATAACACAATATTCAAATATTGTTCAGATGCTTTGGAAATGTGTGCCACCTACCCAATTTAAAATACAGAGAATAAAAGTTTTATTTTTAAGACTTAAGAATAATTCTACTTTCAGGTATAATAATTATGTTTACATACTATAAAATAGGGGTATGATTTGTCATACAATATAGAAAGTTAAAATTAATAAATCAGATACAAAATTGGATATGCAATTATTATAAATGCAACAAAATGTATAGAAGACTTACATATAGAATACTATAATACGAAATAAATTTTAAAAAGATATAAATAAATGGAGAGACATATTGTGTTCATAGACTGAAAAACTCAGCATTTAATGCAACTGTTATAGAAAATATTATATGCTCAATTACTCTAAAATTTATATGGAAAACCAAAAAAACTAGAATACCTAGTTTCTTTGAAGAATTAAATTCCTTAAAGTGAGAGGTATTAGTCTATTCAATTTCAAGACATTATATAGCTATGATATTCAAGAATATGTGTGCTCTGGCTGATGGCTCACATCATCCATATAATAAGAGGTTTGTGGGTTTGATTCTGGATTGAAGTATGTGCCTGGGTTGCAGGTTCCATTCCTGGTAGGGGAGTGTATAGGAGGCAACAGATCCATGTGCCCTGACCAGGAATTCAACCTGCAAACTTTTTGGTGCATAAGAGGATGCTCCAACCGGCTGAGCCTCCCATCTAGGGTTCACATATTATATGAAATTAACTTCAGATTGATGATGGAATTGAATGTAAAATGTAAAAATTAAAAATAAATAAACTATAATGTTTCTCCGAAGATCTTAGGAGAAAATCTTCTAGATATAGAACTAGGCAAGATGTTTTAGACTTTACGGCAAAAGCATGATCCATAAACATAAAAATTGATAAACTATTCATCAAATTTTAAACTTTGTTCTAAGAAAGACTTTGTTAAAAGGCTAAAAAGAGAAGCTATATAGAGAAAATATTTTCAAACTGTATATCTGACCATTAGTAACCAAAATATATAAATAACTCTCAGAAATCAATAGCAGAAAAACAAACATTCAAATTGTAAAATAGGCAAAAGACATAGAGACATTTCAACAAAGGGGATATACATATGGCAAATAAGCACATGAGAAATGTTCATCATCAGACATTATGGAAATGGAAATTAAAACCTTAATGAGATATTACTACACACCTATCAGAATGCCTAAATAAAAAATAGTGAAACAACAAAGGCTGCAAGATTTCAGAAAAACTGCATCACTCATATATTCCTGGTGGGAGATAGAATGGTTACAGGAACTCTGGAAAATTGTGTGGCAGTTGTTTAAAGATTTAGTAAGTGATTACCATATAATCTAGCAATTGCCATCCTGGATATTTATTGAAGAAAAATGAAAAGTTATCTTCACATGAAAACCTGTGCATAAAATGTTCACAGCAAATTTATTGATAATAGTAAAAACTGAAAATACTCTAGTGTATGTAATAGTAAATATTTACACAGTAAATATTTAAACAAATGTACAGAGTAATATAAATAAATAAACTCCTTGGTCTATATTTTAAATACCAATAAAAAGGGATAAATCTCCTGAATGATTAATCAAAGACTAAAAACCAAAAGAAATATTAACATTATAGGGAATTAAATGATGTGCAACTATTGAAATATAAATAATTACAACTATAAGCAATTACTATGAACTACTTTTTACCAATAAGTTTGAAAACTTAGATAAAATAGTCAATTTTATAGAAACAGATAATTATAAAACTTGACTCAATAAGAAACACAAAATGAGTATATAATTATGTAACTTAAATTGCATTGTTAAAATTCTATCTTCCTAAAATTCTCCCTGAACTGATGCAGAGACTAGAACTGTCACTTTCATTTCCCAGTCACATTGCCGATTTATGGAGTTTAGATAACATAATATTAGCCTGAATTTATCTCATAGTAGCTCCAGTGAGCTTATTTTTCCAGGCTCAGAATGTACTAGTATAGTGAGGTTTAATACACTTAGTAACTGATAGAATTCCGATATTGGTCCCAGGACCCTCAGAACAAGTGCCAAATGGAATCCATTATTGTGTGTATGTGCAAAGGCTATATATATGATTATTAGAGAATGACTGAGTATAGATTTCATCAAAGATATTCAGATCATGATGAAAGTGTCCTTACTGGAGCAAATCAATAAAATTGTCACATTATATTTATCTATTGACCTAGACAATGCTTACCATATCCAACTTCTATATCTATCAGAAAAGATAATCATATAATTAAAAAAATTCTTCCAAGAAAACTTAGATTCACATGTAAATTCTACAACTATTCAAAGAATTAATATGTATCCTTAAACTATTTCAAAAGAAATGAAGAGGAAGGAATGCTTTTAAACTTATTCTATGAAACTAGTGTTACCTTGACACAAAAACTAGAAAAAATACATTACAAAAAAATTTATCAGGGACAATATTATTGATAAACATAGAGGCAAAATTCTCAGCAAAATATTAGCAAACATTTTAACAATACATTAAAAGGATTATATATCATAACTATGTGGGATTCAACACAGGGATGGAAAGATGGCTCAGCATTCATAAAGCAATGAACATGATATATCACACTAACAAAATAAAGCATAAAAACCATACAATCATTTTATTTTTTATTTATTTATTTTTTTTAGGAGGGTTTAATATATATTTTTTATTGATTTCAGAAAGGAAGGGAGAGGGAGAAACCTCAATGATGAGAGAGAATCATTGATCAGCTGCCTCCTGCATGCCCCGCACTGGGAACCGAGCCCTGCAACCCAGGCATGTGCCCTGATGGGGAATCGAACTGTGACTTCCTGGTTCATAGGTCGACGCTCAACCGCTGAGCCACACCAGCCAGGCCCCCTGTTTCTCTTTAACTTACAAACTCCTTTCATTGTTATACTGATTGAACCCCCGCCCCCCGCCTACCCCCAGGGAAATTATTTTAAATCTAAAAAGTATTTTATTCAGATCAGTGCATTATAAAACTTATATTAATGTGTGGGATCTGAATTATAAGGTTTTTTTTTTTGTAAGTTATATTTTCTTTTCTTTTTTTTTTAAATTTCTTTATTGATTAAGGTTTCACGTATTTGTCCTCATCCCCCCATTCCCATCCCACACCCCTCCCACGGATGCCCCCACCCCCCTGTTGTCCCCAACCATTGGTTAGGCTAGTATGCATGCACACAAGTCCTTTGGTTGATCTCTCCCTCCTACCCCCACCCTCCCCTACTCTCCCTCTGAGGCCCGAAAGTCCGATCGATGCCTCCTTGTTTCTGGGTCTGTTCTTGTTCATCAGTCTATGTTGTTCATCATTTCCCCTAGATGAGTGAGATCATGTGTTACTAGAAATATACTTATAAGAACCGAGTGTGAGATGAGCAATAATAGTTATGCTGACAGGCAAATGAATCAGTCTGTAGTGAGTTTCTTTCTGGACCAACAGTTCTTTTGAGACCCAATTTCAATGTCCACCAGTTCCTTATGTGTACATGTCGGCACTGACTTTTCAGCTCTGGATGGTGGACAAATGGTGGTAATGTAGGTCCGACCCCCTCTGGTTTGGTCTCGCCTGGACCCAGGGGCACGGCTTCACCCGGACTCAGGGGTGCATGGCCTAACCCGGACCCAGGGGCGCGTGGCCTCTCCCAGACCCAGGGGCACGGCCCCACCTAGACCCAGGACCCAGCCTCACCCGGACCTAGGGGCGTGCGGCCTCACCCGGATCCAGGGGCGCGTGGCCTCACCCAGATCCAGGGGCACGTGGCCTCGCCCGGACCCAGGGGCGCGCAGCTTCACCCGGACCCGGGACTCAGCCTCACCCTGACCCGGGTCCCAGCTTTGCCCGGACCCAGGGGCGCGCGGCCTCACCCAGAACCAGGATCCAGCGGGGCTTTGTCTTCTTGATCCCAATTCCGGTCAGTCAATTCCCTCTCAGCAATTCCTTCGGCCATTTTCTCAAAGCTCCGGGGCAGCTGCCGTGGAATTTGTTGGGCAGCGGGCTCGATGAAGCTCCGGTGCGCCTGGTGCGCGACGGCAGGCTGGTCTGAGGTCGTTGCGGCGGCACTCGGGTCTGCAGAGGCGACCAGTTGCCAGGCGAGCGCTCCTGGATCCAGGACCCAGCGGGGCCTTGTCTTCCCAATCCCAACTCTCATTGGTCAATTCCTTCTCAGCAATTCCTCCGGCCATTTTCTCAAAGCTCTGGGGCGGCTGCCGCGGAATTCACTGGGCAGCGGGCTCAGCGAAGCTTCGGTGTGCCTGGTGCACGGCGACAAGCTGGTCCAAGGTCGCTGCATTGGCGCTTGGGTCTGCAGTGGTGGCCGGTCGCCAGGTGTGCACACCTGGATGCTTCCGGGGCGCTGAGATTCTTGAAGGACTCGGAGGTCAGCAAGCGCGGGGTCTCCCACCCCATGTCTCCCAGGGGCTCGTCTGTTCGTGCTCGGCAGCGAGTGGAGCTGACCCCTCAGCCGGAGACCGCCGGGGGAACTGTGCCGAGCACATTCCAGGCTGCCATCGTGTCACCAGAGCCGTAGTTCTTAAAGTGTGATCTTACATGCAAAAGATGCTGTTTGGAACCTGGTCGGGTTTGTGGAATGTGCAGGGCAGGTCTCAGGGCGGGGCGGGTCTCAGGGCGGGGCGAGGTCTCAGGGCGTCACTAGGCTAGAGCGTGGCAAACAGCAAAGGCTGCAAGTCTGCCTTTCCGCATTTCCAAGTCCCCGCGTCCCGTGCTCCAGCTCAGTAAACACTGATTGCTGGGCGCACCTCTGCAAAAAAGTCGCTCTCACTTTCCAACACAATGGCCAAGAGTCCAGCTTCTCCACGAAGGTATCTGGGTCTCCCGCGCGTCCCCAGAAACTGGATTTCAGAGTGATGGGGAGCTTATCTCCCTTCGGGTTGGAAAAAGAGCCGCGCGTCCCTTCCCCCGCCACCAGCCTGACCCACGCGCCTCTGCACCTCAGCCCCTTGGCGTTTGCTCTTTCCTCTTCCCTCTTAGTTGTAAATCCACCATTCAGCCAGCTCTCCTGTGGTTCTGGGTGGCAGACGCTCTGTCCTCTAGTTGTATTTTTGAAATTGCTGTGCGCAGCGCAGTTCATTTGTTTAACTTTGCCGCCATCTTGGTTCGGTCTCCCAGAGCTGTAGTTCTTAAAGTGTGATCTTTGGCTCACCGGCATCAGCATCATCCCGAGTCCCCCTCTCTTTTATTCTAGTTGTAGAGCATCCGCTCAGCCAGCCCTCCGGTGGTTCTGGATGGTGTCCATTCTGTTTTCTAGTTGTAGTTTCAAAATTGTTGTGGTAGGCAACAATCAGGGGTCCGCCCTATGCCGCCATCTTGGTCCTCCTCCATACAATCATTTTAATAGATGCAGAATAAGCTTTTCACCAAATTCAATATACTTTTATGATAAAAACTCTCAACAAAATGAGTATAGAAAGAACATATCTCAACATAATAAGGACTACTTATGAGAAATTCACAGCTAATATCACATTCAATGCTAAAAAGAGGAAAACATTTCTTCTAAGATCAGGAGCAAAACAAAGTTGCTCACTATCACCACGTTTATTCAACACTAGAGGACTGGTGCATGAAATTTGTGCACGTGGCAGGGGTCCCCTCAGCTCAGCCTGCACCGTCTCCAATTTGGGACCCTTCAGGGGATGTCAGAATGCCGGTTTAGGGCTGATCCCCAGGATCGGCCCTAAACCGGCATTCTGACATCTCTATCACAATCCGGGACTGCTGGCTTCTAACCACTTGCCTGCCTGACTGCCTGGTTGCCCCCAACTGCCCCCGCTCAGTCCTGGTCACCCCAACTTCCCCTCCCTCTGGCCTGGTCACCCCTAACTGCTCCTTCTGATGACCTTGTCGCCCCTTGCATCCTGTGTTTGGTAATCCATCTGGTTGTTTTGGTCGTGGTGGCCCCTGGCTTTTTATATATTAGGATAGTATTTAAAGTCTTAGCCAAATAGAATAGAAAACCCAAAATAAATTCTTGTTCATATGGTCAATTAATGTACAACAAAAGAGTAAAAAATGTACAATGTGGTAAAGACAGTCTCTTCAATAAGTGGTACTGAAAAACAAAAAAAAATTCTCCACTTTCTTACCCCATACACAAAGATAAACTCAAGCTAAATTAAAGATTTAAATGTAAGACCTGAAACCATAAACTAGAAATAAACACATAGGCAATAAAATTTTTCACATTGCTTTTAGCAATAATTTTTTTAGGTATGTCTACTCAAGTGAGGATAACTAAGGGAAAAAAAATTAACAAACTAAAAACTACATCAAACTAAAAATATTTGGCACAGCAAAATAAATCATCAACAAAATGTAAAGACAACCTACCAAATAGGAAAAGACATTTGCAAATGATGCATCCAATAATGGGTTAATATAAAAAAAAATAAGAAACTCATATCTTACCACCAAAAACCCAAACAATCCAATTTAATTTAAAAAATCAAAAATATTCAAACATATGAAGGCTTAAAAGCATGTTATTAAACAATGAGTTGGTAATAATAAGATTAAGGAAGAAATAAAAATTTACCTGGAAACACATGAAAATGAACACACAAAAACCAAAAATCTATGTGACACAGTGAAAGCAGTCCTGAGAGGGAAGTTCATAGCATTACAGGCCTACCTCAAGAGTCAAGAAAAATCTCAAATAAACAACTGAACCTTACACCTAAAAGAACTACAAAAAAGAACAACAAACAAACAAAGTAAGTAGAAGAAGGAAATAATAAACACCAGAGCTGAAATAAATAACATAGAGACTAAAGGAACAATACAAAAGATCAATGAAGCCAAGAGCTTCATTGGACCCAGATAAATAAAATCAGGAGTGAAAGAGGAGAAGGTACAAGTGACATCACAGAAATATAAAGAACTGTAAGAAAATATTACAAATAACTATATACCAACAAATTAGACTATCTAGGCAAAATGGATAAATTCCTATAAAGATAAAATATTCCAAAACTGAACCACAAAAAGTCAGAAAAGTTGAGTGGACAGACAACAATTAATGAAATTGAAGCAATAATTGAAAAACTCCCAGCAAAGAAGTCTTGGACCTGGTGGCTTTTGGACACAGGTGAATTTTACCAAACATTCAAAGAACTAACACCCACCCTCCTCAAACTATTCCAAAATATTCAAGAGATGAGAAGACTCCCAAGCTCTGTTTATGAGGCTAGCATTATTCTATTCCAAAACCAGGTAAAGACACTACAAAAAGAAAATTATAGGCCAATATCCCTGATGAACATGGTTGCCACAAACCTCAACAAAATATTAGGAAACCGAATGCAGCAATACATTAAAAAGATTATATACATGATCAAGTGGGATTTATTCTGGAGATGTAAGGTTGGTATGATATTTGCAAATCAGTAAATGTGATATATTATGTAAACTAAATGAAAGATTAAAAAAAAATGATTAGCCCCAGCTGGTTTGGTTCAATGGATAGAGTGTTAGCCTGCAGACTGAAGGGTCCCAGGTTTGATTCCAGTTAAGGGTACATGTTAGGGTTGTGGCCCCAGTAGGGAGTGCAGGAGGCATCCAATCAATGATCTCTCTCATCATTGATGTTTCTATCTCTCTCTCCCTCTCCCTTACTCTCTGAAATAAATTAAAATATATTTTAAAAAAAAAAGAATAACACGATCACATCAGTAGATGCAAAAAAGAAAAAGCATTTGATAAAATCCAGCACTCATTTATGATAAAAAATCTCAGCAAAGTGGGAGTAGAGGGATCATACACCAACATAATAGAGGCCATATATGATAAACCTACCACCAACATCATACTCAATGGACAAAAACAAAAAGTGTTTTAAAATCAGGAATGAGACAGGGGTATCTGCTTTTCACCACTACTATTCATCATAGTACTGAAAGTCCTAGCCACAGCAATCAGACAAGAAGAGGAAATAAAAAAAATTCAAATAGGAAAAAAAGAAAATAAAACTCATTATTCACAGATGACATGATATTATACATAGAAAACCCTAAGAACTCCACCAAAAACCTACTTGATGTAGTAAATGAATTTGGCTAAGTAGCAGGATGCAAATTAATATTCAGAAATTGGTGGCATTTTTATAGACCAATAATGAACTATCAGAAAAAGAAACTAAGAAAACAGTACAATTTACTATCACAACAACAACAAAAAATAAGATAACTAGGAATAAATTTAACCAAGGAGGTAAAAGAACAGTACTTGATAGACTATCGGACATTAAAGAAAGAAACAGAGGAAGATACAAATAAGTAGAAGGATATATTGTGTTCATGGATTGGAAGAATTAACATTATTAAAATGTCCATATTACTCAAAGCAATCTGTAGATTCAATGCAATTCACATTAAAATACCAATGTCATACTTCACAGATCTAGAACCAATATTCTAAAAATTTATATGGAACTGAACAAGATCCCCAAATAGCTACAATAATCTTGAGAAAGTACAAACCGAATGAGGCAATACATTAAAAAGATTATATACATGATCAAGTTGGAGATATCGCAATACCTAATATAAAATTATACTACAAGGCCGTACTGGCATAAAAATAGGCATATAGGTAACTGGAACACAACAGAAAACCCAGAAATAAATCCATGCCTTTATGGTCAATTAATATTTGACAAAAGAGGCAGGAGCATACAATGAAGTAAAGAAAGTCTCTTCAATAAAGAATGTTAGGAATATTAGAAAGATACATGCAAAAAATAAAATTAGAACAACAATTTATACCGTACACAAGAATAAACTTAAAATGGATGACAGACTTAAATGTAAGCCACAAAATCATAAAAAATTCTAGAAGAAAGAGTCAGCAAAATCTTAGACATCTCTTGTATCAATATTTTTGCTGATAGATCTCTTGGGGCAAGGGAAACAAAGGAAAAAAATAACAAATGTGAATACATCAAACTAAAAAGCTTCTGCACAGCAAAAGAAACCATCAACAAAATAAAAAGGGAACTCACTTTATGGGAAAACATATTTGCAAATGATACACTTGATAAGAGATTACTTTCAAAATGTATAAAGAATTTATACAGCTCAACATCAGGAAGATAAACAATCCAATTAAAAAATGGGCAAAGGACCTGAATATACACTTCTCCAAAGAGGATATACAGATAGCCAATAGACATTTGAAAAAATGCTCAACTTCACTAATCATCAAAGAGATGCAAACTAAAACCATAATGAGATGTCACCTCACACCTGCCAGAATGGCAATTATTAATAAATCAACAAACAACAAATACTGGCAAGGATGTCAAGAAATAGGAACCTTAATGCACTGTTGGTTGGAATGCAGACTGGTGTTGCCACTGTGGAAAACAGTATGGAGTTTCCTCAAAAAAATAAAAATGGAACTGCCTTTTGACACAACAATCCCACTTCTGGGAATATATCATAAGAATCCCAAAACACTCATTCAAAATAATATATGCACCCTATGTTCATTGCAGTGTAATTTACAATAGTCAAGGTCTGGAAACAAGGGCCCATCAGTAGATTAATGGATAAAAAAGCTGTGGTACACTTACACAATGTCGTAAAAAAGAAACTTGTATCTTTTGTGACAACATGGATGGACCTGGAGATTATTACCTAAGTGAAATAAGCCAGTCAATGAAAGACAAATACCATATGATTTCACTTATATATGGAATTTAATGACAAAATAGAATCAGAGGCATGGATACATGGAAGTGACTGACAGTTGTCAGTCACTTCCCCTAAGTTTATTCTTGTGTACGGTATAAATTGTTGTTCTAGTTTTATTTTTTTGCACATATCTTTTTTGGTAAAAGATGAAGGGATTAGCCAAAGAACATTTATGTATAACCCATAGACACAGCCAACAGTGCGGTGATGGCCAGAGGGAAGGGGAGGCAAGGGTAGGAGAGGGTGGACAAAGAGTAGCAAAATGTGGACATCTGTAATAATGTAAACAATAAAAATAAAGTTCAAATAAGTAAATAAAATAAACACAGTAGAGAAATGTTGTCAGCATCATGATGAACTGAGAAGTTGCCTTTGTTTCTACACTTAAGTTTACATGTTTTACCTGACCAAGGAATCCATGTTCAGCATTCAAACATGCCTAAAAATATTATGTAATAGTATATATGAAGGTTGGCAGATTCTAATGAGTAGGGCAGTTGTACAGATGGAATGACAGGGTGCCACAGATGTAGTATGACATAAACCATGGTTCCAGTGAGCATGGTAGCACAAGGACAATTGGCCAACAGCCCTCATACTACAGCCTGGATTGTAAAAGGCACAGTAGCAGCTCCCTTCCCCTCTACCTATCATGGCAGACCCCTGGTAGCACAGTTGATACACCTTGCTGGTGGAGGGGGGTAGCCACAAAATCATGAACCTGCCTCCCGTGCTCCACCTAACCTGTCAGAGCCAGTTAGAGATAACTAAGATTTCTTAGACATTACAGCAGGTCCACAAAATTGAGAACTTGCTCCCCCACCATCACCTCACTCATCTCAATACATCCTGGGAGAGGCAGTTAAGACACCTTCAAAAACACAATGGGGTCAGCAACCATTAGTAAAAAGGAGATAGTGCTGGTAGCTTGAAAAACCAGTTCTCCCTCCAGAGTGGTGGTACCTTGTAACTAGACAAAGCTGGTCAAAGAGAAAAAAAACTACCATCCCAGTAGGTATGCAGCATTTTCCTGAGCCTAAATGACACAAATTCACCAGGATCCCAAAGGTGCAAATAGTTAATAATTTATAATTAATCTAGTTATTAATAACAATAAAGGAGCAAAGGAAAGGCCATTTGTGCAGCTTTGCCAGGAAGCTGCAGTTTAACACTCTCCAGGAACTCAACCACCTGTGCACTGTGGAGGAGGAAACGTCAGTGCTACTGAAGGAACTGATTGAAATGCATGCTGCGGGTGTCTCAGGTGGCTGGAACAATCTCCTTGCTGTGATCCCCTGTGGCTTGACATCCCACTTGTAAGAGTGAACCAGTGATCTTTTCTGTCAAAGAAAGAAGTTCCCCACTATCATAGGTTCCACCATTTTGATTTGACCTTCAGAGTCTCAGGGGGCCGCCATCTTGGGCCCCGCCTTACCCGCCCCTCCCTCTGAATTAGCCAATTGCACAATAATATGAATCCAAGCTCTGAGCTCTGATCAATCAAGTCAGAGTCTGAGTGAGAGGCAGGGGAGAAGGCATCAGGGAATAAAACCCAAACAGACTTCCCATTTAGTGTGCTTTGCCCATGATTTTCAGCCGGCAACTGCATCCTCCTGCAGAAGTAAATTTGCCTTGCCAATCCAGTTTCAAATGTTTGCCTCATTCCTGCAACATCTGTTGACAAGCATTTCTAACACACTGATCCCCAAGTCCCTGTGTGAAACAGTGTTGATGGACTTCGACGTGTTGGTGTGGGCACAGATGGGTCTGGGCACGGCTTTGATGATCATCATGGATTGCTAGATGGACATTGTGAAAGCCATAGCTGACCTTATTGAGTTCTATAAGTATGAGAGCTATGGCCAGTGCACCCCATGCCACTGGGGTATGGACTGGATGAACAAGGTGATGGCCTGCTTTGTGAGGGGGACTCCTTGTGGGAGATTAGCAAGCAGATAGAGGGTCACACCATCTGTGCCCAGGACAATGAGGCCACCTGGCCTGTGCAGGTCCTGATCCTACAGTTCCAGCAGGAGCTCAAAGACCAGATGCAGTGGTTTGTCCAGCAGCACCAGGTCAGAAAAGTTGCCTCCTGAGCCTGCTGCCCTAGGCTGGCATCCATCTGTCCAGATGGTAGGACAGTAAATTAAGTGCAGCCCACTAAAAAAAAAAAAAAAAAAAAAAAAAAAAAGTCCAAATCTTTGGGGAAGTGATTGATCATGAGAGAATAGACACATGCCCAGTAAAAGTCTGGGTGAAATAGGGAAGATACTTTCTCATCAGTCACCCCTGAGAATAGATCATTGGCCAGAGTAGGCATGGCCATTGCAAGGGGAGGAAGATTTGAGATTATTAATCCCCTAAAAAAGTAGTTTGATCTCTCTCTTGGCTCCTGGTACTCTTTGTCCTCTTGGCTCTTGGCTCTCTTGGTTGCTCTTCTTCTTCTGCACTCCTACATTTGCCACATGGCCTATAGCCATGTGGACCCCACAGGCAAAGGACTAATAGACTGCAACTAGCTTGATGCTGTACCAGAACCATTTCCACCATGGAACAGAAACTCTGGATACTGGCTTTGCTTTTAGCTCTACTGAATCCCCAGCTGTATTTCTTACAGGACTGGATAAAAGGAAATGGGACTTGGAAAGTCAGAGATGTAATTCCACACAAGTGAAAATCATTCTTTCTCCTGTGCCAATCTCAGAAAATTCTTTTTCTAGAGATATCATAAGGGCCGCACCCTCAGCCCAATCAGGAAGAGGACACCCCACTTCCACCGATAACACACCTAACAATTCAACCTCCTGAATAGTTGGGAGCAAAACAAGAAAAGACCCCACTACCTCAAATGAACAGGTAGAGAAACAATGAACACCATGAACAACGAAGGAACATGGGAACACAGAAAGAAAAGTCATGAAAGACTATGAGTTAAATGACAGAGAATTTAAAATTGCAGTTATAAAGAAATCCAAAGAACTGGAAAAAAAATCTCAGAAAGACACTTAAATGAAATAAAGATTAAAAAAAAACTAATAAATTAAAAAGGTACTTTACCAAATAAGATATATATAAAATAATAAAAGTGTAATATGCAAATTGACTGAATGACCAAACAGCAGAATGACCATCCAGATGACCTTCCAGACAATCATGCTATGACATGCACTGGTGCCAGGCCAGCCAAGGCAGGTGTGATGTGATTGGTTAGGGGTTGGAGGGCCCTGCCATCACCCCACGTTGCCCCACAGAGGGAGGCCCAGGCTACCTGAACAGCAGTGCTGCAGCAGGTGGGCGGGGCCTCTCTCTGCAGGGCAATTGATCTGGGGGCCCTGTGATCAATCACCCCACAGAGGGAGGCCCAGGCCACCGGCCAGCAAAGCTGTGGCAGGTGGGCGGGCTGGCCAGCAATCACCCTGCAGAGAGAGGCCCAGGCCATCCAAGCGATAGTACCCCATGCCTGTCGACTGCAGAGGGAGGTGACCAGTGGCAGGGGAGGGAGGCAGCACTGCACAAATGGCAAGTAGTGGCAGTGGTGGAGGTGGGACCAGCTGCCAGCACCTGGGGGAAGGAAAACCCCAATAAGCCCTGATCGCCAGCCAGGCCTAGGGACCCTACCCAAGGGGTCCCGGATTGTGAGAGGGCACAGGCTGAGCTGAGGGACATCCCCCACACCCCCACCTCCCGTGCACGAATTTCATGCCTCGGGCCTCTAGTATGTGTGTGTGTGTGTGTGTGTGTGTGTGTGTGTGTGTGTGTGTGTGTATATACACACACACACACACACATATATATACTAGAGGCCCAGTGCATGAAATTCATGCAGGGGGGGTATTGTCCCTCAGCCCAGCCTGCAGCCTCTCCAATCTGGGAACCCTCAAGGGATGTCAGGCGACCGGGCTGATCAAGGAAAGGCACCAGCCCCATTACCCCACTGCTGCAGCCACTGCCAGCCACTGCAGCCGCCAAGGTGTTTTCATCAACACGGACTCCAGTCCCTTCACTGTGAAAAAATGACAACTTTCTTTAGGCATTTTCAAGATGTGTCTTTCATAGGATATGACATTTCTTTTCTTTTTTTATCCTCATCTGAGGATATGTTTCCACTGATTTTTAGAGAGTGTGGAAGAGAGAGGGAGAGACAGAGGGAAACATCAATGTGAGAGGGACACTTTGATTGGTTGCCTCCTGCATGAGCCTTGACCTGGGCCCCGGCCAGGGAGGAGCTTGTAACCTAGGTACATGCCCTTGATCAGAATCGAACCCGGACCCTGCGGTCAGCAGGCCGAGGCTCTAACCACTGAGCAAAACCAGCTAGGGCAGGATATGACATTTCGTAACCCCTCCAGAAGCAGACCTTCGTTTTTTCCTCCAGGAGTGTGGTGGAAAAACCCTAGATCACCTTCTTGGATTCTTATAACCCAAATTACCAAGAACACTGCAAGTGGCAGCCTACAGGGAGCTTAGACAATGAGCTGTTAGAAAATGTATTCACTCTCAAACTGGTTTGGCTCAGTGGATAGACTGTGGGCCTGCAGACTGAAGGATCCCAGGTTTGATTCCTGTTAAGGGCATGTACCTTGGTTGGAGGCACAACCCCAGTGGGGAGTGTGCAGCAGGCAGCTAATCGATGTTTCTCTCTCATTGATATTTCTGACTGCCTATCCCTCTCCCCTCTTCTCTGTAAAAAAAATCAATAAAATATATATATTTTTAAAAGGGTGTATATTGTGCAGCTCATGCAGCCCCTGGCTTGTGTCCACTGGGCTAGGGGCATGTCCCTGCCACCCGGTGGTGGACCCCAGGGTCTCGGCACACCCCAGAGGCCAGCAGCCATCCCCCTGTGGAGGGCACTGGGCTGGGGGCGTGAACGCCAACCGCCACTTGGTGCCAGAGCTCGGAAAGCCACTGGGGGCGGGGCAGGAACATCCCCATCGCCTAACACCCCCGAGGCCAGCAACCAGCCCCACCATGGGCACCAGGCTGGGGGGCATGCAGGGACCTCTGGGCCACACACAGCGGTGGCCGCCAGGGTCTCCACACACCTCAGAGGCCAGCAGCCAGCCCCCCATCGTGGGCACCAGGCTGGGGGTGTGGACCCAAACTGCCGCTTGGTGTGGGAGCATTTGCAAGTGGCTGGGGGAGGGGCGGGAACATCCCCATGTTGCTATGGTGACGCGGGGATGTTCCTGCCCCGCGAGGCCGCATGGCACCTGCACCCATATGCTCTGAGTGGCCAGGGGGCGTTCTGGGACCCCTGCTGCTCAGGACCTAAGTGTGGGCCTACAGGTTAGGAGCGGCCTGGGTCTGGAGGATGTTTCCAGTACCCAGGCTGCTCAGCGCCTACATATGAATATTAACCGCCATCTTTGTTTTGGTTAATTTGCATATTCGCTTTGATTGGCTGTGGGCGTAGCAAAGGTACAGTCAATTTGCATGTTTCTCTTTTATTAGATAGGATATATATGTATATATATATATATATATATATATATATATGTACACATATATGATAGATGATTGTAGATAGATATAGATTAGATATAGATATAGATATAGATGATATAGATATAGATATAGATGATATAGATATAGATATAAATATAGATAAAACAAAACAGAAATTCTAAAACAGATGAACTCAATGAATGAGATGAGTATTGGAAAGAGAGAAGACCAGATGAAAGAGAATATTAGTGAGCTGAAAGAAACCTAGAATGAGCCAGGAGAAAGGAAAAAAAAACTAAAAGTTTTTTAAGAAATGGAAAACTCTATGAAATACCTTAATATATTAAAAAGGGCAAAATAATAAGAAGAGTATGAGAAAGAAACAGAGACCCTACTCAAAGAAATAATTGATGAGAACTTCCAAAGTCTACAAAAAGAACTGTACTTTTAGAATAGAAGAAGCTAACAAAGCACCTAATTATTCACACACACACACACACACACACACACACACACATTTCCAAGACACATTTTATTCATACTGTCAAAAGTTAATGACAGAATTTAGGAGACTTCCAGTGAAGGTGTGAACAGAGTAGTAAATCCTATGTGTGGGTATTTCCATGACTGTCTCAAAATTACAACTAAATTATAGAACAATCACTTTTGAGAACCACCTTAATAGTAGCCCAACAGAACTCCTCTAAGAATATAAAGAAAAATCCATATCAAGTCTGGTAGTAGGGGCAGAGACACGAAACAGCCTGGTTACAAATACACTTGTGACCATTAACAATTTGGAGGGATATCTTGGTCGTGAAGATCTCCACTGAGGAGCAAAGGGGTCCAAGCCCCACACCAGGCTTCCCAACCCATACCTCAGTGCAGGGAAGATGATTCCCAACAAAAAGGATTTCATCAAAATCTGCAGGGATGTCCTAGCTGGTTTGGTTCAGTGGATATAGTGTCGACCTGTGGACTGAAGGGTCCTGGGTTTGATTCTGGTCAAGGGCACATGCATAGGTTGCAGGCTCAATCCCCAGTAGGGGTTGTGCAGGAGGCACTTGATCAATGATTCCCTCTCATCATTGATTTTTCTATCTCTCTCTCTCCCTCTCCTTTCCTCTCTGAAATCAATAAAAATACATATTTTTAAAAATCAGCAGGGATTTCATCTGGGTAAGACAAAGTTACTCCTAAAAAGCCTATACTTTACCAACTCATTTGATCTGAGTTCCGAGCTGGTGAAGCAGTTCAATAAGCATCAGAGATCCATGGGGGGTGGGGAGGGGATGAATTGTCTGACTTCAAGGCAAGATGTGAAGGGGAAGTTCTCTCTAGGACAAAGTGCTGAGAGGTGCCATTGTTTCTTTGTTGAGCCCTTCCCCACAGAGACAGCAGGTGTATGCCATTGATCCTAGTCTGAGGCATCCCTCAACTCAGTCTATAGCCACAGGTAGGAACCAAATCTGAGTTACCATCAACCTTGCAGCATCTGGTGATTCTTTGAAAACTTGCTTCACCCAACACTTGCACACACCAGAACCTCTTTCAGCAACTGTTATTCAAAAGCAGCTGGCCTCAGCTCATGCTGTTGACTTCCCTAAAATCTCTGAAAGGTCCACAAACACCACCTCATTGAAGCAGGCCTCATTGTGCCCTGTACCTCTTGCTAAGCAGCCCTCAGCATAGTATTTTCAAAAATCAGCCTGGGTTCACTGCATTGATTCTCCTAGGCACCTTCAAGCCCAACATAGACAACTATCTAACTCAAATCATTTTGTATTTTCTACAAGATGATGCAAGCTGGGCACAGGCAGAAAATGGGCCTACACTGGAGCCTATCCTAAGAAACTGCACTGGAGCCTCTCCCAAAGACCTGAAACTAATATCCAGTATCCAGCTTCAGACCACACCAGAGCACCACCCAATTAGATCCATGAACAACACACCCAAAGGGTGGGCTCAGGAGGTACCAGAGCCCTGCTATAGTGAATTTTATTTTGTGGAGTCATCTGCCACATACACCACATTTGCAGTAGTAACAGCAAGTCCTCACAGCCAGCCAGCCTAAGGTTTAACTACACCCAATGACATATCAATAGAAATCAAGACTCAACAACAGAATGGCACATACAACCCACCATAAGGGACATACCTAGAGTACCTGGAAGACCAGGGAGACTGAACAACTGAAGTAGGGCCCCAGAAGGAAACCTACTATATACAGTCAGTCTGCCAAAATTGAAAGACATAGGAGAACTACCTAATACACAGAAACAAATATAGAGATGCAGCCAAAATGAGGAACCAAAACAAACAAACAACAACAACAATAAAAAACATGTACCAAATGAAAGACTAGGATAAAACTACAAATACAGAACTAAGTAAAATGCAGACAAACAAACTACCAGATACAGTGTAAAAAACACTTCTAATATGGATGCTCAATGAATTTAGGTGGGAAATAGATTAACTCAGTGAGAACTTACACCAAGAGATAGAAACCATTGTAAATAACCAGTCAGAAATGAAGAATACAATATCTAAAATTAAAAATATATTAGATGGAATCAATAGCAGATAAGATGAAGCAGAGCATCAAATCAGTGATCTGGAAGACAAGGTATAGGAAAACATCCAATTGAAACACAAAAAGAAAAAACTATATAAAAAATACGAGGTAGTTTAAGGGACCTTTAAGGCAACATCAACCATAACAACATTTGCATCATAAGAGTACCAGAAGAAAAAGTGAGAGAGGAAGGAATTGAAAAACTATTTGAAGAAATGACTAAAAACTTTCCTAATCTGTCAAAGGGAATAGACATACAACTCCAGGAACTGCAGAGTCCCAAATAAGATAAACATAAAGAGGCCCACACCAAGACACATTATAATTAAAATGCCAATATTTAAATAAAAAGAGAAAATCTTAAAAACAAGAGAAAAGCAGTTAGTTACCTACAATGGACCTCCCATAAGACTGTCAACTAATTTCTAAACAGAAACTTTGCAGGCCAGAAAAGACAGGCACAAAACATTCAAAGTGATGAAAAGAAAGAACCTACAGCCAAGACTACTCTATCCAGCAAGGCTATAATTTAGAATGGAAGAAGATGTAAAGAGCTTCACAGATAAGAAAATGATAAAAGGGTTTATCACCACCAAACAAGCATTGCAAGAAATGTAAAAGGGACTTCTTTAAAAAGAAGAAAAGAAAAAAAAATAAAAATTAAGAATAGAGTTACCATATGACCCAGCAACTCCTCTTCTGAATATCAACTGGAAAATATGAAAACATTTATTCACAAGGATATATGTATAGCTATGCTCATTGCAGCATTATTCATGGTAGCCAAGACATAGAAAAAATCAAAATGCCCTTTGATAGATGATTGGATAAAGAGATATATACAATGGAATACTACTCAGCCATAAGAAAAGATAAAAAGTGTCATTTACAACAACATGGAGGGATCTTCAGAATATCATGCTAAATAAAATGTCAGACAATAAAAGTAAAGAATCATATTATTTCACTCATATATGGAATATAAAACTGAAAGCAACAAATGAACAAACAAAACTCATAGAAACAAACAACAGTATGGTAGTTGCCAGAGGGAAAGGAGTTGGGAAGTAGGAAAGGTTAAGGGGTCATATATATAATGATGGAAGAAGATTCGGCTTTGGGTGGTAAGAGCACAATGCAATATACAGATGATTTATCATAGAATTAAAACCTATATAATCTTATTAACAAATTTCCCCTGATAAATTAAAAAATGCAAATATTAAAAATGTCAATAACTGTATACCTCTCAATAATTACCTTAAATGTAAGTGGATTAAATGCTCCAATCTAAAAACATAGGGTGGTTAAATTGGTAATCAAACAAGACCCATTTATATGCTGCCTACAAGAAACCCACTTCAGAATAAAATACACACAGAAACTGAAAGTAAAGGGATGGAAAAAGATATTTCATGAAAATTGAAATAAAACAAAAAGCTGAGGTAGTAATACCTATATCAGACAAACAGACTTTAAAATAGAGTCTATAAGAAGAGACAAAGGACATTTTATGTAGTATAGCCAAGATATGAAAGCAACATAAGTATCCATCAATAGACCCTCAGATAAAAAAGATGTGATACATATACACAAACAAATATTACACAGAGATAAAAAAATCAAATCTTATCCTTTGACCACATAGATGGACCTAGAGGGTATTATGCTAAGTGAAATAAGTCAGACAGAGAAAAACAAATACCATATAATTTCACTTATATGTGGGCTCTAATGGAGAGAATAAATGTGATACATGATGATAGAAGGAAACTTGACTTTGGGTGGTGAACACACAATACAATATACAGATGATGTATTATAAAATTACATACCTGAAATATAAATTTATTAACCAATGTCACCCCAATAAATTCAACATTAAAAAAAAGTAAATGAATAAACGGAACAGAAACAAGTTCATAGATACAGAGAACAAACTGGTAATTGCCAAATGAGAGGGACATTGGGGGACTGAGTCTAAAACATAAAGGGATTAAGAAGTGCAAATTGGCAGTTACAAAATAGTGACAAAGTTGTAAAATACAGTATAGGAAATATAGTAAATAATATTGTAATGACTATGTATGGTTTCAGTCGAGTCCTAGACTTATTGGGGGATCACTTCATGAGTTATATGAATATCTAACACTGTCTTCTATATCTCAGACTAATATAATACTAACTGTCAATAGTGCTTAAAATCTTTTTTAATTTAAAATGAATGACAAAAAAATTCCCAAGGCACCACGGTATGTGGAGGAGACACCTATAAAGAAAACCCTAGTAGTTTATAATTTGATTTTTCAGCAAAAACCTTACAAGCTAGAAGAAAGTGGGATAAAATATGCAAAATACTGCAAGAGAAAAACCATCAGCCAAAAACAATATATTCATCATAGCTATCCATTAAATATGAAGAATCTTTCCCAGACCAATAAAAGTTGAGAAAATGTATCACCATAGGACCTGCATTAGAAAAAGTAGTTAAAGGAGCTCTTCTGCCCAAAAAGAAAAGATAAAAGTATACAAAACTTTGAATAAAATAACAAAGGGATATATAGAAGTAAGAAATTGCAGCTCTATTTCATAATAAGGTAATAAACAATTATAAAATTAAAGGGAAGAAATATATCCTACCTAATAAAAGAGTAATATGCAAATTAACCTCACTCCACTACACCCACAAGCCATGCCCACCAGCCACGCCCACCAGCCAATCAGAGCGAGTATGCAAATAAACCCAACCAAGATGGCTACAGCCACAGAGAGCAGGAGGGAGGCTTGGGTTTCCAGGCAACAGAGGAAGCCAAGCTTTCTGCCTGCCCTTGCCAGCCTAACCCTCCACTCAACGCTACAAAGTTTCAATTATAGAAGGTAAACAAATCCAACCAGCCCAGGCCTCCGCTTAACCTTTTGCACTCAGATGTTGAGTGTGACTCAACACAGTTAGCATTAGAATAAAGGAATCAAGAAAAAAGCAAACGAGTGCAAAGGGTTAAGGCTACAAAGTTTCAATTATAGAAGATATACACAAACCCCAACAGAAATGGCTACAAACTTTCAATTGTAGAAGGTAAATAAATTCCAGATACCAGGGCCTCTGCTTGGGTCGCCAGGGGTCGTGGCCAGCCTGCAAACCACCACAGGCCCCTCGCTCAGGCCACACCACCCCCCAAAGGAACCCCCACCCTGATCTGGGACACCCTTCAGGGCAAACCAGCTGGCCCCCACCCATGCACCAGGCCTCTATCCTATCTAATAAAAGAGTAATATGCAAATTGACCATCACTCCAACACACAATATGGCTGCCCCCATGTGGTCAAAGATCCTGCCCCCATGTGAACACAAGATGGCCACCACAAGATGGCCAGCAGGGGAGGGTAATTGGGAGGGACCAGGCCTGCAAGGGAGGGCAGTTGGAGGTGATCAACCCTGCAGGAGAGGGCAGTTAGGGGTGGCCAGGCCTGCAGGGGAGGGCAGTTAGGGGTGACCAGGCGGCAGAGGAGGGAAGTTGGGGGCAAACAGGCTGTCAGGGGAGTGGTTAGGGGGTGATCAGGCTGGCAGGCAGAAGTGGTTAGGGGCAATCAGGAAGGCAGGCAGGCGAGCAGTTCGGAGCCAGCAGTCCTGGATTGTGAGAGGGATGTCCGACTGCCCGTTTAGGCCTGATCCCCGGTGGGATCGGGCCTAAACGGGCAGTCGGACATCCCTCGAGGGGTCCCAGATTGGAAAGGGTGCAGGCTGGGCTGAGGGACACCCCCCATCCGTGCACGAATTTCGTGCACCGGGCCTCTAGTATATTTTAAAAAGACTGTAACTTTTGTAATTTGGAAATGAATGCACAACATAAAAAAGAAAATTTGTAACAACAACAAAAAGAGGAATTCAAGATGGTGACAGAGTAAGTGGAAGTAAGACTCACATCCTCCCAGGACCAAATCATATTTACAACTAGAACAATCCATTTGAGTAACTAACCAAAGACTAGCTGAACAGAAGTTTTATAACTAAGGATATACAAAAGAAGCAACATTGATACTGATAAGAAGGGTAGAAATGTGAAAAAGGCTGGCCCCACACCCAAATGTCACAGTTGAGAATATGGAGTAATATTTCAGCTGCAAAGATCACCCCTATAAGTGAGGCATCTAAAGCCCATGCCCGGCTCTCTAGTGCCTGGAAGAAAAGTGTACATAATTTGGCTGTGAAAATCAGTGGCAACATCATCTGACAGAGTTGAATAGAAGACTCCTACAAACCCAGGTGCCCTTTCACAGGGCTAGCACACAAAATCTCATTCATGATTACTCACCATGGGTTACAGCAGAGTGACAACAGATCAGAGCAAAATGGAGTAACACAGGAGAAGATTGGGTTGTCTGACTTCAGAGAGAGAACTGGAGGGATGGCTACCATTGTCCCTGTGCTGAGTCCCTTACCCAAACCACCCACAGATGTGATTATTCCTGAATTGAGCCTTCCCTCAATATGGCATCAGCCTGGGGAAATGCACTAAACACACCCTCCTGACTACCCTGTCCCCACCTTGCCAGACTCACACCCTAAACAGGTTGCGACCAGCATGAGCTTATTGCAGTCTTTCTTTGAAAGCTCTCAAGAATGTATGAGCAGTCTCAGGTGGTGTTGAAGACACACAGGAAGAGACTGATTTGTGTGGCTTTTGGGTGAGGTCAATTTTCTCCACATCCTGATTTGTATATGCACTACCTTCACATGGAAAAAATTTAACCTATTTTAGTCTCATAAATTCTACTGACCTCACCCAGAAAAGTTCCTGAGACCTGTATTACTTCAAAGATCCATGGGCCCCAAGGGAGTGGCAGCTAGGCTTGCTGTATCCTGAGACTTTGCCTGAGTGGCCTCAAACACAGCACTGGTGCAGTTTAAATCTGTATCAACCTGAAGAACAACATATGCTCCTACTTGAAGATTTATCGAGAACCTGTCTTACATAACTCATATACCACCTGAGGCTCTTTTACTGGCTGAGTGTTACAGGTAGTTAGCAGGTAGAGGCAGATATTTGGGTGCCTTGGACCTTTTGCTGTACTTCCTGAGGCTTGGTATTGGTGGAAGCCAGCCCTGGCATGCACCTTGGACCTTCTCATGCACACCCAAGCCCAGCAAAGGCAGACACCAAGCATAGATTGCTTCATAGCTCCAAACAGCCCAGGATGAGTTACAGATAGCATCTGACATAAACATGCACCAGAGTGTCTCCCACAAAGCCCTAGAACCAGCACATCCAGTGGCTGGCTTCAGACCACATCAGAGCATGACCCGTTTAGCTCCATAAGCAGTACACAAAAAAAGAGATCTTGGCAGGAACCAGATCTTACTGAGCAAAATCCACTTCATAGAGTCAGCCCCCACATAGCAGATCATACACTGTGGTCAGGGTCAACCCTCAGAGTCAGCCAGCCAAAGGGTCAACACCTCACAAGAATTAATCAAAAGCAATCAACACTCATCTATAACAGGAGGGCTCACATAATCTACACAATGGACATTCCTGGAGAACCTAGCACAGATTTTCAGGAAAGCTGTGTCAATGAGCCAACAGGACACCTACATATAAGGCCACCTTACCAAGACTGTGAGACATAGCAGATCTACCTAATATAAGGAAAAAAAATACAGAGAGGCAGCCAAAATGGGGAGACCAAAAATAAATAAATAAATAATGCCCCAAATGAAAGAACAAGAGAAATCTTCAAAGAACTAAAAGAAATGAAAGCAAGCAATCTATCAGATACAAGAGTTCAAAACAATGGTTATAAGAATGCTTAAAAAATTTAGGTAAGAATGGATGAACTCAATGAGAACATAAAAAAGAGCATAAGAAAGAACATAAAAATCATTAAAAACAATCAGAAATATATGAAATGAAAATACACTAACAAACAACAGTTGATTAGATGAAGCAGATTATTGAATCAGCTATTTATAATACACTAGAGGCCCAGTGCATGACATTCGTGCACTGGGGGGGGGGGTGCAGGGAGGTCCCTTAGCCTGGCCTGCACCCTCTTGCAGGGAGGGCCTAAGCCAGCCGGCAGACATCCCCTGAGGGGTCCTTAGTGCTGCTGCAGAGGCGGGAGAGGCTCCTGCCACCGCTGCTACGCTCACCAGCCATGACCCCGGCTTCTGGCTGAGTGGCGCTCCCCCTGTGGGAGTGCACTGACCACCAGGGGGCAGCTCCTGCATTGAGCATCTGCCCCCTGGTGGTCATAGTGACCAGTTGTTTGCCGTTTGGTCGATTTGCATAGTATGGTTTTATTATATAGAATGGTAGCAGAAAACACTGAATCAGAGAAGAAAAACAAAAAACAAACAAACAAGAATTTCAAAAAATAAGGATAGTTTAAGGGATCTCTGGGACAAAATCAAGTGTAACAATACTAGCATCTTAGGAATACCAGAAAGAAAACAGAGAGCAAAATATTGAAACCCTATTTGAAGAAATAATAGCTAAAAATTTCCTAACATGGTGAAGGAAAAAGACACACAAGTCCAGGAAATGCAGAGAATCACATATAGTATGAACTCATAGAGACCCACACCAAGATGACATCATAATAAAATGGCAAAAATCCTATATAATAAAAACCTAATATGCTAAGTGTTCAGTCCTCAGTTCAACCAATCAAAGTGTAATATGCTAATGATATGCTAAGGCCACTCAACCACTTGCTATGATGTTCACTGACCACCAGGGGGAAGACAGTTGACCAGTTGACCAGTCGCTAAGATGTGCACTGACCACCAGGGGGAAGACACTCTGACTGGTAAGTGAGCTTGCTGCTGGTGTCCAGCAGATCAGGACTGTGTGAAACTGTCTGGACATGCCCTGGAACCCTCCCACAGTCCACCCCCCCACCTCGACTGGCCAACCTCCCATGTCCCTCCCTGGTTCCAATTGTTACCAATGGGGACCCCAGCCTGGCCTGTGCCCTCTCGCTATCTGGGACCCCTGGGGGGATGTCAGAGAGTCAGTTTCAGCCCGATCTCTCAGGCCAGGCCAAGGGACTGCAGAAGGGCTCCAGGGCATGTCCAAATTTGTGCACCATGCCTCTAGTTAAATATTCATAGAGAATATTAATAGAGAATTATTAAAATAGCAGGAGAAAAAAAGTTGGTAAGCTACAAAGAAGCTCTCATAAGACCTTCAGGTGATTTCTCAACAGAAACATTTCAGGCCAGAAGGATTGGCAAGAAGTATTCAGTGATGAAAAGCAAGACTACTATACTCAGTAAGACTATCATTTAAATTGAAGAATAAATAGTTTACCAGACAAGAAAAACAATAAAGGAGTTCATCACCAACAAACTATATTACAAAAAAATATTTAAAAGACTTCTTTAAGGGAAAAAAAGAATATAACTATCTATACATATAAAAGCCAAGCAACTGGAACGCCAGAATGAACAGAACAACTGGAATGACTATTTGCTATGACATGCATTGAGGCTGGGGGCAGCCCCTTCCCCCAGCCGGCCCCTCCCCCGATCAGCCCCCCCACCCCTATGGGAGCGGGGCTGGTCAGCCAACCATCTGAAGCACCTCTCCCTGACCTGTCCCACCCCAATCTGGAGCGGGGCCTGCAGCCAACCTCCCACGTCCCCTCCCCCCAGTCAGCTACCATTGGGGCATGCCAGCTGGACCCCACCTGTGCACAAATTCGTGCACCAGACCTAGTATTACATAATAATAAAGAGATCAACCCAACTAGAAAAGTGGTTCTCAACCTTTTTAATGCCACGACCCTTTAATACAGTTCCTCATGTTGTGGTGACCCCCAACTATAAAATTATTTTCGTTGCTACTTCATAACTGTAATTTTGCTACTGTTATGAATCGTAATGTAAATATCTGTGTTTACTTGTTGATTTTTTGTGTGGAAGATTTATCCATTGATGTCAATGGGGTGTTAAAGTCCACTAATGTGACTATATTACTGTTGATCTTTCCCTTATGTACACTAAGATTTATTGTATGTTTATATGCTCCTATGTGCATAAATGAGGAACAACATGAGGAACTGTATTAAAGGGTTGCGGCATTAAAAAGGTTAAGAACCACTGAACTAGAGGGTCTAACCCTTGTAAACATTTATGCACATAGGAGCATATAAACATACAATAAATCTTAGTGGACATAAGGGAAAGATCAACAGTAATATAGTCACATTAGTGGACTTTAACACCCCATTGACATCAATGGATAAATCTTCCACACAGAAAATCAACAAGTAAACAGCAGCCTTAAAACAGCACACTAAGCCATATACATCTATTAATAATTCCAGAGCATTTCAACCAAAATCAGCACAATACACAATATTTTCAGGTGCACATAAAACATTTATGAGTATACTATAGGCCCGGTGCACGAAATTCGTGCACAGCAGTGGTGGTGGTGGGGGGTGTCCCTCAGCCCAGCCTGCACCCTCTCCAATCTTGGACCCCTTTAGGGATGTCCGACTGCCCACCGGGATCAAGCCTAAACGGACAGTTGGATAAACCTCTCACAATTCAGGACTGCTGGTTCCCAACTGCTTGCCTGCCTGCCTTCCTGATTGCCTCTAACTGCTTCTGCCTGCCAGTCTGATCACCCCCGAACCATTCCCTTGCCAGCCTGATCGATGCCTAACTGCTCCCATGCCAGCCCGATTGCCCCTAACTTCCCTCCCCTGCCAGCCTGATCACACTTAACTGCCCTCCCCTGCTGGCCTGGTCTCCCCTAACTGTCCTCCCCTGCAGGCCTGGTGGTCCCCAACTGCCCTCCCCTGCTGGCCTGGTCACCCCCAACTGCCCTCCCCTGCAGACCTGGTCACCCCCAACTGCCCCCCCCCCATTGGCCTGATCGCCCACAACTGCCCTCCCCTGCTTGCCATCTTGTGGTGGCCATCTTGTGTCCACATGGGGCCGGCTCTCTTTGACCACATGGGGGTGGCCATCTTGTGTGTTGGAGTGATGGTCAATTTGCATATTACCTTTTTATTATATAGGATACCACATGTTAGAACAAAAACAAGTCTCAATAAGTTTCAGAAGATTGAAAAATATTAAGCAACTTCTCCAACAATTATGGTATGAAACTAGAAATCAATTACAAGAGAAAAAAAATTAAAAAACACCCAAACAAATAAAAAAAACAGCCCTAGCAGATTTGGCTCAGAGGATAGAGCATCAGCCTGCACACTGAAGGGTCCTGGGTGCACTTCCAGTCAAACTCAAGTTGTGGGGTCTATCCCCAGTAGGGGGCATGCATCAGGCAGCCAATTGATGATTCTCTCTCATCATTGATGTTTCTATCTTTCTTCCTCTCCCTTCTTCGTTGAAATCAATAAAAATATGTTAAATAAAATAACACACACACACACACACACACACACACACACACACAACCCCACAAGCACATGGTGGCTAAATAACATGTTACTAAACAATGAATGGATTAACAATGAAATCAAAGAAAATATCAAAATATACCTGGAGACAAATAAAAATGAAGTGATGGATATAGCCCTTTGCACTCGCTTGCTTTTTTCTCAATTCCTTTATTCTACTCAGGATTTAATTTTTTAAATACCCCAGATTTTACAAAGTGCGGCAGTAGAATAAAAAACTGGAGTTTCTTTTCATACAAACTTATTTATTTGGATTTTTTTATATTTCAAATTATTGGTACATTCAAAGAGTAATTTTAATCTCGACATCCAAGTGCAAAAGGCTAGAAGTAAGCCATTATAGTTCAAACTGCCACCAGGTGACCAACTGTAGTCCTCATGGGATAGACTCAACATTGACCTCTGCTCCTTAGAAGATTGGGCACTCAGCAGCAATAATAGCCAGATCAGCTTTGATGAGAAAAAGTCCATATTGCTGGGTCTAGACATAACTCAGTCTCTGCTACCAAAGCCTCTTTATAGATGGGATCATTGAGCAAAAGAAGCATCCATACCATGTTTTATAATATGGATCATCTTCTCTCACCATAATTGAGAATCTCATTTGCAGTGGACAGAAGAATTTTCACACTCAGCATGCATTTAGAAAGGTACACTACATACCTTTTATCACCAATATTTTAATCTTGTTCTTCCCAAGTTCCTAAACCTGATACAGAATCGGTCCATGACTTGGACTACCTTGCCTTCCATGCAAAGTGGACAACTTGGTGCTGAACTCTGGAGTTCTCCCTGTAGGATATTTATCCTTCATTACTGTCTTTCAGAGGTGATATCTGAGGGCTGTAATGACATCATGTAATTTTGGGTGGTACCTGTACGTCATAGTAATGCATTGCTAACCAGGCCTACTTTTAGCCATCTCTTTTAACTTGCCTCAGGGAGCTTTCAATGAGGCCATACAGATAATTTGAGAAGCTGTTGAAAAAGCAATAGGGAAAAGTTTTATGGGTGTCTGAGCCACCTGCTTGTGGAGTTTACTAGTGAGTTCTGAATCTGCTTGTGTGTGTATATATATATAATTTTTTTTACAAAGGAATTCTGCTATGCTTGTCCAATTCTGTGATTTAGTAGATTATATAACATCTTACTCAGGATGGGTATTCTATATTGCATGTCATAGGGACAGATGCTAAGTTTCTACAAAAGCTCAGCAACAAATCTTTCAAGTAGAAAATATTGTGAGCAAAAGAAAGCATGATCCTGTCCCAGAACTTTGGGGTATGCATTACTATTTATCCTCACAGGGATACATGGGCATTTTGAGTGCAGATGTTCTTTCCTTACCAGCTTTTCCATTAGCATGACCATCTATGGCCTCATAGAATGTCTTATCTATCCACTGCAAAATTATTCTACAAAAAAATCACCTTTGAACAAATAAACCGATGGCTCATTGAATTCACCAGTCTCACCACAAGTCTCATCTCTCATAAAAAAGGCAGATTCATTAAATAGAAAATACCTTCTGAAGACTTAATTATGGAATCATTTGAAAAATAAGATTCTTTGAAGTTAGGGTGCTATCCTAGAGAATACAGTACATACCTTAAACCACCAGAAAATATACCTTAAAACAGCAGAAAGTGTTATTTTTTCTTAGCCAGAGGCACTGGTCTGGGAACCAAGGAGCAACCAGTATTTTTTTCCTTTTGTCATGGACTTGGAATCAGTGATTTGGAGGTCCTTGTGCCCAGAAAGAAATGATAAAATACACCCATGCATATGTTAAATTGGATGCTAATGCTACTCTGGCCATTTAGGACTTCTCATGTCACTATAAAATGTCTTTCATAATGTGAAGAAAAGGATTAATGTACTAATTAGGTTGATTGATCCCAATTGCAAATGAAAAATTGTGTCAAGCAAAAAAGGACTATCTCTAGAACCCAGGGATTTGTTGGAACACCCTTTAATCCAATAAAAAACTGGGTAACACAATGAAGATTAGGATCACCAAGTATTCAGTTCTTTTGAGTCCTGATTTCTATGTCCAACAGTTGTTTATGTGTACATAATAGCAATGATATTTCAGTTCTGGATGGTGGACAAATGGTGGTAATGCAGGTCCGACCCTCTCTGGTTTGGTCCTGGGCAATCTGCAGTGACGCACATCTGCTGACTGCTAGTATGGCAAGGCATGGTCAGCGTCTTCCATCTCTGGACTGTTTCTCTTCTGTCTTCATGGCTGGAGCACTCCTATCAATTCCTCTCTGTTGCAGGAATCCACATGGTCTCGGAGTTGTTTTCTGAAAATATACAAACATATTCTCGACCAAAAGTTAATAAAGGAATATTTTCTATAAATTTGACTTGCAATCCTTTTTCATTTTTTTTGCCCAAACGATTTTCCTTTGGTTTGTTTTGACACCATATATGTTTTACCTGGATGTCTTGCTGTTAGCATTACAAATGAAAGTTAATTTTCTAAAGTAAAAATTTTCTAGATGTAATTTATTTACAGGATATTTTTCCTTACATGATATTCTTCTACTATACCCCCTTTTTTGGTTTAAATATTGGGAGGCTTTTGGAAATTTTATGCTGTAATCTTGATAGCTTTAAATTTTACTTTTTTGCACTAAAATGTGACTGCTTTGGGTTCATTATATGTTATGCAATTTTACCATGAGATGAACTACCAATAAAAATTTTAGTTAACACTTTAGGAACAGCTTTTTTGTCCAGTACAAGTGATTTTTCTAGAGTATTTGCTTATTTTGATTGGCCAATTTAAATTAGTCTGAAAACTTGACTACTATTTTACTGTCAAATTTAATACTCTAACAAC
Organism: Ia io; assembly: GCA_025583905.1. Lineage (NCBI taxonomy): Eukaryota > Metazoa > Chordata > Mammalia > Chiroptera > Vespertilionidae > Ia > Ia io. The sequence goes on along the minus strand of JAJQQW010000003.1, from coordinate 2,234,305 downwards.
CATCTTGTTTTACCTTGTAAATATTAGTGGAGAGGATTATTTGCCTTCTTGAGTAGGCCCTGAGCATTCCTGGTGCTAGGCTGGATTTAGATATCATAGACCCCAGTTCCCCAGATCATGGGTGCAAGACATCTCCATCAAGTCTTGTTGCAGTGAGAGGGCATCTGCTGTCAGCCAAGTCTCTATTACCTGGGTCCTGATTTGAGCTGGGCATGTGAAGCTGAGCAGCCATAGGGGCAGGAGATCTCCTTCAGCAGGGGTGAGGGTTCAGGCCCCTGCAAACTTGGGGGGGTGAAGGTCTGTGCCCCACCTCTGTTGACCCCCAAGTTCTCTCCTGATGACCCCTATGTGACTGTGCCTTTCTTAGGTTGTTCCTTCCCTGAGGAATCTTACCTGTCTCTGGCTAACCAGCCATCCTCCGGGGCTAAGCAGGGTGATGTGAGGTTTAGTTCTGTCTCCTTGGTCGCCTATGCCCCCATGGCCTCCACTCCCAGAACCTGCCTTGGTATCCCCTCGCCTACTGGCAGGGTCCCAGCACTGATCATATATCTTGTGGAACCCAGGTTTCTTCTCCAAGGAGGCCCAGCTCACCCCACTGGGCGAGAGACAGATCCATGGTACCAGCCATCACGAGGTTTCAACTTTGGCGTGAACAGAAGCTCAGGCAACAGCTGTGGACAATTGGATTGTGAGAAGCGGGTTCCTCTTGGCCAAGAGGGCAAGAGGGGCCAATTTAGAATGCTCAGGTGCCTTCCCAGGGGGCCCTCTACACAGTGGAAGGGATTAAACCCTTTGATGTCCTTTTTAAATTGCTGCCAGACATTCAAAGAATTAGTTTGTAAGTTTGTTTGGGTTAATTGTATAATATGCTGTTGTAATTCTAAAATATCTAGAGATGTGTTATGTTTGTCTCCAAGCACCAAACAGATGATTTTTTTTTTTATCCCCACGGGTGCGAGGAACTATTATAAGTAATTGGGGGTGATCCAAATCTGGGAAAAATTTTAATGACAGTATAGAATAATATCATGTAAGGATACTTTTTGTTCTAGTTCATGGCAATTCCCTTTCAAACTGGCTGTCTATTTCTTTTTGTATAGACAAGGTCTTAGTTACATTTTCTGCACCTCTACCATGGGCAAGTAGTGATAGTAGTGACACCCTTTCTTTGGTGTCCACACAAGCCAGAAACCTCTCTTTAATTTTACACACAAAGGGGCATTGGTTTGATTTTGTGACATACAAAAGGGAAGCTGGGTGGAGACCCCTGTGTATTTATACTTTCTTGCCCCACCCATGGACCTCTTGGATGACCAAGGTGTTTGGTATTATTGGTAACTACATTAATCAGGGGATCAGCCCGCATAAGAGGTCTTACCCATGAAGGGTCAGGAGCATAAGTCCAAAATACTTACCCTATTGTTCTAGGTAAAATTACCGTACATCTGATGATTGCTAGCATGGCTGGAAAGGTGTTCTCATGCATTCTTGGGTTTCTGGTTACCTCACAATTTCTTCCCTGAGGTTTGACATTCTGATTGATGTTTCTCTGTTTCTGGATCTATTTTTCCCCCCCCCATCAGTTTATGTTGTTCATTATATTCCACAAATGAGTGAGATCATGTGATATTTATCTTTCTCTGCCTGGCTTATTTCACTAAGCATAATGTTCTCCATCTCCATCCATATTGTTGCAAATGGTAAGAGCTCCTTCATTTTTACCACAGCGTAGTATTCCATTGTGTAGATGTACCACAGTTTTTTAATCCACTCATCTGCTGATGGGCACTTAGGCTGTTTCCAAATCTTAGCTATGGTGAATTGTGCTGCTATGAACATAGGGGTGCATATATCCTTTCTGATTGATGTTTCCAGTTTCTTAGGATATATTCCTAGAAGTGGGATCACTGGGTCAAATGGGAGTTCTATTTTTAGTTTTTTAAGGAAACTCCATACTGTTCTCCAAAGTGGCTGCACGAGTCTGCATTCCCACCAGCAGTGCACGAGGGTTCCTTTTTCTCCACATCCTCGCCAGCACTTGTCATTTGTTGACTTGTTGATAATGGCCATTCTGACAGGTGTGAGATGGTAACGCATTGTTGTTTTGATTTGCATCTCTCTGATGATTGGTGATTTAGAGCAGGTTTTCATGTGTCTCTTGGCCTTCCTTCTGTCCTCCTTCGAAAAGTGTCTATTTAGATCAGTTGCCCATTTTTTGATTGGGTTGTTTATCTTCTTTTTGTTAAGCTGCATGAGTTCCCTGTAAATGTTGGAGATTAAACCCTTATCATTAACATCATTGGCAAATATGTTCTCCCATGCAGTGGTCTTTCTTGTTGTTTTATTGATGATTTCCGTTGCTGTACAAAAGCTTTTTATTTTGATGTAATCCCATTTGTTTATTTTCTCTTTAGCTTCCATTGCCCTAAGAGCAGTATCAGTGAAGAAGTTCCTTAGGCATATGTCTGAGATTTTTCTGCCTGTAGATTCCTCTAGTATTTTTATGGTTTCCTGTCTTATGTTTAAGTCCTTGATCCATTTTGAGTTTATTTTTGTGTATGGTGTAAGTTGGTGGTCTAGTTTCATTTTTTTGCATGTATCTGTCCAATTTTCCCAACACCATTTATTGAAGAGACTGTCTTGACTCCATTGTATGTTCATGCCTCCTTTGTCAAATATTAATTGAGCATAGCGATTTGGATCGATTTCTGGGTTCTCTATTCTATGCCATTGATCTATATGTCTGTTCTTGTGCCAATACCAGGCAGTTTTGAGAACAGTGGCTTTGTAATATAGCTTGAAATCTGGTATTGAGATCCCTCCTACTTTGTTCTTCTTTCTCAGGATTGCTGTAGCTTTCGGGGTCTTCTTTCATTACAGATGAATTTTTGGAAAGTTCATTCTAGGTCTGTGAAGTATGCCGTTGGTATTTTAATGGGAAGTGCATTGAAACTATAGATTGCTTTGGGTAGTATGGACATTTTGATGATGTTCATTCTACCAATCCCTGAACACAGTATGTTCTTCCATCTGTTTATGTCTTCCTCTATCTCTTTTTTCAGTGTCCTGTAGTTTTCTGCGTATAGGTCTTTTACCTTCTTAGTTAAGTTTATTCCTAGGTATCTTAATTTTTTTGGTGTGATGGTAAATGGGATTGCTTTTTTAGTCTCTCTTTCTGTAAGTTCATTATTGGTGTATAGAAATGCCATAGATTTCTTAGCATTTATTTTGTATCCTGCTACTCTGCCGAATTCATTTATTAAGTCTAATAATTTTTTGATGGATTCTTTAGGGTTTTCTATGTACAGTATCATGTCATCTGCAAATAAGGACAGTTTTACTTCTTCTTTTCCAATTTGGATGCCTTTTATTTCTTCTTGTTTGATTTCAATGGCTAGTATTTCCAACACTATGTTGAACAGGAGTGGTGAGATTGGGCATCCCTGTCTTGTTCCTATTCTTAGGGGAAATGGTTTTAGTTTTTGCCCATTGAGTATGATGTTGGCTGTGGGTTTGTCATATATGGCTTTTATTATGTTGAGGTATGATCCTTCTATTCCCATCTTGCTGAGAGTTTTTATCAAGAAAGGGTGTTGGATTTTGTCAAATTCTTTTTCTGCATCAATTGATAAGACTATGTGGTTTTTTTGTGTTTTTCTAGGAATGTGTCCATTTCTTCCAGGTTGTCTAGTTTGTTGGAATAGAGTTGTTCATAGTAGTTTTTGACAATCCTTTGTATTTCTGTGGGATCTGTTGTTATTTCACCTCTTTCATTTATGATTTTGTTTATTTGGGTCCTTTCTCTTTGCTTCTTGGTGAGCCTGGCTAGAAGCTGATCAATCTTTATCCTTTCAAAGAACCAGCTCTTGGTTTTGTTGATCTTGTGTATTGTTTTTTTGGTCTCTATGTCATTCATTTCTGTTCTGATCTTTATTATTTCCTTTCTTCTGCTCACTGTGGGCTTTTCTTGTTGCTCCCTTTCTAATTCTTTGAGTTGTTGAGTTAGATGATCTATTACCAGTTTTTCTTGTTTTTTGAGATAGGCCTGTAGAGCTATACACTTCCCTCTCAGGACTGCTTTCATTGTGTCCCATAGGATTTGCAATGTTGTGTTTTTATTGTCATTAGTCTCCAGGATGTTTTTAATTTCTTCTTTGATCTCATTGATAACCCAATCATTGTTTAGTAGCATGCTATTCAGTTTCCAAGTGTTTGTATTATTTGGAATGTTTTTATTGTAGTTTATTTCTAATATTATGCCATTGTGGTCTGAGAAAATGCTTGATATGATTTCAGTCTTTTTGAATTTGGGGAGACTTTGCTTGTTACCCAATATGTGGTCTATTTTTGACAATGTCCCATGTGCACTTGAGAAGAACGTATATTCCATGGCTTTGGGGTGAAATACTCTGAAGATGTCAATTAGGTCCATCTGATCTAATGTGTCATTTAGAATTGCTGTTTTTTTGCTGACTTTTTTTGTCCAGAGGATTTATCCATTGATGTCAGTGGTGTATTAAAGTCCTCTACTATGATTGTATTGATGTCGATCTCTCCCTTGATATCTTCCAGGTGATTTTTTATGTATTTGGGTGCTCCTGCATTGGGTGCATAAATGTTTACCAGAGTTGTATCTTCTTGCTGGATTGCTCCCTTTAGTATCATGTAGTGGCCTTCCTTATCTCTTATTATGGCCTTTACTTTGAGGTCTATTATATCTGATATAAGTATCGCAACCCCAGTTTTTTTCTCATTTCCATTTTCCTGAAAAATGTTTTTCCATCCCTTCACTCTCAGTCTGTGTGAATCTTTTGCTCTAAGGTGGGTCTCTTGTAGACAGAAAATATATGGGTCTTGTTTTCTTATCCAATCAGCTGCCCTATGTCTTTTGATTGGTGCATTTAATCCATTTACGTTCAATGTTATTATTGATAAGTACCTGTTTGTTGACATATTTCTCCTTAGTGTTTGTGTTTCTTCTTGCCTTTCTCTTTCTTCTTTTTACAGCAGCCTCTTTAGCATTTCTTGCATTGCTGGCTTGGTAGTGATGAATTCTCTTAGCCCTTTTTTGTCTGTGAAGCTTCTGATTCCACCTTCAATTTTGAATGATAGCCTTGCTGGGTATAGTATTCTTGGATTCAGTCCCTTGTTTTGCATCACTTTGTATATTTCATTCCATTCCCTTCTGGCCTGGTGTGTTTCTGTTGATAAATCAGTTGATATTCTGATAGGAGATCCCTTGTAGGTAACTTTCTCTCTCTGGCAGCCTTTAAGATTCTTGCTTTGTCTTTGGTGTTCATCAATTTAATTATGATGTGTCTTGATGTCGGTCTTTTGGGGTTCAACTTGTTTGAGACTCTGTATGCTTCTTGTACTTGGATATTTTTTTTCTTGCCAATATCAGGGAAATTTTCTGTCATTATTTCTTCCAACAGGTTTTCTAGTCCTTGCTTCTCTTCATCTCCTTCTTTTATCCCTATTATTTGAATGTTGTTTCGTTTTTTTGTTGTCCCAAAGCTCCCTTAGGCTCTCCTCTTGCTTTTTAAGTCTTCTTTCCAGTTGCTGCTGTGTTTGTGTGTTTTTTCCTACCTTGTCATCTAATTCACTGATGCGGTCCTCAGCCTCTTCTACTCTACTCTTTAAGCCTTCCATTGTGTTCTTTATTGCAACTATGTCATTCTTCATCTCCTCTTGGTTTCTTTTCATGTTGGTGACGTTTTCATTCAGCTCCTTATAGTTCTCATTGAGTTGTGTGTATTTGTCATCCATCTGTTTAAACATCCTTATAACGAATACTCTGAATTCTTTCTCTGTTAAGCTGATAGCCTCAAGTTCATTTAACTCCCTTTCTGGTGATTCCTCTTGTTCCTTCCTTTGAGAATTTCCTTTCTGTCTCCCCATGTTTTCCTGTGATGTTTTAATTGTAGTTCCAATTGCTTTGCTCCCCAGGTTCTTTTGGTGATGGTGCTACTGGTATAATCTCTCAGTTCTCCTGGGCTTGGTAATCTAGTGTAGTTCCCTACTTGAACTATTTGGGTTCTTTTGATGTAGGCCTGCGAGTTTGAGAGGCACAACTGCAGTGTCTAGAGGTCAGCAGTCGTGGAGGGTAGTATCCCAATTTTTCTGTCTTGCACCCTAAATTGAAATTACACTTGCCCAGTGGGGACTCACAGTGGCTCCAAGGAACAGTCTGTCGGGGTGATGTGGCTCAGGGGGCCTGCGTTCTGGAAAGGCATGACTGTGTTGCCCAGAGTTCTGTAGTTGTGGGGTGGGCAGACTCAGCTTTTGCTGCTATACCGATGGTGGATAGGTGCTTACTCCCAGAGGCAGCTCACAGGAGCACCCGCGGTAAGTTTGCCAGCGAGGCACACTAAAGCACTCTGAGGAGCTCTGGTAGTGTAACTGTGTAATTGAGGTGCCTAGATGCTAAAGGTTTTTCTTTTGGGCGGTACCTATGGCCTCAGGGAGTATTCAAATCCTATAGTGTTAATCAGAGTGGAATCCGGGTGTGGCTATGTTGGTTGCCTGGAGACTGGAGGGAGGGGTTATCTCTTAGGAGAAAATGGCGACCGGGGATCCGATGTGACACAGCACCAGCCACGCTTCCACCTCTGCCCACTCTCCCCAGGTTCCACAACTCCTCCCCTTCTCCTGCACCTCAGCCATGGGTAAGTGTCTGTATCCAAAAGGTCCTACGAACTAGGTTCAGTGGAGAAAGACGCAGGCCCCGGCGCGAAGTGGGACCATGTCTTTACAATCTCCTCTCTTGCCGGCACTGCGCGGTCGGGCAGTTAGCTCTTTAGGGCTGCCTTTGAGCTCAGATCCCAAATCAGACTCCAAGGTCTAAAATCTACTACCTCCCACAGTCCCATGGACCCTTTTTCTCACAGTCAGACACTTTGCCTGTCCTCAGGGATGCGGCTTGGCACCGTGTAGTTTTCCCCTGACCTTCTGGGTTTAGAGATCGGGCAGATTCTATTGCCTAGATCCTTGTTTTACCTTTTTCCAGGAGATCTCTGCCCTTCCCAACTGCAAACTGTCTCACCAGCCACTTCTCCTTTGCCAATTCAGGCTGGATTCCTCTCATTTCAACTGCTCCCTCTATTTCCTCCTGGAGAAGGATCAGGACACATCTGCCTATTTCGCTGCCATTTTGTCCCTCCTCTACTAACCTATTTCTTTATAAGTATTCCCTCTTAAGCTCTCCTGAAAGACCTGGTTTGAATACCCATCTATCTCTTTCTTACCAAGACCTTGAATAATAAAGAAGGTATGATATTAGATCAGTTGTCAAGTGAGGTCTTTTTAAAATATTTCATCCTGAATTAGAATAGCCTACATTACATTTTCACAGCAAAAAAAAAGTATGTGCCTCCCCCAGGAGAATGGGATCTTTGCTACATGGCACAGAGCAGACTTGACCTGCACTGTTCCTAACTATTGAAAAAGAGAAACCCAGTAAGAATTTCAGAGACCATGCTTACATACTTCTATTTTCAACGAGATAATTTATCCAGAAGAGGGAATAGGAGCAGGCAGAGAGATCAAGAATATCAACATGGGGTGGGGGGAGCTATTTCATCACATAGACAAATTAGGCCAGAGAGCAGGAGGCCCTCCATGCAGAGTACACCATAAAATCCTATAAACCAATAAGAAAAAGATAACACAAAATAAAATCTTTCCAATGGGGCAAAAAAAAACAAAAAACAGTTCATAGAAGAGAAAACTCACATTATTCTATCTAATAAAAGAGTAATACGCAAATTGACCATACCCCCGCTACACCCACAAGCCATGCCCACCAGCCAATCAGGAGCGAGTATGCAAATTAACCCAACTAAGATGGCTGTGGCCACAAAGAGAGCAGGAGGCTTGAGTTACCCCTGGCAATGGAGGAGGCCAAGCTTCCTGCACACCCTGGCCGGCCCTGAACTCCACTCAAGGTTACAAAGTTTCAATTACAGAAGATAAATAAATCCCAACAAAATGGCAGCAGCCATGAAGCTGGAGAGAGCAGGAGGCTTGAGTTGCCCCTGGCGATGGAGGCTTGAGTTGCCCCCAGCTTTCTGCCTGCCCTGGCCTGCCCTGGCCTCCGCTCAAGGCTACAAAATTTCAATTATAGAAGATAAATAAATCCCAACAAAAATGGCTGCAGCCACAAAGCAAGCAGGAAGCTTGGCTCGGCTCAAGGCTACAAAGTTTCAATTATAGGAGATAAATAAATCCCAGATACCAGGGCTTCCACTTGGGTTGCCTGGGAGACCACATAGAGACTTGTAGGTGTGAGAGGGATAGCCAGGCTCCCACAGACAACAGCTAAAGTTCTGGAGAGATATCTCAGCTGTGAGGGGTTGCCACTGAGAACTCTGAGGTCTAAACCCCAAGCTTGGGTACCCTACTAGAGCACCAGAACTGAGAAAGGTGCCCATATAACATCTGGCTGTGAAAACCAGGAGGGTTGCTGTCTGCCAGGGAGAGATGGCTGGAAATGCAGGCACACTTTTAAAGGGTCAATGCACAAAAGTTTGTATGCAGCCTCTCACCTTGATCACTGGCATATGGAGGGCAGAGTGAGACTGGAACTGTGTGAGCATAAGCCAGGGTTGGGGGCTCTGGGGTTAGAGCACAGAGAACAAATACCCCAGTTTCCTGTGATGAGTTGTTCCCTCTCATTACAGAGGACATCTTTCTCAGGCAGACATTTGTTACTGAGGAAGCTTTCGCCTGGGAGGAAAACAGTTATCACACCCTATAGAAAAATCCCTTGCCTCAAACTGTGGAGTTTTTGAGGGCCATTAAGAGACTGATATTAACAATTAGCCTCCAAGCAGAAGTAATTGCCCTACCCTGTTGGAAAACCTCTTGCCCCACCTGTGGATGATTGCCTTAGATTACTCAACATTGAATCTAATCAGTCTGCAGGCAGAAGAGGGTACCGTAGGCATTGGGTCTTTATCTGATTTAATTAGTCAGAAATAGCATTTGACCCTGTCCTGCACTAGAGATTGGAAACCTAAACAAGCAGCCAAAATGGAGAAATAAAAAAGTAACCCTCAAATGAAAAAACGAGAGAATTCTCCAGAAGAAGAGCTAAATGAAGTGGAGATAAGAACCTTATCAGACAGAGTTCACAATAATGATGGCAAAGATGCTCAATAGCATGAGAAAAGGTATAGTAACTATGAAGAATGACATAGCACTAATAAAGTACACAATGGAAGGAATACACAGTAGATTAGGGGAAGCTGAAGATCAGGTCAGTGAATCAGAAGACAGGGTAGAAAATATCACTCAATCAGAGAAATAAAAAAAAAAAAACAATTTAAAAACAGAAGTACAGCTTAAGAGAGCTGTGAGAAAACATAAAACATAACGATATTTGCATAATAGGTGTGCCAGAAAGAGAAGAAAATGAGCATGGGATAGAGAATGTATTGGAAGAAATAATGGCAGAAAACTACCTTTACCAGGTAAAGGAAAAAGTCACACAATTCTAGGAGGCACAGAGAATCTCAAGCAAGAAGAACCCAAAGAGGCCTATCCTAGACACATCATAATGAAAATGCCAAAAATTACAGTAAAAGAGAGAAGCTTAAAGACAGCAAGAGAAAAGCAATTTGTTACCTACAAACGAGCTCCCATAAGGCTGTCAACGGATTTCTTATCAGAAACTCTAGAGGCCAGAAGGGAATGGCATGAAATATCCAAGGTAATGAAAAACAAGGATCTGAAACCAAGATTACTATAACTAGCAAAGATATCATTCAAAATATATGATGAAATAAAGAGATTCCCAGAGAAAAAAGGAAGACTAAACTCCTTTAAAATAAATAAGTACCTATCAATAATAACCTTAAATGTAAATGGATTGAATGCTCTAATAATAAGGCATATCATAGCTGAATGGATACAAAAGTAAAACCCAAATATATGCTGTCTTCAAGAGACCCACCTTAGAACAAAAGACTCACACAGAATGAGAATGAAGAGATGGAAAGAAATTTTCCATGCAAATGGTAACAACCAAACCAATAAAATGCTGGGATAGCAATACTCACATCTGACAAAATAGACTTAAAAATGAAGGCCATCCCAAGAGACAACAAAGATCACGACATACAACTAAAGGAATAAATACAACAAAAGGCTATAACCCTCTTGTTGGTAAACATATATGCAGCCAACATAGGAGCACCTAAATATATTAAAAACAAAACAAAACAAAACAAAAACCTTCTAGAGTGTGGGAGCCCCTTTCACATCCCGCGTGTTTCAGGGTTCCCGTTCAGGTCCAGTTTCTGGAGAAGGCTGCAGTCAAAATGAAAAGAGACTGGAAAAGAGTTAATTTGGGTAAATGGGGGCCCAGGTGGGAGTCCACCTCTAGCGGGAGGACTACCGCTAGGCTCTGGCCTTGCTATCCCTTTTATTGAGACTATGGGATACACCCATTACCCTTAAGCAGGTTTGGGATACACCCATAGCCCTCAGGCAGGTAATAAGCGGATTATCATATCAGTAAGGATTTACATGATTATTTGATGAGGAAGTTGCCTCAGTTACCATTGTCTCAATTAGACAGGGAGTGGTTGGCTCTGACCTTTCCGAGCTTCAAGGTTGACCAGCCTTTTACATCTTTTCTATTAGTGAGACAATGGTCAGTTTCCGGCACTAGAGGACTTTTAAAAGAGAGATCGACAATAATACATGCATAACACCCTGCTGACATCACTGGTTAGTTATTCCAGTCAAAAATATTAACAAGGAGAGTGATCCTAAAGGACACACGGGATTAGGAGGATTTAATTGACATTTATAGAACATTTCATCCAAAAGCTGCAGAATATACATTCTTTTCAAATGCACATGAGTCATTCACAAAGATAGACAAAATGTAGGACACAAAACAAGTCTCTACAATTTCAAGAAGATTGAAATCATATCAAGCATCATCTCAATACACAATGAAATGAAATTAGAAATCAACTTCAATAAAAACACCCCAAAATATTCAAACACATGGAGACTAAATAGCATGTTATTAAACAATGAATAGATTGATAATGAGATCAATAAATAAATTAAAAATTTCCTGGAAACAAATAAAAATGAACACACATCAGCTCCAAATCTCTGGGTCATAGCAAAACACTTCTGAGAGAGAAGTTCATAGCACTACAGGCCTACCACAATAATCAAGAAAAGTTAATAATAAATTATTTAACACTACAACTGAAAGAATTAGAAAGAGAGCAATAAGAAAAGCCCAGAGTAAGTAGAAGGAAGAAAATAGTAAGATTATAGGAGTAATAAATGAGATTGAGTGGAAAAAAATCATACAAAGTTCAATGAAACTAAGAAGTTTGTTCTTTGAAAAGATAAACAAGATTGAAAACCTTTAGTCAGTCTCATCAAAAGAAGCATTTGACAAATTCAACACACACATACTGGAAATCCTAGCCACATTGATCAAACTAGAAGAAGAAAATGAAAGGCTTCTAAATTGGAAAGGGGGAAGTAAATCTCTTATTATTAACAAAGGACATGATATTGCACATAGAAAACCCTAAGAACTCCACCAAAAAAACTACTAGATTTAGTAAATGAATTCAACAATGTAGCAGGATACAAAATTAACACACAAAAATTGATGGCCTTTTTATACATCAATATTAAATTCCAAGAAATAGGAACTAAACAAACAATACCATTTACCAATGCAACAAAAATTAAGAGACTTAAGAATAAAGTTATCTAAGGAGGTAAAAAAAAAAAAATCTATACTCTAAAATCTACAGGATATTAAAAAAAGAGATAGAGGAAGATACATACAAGTGGAAGAATATACTGTGTTCATGGATTGGTAGAATTAACATCATTAATATGTTCAAACTACCCAAGGCAACTTACAGATTCAATGCAATCCTTATTAAAATATCGTCAGCATATTTCACAGATCTATAACAAATACTCCAAAAATTTATATGGAACCAAAAAGGCACTGAATATCCACAACAATCGAGAAAGAAGAACAAAGTTGGAGGAATCACAACACCAGATATAAAGTCACTAGTATACTACAATGCCACTATACTCAAAACAGCCTATCACAGGAACAGGCATATAGATCAATGTAACAGAACAGAGACCACAGGAATCATAACAAGCCATTATGCAAATTAATATTTGACAAAAGAAGCAAGAACATACAATGGATTCAAGATAGTATCTTAAATAAATGGTGTTGGGAAAATTGGACAGATTCATAAAAAATGAAACTAGACTACCAATTTACACTATACACAAGAATAAACTAAAGTGGATAAAAGACTTAAATGTATGTCAGGAAACCATAAAAATCCTACAAGAAACCTTAGATAGCAAAATCTCAGACATCTCTCATAGCAATATGCTTACAGATTCATCTCCTTAGAAAAGAAAAGAAAAGAAAAGAAAAACACAACAACAACAACCTGAGGAGAAAATAAACAAATAGGGCTACACAAAAGTGAAAAGCTTCTGCACAGAAAAAAAAAAAAAAAAAAGCCATTGACAAAACAAAAAGGGAGCCCACTGTATGGAAGAACATATTTGGCAATGATACATCTGATAAAGGGTTAATATCCAAAATATATAAGGAATTCATACAGCTTAACAAAAGAAAGACAAACAGTTATTTTTAAAAATGGGCAAAGGAACTACATAGACACTTCTCCAAAGCAGAAATACAGATGGTTAAGAGACATATAAAAAAAATGCTCAAAGACACTGATCATGAGAGAGATGCAAATCAAAATAATAATGAGGTATATCCTCACCCCTTTCAGAATGGCTTACCATCAACAAATCAACAAATGACAAGTGCTGGAGAGAATGTGGAGAAAAGGGAACCCTAGTATATTGCTGGTGGGAATGAAGATTGGTACTGCCATTATGAAAACCAGTATGGAGGTTCCTAAAAAAATTAAATATGGCAATTCCATTTGAACCTGTAATCCTATTTCTAGGAATATATCCTAAGAAACCCTAAACATCAATCAGAAAGAATATATGTACCCTTATGTTTATAGCAGCAAATTTACAACAGCTAAGATTTGGAAGCAGGGTTCAGTGGATAGAGTATCTGTGGAATGATGGGTTCTAGGTTCAATTCCGGTCAAGGGCACATACCACAGTTGTAGGCTTGAGCCCCAGCCCTGGTCGGGCACATGTAGGAGGCAACCAATCAACGTGTCTCTCTCTGTCTCTTCCCCCTTCCTTTCCATTTTCTCTAAAAGTCAATGGAAGAATATCCTCTGGTGAGGATTAACAAAAAAATTTTTTTTTAAAAATCTGAGTTTGGTATTGTGGGTTTTTAATACAAGCCTTTTATGGCTTAACAAGGAAGCAAGAGGCTTCCACAAAAGATTACAAAGCATGCAGCACTCACAAGATCTAGAAAGTTAATCTCCAGAGTAGTCTCAGACAGTGAAAGCCCTTCATTGCTACAAGCAGTAAAGCAACAAGGTTGTGATGACAAAGATCCCTTATGGACTAGGACCCATCATGACAAATTTCTTTGAGAGCTGGCAAAGTGGGACATAAAGACAAAGAGTTAACTAGTTGCAAACTCCAGGTAAATACCTGTGCACATGTCCGACTGCATACAGCTGCCCAAATCCGCAGTCTGTTTGGCTGCCTGTAAAATGCACCCTGATAGGTGCACCTTCTGGATGGCAGATACCATTTCCATATTAGGACATCATGGTCAGAGATAGTTCTCCTTTGTTTGTCAGGGGTCTGTTTTTCCCACTCCAAAACATGATGTTGGAAAAATACAGAAAAACTTCCTGAATAATCAACAAAAAACTTGCAGGAGAGAAACCCAACACTCAAGGACCAAAAGTGGAGACCGCATAGAGACTGGTAGGAGGAGCGGAGGTGCAAAAGGGCTGGCTGGGTGCCCACAGACAGCAACTGAAGTCCCAGAGAGATGTCTCAGCTGTGGGGGGGTTGCCACTGAGAATTCTGGGATCTAATCCCCAAGCTGGGCCCCCCAGCAGAGAGCAGGAGGGCACCCTTATCTGTCTCTCGCCACTGATCATCATGGGGTTGGGACAAATCCAAAACTGAGGAGGGTACCCACATAACATCTGGCTGTGAAAAGCAGTGGGGTTCTGTCTGCCAGGGAGTAACAGCTGAATATTCAGGAACTCTCTTAAAGGGTCAAAGTGAGGAGGAAGCTGGAATTGGAAGGCATGTCAGGCCATAAAAACTGTGAGCAATGCACTGCCCTGGGGGGGCGGGGGAGGTTCGTTATCGCTGGCCCCGGGAACAGATCATCAGATATGGCCTGGGGACCCCCAACACCTGGGGGCCTTCCTGTAAGCCCATGAAAGGGGGAGGAACCATATCTGCAAGACAAAGATCCCAGAAGGTTATAAAAAGTGAAGCCCTCTGCATGTTTCTTCACACTGATTTGGAAATTATTCCCGGACCTCAGCCCAGGACCTGGCGGGCATCTGGAGAAAGTGGACGAACACCTCTGGACCTGTGGACAGAATCGGTAAGGTAGGGGCCCCAGTCAAGTCAGGCACACTCCAAGTGAGTGGGAGGGGGAGCTTGATCACCTCCCCGGAGGTCACAGAACTTCATCAGGTAAATCAGGAATCAGGACCCCGGAGGTGAGTGAATTTAGATTCAATTAAGGAATTATGGGTTCACTTTTCAGTTTGTTTGTGTGTGGGACTAGCCAGTTTGCTACTGAGAAGGGGGGCTGGACGCAGCCTCAACTCCTCTGGTAGGTTCTTACCAAGACGTTGGTTGAGAATTCTGCTTTGGAGCGTGGGTGCCAGGAGTGCCCCCATGCCCATCTAGGGAGTTGGGCATTATCTGCTCAGCTCCAGTCTGGGCTAGTCTGAGAGAGTGTGAGTACGGATGTTTGTCTGTCTTGGCATAATTATCTGCTGATTAACTGGTCTGTGTGAAATAGAAAGCTACTTTGATTTTCTGTTTGCTCATCTGGTTAAAATGTTTGATTTACTGAAGGCTGAACCTGTGATGGTCTGCAAAAGTCTCAAGCAGTGCTGTTGAGTTAGTTTTTCTCAGAGACGTTTGCTCTCTATCACAGAGGGATAGTTGATAAAAATTTCTGTCTATGTTTATGTACTAGGGCAGTGATGACACGCGTGTCAGCACTGACACGCATAGCCATTTCTGATGACACACGCGGCCGCATGCCGAGGATGAAACATTTGCTGCTCCTGAGGATGAAACATTTGCGACTAGAGTCTTGGAGTTAGTTTTTTTCCTCAAAGTGACACACTACCCGAGTTATGCTCAGTTTTTTGGCGAAGTTTGACACACCAAGCTCAAAAGGTTGCCCATCACTGTACTAGGGGCTTTAGTTTGCTCTGTGATTCTGCTGTGTTAGGTTGAAATTTTGGAATTCTGGGGTAGATTTAAAGGTATTTGCGGCTTTTTTTGTCTCTTTTAGCTGGCTGGGACCTTCAGGGGAGGGGCTCACAGCTCCGCAGGGCAGAGAGATTTTATCTGTCCTGCCCCTGCCAGTGCTGATTAAGGATCTTTTCTTTAAGGAGACCCTCCAAGCTTTTAGTAAATTTACCTGCACCCTTGTCTGTCTCTCGCCACTGATCATCATGGGGATGGAACAAAGTAAACCCACTGTTCTCAATTGCATGTTGGAAAATTTTGAAAGGTTTTTATTGAGGACTATGGTATTAAGATGAACCCCAAAACACTGAGGAAATTCTGTGAATTAGAATGGCCAGGCTTTGGGGTCGGCTGGCCCCCGGAAGGCTCTTTAGATGTAGGACTGGTCAGGGTGGTCTGGAATGTAGTCATGACAGACCCTGGGCACCCAGATCAGTTCCCTTACATAGACAGCTGGTTAGGAATTGCTCAAACCTTGCTGCCTTAGGTCTGGTTCTGTAAGGTTTTAGTAGCAGGAGAAAAGAAACTGGTCTCTCAGAAGGGAACCCAACCCCTTGTTCTGCCAGGATCCCCTGAGGAAGTCCCGCTAGTTTTACCACCTCCATATGTGCCACAGGCAGCACCAAGTGCTTCCCCAGCTGGTCTGAAAGGTCCAGAAACACCGCCCCCTTCCGTTTCTCCTCAACCAGGCTCTCCAGAGCCAGTTGGGCAGTGCTTGCATTCAGCCCATCAAGGGCCCAGGCCACAACCAGCACATCAGATGCCTCTAAGGGAGATTCAGGGTGCCAAAGTAGTTGGCGAAGATGGGACTTTGCAGGAGGGAGGGTCAGTCTATTATTATCAGCCCTTCACCACCAGTGACATCTTGAATTGGAAACATCACACCCCAGCTTATTCTGAAAAACCTCAGGGCATGATAGACCTCCTAGAAATGATCTTCCTAACCCTAACCTTAACCCAGAAGCCCACATGGGTGGACTGCAAGCAGCTCCTTTTCACGTTCTTTAACACTGAGGAGAATATGAGCGTAGTAAAAGAGGCTCAGAAGTGGCTCCAGACACAGGCTCCAGCAGGGATATTAGATACACACAGATGGGCCAGTAAGGCCTTGCCAGATGAGGAACCCGATTGGAATCCGAACTCAGAAGATGGAAGGACTGGGCTAGAAAGATATTGGCTGGCCTTCCTCCAGGTGTCAGGGCCAGAGCCACATGACTAAAATCTCTGAGGTTTTCCAGAAGCCTGATGAAAGTCCAGCAGCTTTCTATGAGAGATTTTGTGAGGCATACTGGATCTACACCTGAGGCCCCAGAAAATCAAACCATGGTAAATGCCATTTTTGTAGGCCAACCCCAGCCTGATATCAGAAGAAAATTACAGAAACTGGAAGGGTTTGCAGGAAAGAATGCTACTGAACTGCTAGAGATAGCTAACAAGGTTTTCATCAATTGAGACAGTGCAGCAAGGAAGGAGGAAGAAAAGAGAATATAAAGAAGGGCCAATATAATAGCAGCGGCTTTTTAGAGGCTCAGGCTCCCAGACCGATCAGCAAGGATACATACCAGGGGAAAAAGGAAGAGCGAGCCTGGGATGAGACCAGTGTGCCTATTGTAAGGAAACAGGACACTGGAAGAATGAATGTCCCAAACGGCAAGGTAAAAAGACTGGGCCCCCTTTTCCGCCCAGTTGCTATCAACCAGAGCCACCTGAAGCAGATCTCATTGGGCTAGCAATGGCTGATTCCAACTAGGACAGACCGGGCTCACTTCAGCTAGGCCCCCACGAGCCCATGGTCAGAATGAAAATTGGGGGCCAGACTGTGGACTTTATGGTTGATACAGGAGCTGAGCACTCAGTAGTCACTCAGAAAGTAGCGCCTCTCTCAGGAAAGGAGGTAACCATTATTGGAGCTACTAGAGGCCAGACCCATAGACCACTCACCGATGCCAACTTGGCGGTCATCAAGTAATTCATGAATTCCTGTACTTGCCAGACTGTCCAGTGCCTCTAATGAGTAGAGACCTTTTAGCCAAAATGGGGGCAGAAATCACTTTTGCCCTAGATGGCTCAGCACAGCTTCGCTTAGGTGAGGAGACCTCCCCAATGATCCTGTCTTTAGCAGTGCCAAGGGAGGAAGAATGGAGACTATACCCCCAGACAAAGGCCTCACCATTAGAACCTGAATTAGAGAAGGAATTCCCGCTGGTCTGGGCAGAAGGGAATCCTCCAGGCCTGGCTAAAGACCACGCCCCGGTGCTAATCGACTTAAAGCCTGGGGCACAGCCTGTTAAAATCTGCCAATATCCAATTCCAAGGGAAGCATGCCTAGGAATCCAGGTCCACTCAGACAGGCTGCTTCAGCGGGGACTTGTTAAACGATGCAGGTCTCCATGGAACACGCCTCTCTTGTCTGTCAAAAAGCCTGGGACTAACAACTACCCCCCAGTGCAGGATCTATGGGCTGTTAATGAGGCTGTTATAACCCTGCATTCAGCACTGCCGAACTCCTACACTCTTCTGGGACTCATCCCATCAAAGGTGGAATGGTTTACATGCCTAGATCTGAAAGATGCCTTTTTCTGTCTTCAATTAACATCTTCCAGTCAGCCTCTCTTCGCTTTTGAATGGGAAAACCCAACTACGGGGGCCAAGGAGCAGTTCACCTGGACCAGACTGCCACAAGGGTTCAAGGACTCCCCTACTCTTTTTAGTGGAGCACTAGTATCTGATCTGTCTCAGTTCCCAGGACAGGACTTGGGGTGTGTTCTACTCCAGTATGTAGACAACCTCCTACTGGCCAGCTCCACATGAGCCCAGTGCTGGGAGGGAACACGAGCCCTTCTGAGACTGCTAACTGAAACAGGTTATCGGATGTCTAAGAAAAAGGCACAGATTTGTGAGAAAGAAGTCAAGTATCTAGGTTTCTGGATCACCCAAGGGAAACGAGGGCTAGGGACTGAAAGGAAGCAGGCAGTATATGCCATCCCAGTCTCTAGCACCTGGCGGCAGATTCGGAAATTCCTGGGAGTGACAGGATTCTGTCGAATTTGGATCCCAGGGTTTTCAGACCTGGCCAAGCATCTCAATGAAGCTTTAAGAGGAGAATAGAAGGCACCCATTGACTGGGGTCTCAAACAGGAGAAAGCCTTCCTTACCGTAAAGGCAAAGCTCACTGAGGCCCTGGCACTAAGGCTACCAGATGTGACGCGAGACATTAATCTTTTTGTTCATGAGAACAGTGGGGTAGCCCTAGGAGTTCTAACCTAGGAGTTTGGACCCTGGCAAAGACCAGTAGCCTATCTCTCCAAGCGGATTGACCCAGTTGCCTCTGGGTGGCCCCCATACCTCAGGGCCCTTGCAGCTATGGCATTATTAGTCAAGGAAGCAGATAATCTTACCTTAGGACAAAAGTTAAATGTAAAAGTACCTCATGCTGTTGTCACCATGATGGAATCAAGGGGGTAGAACTGGCTGACTCATACTCCAATGACTCAGTATCAAGGGCTGTTATGTGAGAATCCAAGGGTATGATTAGAAGCAGTGAGAACACTTAATCCTGCCACCTTTCTACCCATCGCTGAGGGGGCCCCTGAGCATGATTGCCTGGAAGTCCTAGAGGAGGTTTATTCCAGCCTGCCAGACCTAAGGGATAGGCCCCTGCAAAACGCAGAGACTTGGTATTGTTCACAGAGGAGCAGCAGTTTCTTAGATGAAGGAAAAAGATGAGCTGGATATGCAGTGGTATCAAACTTTGAGACAATTGAAGTACAGGCCCTGCCTGAAGGATGGTCAGCGCAGAGAGCAGAACTTTGGGCCCTAGTAAGAGCCCTAGAACTCAGTAAGAATAAGTGTGCCAACATCTACACTGACTCGCGCTATGCCTTTGCTACCCTGCATGTCCATGAGGCCATATATAAGGAAAGGGGGCTCTTGACAGCAGGAGGAAAAGGAATAAAAAATCAGAATGAGATTTTAAAGTTACTAGAAGCAGTCTGGGAGCCTAAGGAAATAGCCGTCATCCATTGCAAAGGTCACCAGAAAGGGAAAGACTCAGTATCAGAAGAAAACCAGCATGCTGACGCTGCAGCCAAGCTGGCTGCTAAAGAACAAGCAACACCGGCACAGATCATGTTGGCCCCCGAATTACCTGAACCTCCAAAATACACTCCTCAGTAAGAGAAATGGGCCCAGAAAGAAGGGGGCAAGAGAACAATGGAAGGCTGGTGCATACTCCCAGATCATAGGGTCTATGTCCCAGAACAGTTAGCCCATAAGGTAGTCCTCCAGCAGCATGAACTCACTCATTTAGGAAAGGCTGCCCTAGAAGCTTTGTTAGGCAGGTACTACCTAATTGCCTATCTACCCTCCTTGTGTGCCTCAGTCTCTCAGCGTTGCCTCCTCTGTGCTCAGAACAATGCTAAACAGGGTCCTTTGGGACCAATAGGAGTTCAGCACTGTGGGCAAGCTCCTTTTAAGGAGTTAGAAGTATATTTTACAGAAATAGGGCCTAGCAGAGGGAATAAATACCTGCTAGTCTTTGTTTGCACCTTTTCAGGTTGGGTCAAGGCATATCCCACTTGCACTGAAAAGGCGAGAGAAGTCACTAAGGCATTGCTGAAGGATATAATTCCACAGTATGGAATGCCTCTGACCATAGGGTCTGATAATGTCCCAGCCTTTGTAGCAGAAATAGTACAACAGGTAGCCAAGGCTTTAGGAATTAAATGGAATCTACATACAGCTTACAGGCCTCAGAGTTCAGGGAAAGTGTAGTGCATGAACTGGACTCTAAAGCAGGCTTTGGCTAAGCTATGCCAAGGGATAACCTTACCCTGGACAGATATCTTGCCTCTTGTACTCCTGCAGGTACACTGTGCCCCAAGGGCCATGGTAGGTTTCTCTCCCTTTGAAATTCTATATGGTAGATCCCCTCCCTTAATTAGGGCAAAGGGAGATTTGGGGAAAATAGGGAACTTAGAAATCCAGAAACAACTACAAGGACTTCGAAAAATTGTCTTTGAGGTCCACAGGTGGGTTATTGACCAACTACCCATCTCTCTAGGAACAGCTGTACATCCTTATAAACCTGGAGAGCAGGTTTGGGTAAAGGATTGGAAAAAGGAGCCCCTCAAGCCTACCTGGAAGGGACCCTATCCAGTCATATTAACCACCCCCACAGCTCTTAAGGTTGCAGGACTAAACACCTGGATCCAAAACTCCCGGGTGAAGGCAGCCCACCAGCCGAGTGACATCCAGTCTGAGTAGAAGGTGACCTCTGACCAAAAACACTCCCTGTACATCACCCTCAAGAAGACAGCAGACCTGGCCGAGCAACCTGCTCCAAGGAATTCAGATAACACCCTGCTGAATTCTCCCTAACACTAATCTTTCCTTCTTATCTCCTCCTAACGTAACATGCTCTAGTATTTCTGGATAATCACTGGTTTTATCTAATAATTCTTATTTTGTCTTTTTATGAGTACCAGAGGAATCCGAGACTAGTACCAGGAGGAGAACTCATCTGCTCTTTCTGGGACACAGAAGCACCATAAAATTACTGTTCCCCACACAGCAAGGAAACAAAGGCCTTATCATAAATTGTTGGATTACACTTTGTCATGCCATCCTTTGCTCCTTGCTTAGAAACTCACAACCCAAATATGCTAGATCAAGTAGTCCATGAGAAAACCCAATCAAGCCAGATTTTTGTTAGTTATACTTATCAGCCTGAGGCATGTTATGACTCTACTACCAAATGCACGTGGGGGGACAGGGAGGAATTGTATTGGATGAAAAAAAAAACAATAATAAGACCTCTCACGGCCAATGTGAAGCTAATGTTGCTCCTATTTGTTTCAGCAGTACGCAGGGCCAACATCCAACAGGTCACCTCCCCGATGAACCATGCAACTCTACCCCCAAGGCTGAAAACACCCCTCCCCCTGGTGCCCCTGCAGGAACATTCTACGGTGTGGGACCACTGCTTACCTCTGCCTGCCTGCAAACTGGACGGGAATGCCTTTAAATTTCAGATGGTCCTATAAACCAGAAGAACTCCCTACAAACCCCTCTGAGAGGAAGAAGCGGGATGGGATGCTAACCCCTTGGTCATCGTCCCCTTTCCAGCAGGAAGTAGCTAAGAGCTGTCATCACCCCTGTTCACCATAACATCCCATGGTCATTGCTCCACAAGGCTAAAAAGAAGCTTGTGGGACAAGCAGGGCCCCAACACCTGGGGGCCTTCCTGTAAGCCCATGAAAGGGGGAGGAACCATATCTGCAAGACAAAGATCCCAGAAGGTTATAAAAAGTGAAGCCCTCTGCATGTTTCTTCACACTGATTTGGAAATTATTCCCGGACCTCAGCCCAGGACCTGGCGGGCATCTGGAGAAAGTGGACGAACACCTCTGGACCTGTGGACAGAATCGGTAAGGTAGGGGCCCCAGTCAAGTCAGGCACACTCCAAGTGAGTGGGAGGGGGAGCTTGATCACCTCCCCGGAGGTCACAGAACTTCATCAGGTAAATCAGGAATCAGGACCCCGGAGGTGAGTGAATTTAGATTCAATTAAGGAATTATGGGTTCACTTTTCAGTTTGTTTGTGTGTGGGACTAGCCAGTTTGCTACTGAGAAGGGGGGCTGGACGCAGCCTCAACTCCTCTGGTAGGTTCTTACCAAGACGTTGGTTGAGAATTCTGCTTTGGAGCGTGGGTGCCAGGAGTGCCCCCATGCCCATCTAGGGAGTTGGGCATTATCTGCTCAGCTCCAGTCTGGGCTAGTCTGAGAGAGTGTGAGTACGGATGTTTGTCTGTCTTGGCATAATTATCTGCTGATTAACTGGTCTGTGTGAAATAGAAAGCTACTTTGATTTTCTGTTTGCTCATCTGGTTAAAATGTTTGATTTACTGAAGGCTGAACCTGTGATGGTCTGCAAAAGTCTCAAGCAGTGCTGTTGAGTTAGTTTTCTCAGAGACGTTTGCTCTCTATCACAGAGGGATAGTTGATAAAAATTTCTGTCTATGTTTATGTACTAGGGCAGTGATGACACGCGTGTCAGCACTGACACGCATAGCCATTTCTGATGACACGCGGCCGCATGCCGAGGATGAAACATTTGCTGCTCCTGAGGATGAAACATTTGCGACTAGAGTCTTGGAGTTAGTTTTTTCCTCAAAGTGACACACTACCCGAGTTATGCTCAGTTTTTTGGCGAAGTTTGACACACCAAGCTCAAAAGGTTGCCCATCACTGTACTAGGGGCTTTAGTTTGCTCTGTGATTCTGCTGTGTTAGGTTGAAATTTTGGAATTCTGGGGTAGATTTAAAGGTATTTGCGGCTTTTTTTGTCTCTTTTAGCTGGCTGGGACCTTCAGGGGAGGGGCTCACAGCTCCGCAGGGCAGAGAGATTTTATCTGTCCTGCCCCTGCCAGTGCTGATTAAGGATCTTTTCTTTAAGGAGACCCTCCAAGCTTTTAGTAAATTTACCTGCACCCTTGTCTGTCTCTCGCCACTGATCATCATGGGGATGGAACAAAGTAAACCCACTGTTCTCAATTGCATGTTGGAAAATTTTGAAAGGTTTTTATTGAGGACTATGGTATTAAGATGAACCCCAAAACACTGAGGAAATTCTGTGAATTAGAATGGCCAGGCTTTGGGGTCGGCTGGCCCCCGGAAGGCTCTTTAGATGTAGGACTGGTCAGGGTGGTCTGGAATGTAGTCATGACAGACCCTGGGCACCCAGATCAGTTCCCTTACATAGACAGCTGGTTAGGAATTGCTCAAACCTTGCTGCCTTAGGTCTGGTTCTGTAAGGTTTTAGTAGCAGGAGAAAAGAAACTGGTCTCTCAGAAGGGAACCCAACCCCTTGTTCTGCCAGGATCCCCTGAGGAAGTCCCGCTAGTTTTACCACCTCCATATGTGCCACAGGCAGCACCAAGTGCTTCCCCAGCTGGTCTGAAAGGTCCAGAAACACCGCCCCCTTCCGTTTCTCCTCAACCAGGCTCTCCAGAGCCAGTTGGGCAGTGCTTGCATTCAGCCCATCAAGGGCCCAGGCCACAACCAGCACATCAGATGCCTCTAAGGGAGATTCAGGGTGCCAAAGTAGTTGGCGAAGATGGGACTTTGCAGGAGGGAGGGTCAGTCTATTATTATCAGCCCTTCACCACCAGTGACATCTTGAATTGGAAACATCACACCCCAGCTTATTCTGAAAAACCTCAGGGCATGATAGACCTCCTAGAAATGATCTTCCTAACCCTAACCTTAACCCAGAAGCCCACATGGGTGGACTGCAAGCAGCTCCTTTTCACGTTCTTTAACACTGAGGAGAATATGAGCGTAGTAAAAGAGGCTCAGAAGTGGCTCCAGACACAGGCTCCAGCAGGGATATTAGATACACACAGATGGGCCAGTAAGGCCTTGCCAGATGAGGAACCCGATTGGAATCCGAACTCAGAAGATGGAAGGACTGGGCTAGAAAGATATTGGCTGGCCTTCCTCCAGGTGTCAGGGCCAGAGCCACATGACTAAAATCTCTGAGGTTTTCCAGAAGCCTGATGAAAGTCCAGCAGCTTTCTATGAGAGATTTTGTGAGGCATACTGGATCTACACCTGAGGCCCCAGAAAATCAAACCATGGTAAATGCCATTTTTGTAGGCCAACCCCAGCCTGATATCAGAAGAAAATTACAGAAACTGGAAGGGTTTGCAGGAAAGAATGCTACTGAACTGCTAGAGATAGCTAACAAGGTTTTCATCAATTGAGACAGTGCAGCAAGGAAGGAGGAAGAAAAGAGAATATAAAGAAGGGCCAATATAATAGCAGCGGCTTTTAGAGGCTCAGGCTCCCAGACCGATCAGCAAGGATACATACCAGGGGAAAAAGGAAGAGCGAGCCTGGGATGAGACCAGTGTGCCTATTGTAAGGAAACAGGACACTGGAAGAATGAATGTCCCAAACGGCAAGGTAAAAAGACTGGGCCCCCTTTTCCGCCCAGTTGCTATCAACCAGAGCCACCTGAAGCAGATCTCATTGGGCTAGCAATGGCTGATTCCAACTAGGACAGACCGGGCTCACTTCAGCTAGGCCCCCACGAGCCCATGGTCAGAATGAAAATTGGGGGCCAGACTGTGGACTTTATGGTTGATACAGGAGCTGAGCACTCAGTAGTCACTCAGAAAGTAGCGCCTCTCTCAGGAAAGGAGGTAACCATTATTGGAGCTACTAGAGGCCAGACCCATAGACCACTCACCGATGCCAACTTGGCGGTCATCAAGTAATTCATGAATTCCTGTACTTGCCAGACTGTCCAGTGCCTCTAATGAGTAGAGACCTTTTAGCCAAAATGGGGGCAGAAATCACTTTTGCCCTAGATGGCTCAGCACAGCTTCGCTTAGGTGAGGAGACCTCCCCAATGATCCTGTCTTTAGCAGTGCCAAGGGAGGAAGAATGGAGACTATACCCCCAGACAAAGGCCTCACCATTAGAACCTGAATTAGAGAAGGAATTCCCGCTGGTCTGGGCAGAAGGGAATCCTCCAGGCCTGGCTAAAGACCACGCCCCGGTGCTAATCGACTTAAAGCCTGGGGCACAGCCTGTTAAAATCTGCCAATATCCAATTCCAAGGGAAGCATGCCTAGGAATCCAGGTCCACTCAGACAGGCTGCTTCAGCGGGGACTTGTTAAACGATGCAGGTCTCCATGGAACACGCCTCTCTTGTCTGTCAAAAAGCCTGGGACTAACAACTACCCCCCAGTGCAGGATCTATGGGCTGTTAATGAGGCTGTTATAACCCTGCATTCAGCACTGCCGAACTCCTACACTCTTCTGGGACTCATCCCATCAAAGGTGGAATGGTTTACATGCCTAGATCTGAAAGATGCCTTTTTCTGTCTTCAATTAACATCTTCCAGTCAGCCTCTCTTCGCTTTTGAATGGGAAAACCCAACTACGGGGGCCAAGGAGCAGTTCACCTGGACCAGACTGCCACAAGGGTTCAAGGACTCCCCTACTCTTTTTAGTGGAGCACTAGTATCTGATCTGTCTCAGTTCCCAGGACAGGACTTGGGGTGTGTTCTACTCCAGTATGTAGACAACCTCCTACTGGCCAGCTCCACATGAGCCCAGTGCTGGGAGGGAACACGAGCCCTTCTGAGACTGCTAACTGAAACAGGTTATCGGATGTCTAAGAAAAAGGCACAGATTTGTGAGAAAGAAGTCAAGTATCTAGGTTTCTGGATCACCCAAGGGAAACGAGGGCTAGGGACTGAAAGGAAGCAGGCAGTATATGCCATCCCAGTCTCTAGCACCTGGCGGCAGATTCGGAAATTCCTGGGAGTGACAGGATTCTGTCGAATTTGGATCCCAGGGTTTTCAGACCTGGCCAAGCATCTCAATGAAGCTTTAAGAGGAGAATAGAAGGCACCCATTGACTGGGGTCTCAAACAGGAGAAAGCCTTCCTTACCGTAAAGGCAAAGCTCACTGAGGCCCTGGCACTAAGGCTACCAGATGTGACGCGAGACATTAATCTTTTTGTTCATGAGAACAGTGGGGTAGCCCTAGGAGTTCTAACCTAGGAGTTTGGACCCTGGCAAAGACCAGTAGCCTATCTCTCCAAGCGGATTGACCCAGTTGCCTCTGGGTGGCCCCCATACCTCAGGGCCCTTGCAGCTATGGCATTATTAGTCAAGGAAGCAGATAATCTTACCTTAGGACAAAAGTTAAATGTAAAAGTACCTCATGCTGTTGTCACCATGATGGAATCAAGGGGGTAGAACTGGCTGACTCATACTCCAATGACTCAGTATCAAGGGCTGTTATGTGAGAATCCAAGGGTATGATTAGAAGCAGTGAGAACACTTAATCCTGCCACCTTTCTACCCATCGCTGAGGGGGCCCCTGAGCATGATTGCCTGGAAGTCCTAGAGGAGGTTTATTCCAGCCTGCCAGACCTAAGGGATAGGCCCCTGCAAAACGCAGACTTGGTATTGTTCACAGAGGAGCAGCAGTTTCTTAGATGAAGGAAAAAGATGAGCTGGATATGCAGTGGTATCAAACTTTGAGACAATTGAAGTACAGGCCCTGCCTGAAGGATGGTCAGCGCAGAGAGCAGAACTTTGGGCCCTAGTAAGAGCCCTAGAACTCAGTAAGAATAAGTGTGCCAACATCTACACTGACTCGCGCTATGCCTTTGCTACCCTGCATGTCCATGAGGCCATATATAAGGAAAGGGGGCTCTTGACAGCAGGAGGAAAAGGAATAAAAAATCAGAATGAGATTTTAAAGTTACTAGAAGCAGTCTGGGAGCCTAAGGAAATAGCCGTCATCCATTGCAAAGGTCACCAGAAAGGGAAAGACTCAGTATCAGAAGAAAACCAGCATGCTGACGCTGCAGCCAAGCTGGCTGCTAAAGAACAAGCAACACCGGCACAGATCATGTTGGCCCCCGAATTACCTGAACCTCCAAAATACACTCCTCAGTAAGAGAAATGGGCCCAGAAAGAAGGGGGCAAGAGAACAATGGAAGGCTGGTGCATACTCCCAGATCATAGGGTCTATGTCCCAGAACAGTTAGCCCATAAGGTAGTCCTCCAGCAGCATGAACTCACTCATTTAGGAAAGGCTGCCCTAGAAGCTTTGTTAGGCAGGTACTACCTAATTGCCTATCTACCCTCCTTGTGTGCCTCAGTCTCTCAGCGTTGCCTCCTCTGTGCTCAGAACAATGCTAAACAGGGTCCTTTGGGACCAATAGGAGTTCAGCACTGTGGGCAAGCTCCTTTTAAGGAGTTAGAAGTATATTTTACAGAAATAGGGCCTAGCAGAGGGAATAAATACCTGCTAGTCTTTGTTTGCACCTTTTCAGGTTGGGTCAAGGCATATCCCACTTGCACTGAAAAGGCGAGAGAAGTCACTAAGGCATTGCTGAAGGATATAATTCCACAGTATGGAATGCCTCTGACCATAGGGTCTGATAATGTCCCAGCCTTTGTAGCAGAAATAGTACAACAGGTAGCCAAGGCTTTAGGAATTAAATGGAATCTACATACAGCTTACAGGCCTCAGAGTTCAGGGAAAGTGTAGTGCATGAACTGGACTCTAAAGCAGGCTTTGGCTAAGCTATGCCAAGGGATAACCTTACCCTGGACAGATATCTTGCCTCTTGTACTCCTGCAGGTACACTGTGCCCCAAGGGCCATGGTAGGTTTCTCTCCCTTTGAAATTCTATATGGTAGATCCCCTCCCTTAATTAGGGCAAAGGGAGATTTGGGGAAAATAGGGAACTTAGAAATCCAGAAACAACTACAAGGACTTCGAAAAATTGTCTTTGAGGTCCACAGGTGGGTTATTGACCAACTACCCATCTCTCTAGGAACAGCTGTACATCCTTATAAACCTGGAGAGCAGGTTTGGGTAAAGGATTGGAAAAAGGAGCCCCTCAAGCCTACCTGGAAGGGACCCTATCCAGTCATATTAACCACCCCCACAGCTCTTAAGGTTGCAGGACTAAACACCTGGATCCAAAACTCCCGGGTGAAGGCAGCCCACCAGCCGAGTGACATCCAGTCTGAGTAGAAGGTGACCTCTGACCAAAAACACTCCCTGTACATCACCCTCAAGAAGACAGCAGACCTGGCCGAGCAACCTGCTCCAAGGAATTCAGATAACACCCTGCTGAATTCTCCCTAACACTAATCTTTCCTTCTTATCTCCTCCTAACGTAACATGCTCTAGTATTTCTGGATAATCACTGGTTTTATCTAATAATTCTTATTTTGTCTTTTTATGAGTACCAGAGGAATCCGAGACTAGTACCAGGAGGAGAACTCATCTGCTCTTTCTGGGACACAGAAGCACCATAAAATTACTGTTCCCCACACAGCAAGGAAACAAAGGCCTTATCATAAATTGTTGGATTACACTTTGTCATGCCATCCTTTGCTCCTTGCTTAGAAACTCACAACCCAAATATGCTAGATCAAGTAGTCCATGAGAAAACCCAATCAAGCCAGATTTTTGTTAGTTATACTTATCAGCCTGAGGCATGTTATGACTCTACTACCAAATGCACGTGGGGGACAGGGAGGAATTGTATTGGATGGAAAAAAAACAATAATAAGACCTCTCACGGCCAATGTGAAGCTAATGTTGCTCCTATTTGTTTCAGCAGTACGCAGGGCCAACATCCAACAGGTCACCTCCCCGATGAACCATGCAACTCTACCCCCAAGGCTGAAAACACCCCTCCCCCTGGTGCCCCTGCAGGAACATTCTACGGTGTGGGACCACTGCTTACCTCTGCCTGCCTGCAAACTGGACGGGAATGCCTTTAAATTTCAGATGGTCCTATAAACCAGAAGAACTCCCTACAAACCCCTCTGAGAGGAAGAAGCGGGATGGGATGCTAACCCCTTGGTCATCGTCCCTTTCCAGCAGGAAGTAGCTAAGAGCTGTCATCACCCCTGTTCACCATAACATCCCATGGTCATTGCTCCACAAGGCTAAAAAGAAGCTTGTGGGACAAGCAGGGAGGGTGAGGAGGAAACTGGTCTTGCAATGCATGTCAGGCCACAAAAACTGTGAACAATGCACTGCCCTGGAGGGGGGAGGGTCATTATCTTTGGCCCTAGGACAGATCATTAGATATGGCCTGGGGACCCCCAACACCTGGGGGCCTTCCTGTAAGCCCATGAAAGGGGGAGGAACCATATCTGCAAGACAAAGATCCCAGAAGGTTATAAAAAGTGAAGCCCTCTGCGTGTTTCTTCACTCTGATTTGGAAATTATTCCCGGAGTCCACTAATGTTAATAAACCGGGTCCCTCCCTTTCTCTAGGAAGTGTGCTTGGTATTTCTTTGGTCTTCTGCAACAATAGCACTAAGTGACCAGCCTTTACATGCACATCCCAGGATGAATCAATTGTTTAATCACAGCTGAGTTGGAATTTTACATAGTTAGGGATGATCTCTGACACCTCAACAGAGATTTTTTTTTAAATGTTTTTATTAATTTCAGAGAGAGGAAGGGAGAGGGAGAGAGAGAAATATTAATGATGAGAGAGAATCATTGATCAGCTGCCTCCTGCATATCCCCTGCTGGGGATTGAGCCCGCAACTCAGGCATGTGCCCTGACCAAGAATCAAAACATGACCTCCTGGTTCATGGGTCAATGCTCAATCACTGAGCCACACTGGCTGGGCTCCACAAAGATTCTAAGAACACCTGAGATTTTGGCTGGAGGGAGGACATGCCCTTATCTTCAAAGCTGAATGGGTTCAGCTCTCATTTATACAGCAAAAGTTTTTGTTCAGACTCTCAAAAAACAATTTCAAATGAAGAGCCAAAGTTAAAAAACAGTCACCCATTTTTTCTCCTGTCTTGCCTTATCTTGAATTCTATCAAACCTTAACCTTAGTTCCACCTCAAGGATTTAAAAACACTATTCAAATAAAACAGGCCATCTACCACAGTAAGGGAAATACTCACCCAAGTTCACCCAATGCAGTGGGGAGCTTGCACGCTCAATGGCCCTTTGCTGGATCCTAGCACTGGGTCTGGGTCTTCAGGGTGGTTCAAGGTGAGTTTCTTTTGTTAACATCAAAACAAAACAAAACAAAAAAACACACATTCAAACTTGTGTAGAATTTTGTGAGTTTATTTGAACCAATCTGTCAACAATAGCCAGGAAGCAGAACCTCAATGAATTGAGATAATGCTCTGGAGAATAGCTGGTTACATCTATATTTATACATTGCAATTAAAGGAAGGGATGTAGGTAGGTTACATGAAATCCATTGGTGATAGACTAGAGAAGTGGGAGAAAGCAAAGGGGGGCGGAACCCCTGAGGGATTGGATAAAAAGTAAAATGATAGACACATACTTAGGTGGGTGCAGGAACAATTAACATGATAACAATGAAGGAATTTGTGGTCTCTGTCCTGATGCCCAGGCACATTAGGTTGTGCCCCAAGGGGTCCAGAAAAGGGGAAGTTACAAGTCACCCAGACATTTCAAGGATATGTTATTATAGATGCAAAAAGACAGATAGGCTCAGTTAAGGTAAAGGTTGACCTTGTCAGTAAAGATACCAGCCAAAAATATAACCACCCACCATAACTGCTTTTAGTTGAAGTTTAGTTTCAGACCATCCTTTGTGGTTACTTTAGGTCTCTGAGTTTGCAAGACTGCCATGAAGGCCTCCCCTGAGCTTGTCAGGTCAGCATGTGGCTCCTTTTGTCCACACATCCCTCCTTTGGCGATAAATCAATCCAAATGATACATTGATGACCAACCTTTTGATTGGATAATGGAGTCCCACAGTGCTAGGAAGGCTCATTCCTAGGATGTCTCAGTGTCAGCATGTCTTGCTGAACAGGGTGGACAACTGGGGATGGGGTAAGACCATAACCTTAGATGGCATTTAAGGTTGAATTATTTAAAAAAGGCAGGTAAATGGAAGGCAGTCAGATCCTATATTGTTGCAGAAGACCAAAGAAATACCAAGCAAGCTTCTTAGAGAAAGGGAAGGACCCCATTTATTAACACTAGTGGACTCCAAGAATAATTTCCAAATCAGAGTGAAGACACACACAGAGGGCTTCACTTTTTATAACCTTCTGGGGTCTTTGTCTTGCAGATATGGTTCTGCCCCCTTTCGTGGACTTACAGGAAGGCCTCCAGGTGTTGGGGGTCTGTAGGACAGATCGTCAGATATGGCCTGTAAGTCCATATCCGACGATCTGTCCTGGGGCCAGCAATAAGGACCCTCCCCCCACCAGGGCAGTGTATTGTTCACAGTTTTTATGGCCTGACACACCTTGCAAGACCAGTTTCCTCCTCAATATGTCCTTGTTAGAAAGTATTCTGGATCATATCTAATTTTTGAGCCTCCCATGATCCAAGTCTTTTTGCTGTTTGTCAAGTTTTTATTTTTTGGTGTTTTTTTTTTCTGCATCTAGTATAACATTTACATACCAGGAACAAAAGTAACAATAATAAACCAGTTACACTGATTAGAAACAGAAAATGTCTATTATTAGACAAGGAAGGATCTGAGGGGAAACAAGTATCTGCTATTACCCAGAAGTTCCAATTTTTCTTCTGAGCAGTTAATTTCATCCATTCCTATATTTAGACAATATTCATCTAAAACACTCATCTAGATTAGATCTATATATAATTCTACCAGGAGAATTATTATAGAGGTGTTCTTGGAGAGATTTGTCCAAGGTAGTTCCTTTATAATAAATATAGCCTAAAAAATGCACCAAAGTTTATATTGATAGTAGAAAACCACCAGTGTGTGGCCTACAAAACATTAACTTCATTATTATAGGTGATAATCAAAAAAATCATGTTATATACATTCAATCAATAACAATGAGGTGATATAAGAACAAGGTTTGAGTGGCATCAATTTGTGAGTATACAGGCCTTGTTGATGTCTTGGATGGCTGTCTTCCTCCTCGGTAGTTGGCGGCTTCTAGTCCTTGAGATAAAGGCAATTGTCAGAGACAGGGCAAATGTCCATTCGTGGTTAGGTATCTGGTAAGGTAAGATCTCTTTAACACTGTTGGAGAGAGTCTTTCATTAATGTATTTCCCAATGGATAAAATCTCCAGGTTGTCATAGTCTTTGAATCTTTGTCTCCTGGGAGTACTGTGAAATGAATGTTACTAATTTGTTAGTTCCTATAATGCAGAATGTCTGCTTTTTAATTCTTATATTTGGGAAGTAAAAGATTTAAAAGTCAACAATATTTTAAACAGAGTCATAAGAATAATTATTTTCAAGACATTTAGTCCCATAATTATTTTTGTTTATCCTGATTATTTGCCAGTTTTTTTAATTCAGTTATTCCTTGAAGTTCTATAAATCTTCATCCAGTTCAAAGATATTGCCTGCTTAGAAGCCTGCAATTTAGAGTAAGTCAGATCTTCATGGATTTTTCTAAAAATATAATATACCTATAAATGCATCAGAGTAAAGCAACAGCTGTCCATGAATGACAAAATTTAAAAGTGGCATGGTTATAGATTTGATTTAAAAAAAAAAAACTTTGCTTTTTTATAAAATATAACATTCCAAGACAACAATTTCTTGGTAAATAATAATTCCTGTAAAATGACATAGAGAATAATATAAAATTTGTATACTTTTAGATTCAATATATAATTTAAGCATATAAAGTAAGATTTTAAAAAGGGGCATATGGCTTATTGTAAGCAGTGTATTGAGCATTAAAAATAATTCATAAACTCCCAATATGTGAAACACAAATACCCAGAGTATCACTGGAAGACGCCCCCAGAGAGAATCATCACTCTTGGCTTGCCTGGTGTCCCTGACTGGATACATGTTACTCTGAAAGTTTCCTGTTTGAACTTGGCTCTGAATCTTTGCAAGTTCTGTTAACAAAAAACAAAAAACAAACAAACAAAAAAACAACCACATTGAAACCTGTAAAGAATTTTTGTGAGTTTATTTGAGCCAAGCTGTTGAAATATGTCGGGAAGCAGAACCTCAACTAATTGAGGTAATGCTCTGGAGATTGGCAGGTTACATTTGTATTTATACATTGAAATCAAAGGAAAGGGATGTAGGTGGGTTACATGAAATCCACTGGTGATAGACTAGAAAGGTGGGAGAAAGAAAAGCAGGGGAAACCCCTGGGACAGGATAAAAAGTGATATAATGGACATAGGCTTCTTTTACATAGATGGATACAGGATAGTTTAACATAATTAACAGTTGACATTAACTTGATAACAATAACAATGAGGGAATGTCCTGGTGCCATTTGTTGTGCCCTGAGGGGTCCAGAAAAAAAGGGAAGTTACAAGTTATCCAGATATTTCACAGATATGTTATCTTAGAGGCAAAAAGACAAATGGGCTCAGTAAAGATCTAAGTTGATCTTTGTCAGGGAAAATACTGGCTAGGACATGACTACCCACTATAACCTGTTTGTAGTTAAATATTTAATTTTCAGACCATCTTTTGTGGTTACTTTAGGTCTCTGAGTTTGCACAACCGCCATGCAGGCCTCCCCTGTACTAGTCAGGTTAGCATGTGTCCCCTTTCATCTACAGTTCCTTTCTGAAGCAGACTGAAATTTCTATAACATTCATTTTAACAAAATATGTATATATAAATAGAACATAGTTATTAATTTTATTTGACAAAACTTCCCACGTAATTTCAAGTATATTAAATCGGCCTAATTTAGTTCAAAAATATTTATTTTAAGAAAGAGAATAAATCCTTGAGTTATTCCAGGGCCCTTGGAATGTCCCAAAACTATCTCTCAGTTAAAGTCTTGAAATTAAATTGGAAAGACTGTCAAATTGACACAACCCAAAGATTATATCACAAATTCTTTGTAGTTATTCTAAAAGACATCAATCAAATTTAAACTGCTTTTAACCCTTTGCACTCGCTTGTTTTTTTCTCAATTCCTGCTACCGATGCTGTGTCGAGTCGCACTCGACATCCGAGTGCAAAAGGTTAATATTAAAAATTTGGTCCAGACCGTAGAATTAATCCTTTTTTTAATCAGGCCAATAAAATATTATATCCTAGGTTGAAATTTTACCACATGTAGTACACAGACACACATACACATAAAGACTATAATATATTTTGAACTACTAATTTTTCCAGAGAAAACGTAAGAATTATTTTTTTCAAAAATAAATTTCCATGCTTCATGCATTCTATTATCACAACCATATAATTTCTCCCAATTTAGTTTGAACTTTTAACTTTTAGAACCCTCAAATTTTAGGTGACAAGTTAAATACTTAGCATTTCTCAGATTAGTAATACATTCATATTTTTAAGGATATATTTCAAATAAAATAGAAGACATATCCAATTAATAGATTCAAATCTATCCTCTAGATTATCCATACAAGGCAAACTCAGATTAATTAATGTTTCAGTATCCTGTTATTTCAAAATACCTAGGTGTTAAAAATTATTATTATATTTTTTTACTATTTAACCCAGCAATGCTCCAAAGCTTTTAAGTTCCCAATTAGGCATATGAGTCTGGAGAAAGGAAAAGAGGGGAAGGGAGCAGGCCCTGCAGCCTCTTTTAACAGCTCTTCTATCCTTCCATTTCTCTAACTTTTATAGTTTTCTTGAGATGTCAGGCCAACTATTGGTGACAAATGTAATTTTAATATTCTTTGGATTATCATTGAAAGGCTTTATCAATAAACCCTTCATTTTAGTTACATCTATTTACTATATCGTTAACAACTTTGAGATTTTAAAGCCAATTATCACAGCTGCTCCGCCCAAGTTAATCAGAGCGGGGAAGTAAGATTACAGTTTTAACCAAAAACTGAACTAGGTTGCAAGCCCTCCCCCCATTTTCCTTTTCATTCCCCCCTTCTTGTTCCACAAGCTATTCTTAGCCTTGGGGATTACAAATGACTCAGGAATTAGGGATAAGGTCGACAACCACTCTAGCTACTTCCTGCTAAAGGGAGGAGACAAAAAAAGGGGTTCAGTATCCCGAGTCTTCCCCATCTTACCCAAGGGGGTCATCAGAGTAGCAATGGCAGAGAAGTTCTCCTCCCGGTATCAGTCTGGGGTTCTGGTGACACTTGTATGAAGACACAATAAAATTGTCAGAAAAAAACAAAAACAATAATTATCCAGATAAGAGGGGATAAGGAGATCCAGGTTGGTCAGCCAGATTCACCGTCTTCTTAAAGATGATTCACAGGGTGTGGTTCAGGTCAGAGGTCACCTTACACTCTGGGTGTTGATTGTCCAGCTGGTGGGCTGCTTTCACCCGGGAGTGGTGGATCCAGGTGTTCAGTCCTGCAACTTTGAGAGCTGAGGGGGTGATTAGTATGACTGGATAAGGTCCCTTCCAGGTTGTCTTAAGGGGTTCCTTTTTCCAATTTTTTACCCAAACCTGGTCCCCAGGCTTGTGAGGGTGCACAGCTGTTGCTAGAGAGATGGGCAATCTATCAGTAACCCATCTGTGGACTTCAAGGATAGTTTTCTCAAATCCTTGTAGCTGTTTCTGAATTTTTAAGTTCCCTATTTCCCCTATATCTCCCTTTGGCCAAATTAAGGGAGGGGGTATGGCATATAGAATTTCAAATGAAGAGAACTCTTCCCTGGCTCTTAAGGCACAGGGCAGCCACAGGAGCACAAGTGGTAAGATATGTGTCCAGGGTAAGTTTGTCTCCTGGCATAGCTTAGCCATAGCCTGCTTTAGAGTCCGGTTCATGTGTTCTACTTTCCCTGAACTCTGGGGCCGATAGGCTGTATGTAAGTTCCACTTAATTCCTAAGGCCTTAGCTCCCTGCTATACTACCTCAACTATAAAGGCTGGGCCATTATCTGACCCTATGGTTAATGGCATTCCTTACCATGGAATTATGTCCCTCAGTAACAACCTTGGTGACTTCTCTTGCCTTCTCTGTGTGGGTAGGATATTCCTCAACCCAGCCTGAAAAGGTACAGACAAAAACTAAAAGATATTTATTTCCTCTACTAGGCCCTATTTCTGTAAAGTCTACCTCTAGGTCTTCAAATGGAGCCTGCCCACAGCGCTGAATTCTTATCGGTCCTACAGGACCCTGCCTTGCATTATTCTGTGCACAGAGGTGGCAGCGCTGAGATACTGAGGCACATGAGGTGGGGAGATGGGCAATTAGATAGTATCTGCTTAACAAGGCTTCTAGAGCTGTCTTCTAAATGGTTAAGTTCATGTTGCTGGAGGACTACTCTATGAGCTAACTGTTCTGGAACATAGACCCTATGATCTGAGAAGATCCACCAACCTTCCTTCATCCTTTTACCCCCTTCTCATTGGGCCCATTCTTATTCTTGAAGTATTTTGGAGGTTCAGGTAATTCAGGAATCAGCATGATCCATGATGGTACCACCAGCTCCTTAACAGCTAGCCTTGCCGCTGCCTCTGCAAGACAATTCCCTTCTGACACGGAGTCTTTTCCTTTTTGGTGTCCTCTACAATGGATGACTGCTACTTCCTTGGGCTCCCAGACTGCTTCTAGTAACTTCAAGATCTCATTCTGATTTTTTATTCCTTTTCCTCCATCCATCAGGAGCCTCCTTTCCTTGTAAATGGCTCCATGGATATGCAGGGTAGTGAAGGCATAACACAATTTAGATGTTGGTGCGCTTATACTTACTGAGATTTAAGGCTCTGACTAGGGCCCAAAGTTCTGCCCTCTGTGCTGACCATCCTTCAGGCAGGGCCAGTGCCTCTATTTATCTCAAAGTTTTATACCACTGCATACCTGGCTCATCTTTTTCCTTCATCTAGGAAGCTACTGCCATCTGTGAACAATACTAAGTCTGGATTCTATAGAGGCCTATCTGTTAGATATGGCGGGCTGGAGTAAACCTCCTCTAGGACTTCTAGACAATCATGCTTGGGGTTCCCGCTGAGATGGGTAGGAAAGTGGCAGGATTAAGAGTTTTTACTGCTTCTAATCTTATTAGTGGATTTTCACATAGGATGCCTTGGTATCAAGTCATCCAAGCATGAATCAGCCAATGTTGCCCCTCACTTTCCATTAGGGTGACAACAGCATGAGGCATTTTAACATTTAAGTTGTGTCCCAGAGTGAGCTTGTCTGACTCTTTGACTATTAAGGACATGGCTGCAAGGGCCCTGAGGCATGGGGGCCACCCAGAGGCAACCGGGTAAATCTGTTTGGACAGGTAGGCTACTGGTCTCTGCCAGGGTCCCAACTCCTGAGTCAGAACTTCCAGGGCTACCCCATTATTCTCATGAATGAAAAGGTTAAAGTACTGTGTTACTTCGTTTCCCTTGAGTAATCTGGAGACCTAGGTATTTGACTTCCCTCTGACAGATTTGAGCCTTCTTTTTGGACACCGGTAACCTGTTTCACTTAAGAGTCTTAGAAGGGTTTGTGTTCCTTCCCAACACTGAGTTCACATGGAGATAGCCAGTAGGAGGTCGTCTACATATTGGGGTAGAATACACCTATGTCCTGTCCTGGAAATTTGGACAAATCTGCTGCTAGTGCTCCACCAAAAAGAGTTGGGGAGTTCTTGAACCCTTGTGGCAGTCTGGTCCAGATGAACTGTTCCTTAGCCCCTGTGGTTGGGTTTTCCTACTCAAAAGTCTTCTACTAGTAATTATTGGTCCCAGGCTTCTTGACAGGTAGGACAGGGGTGTTCCATGGAGACTGACACCGGTTAAGAAGTCCCCATTGAAGCAATCATTCTAGGTGGTTCTTGATACTTAGGTGTGTGTTCCTTGGTATTGGATACTGGCTAAGTTTTACAGGCTGCGCCCCAGGCTTCAAGTCAGTTAGCACTGGGGCATGGTTCTTAGCCAGGCCTGGGGGATTTCCTTCTGTCCAGACAGCGGGAATTCCTCCTCTAGTTCAGGCTCTAATGGTGAGTCCTTTGACTGGGAGGTATAAAGTCTCCATTTTTCCTCCATAGGCTAAAAGGTCTCTGCCAATAAGAGGGACCAGGCAATCTGGCAAGTACAGGAATTCATGAACCACCTGGTGGCCGCCTAACTGACATCATTGGGAGTGGCAGAATGGTCTATGGGTGTGGTCCCCGGTAGCTCTGATAATGGTGAACTATCGAGTGCTCTGCCCCTGTATCAACCATAAAGTTCACAGTCTGGCCCCCAATTTTCATTTCAACCATGGGCTCATGGGGGCCCAGTTGGAAAGAGCCTGTCTGTCCTAGTCGGAGTCGGCTGCCACCAGTCCAATGAGGTTTGCCACAGTCAGCTCTGACTGAGAGCAGCTGGGTGGTTTAGATGGCATTTTCTGCTTCCCTGCTTTGGCAAAAGGGTACTGGATACCACTTAAGGCATCTATGGAAGTGGTAAAATTAGCAGGGCTTCCTCAGGAAGTTTCTGCAGATTAGGAGGCTTATTCTCCTTCTGAGGGGCCTGCCCTTTTTCCTTATACAATAAGTCCTCGGGTTACATCGGAGACCCGTTCCTATGCTGTGATGTAACGTGATTTTCGCCATAAGTCAGAACCCACCTACGTAAGCCCCCACGTCACTCACATGGAGCACATAGACAGTAGTAACGAAGTGAAACAATAAAAAAATTTTAAAAGAAAGGTAACAATTCCTGACCTTTACTTGTGGTAAATAAATAATAAAAAACATGAAGCACATATGTACATACATCAAAATGACAGAACTTTTTTTTTTTAATATATTTTATTGATTTTTTACAGAGAGGAAGGGAGAGGGATAGAGAGCTAGAAACATCGATGAGAGAGAAACATCGACCAGCTGCCTCCTGCACACCCCCTACCGGGGATGTGCCCGCAACCAATGTACATGCCCTTGACCGGAATTGAACCTGGGACCTTTCAGTCCGCAGACCGACGCTCTATCCACTGAGCCAAACCGGTTTCGGCAGAACTTTTTTTTTTAATAAATAAATGGGAGATGGTGACATAACCACGAAACTACGTATGTGGAGTCCTATGTAACCTAAGGACTGCCTGTATACATAAAACCAGATCCAAAGTGGCTTAAGCCCTGCTCTTTCTAGCCACTGGTCAATATAAGGGAACTTGTAAGGATGACCCGCATCTCCTGTGATAATTCTGTGAACATTCCTGATCGTGGGGACATCCAATGTGCCCTCCAGTGGCCATCCTACTCCAAAAGATGCCCAATCTGTTTCACGCATCCTTTTTTAACTCCCAGGGGACTAGTTTTACCCTGTGGTCCCCAATAAACCCATTTTTAAAATTCTTTTTTTTTTTTTTTTAATATATTTTATTGATTTTTTACAGAGAGGAAGAGAGAGGGATAGAGAGTTAGAAACATCGATGAGAGAGCCATTTTTAAAATTCTTTAACATACATTCTAAGACAGTGGAGTTGCAGGGAGGGAATGGGTTGCCTCCTTAAAAAAAAAATAACTGAATAAAAGAACTAATCAAAATAAGGTTTATTTTCTAACTTCATTTGTCCTTGGGTGTGGACAGCAAATGACACTAATCAGATTTCTGCTATCAGTCTCCCTGAGTACACTGACATTAGCTATTTAACCTCTGTTTAGGAAGTCAAAATGCAAATCATTTACTCCCAAGTGTCCTTGGTTCAGGGAAGACAGGATTTACAAGATGGCTCCAATGTCCTTGATTTAGGGAAGACAGGATTTAAGATAGGATTTACAATATGGCTCCAATGTCCTATTTAACCATCTCAGTTTCCCTATTCTACTTGTCCTGGCTTACTGGCCTGCCATTTATTCAACTTTCTTTCAACATTTCTCTTTACCTTCCTCCATTACACCAAAGCCATACTTTCTTTCCAATTAGTTAGAACTCTTAGCCTTAATTTTTAGGTGACATGTAAATAATAATATTCCTTAGATTAGCAATATATTCATATTTTTAAGAGACACAAACAGAAATTTCATTAGCTAAATAATTTAAACAAACAACAAAGAGACATATTTAAACAACAAAGGCAGATAACATTCCCCACTAAAAACTTTGAATCACCAAGGAAACACAGGGAAGGTTTTAAAGGGTTTAAAAAAAAACCAAAAAAAACACAGAAACAAACAAACATAAAGCCCCAACACTAAATAAACATTTTTACACCAGTGCGCACCACATTTACATCACCGAATACCCTGCATTCACCAAATCAGTTTCAATTGCGCAGAGATACAGAACAAGTCTCTGGACAGAGGCAGTAGAAAACTGCCTAGGAACACGTCTCTTCTACCTTTTTCAAAGGCCAGAATCAGACCCTTAGCCAGTCTGTTGTGGAGCGGATGCGAGTGAATGACCACTGGAGCCCAGACCAAATTAAAATTTAGGGAGCCTTTATTAGCCGGGCGGCTGGGTGACCCGGCGACTGCTCTGCCATTCTCCACGCAGGGAGACCAGAGAGCAGTAGCGACCCTTTGTGTAGGACCGCTTTTAAGCACATTAACCACATCCGGTTTTTGCAGAACAAGTAACCCAAGACAAAACAGTTTTTCCCAAGCAACATCAGGATCATGGCAATGACGACCATGTTATTCACAGGGTCATCCTGTTCTCCAGAAAGCTGACAGTGTTCTATGAAAGAAGGCCTACATGCTGGGAAGGGGCCATGAGATCCTATCTCAAGGCCTGGCCTGCTGTCAGCACTGACAGCTCTGTCTGGGGCACAGTCCACAACCTCTCTGGAAGCATGCTCAAAAATTCCCACTCTCTAACATTCCCCACTGGTTTTATGTACATGAGTCAAATCATTGACTCTTCTGGGTCATTGTTAGTGAGGGAGTTATATTGACCCATGAGGACTATAAGCTTGATATAATTAATTCTCTGCTGAATAAAGTCAGTGGGCCTATTTATAAGATAAGGGCCCAGAATGAGGGCCAGGACTAATCTTTAGAGGGTCCGAAGAGTTCTGGACTCTTTAGTTTGCCTGGGCTGTCTTAAGCCAGGTGTGATGAAGCCACATCAGGATCCTGTCGACCTTGACTGCTGTGGGGGTGGTCCTTTCCAGGTAGGAGTTAGTCCTTGTGTGGCAAATTTCTTTACCCAAACAGAGTCACCAGGGTGGAAGGATGGACCGGATCAGAGATGCTTCTGGACTGCTTTCTGGGTAGACTGTAAAGCCTGTAAGAACTTGAGTAAAGATTGGTTATGGATTTCAGCTTTTCTAGATTGGTTTCCATGTAAGCTGGCGAGGTGGGTAGGTCAGGGTTTGGAAGAGTCACTAGAATCTGTAGAGGCCCCACTGGTTTTAGGGCAGCCTCCCGGGCTGCTTCATCTGCAGCCTCGCTCCCTCTTCTTCTGGGGAGTCCCCTTGTCTCACATAGGTAGAGATGGAAAGACTTAATTACATCTGGTAGTTGGCCCATTGTCCTTGCTCTGCTCATATCTGTCTAACTGCCTAATATATTACCTCAAGGATCCTGCCTCTGAATTCTTTTAGGGAAAATGGATGTCGTTAGGCTCTTCTAGCTACTTCCTGCTGAAGCAGGTCAGAGGTTTCTCTCAGAGCCAAGAGATCCATGCTGTCTGTCAAAGGGACAATGAGGCCTGGGCACAGAAGGAGGTGGGCTTGTGACCTGGCAGTGACAAACTGTAACAAATGGTCTGGTGGAAGGGAAAGAAAACCTTTCAGTTTTAATAATTTCTATTGAAATAGAATTTTTCTCCTCAAAATTACCCCCATGTTTATTAAAAGAGCCAAATCAAGACTAATTTATCTAGTGTATTTAATTTGGCCTGATTGTTTGCATAAACATATCAAGAATGGTAACTGACTACCTTTGCCGGAATTTCATGATTGAATCTTAATGTGCCCCGTAAGGCCAGGAAGCCAAGCCATCCAGCTGCCGTCAGGCCTGCCTATAGTATCTGCTGAGTTAGGTGAATCCTCACCTGTAGTGGCTCTACCTGGGCCCATGCCCTAGGCTTCAAGGCCCATCTCAGCCCTCCTACTCGTCGCTCAGAGTGCGCTGGGGGGTCCCGTAGGGACACAGAGGCACCCTTATTGCTCCCCCTTGTACTCTGACCAACCGCCAGTGATGGTAGGGTATGGGCCTGATGCTCCAGCACCAGGTATTTTCAGGGCTACCAAGCAGGATACCAAGCTTTCTCCGTGACAGTCTTATTGGCTTCAAGTCTTCAGAGTTCAGGCAGGGCTCTTTAAAATATGATACTCCAGTCAAAGTTTCTGGTTAATAAAACCACTATTGGAAACCGGTCTTATTGAATTTATGCAAAGAAATGTATTTCCATGATTTATTAAGTATTGCCAAATTTTGGAGGAATTGTATAAGGAGAAAAATATACTGACCTGCTTTAAGATAGAATTTTCATTGCCAGTCCTTTTTATGGACTTTCCAAAGTAATATTTTCTGAACAAACAATAACTGTTAGATTTCTTTTTATCAGTCCCTCACGAAGTACTTTGGCATAAGCTATTTACCCTCTGTTTAGGGAGGCAAAATGCAAATTATTTACTCTTCCTGGCTTACTGGCCAGTATTATTTGATTTCTTTACAACATATCTCTTCTCCTTCTTACACCTACACAACCTTCTATTGAAATAGACACTTCTAAATTAGCCTTTAAACCTTCTTTCTATGTCCTTTAAAAATGCATAACCATGCCTCAGACCTTCTACTCAGTATTCCTTATTCTTTGAAACCTCAATCCTTTAATGATTCCTAAAAAGCATTAACAGCCAGCATTTCTTAGACCTTCTGTGATAAAACTAAGAGCTGGTAAAAATATTTCTTTTTGAGAGACAGAGATTTTTAAAACTTAAACATTAAAGATATTATATCTTAAAGTTCCTTTGCTGAATATTCTAAACTGCCCAAGAAGTACCCAGTAACCCCACCCTGCTAGGCTCAGTCTTCATGTGTATTGGAAGGGTTAAAGAGAAGAAAATGGGCAGAGGAAGATCCACTGTGTTTTGCCAGCATGGTTCAGATAAGCAAGAAACCAAGGACACCAGCAGAGCTGGTTGTACCCAGCAAAATCAACAAAAACCTATCTCTCCCTGCTTTCCCCACCGATGCCCCCCTTTTCTGCATTAACCATTTACTCTGTCCTTAGCAGGGGAAATAAGGCAAGCAGTCTGAGATTCTGTATAACCAGGCTTTTTACACTTAAGGAATAGCTGCTCTCCCTCCTAGATTTTCCTTCTTTACTCCAAGGCCCCAGAGGATCTCAACCTTCACCACTTCTGATATCTCCAACCATCCCCCTGTCGCCCAGCCTAGGGCTTCTCTATCTCAGCAGGCTGAGAGTGAATTCTACCGCCTCTAGTCTTTCTCACACCTGTTCTGGAGCAGTTTTAACCCAATAAGTTCCCTCTTGCTTCTCTGGATTGGCAACCTTCACAAATTAACCCTAGAATTCTAAAATTTTAATTTAATACAGCAAATTCACAAATCAGAGCAAACTGAAACCCTTACTTACACAAACATAGACAGAAATTTTTATTAGCTAAGTGGGCTGATTCCTCTCTGACAGAGAACAAAAGACTCTGAGAAAAAGGTGTCTCAGCAGCTGCTAAAGACTTTTGTATTCCATCATAGCAGGCCCGCCCTATCTTTAAACAAATTAAACAACAGAAAGAGATAACAAATACTCTCACACTTACATTTATACACCAGACAGTCTGAGTTTTTGACCTAGGGGAGGTGATCAAGCTCCCCCTTCCACTCACTGGGATATGGGAAAGTTGGCCATTCCTGCTCACAAAATTTCTGTAAATCAAAAGCATTAACGGAGACTCCGTAGTCATCCGATCGCCGCTTGAATTCCTGAAAATTTTTCAAAAAACATTGCAGGGGAGTACAGACAGAAGCAGACTGACCTATTCCAATGATAGAGACAATTAAAACCACAATAACACAGAATAACAAAGACAATGACAACCAAACAGGATCGCCGGGCACCGTCGTGCACCAGGATCTGGTCTCGGAAGTTGTGCTGCGTCCAGCCTTCCAAAGACCCCATATGGGTACCCACAGAACCAGAAATAAGTTTCTTACTGGTAAGAACCAGATCCAGGTGGCTCCAATCAGAGTCAATCAGGAAATTTAGCAGGCAGGGTTTCCGACCTCTACCAGTCCCGGGGCTGAGGAACGTCTCTCAGAGATCTCCCCCTGGGTAGGAGCATCCGGGGACCCTGGTGGGCTCTGGTCACAGGACCAGGCAAAAGCTGGTTATCTCGCTGGGGCATCTCCAAATGTTGTGGAGCGGATTCGAGTGAATGACCACTGGAGCCCAGACCAAATTAAAATTTAGGGAGCCTTTATTAGCCGGGCGGCTGGGTGACCTGGCGACTGCTCTGCCATTCTCCACGCAGGGAGACCAGAGAGCAGTAGCAATCCTTTGTGTAGGACCTCTTTTAAGCACATTAACCACATCCGGTTTTTGCAGAACAAGTAACCCAAGACAAATCAGTTTTTCCCAAGCAACATCAGGATCATGGCAATGACAATCATGTTATTCACAGGGTCATCCTGTTCTCCAGAGAGCTGACAGTGTTCTATGAAAGAAGGCCTACATGCTGGGAAGGGGCCATGAGATCCTATCTCAAGGCCTGGCCTGCTGTCAGCACTGACAGCTCTGTCTGGGGCACAGTCCACAACCTCTCTGGAGTGCTCAAAAATTCCCACTCTCTAACAAGTCCAAGTTTTGACTTCCCTCCCAGGAAGTCCCAGAGATGATGAATACTGTCTAGAAGCCATTCCTCCAGATGATCTGAGCTATCCTGAGGTAAATAATTACCTAGGTAGGGGTCAGCTACCTCTTCTGTCCCATAGGACAGGCCAGAACTCAGACCCGTCTCCCTGGGGAAAAACTTAGTTCCAGATGTCTGATTTTGACTTCCCTCCCAGGAAGTCCCAGAAAGGTGTTTTCTGCCTCTTTTGGGTCCACAGGAGTGTGGAGTTGCCTCAGTCCCTCAGGGCCCCACAGGTTCAGGAACTGGTGAATGTGCCAGTGGCATGCCTTCCTTGGGTCCCAGAGCCTGAAGCAAGTGCCCCGAAGTCCGCTCTCAACTGACTTTTCATGGAC
Source organism: Ia io (assembly GCA_025583905.1). Classification (NCBI taxonomy): domain Eukaryota; kingdom Metazoa; phylum Chordata; class Mammalia; order Chiroptera; family Vespertilionidae; genus Ia; species Ia io. The sequence continues at coordinate 2,189,309 of JAJQQW010000003.1, read as the reverse complement.
AATGCACCAAATATTGTGGCAGAATGCACGGGAGAACGATCAGCCAGCACTCTGAGGGAGGAAAGTTTAACCTTCATTTTGCAGACCTGCTAGTCCAGGGGAATTCTGGATCCAAAGCCTTAAGTGAACTCATGGGGAGGCTCTGATCTATAGATCTCCTCCTGTGGTGGGCCCCTGAGGGTCCCCGCAGCTCCGCCCAAGTCAGTCTTGGCAGGGCCTTGGGGTCATGCTCTGCAGCTCCACCAAGTCAGCTGTGGTAGGGCCCTGGGCTTAGACTGTGCACCTCCACCCAAGTGAGTCAGAGTGAGGAAGTAAGACTACAGTTTTAACCAGATACTGAACTAGGTTGCAAGACCCCCTCTATTTTCCTTTTCAACTGTTTTAAAGTTTAATTTCAGACCATCCTTCGTGGTTATTTCAGGTCTCTGAGTTTGCAAGACTGCCAGGAAGGCCTTTCCTGAGCTTGTCAGGTTAGCATGTGGCCCCTTTCACCCATAATTTGGAATCCTGCCAATACCCCAACTAAATATTAACGGAATAAGTATTCAAACCTGTAAAGAATTTTTGCCAGTTTATTTGAGCCAAACTGTGGACAATGGCAGAGAAGCAAAATCTCAATACATTTCGAGAATGTTTCAGAGAATGGCAATTTTGCACCTTATTTTGTACATTACAATCAAAAGAGAAGATACAAATGGGTTATATGAAATTCATCGGTGATAGATTAGGGAGGCAGGAGAAAGCAAAGTGGGGAAACCTCTGGGACTGGATAAATGATACATCTTTTACATAGGTGGGTACAGGATAGTTAATAGTCAACAATTAACTCAATAAAAATAACAATGCGAGGATTTTTTAATTGATTTTATTTATTGATTAAGGTATTACATATGTGTCCGTCCATATTCCCCATTGTCCCCCATCCCACTCCCGTACATGCCCTCACCCCTCTCTGTCTCTGTACATTGGCTATGCTTATATGCATGCATACAAGTCTTTTGGTGGATCTCTCACCCTTACCCCCACCCTCCCCTACCTTCTCTCTGAGTTTTGAGCATCTGATCTATGTTTCTCTGTCTCTGAATCTGTTTTTTTTCATCAGTTTAGTTGTTCATTATGATCTGGAAATAGTGAGATTGTTACAGAAAACCAAAGAAGAACAAAGCAATACCAGAGAGATGGAGTTACATTTATTACGCGCGGTTCCAGAGGAAAGTCTCTCTCAAATTCTGGGCCCCAACATGCAGGAATTTTCCCTGTTTATATGTTCCCAGCTTCTTTGTCTCCCAAATATGGAGTGTTTCCAGCCCCTTTTGCAAGTTCTCAAAGAGCCCGTATGTACTGGGGCCTTAAGACCTCAACCAGAGGCCTGGCCTGGCGCCAGCACGGATAACCTTGTCTGGGGAAAGTTCAATGGCCCCTCTGAAGTGGGAGTAGTCTTAGCAAGCAAGAATTTACGGAAGCCAATTAGCAGGGTTAAAATTTCAAACAGCAGTTTTCATACAAGATGGATGCTTCATTCCCCACTGGTTTTACGTACATGAGTCAAATCATTGACTCTTAGTCATTATAATATATTTACCCCTGAGGACTATAATCTTAATTTCTGCTTAATAAAGTTAGTGGAGCTGCTTACTAGATAAGGGCCCAGAATGAGGGCCAGGAGTAATCTTCAGAGAGTTCGAAGAGTCCTGGACTCTCAATTTTTCCTAGGCTGTCTTTTATTTTTTTTAAATTTAATAAATCTTTATTGTTCAGATTGTTACAGTTGTTCCTCTTTTCCCCCCCATACCTCCCCTCCACCTAGTTCCCATCCCACCCTCTTCCTTTACATCCCCCCCACTGTCCTCATCCAGTCTCTTCCCGCACCCCCCACACCCTTTTCCCCCTGAGAGTTGTCAGTCCACTCCCTTTCTATGCCCCTGATTCTATTATATTCACCAGTTTATTCTGTACATCAGATTTTTAATTCACTTGATTTTTAGGTTCACTTGTTGATAGATATGTATTTGTTGTTCATAATTTTTATCTTTACCTTTTTCTTCTTCTTCCTCTTCTTAAAGAATACCTTTCAGCATTTCATATAATACTGGTTTGGTGTTGATGAACTCCTTTAGCTTTTCCTTATCTGTGAAGCTCTTTAGCTGACCTTCAATTCTGAATGTGAGCTTGGCTGGGTAGAGTACTCTTGGTTGTAGGTTCTTGCTATACATCACTTCTACTATTTCTTGCCACTCCCATCTGGCCTGCATAGTTTCTGTTGAGAAATCAGCTGACAATCGTATGGGTGTTCCCTTGTAGGTAACTAACTGCTTTTCTCTTGCTGCTTTTAATATTCTCTCTTTGTCTTTTGCTCTTGGCATTTTAATTATGATGTGTCTTGGTGTGGTCCTCTTTGGATTCCTTTTGTTTGGGGTTCTGTGTGCTTCCTGGACTTGTAAGTCTATTTCTTTCACCAGGTAGTGGAAGTTTTCAGTCATTATTTCTTCAAATAGGTTTTCAGTATCTTGCTCTCTCTCTTCTTCTGGCACCCCCATAATTCTGATGTTGGTACGCTTGAAGTTGTCCCAGAGGCTTCTTACACTATCTTCAAATTTTGGGATTTTTTTTTTTTTTTTAGCTTTTCCAGTTGAGTGATTTTTGCTTCTTTGTATTTCAAATCTTTGACTTGATTCTTGCATTCCTCTAGTTTGCTGTTGGGTGTCTGTATAATATTTTTTATTTCAGTCAGTGTATGTTTAATTTCTAGTTGGTCCTTTTCCATATCCTTGAGGGTCTCTCTCATATCCTCGAGGGTCTCGCTAAATTTATCGGCCTTTTCTAGGAAATTCTTGATAAACCTTATAACCGTGGTTTTGAACTCTATCTCCAGTCGTTTGTTTTCCTCCATTTATTTTGTTTGTGATCTGTTTCTTTGTCTCCGCATTTTCGTGCTTCCCTGAGTTGGTAGGGTAGCTTTGTGTGCTAGGTGTCCTATATGGGCCAGTGGCTCGGCCTCCCCAGTTACCTGAGATGGACACTCTTGGTGCACCCCTTTGTGGACTGTGTGTACAGCCTTGTTGTAGTTAAGTCTTGATTGTTGTTGGTATCAGTGGGAGGAGTTGACCTCCAGGACAATTGGCTGTGAGGATCAGCTGTGTCTAGGCTTGGAGACAGCCTTATTCGACTAGACTTGCAAAATTGCAAAAGCCTCTGTGCTCAGCTTGGATGGGGCGGAGTTTCAGGGTGGAACCTACAGCCTTGGCTTCCCGTCAACCTCGCCCTATGAGGTTCCTGGGTCTCATTGTCCCTCAGTACTCGCTGCAAGCACCTCTGAGAGAAAGGTGCCTTCGAGTTTCACCCATTGCCAGACAGTCTAGTCTCTCCCCCAATGAACCTGGATTCCCAGATTCTTGCCCAGAACTGGGGTTTAGTGCAGTTGGAACTGGGGTTCAGCGCAGTCCGGAGCTTTTGTCCTCTGCACGCATTCACGTGCGCGCCTCCAGAGCTCTGCCTTTCGCCACTCCTCTGTGTTTCCGCCTTACAGCCCAAATTCCCCCCGTATGAGCCTGGATCCCCAAGGTCTCACCCGGAACTGGGGTTCAGTGCAGTCGGAACTGGGGTTCAGCGCAGTCAGAGCTTTTATCTCCTTCCCACTAGAGAATGCCAGTGAGGCACTCAGCCGTCCCGTCCTCTCTGGCTCCGTCCTCTCCGCACGCGTGCGCCCGTGTCTCTGTACCTCAGGCTTTTACAGCTCCTCTGATTTTCCTTGTGATTTTCTCTTTCATTCTAGTTGTAGAATTTCGAGTCAGTCTCCTTTCCTGTGGTTCTGGATGATGTCCGTTTTGTCTTTTAGTTGTAGTTTTGAAATTGTTGTGCGAGGCTGCAGTTTAGGTGTTTACCTATGCCACCATCTTGGTTTCTTTCCTTCCTGGGCTGTCTTAAGCCAGGTGTGATGAAGCCACATTGGGATTCCATTGACCTTGACTGCTGTGGAGGTGGTCCTTTCCAGGTAGGAGTCAGTCCTTGGGTGGCAAATTTTTTTACCCAAACAGAGTCACCAGGGTAGAAGGGATGAACCAGATTAGAAGTTGGTACAGGCAGAGCATCTCAGATGCTTCCTGGGTAGACTGTAAAGCCTGTGAGAACTTGAATAAAGACTGGTTATGGATTTCAGCTTTTCTAGATTGGGTAGATCAGGGTCTGGAAGAGTAACTAGAATCTGTAGAGGCCCCACTGGTTTTAGGGCAGCCTCCCGGGCAGCTTCATCTGTGGCCCGGTTCCCTCTTGCTTCTGTGGAGAACACTTACCTTGTTGTAAATGCGTACCTGCTATCAGTATAAATTGTTACTGATTTTTATTTGAAACTGGGTGACTCGAGTGTTTGACATCCAGTGCTCTAGTGTGTTCTGCAGTAAAACCTCAACCTCATGTGGTGCAGTTAGGATTAGTTACTGCCCTAGGGTTGACTTATTTGTTTTTTTTTGATAAGTATAGCTGTGGCTGCTACTGCCTGGAAACAAGTATGTCTCCCAAATGCAAAGGGGTCAAGTCTTTTGGACAAATAGGCTACTGGCCTTTTCTAAGGGCTGATACTTTGAGTAAATAACTCTTTGCCTATGCCCCTTGTCTCACATACGTAGAGGTGGAAAGACTTAGTTACATGTGGTAGTGCTAGTTGGCCCATCATCCTTGCTCTGCTCGTGTCTAACTGCCTAATATATTACCTCAAGGATCCTGGATCTGAATTCTTTTAGGGAAAATGGACATTGAATTTCTTCTGTAGCTGCTTCATGCTGAGGTGGGACAGAGTTTTCTCTCAGAGCCAAGAGATACTTTCTGTCTGTCACAGGGTCGATGAGGCCTGGGCACAGAAGAAGGTGGGCTTGTGACCTGGCAGAGACAAACTGTAACAAATGGTCCAGTGGAAGGGAAAGAAAACATTTCAGTTTTAATGATCTCTATTGAAATAGAATTTTTCTCCTCAAAATTACCTCTATGTTTATCAAAAGAGCCAGATAAAGACTAATTTACCTATTGTATTTAATTTGGCCTGATTGTTTGCATAAACACAACAAGAATGGTAACTAACTACCTTTGCCGGAATTTCAAGATTGAATCTTAGTGTGCCCCATAAGGCCAGGAAGCCAAGCCATCCAGCTGCCATCCAGCCTGCCTGTAGTATCTGATGAGTTATGTGAATCCCTCACCTGCAGCGACTCCACCTGGGTCCACACCCTAGGTTTTAAGGCCCATCTCAGTAGCCCGCCTACTCGTCATGGCCTAGAGTGTGTGGGGTTCCGCAGGGATGCAGAGTCATCCTTATTGCTCCCCTTCTACTCTGACCAACTGCCAGTGATGGTAGGGCATGGGCCTGATGCTCCAGCGCCAGCCATTTTGAGGGCTCCTAAGCAGGATACCAGGCTTTTCCTTGGCACTCTTATTGGCTTCAAGTCTTCAGAGTTCAGACAGGGCTCTTTAAAACATGACACTCCAGTCAAAGTTTCCAGTCAATAAAACCACTATTAGAAACCAGTCTTATTGAATTTATGAGAGAAACGTATTGCCATGATTTATTAAGCATTGCCAAATTTCAGAGGAATTATATAAGGAGAAAAATATACTGACCTGCTTTAAGATCTTCTGATTTTCCTTGTCAGTCCTTTCTATGGATTCTTCAGAGTAATATAACTGTCTTCAAATGACAAGGAGAAATTCAAAATGTGTCTATATTCAAGTAGACAATTATAGCTGTCCTTGTAGTAGGGTTCCCCCTACTTAACTTGTCATTAAAATTTCATATGGTCTCTGGGAGGGGTGACATGCCCTCTGAGAAAGGACGAAGGGAGCTTTATTGCTTTACAAGGTCTCACATGTCACAGGACCTCACGGGGTCTGTAATTCCTGTAACAAAGGGCTGGTACTCACTACTTCCCTCTGTTCCAAACAGACCTTCCCCAGTTTCCTAAAGTTGAGGTTTCTGCCATACCTGACATGGGCATGGTCACACAGGCCTGCAAGACAGTATACAGGCTGTCAACTGTCTTTTAATAGAGACCAAAACCAGATGGGTATTTTCCTTGCCCATTTGGGCACTTACCCTTTTGGCAACTGCATTCAAATCTATAAGGTTAATGCAATATTATTAACACAATGAAGTACGATATTGGCACTGTGGCCACCTTAGGTAGCCAAATCTTCTGCTACCATATATGACACATGGCAGGGCTATACAAATATCTTAGGGAGGTGACTCAAGTCTATTCTTGACCTTCCCACACAAGGCAAAATTGTCCTTGTCTTTCTGGAGTCATGTCCATGAAGACGCAGGCATCATCTAAGTCTATTATACAGTTTTCTGCAGGCCACTGTCAGGGCTGTGCATGGTGGCCAGTTCTTCTTTCTAGCCACAAACACAGCCTGCCTAATTTCCCTAAATTTTATTCTGGCATGGGAGAAAGTTGTTTTGCTATAAACAGTCAGCTTAACCCCTACATAACTGGGCTTAGACATCTGCCTAGAAATCCGTAATTTATAAGTTTAACATGTAGCCTTAGGTCCTTCCAACCCAACAGGGTCTCTGCCATCCCTCAGTCAGACTCCTCCTTTCTTGGAGAATCTCAAAGTCCTTAAGGCTCCCCGGTCCAGGGAGAGTGCCTTTCCTTTGCTCTTTCACTTTAAGCTGCCAGTCCAAAAGAGCCAGAGTTGCAGCTAGAAACAGCTTTGCATATTGCAAAGTTCTTCTGTGGCAGTGGCTTGGGTATTAGACCCCTTGTCTTCCCGCCAGTCCCCTTTGTGGCAGAGCAGCAACCAGGCCTCTCCCAAGGGAGTGCACTGGAAGGGGATCTCAGCCCCTCCTCTTCCAGCAGCAGCAGATACTGAACCCTTTCAGTACATTTGCAAACAGGAAGCTTTCACTAGCTCAATCTGTTGCTTTCACAGATCCCGGGCCTGCTGCTCTATTCCTGGGGCTGCAGAAAGGCTAGTAGCAGTCACTGGCTTCTAGTTTAACTGCTGCAGCCAGCAAGCCAAAGGCCTAAGTCTTGTATTGCATGTTGTAAAACACTTATTACTTACTGGGCAGCAGCGGGATAGCTCTAGTGTCAGGTAAATGTCTGCTGTCCCCCACTTTTCCCACTGCTGCGTCTTCTTCCAGGGCCACTGCAGGCAGCTCGGGCATTCAGCCCCCCTCACCCCCTTCTTACATCTGGCTCTTGGGGGCTGAGTCTGCCTAGCAACCAGTTTTAAATCACCAGAGCAGCTAGAAGTTCTGATAAGACACCTACGCCAGCAGAGCGGTCTGCATCCAGTAAAAATAAACAAAAACCTATCTCTCCCAGCTTCATAATTAACTGCTGACAACGCGCCCCCCCTCTTTTCTGCATTAACCATTTACTCTGTCCTTAGCAGGGGAAATAAGGCAAGCCATCTGAGATCCTATATAACCAGGCTTTTTACATTTAAGGGTATTTTTTTCTTTCTATAACCATTGTTTTCCCTCATAGATTTTTTACTCTAAGCCCCTAGACTCCTAGAGGATCTTAAATCCTCCTCCTTTACAACTCTTGATTTCTCCGACCACCCCCTCTCCACCCGTCCCATCCCCCAGTCCAGTTGCTTGTCTCCCTTTCTGATTGTGAGTCAGAGGAAGACAATTTCTACAGAGGGAGAAATAGAAACAGTGGGAGTTTCAGAGAAAACTACAGACTACTGCTGTAGCAGTCCTCCCTTTCGAAGGCTGAGATCGACCTGTGGAGAAAAATGACTTTTAGTCAGCCTGGAAAGATAGGGAGGAGGAAGATAAGGCTGTGTAGGGAGATTTCTTGTGACCTGAAAGCCTGGATGGCCTCCTGAAAGAAAAGATCTTTAATCCAGTTACAGATGCTGTTAGAATCGGGGGTCCATAGATGGTTAATAATAACTTCAGCCTTAGTTCCACCACAGGTGGCTCATGTTGGATTATGATGTCACAGGCAGGGACAGGGCCTGTAAATCTCTCCACCCTGTGGAGCTGTAAGCCCTGTCCTTGGAAGTCTCTGACCACCAAAAGAAATAATAAAATAATCAATAAAAGTTCTTTGTTCCTTGAAATATCACAAATTTATACCTTTAAATTAACCTTAGGACTTTAAAATTTCAATTTAATATAGCAAATTCACAAATCAGAGCAAACTGAAACCCTTACTTATACAAACAGAGAGAGAATTTTTTATTAGCTAAATGGGCTGATTCCCTCTCACTGTGATAGAGAGCAAACATTTCTGAGAAAAATAACTCAGCAGCTCTGCTTAAGACGTTTGCAGATCATCACAGCCGATCCGCCCTATCTTTAAACAAATTAAACAATAGAAAGAGATAACAAATACTCTCATGTGTATAGCCAGATAGCACAAAGTAGCTTTCATTTCACACAGATTCTTACACTTACATTTATACACCAGTCTGAGTTTTTGACTCCTACCAGATATTTACCCAGAGTTTAAACAGTCACCTCATTCCTGACTCCTGATTAATTTGCCTGAGGAAGCTCTATAGCCTCCGGGGAGGTGATCAAGCTCCCCCTTCCACTCACTTGGAGTGGGCTGAACTGACGGGGCCCCTACCTTACTGATTCTGTCGACAGGTCCAGAAGTGTCCATCCACTCTCTCCAGATACCGGCCAGGTCCTGGGCTGAGGTCCGGGAGTGCCCGGAGTCCCCCAGTTCAATTCTACTAAATTAGCAGAGCGGCACCTCCCGGAGGCCTATCCATCTCCCCCAGGCCCCAAACCTGGCCCATTCACTGGAGGCCAAAAAAGGCCAAGCCCAGTTGTTCCTCAGTTCAGGGAACCAATAATGTTACAGAAAACCAAAGAAGAACAAAGCAATACCAGAGAGATGGAGTTACATTTATTACGCATGGGTCCAGAGGAAAATGTCTCTCAAATTCTGGACCCCAACATGCAAGAATTTTCCCTATTTATATGTTCCCACCTTGTTTGTCTCCCAAATATGGAGTGTTTCTGGCCCGTTTTGCAAGTTCTTAAAGAGCCCATATGTACTGGGGCCTTGAGACCGCAAGCAGAGGCCTAGCCTGGCGCCAGCACTGATAACCTTGTCTGGGGAAGGTTCAATGGTCCCTCTGAAGTGGGAGTAGTCTTAGCAAGCAAGAATTTACAGAAGACAATTAGCAGGGTTAAAATTTCAAACAGTAGTTTTCATACAAGATGGATGCTTCATTATCATGTGATATTTATATTTCTCTGACTTATTTATTTCACTTAGCATAATGCTCTCCAGCTCCATCCATGCTATTGCAAATGGTAGGAGTTCCTTCTTTTTTAATGCAGCGTAGTATTCCATTGTGTAGATGTACCACAGTTTTCTAATCCACTCATCTGCTGATGGGCACTTAGGCTGTTTCCAAATCTTAGATATTGTAAATTGTGCTGCTATGAACATAGGGGTGCATATATCCTTTCTGATTGGTGTTTCTAGTTTCTTGGGATATATTCCTAGAAGTGGGATCACTGGGTCAAAAGGAGTTCCATTTTAGTTTTTTAAAGAAACTCCATACTGTTCTCCACAATGGCTGCACCAGTCTGCATTCCCACCAGCAGTGAAGAAGGGTTCCTTTTTCTCCACATCCTCGCCAGCACTTGTACAGCTCCTAGGACAATGGAAACTAAAGAGATAATAAACAAATGGGACTACATCAAAATAAAAAGCTTCTGCACAGCAAAAGAAACCATCAACAAAACAAGAAAGCCCACTGCATGGGAGAACATATTTGCCAATGTTATTTCCGAAAAGGGTTTAATCTCCAACATTTACAGGGAACTCATACAACTTAACAAAAGGAAGATAAACCAATCAAAAAATGGGCAAAGGACCTAAATAGACACTTTTTGAAACAGGACATTCAGAAAGCCAAGAGACATATAAAAACTTGCTCAATGTCACTAATAATCCAAGAGATGCAAATCAAAATGACAATAAGGTACCATCTGACACCTGTCAGAATGGCTATCATCAACAAATCAACAAATGACAATGGGAGAATTTGTAGTCTCTACTCTGGTGCATTGGTTGTGCCATGAGGGATCCAGAACAGGGGAAGTTACCCTCACATTTCAAAGGTATGTTATTGAAATAGAAATTTTTAGGGGTGAAATGGGCAGGTTTAGAAAATTTTTTAAATTAAGGGGGTCCATGGAAAAAGCACAGGCTGCAGAGTTGCAAAAAGGTTACATTTCCATAAGACAGGGAAGTTGGGAGAGGCAACAGTTACATTTCCATTAGATAAGGGAACTGGGAGTAGCAAAAGTTACACATTTACAGAATAAAGGGAAGGAGGAAGAAAGCCCAAAGGGAATAGGAGAACAATGAGGGAGGAGGGCCTCACATGTCCCCTGTGAGGTTTTGACCTTTGAGCTCAGGAGTTACTATAGTGACCAAATCAAAGGGGAATAGTGACCAATCAGAGGGGTATCAAGGCACAAAAAAAAACTGCAGCCTTTATAAATCTTGGAAAAAGGAACTCGGTGGGACTCTTTCCCCCTCCCCATGTGGGAGTCTGTGCTTGTTCTTCAATAAATGTCCACCTTTGCTATACCATCTTCCATCTGTGGTTTCATTCTTCGACTGCGAAGGAAAAAGAACTGGGGGAAGCCATCCTGTCCAGGGGAACACCACGTGTTCCAGTCCAAAATTCCCGTATCATAATCATAGGTGCAAAAGACAATAGACAGACTCAGTGAAGGTAAAGATTAACTTTTGTCAGGGAAGATTATAGCCTAGGACATAACTTCATGCCACAAACTCCTTTTAGTTTTAAAATTTTAATTTCACACCATCCTATGTGGCTATTTTAGGTTTCTGAGTTTGCAAGACCACCACACAGGCCTTCCCTGAGCTTGTTAGGTTAGCATGTGATCCCTTTTTATCTACACTAGTTTGAATCCTTTCAGTGTGCTCTGGGGCACAGGAGCTGTCCTTAGTTGTATGGTTCCTGAAGCCAATTATGGAGGTAGTTGGAGTTTGGGCTCTGGATTGGTTGGTTTGCATAGGAAATGTGAAATTCCAGACCAGCCCTTTACTATTTCTAAGAATTGGTTAGGCCTTGAAGGGGCAGTCCCACCTGGTTTTGCAAGACATATGCAGGGGAGAAAAAAAATATTTTCCCTCTATCCTTTTAGGTTCTTCATTAAAACCGCCCTATAATAAAAGACAGATTAACAGTGAAGCAGGAATTTTAGGAGAACATAGGTAGGCTTAGGGATTTTTTTTTAATTTAATAAATCTTCATTGTTCAGATTATTACAATTGTTTCTCCTTTTTCCCTCCATAGCTCCCCTCCACCCGGTTCCCACCCCACCCACTGCCCTTACCTCCCACCACTGTCCTCATCCATAGGTGTATGATTTTTGTCCAGTCTCTTCCCGTACCCCCCACACCCTTTTCCCCCGAGAATTATCAATCCACTCCCATTCTATGCCCCTGATTCTATTATATTCACCAGTTTATTTTGTTCCTCAGATGTTTAATTCACTTGATTTTTAAGTTCACTTGTTGATAGATATGTATTTGTTGTTCATAATTTTTATCTTTACTTTTTTCTTCTTCTTCCTCTTCTTAAAGAATACCTTTCAACATTTCATATAATACTGGTTTGGTGGTGATGAACTCCTTTAGCTTTTTCTTGTCTGTGATGGTCTTTATCTGACCTTCAATTCTGAATGATAACTTTGCTGGGTAGAGTAGTCTTGGTTATAGGTTCTTGCTATTCATCATTTTGAATATTTCTTGCCACTCCCATCTGGCCTGCATAGTTTCTGTTGAGAAATGAACTGACAGTTGTATGGATGCTCCCTTGTAGGTAACTAACTGTTTTTCTCTTGCTGCTTGTAAGATTCTCTCTTTGTCTTTTGCCCTTGGCATTTTAATTATGTGTCTTGGTGTGGTCCTCTTTGGATTCCTTTTGTTTGGGGTTCTGTGTGCTTCCTGGACTTGTAAGTCTATTTCTTTCACCAGGTGGGGGAAGTTTTCAATCATTATTTCTTCAAATAGGCTTTATGTATCTTGCTCTCTCTCTTCTTCTCGCACCCCCATAATTTGGATGTTGGTACACTTGAAGTTGTCCCAGAGGCTTCTTACACTATCTTCAAATTTTTGGATTCTTTTTTCTTTTTGCTTTCCTGGTTGAGTGATTTTTGCTTCTTTGTATTTCAAATCTTTGACTTGATTCTTGCATTCCTCTAGTCTGCTGTTGGATCTCTGTATATTATTTTTTATTTCAGTCTGTGTATGTTTAATTTCTAGTTGGTCCTTTTTCATATCCTCAAGGGTCTCATTGAATTTATCGGCCTTTTCTAGGAAATTCTTGAAAAATCTTATAACCATGGTTTTGAACTCTATATCCAGTCATTTGTTTTCCTCCATTTATTTTGTTTGTGATCTGTTTCTTTGTCTCCGCATTTTCGCTGCTTCCCTGAGTTGGTAGGGTGGCTTTGTGTGCTAGGTGTCCTATATGGGCCAGTGGGTCAACCTCCCAGTTACCTGAGGTGGACATTCTTGGTGCACCCCTTTGTGGACTGTGTGTACAGCCTTGTTGTAGTTAAGTCTTGATTGTTGTTGGTATCACTGGGAGGACTTGACCTCCAGGCCAGTTGGCTGTGAGGACCCAATATGTCAATAATGGAAGAACTGTTGCACTGGAGACACGCTTATGGGGGCAGGACTTGCTTCAGTGGGGCTTTGGTGTTCACTGAGTTTGCCTCTTGAATGTGTCACTTATGGATGTGAGTAGTTGAAATCTGGTGTCATCTCACACTGACCACTAGATACACTAGCTTCTGGATCTCCAATGGGGTGCACGTCAGCTACTGTTTGAGGCCACCCAACAGGAGCTACAGCGAGAACGACAGTTTTCTCCTCTTTGCCTGGGGTTTGGAGGTTTTGGAGCTGTCTGACCCAAGCTGCAGTTTGTTTGGTTAAGCTGAGATAGGGCAGGCCATTTATATGCAAAAGCTGCTGTGCAGAGCTTGGGTGGGTTTGTAGATCGTGTGGAACGGGATCTCAGGGAGTCACTAGGCTAGGGCATGGCAAACAGTGATGGCTGCCAGTCAGCCATCTCTGCGTCTCCACGTTTCCAAGTCCCCACGTCCCATTCCCCAGTGCAATAAACAATGATTGCTGGGTGCACCTGTGCAAGAAAGCCACCCTCACTTTCTGACCCAATGGCAGAGTCCAGCTTCTCCCTGTAGGAGTTTGGGTCCCCAGCATCTCCCCAGAAACTGGAGTTCAGTGTAATCTGGAGCTTGTCTCCCTTCGGGTTGAAAGAAGCAGCACACCCAGACATCTGCCGCCAGCCCGATTCGCGTGCCTCCGTACCTCAGCTTTTCAGCGCTTGTGCACGTCTCAATGCTCTTTTCTCTTTCCTTCTAGTTGTAGAACTTCCACTCAGCCAGCTTTCTTGTGGTTCTGGGTGATAGATGTTTTGTCTTTTAGTTGTAGTTTTGAAATTGTTGTGCAAGGCAGCAGTTTAGGTTTTATCTATGCCGCCATCTTGGTTTCTCCAGGCTTAGGGATTTTTTTAGAATTGGGGTCATGGGAAAAGCGTGGGGCTGAAGACTGGGAGAAGGTACATTTCCATAACACAAAAGCCATATATAGTCACATCTCCATAAGACAAGGAGGCAGCAACAGGTATATTTACATAAGACAAGGGAACTTGAAGTAGCCAAGAAATATCTATATCCTACCTAATAATAGAGTAATATGCAAATTGACCGTACCTTCATTACACCACAAGCCATGCCCACCAACCACGCCCACCAGCCACACCCACCAGGAAACTGTCACAGGGACGCTGGGGTGCAGCTGAGCCCAAGGCCGGGAAAGCCTCGGGCGGAGGCTTTCCCGGCCTTGGGCACCAGCGGGGATCCTGCACGGATCGAAGGCAACCACTGGGGGCCGGCTCCTACGATCCTAAGCAGGGAGGCTGGGGTGCAGCCGAGCCCAAGGCCGCCGCCCGGGGCCAAGCCCCGACCCTGAAAGAAGGCAGAAGGTGGTGGCCACAGCCAAGGCCTGGGTCCCCGGTGTCAGCAGAAAACTGGTGCAGGCAGCCAGGTGAATGAAGATCTATTGCAAGAATCTTCGTGCAAATGGGCTGCTAGTTTACAAAATAAAGAGAAGAAAGTCCTTCATTCAGAAGGAGGAGAAGAAAGCCCAGTGGGGAGGAGGGGGGAGAACCTCACATGTTCCATGTGAGGTTCGACCTTTGAGCCCAGGAGTTACCATAGTTACCAGTCTAAGGGAATATTGACCAATCAGAGGGGAGATCAAGGCACCAGGATCTGCAGCCTTTATAAGCCCTTGGGAAGAGGAACCCAGTGGGACCCTTCTCCCCCTCCCTACTTGGGAGCCCATTCTGTGGGACTCTTCCCTCTCCCCACGTGGGAGTCTGTACTTGTTCTTCAATAAATCTCCACCTTTGCTATACCACTTTCTGTCCGTGGATTCATTCTTCAATTCTGGCAGACAAAGAATCCGGGTTCCAGTCCAAAAATTCAGTATCAACAAGGGGACAAAAAAATATAATAACATATTACTTCCTATATACATGAGAGATTTCTAGGAATAGTAACTAACTCCCTGAAATGACCCAAGCCACCATCCAGCTACAGACAAAAGATATTGGGGTGGAAGGAAACTATTTATGGGAAGTTACTGGGCACAGTACACAGGGTATGGTTGTTATGCAGATTTAAATTAGTTGTCTTCTCCATTGATAAGAACTTTTTCTATGTCTGCTGTTTCTTTTTTTATTTTATTTTAAATATATTTTATTGATTTTTTACAGAGAGGAAGGGAGAGGGAGAGAGAGTTAGAAACATCGATGAGAGAGAAACATCCATCAGCTGCCTCCTGCACACTCCCTACCGGGGATGTGCCTGCAACCAAGGCACATGCCCCTGACCAGAATCGAACCCAGGACCCCTAAGTCTGCAGGCCAACGCTCTATCCACTGAGCCACACTGGTCTGCTGTTTCTTAAAAATAATTAGACTAAAATAGTTCTTATGCCAAAAATGCATATATTGGGGTGGTATATACTGCTCCCCTTCAACCATAAGATGTCAAAGCATTAAATATAAATGTGGCTATTAACTCCACTTCCTCCTGCCCATTACTGAATGCCTTTGACTAAGCCAGAAAGCTCAGTAAATTCTTGGTAAGTTTGAATTTGCTGAGTCAAACATGAAAAGATCAACTATGAGCTAGGAGGAAAATCAGTGAGTCAAAGTAGTTGAAGTAAGCAAGATCCCAGATCTACAATGGTGAAGACTGACATATAAAACTCAAATATATTCAAAATGGTATGTCACAATCAGTATGATATGTGGCACTGATTAGTTATTAACATACAAAGTCAGTGAATGCCCTATACAATATTTTATGCAGTAAAGGAATACTGCATTAGAAATTGAGAGACTTTGGTCTTTTATTTTTGTTGACACTATATAACTAAGTCCATGCTTCAATGGCTTTCAGTTTTCTTTTTTGTAAAGAAGGGATTGGATTAGATAATCTCTAATATTATTCTAGCTTTAGCATTCTAAACATTAACACTCAAAAATAAAATCATGAAATACATATGGTACACTGAGGAGGAAACTGGTCTTGCAAGGCGTGTCAGGCCATAAAAACTGTGAACAATGCACTGCCCTGGGGTAGGGGGAGGGTCGTTATCGCTGGCCCCAGAACAGATCATCAGATATGGCCTGGGGACCCCCAACATCTGGGGGCCTTCCTGTAAGCCCACGAAAGGGGGTAGAACCATATCTGCAAGACAAAGACCCCAGAAGGTTATAAAAAGTGAAGCCCTCTGCATGTTTATTCCCTCTGATTTGGAAATTATTCCCGGAGTCCACTGGTGTTAATTAACGGGGTCCCTCCCTTTCTCTAGGAAGCGTGCTTGGTATTTCTTTGGTCTTCTGTAACACACTACCTTTAGGAATGTATTTTCATTTATACTTGATATACCAACTAGACAGACTCTTAGTGTTTGGTTCAAAATATCCTATTACATCCCTCATCCTTTCCTTCAAAGGAAATGCAATGTTAGGGAATTTATTATACATAACATAACATAACATAACATAACATAACATAACATAACATAACGTAACATAACATAACGTGTTTATGGTTCAGTATAAGAGAACCCACTGCCCCCACCACCACCAATGTTGGGTAAAAACAGCAGTTTCATCAGTGATTCCAAATTCTGAGCTCAGTTTTCCATTTACAAACAGTGAGACTGAAAGCTATAAACAGTTCTTATTTCTGCCTGAGGAGAGTTGAATGTTCCAGCAAATGTACATTACACTGGAAAATCCAGCATCAATTTTCAATGTCTCTGCTAACATGCTGTTTCCATAATTACACCACAAATTGGCAGTATGTCCTCAGATTTGGGTTGGCATTGTGCCCTGCAGGTCTTGTATTGCTTCGTCAGAGTTGGACACATAACAATAAAGCTCTTGGAGTTAAGAACTTGTTTAACATCTACCCCACCACCACCCCCATCTCATTTTTTAATTTTCTTTGGTTGAAATAAGGTGGACAGAGCAATCCATTGACTTGTAAAAGCTTAGAGGTTACTATTTTTTTTTAACACAATACATATTTTGCTCCTTGGATAAAAAGAGGAAGGGCCCCCTGGGTCTGGGAGAGGCCACGCGCCCCTGGGTCCGGGTGAAGCCACGCGCCACTGGGTCTGGGTGAGGCCATGCGCCCTTGGATCCGGGTGAAGCTGGAGCATCCCGGGTCTGGGTGAGGCCGTGTGCCCCTGGATCCAGGCGAGGCTGGGCCCCGGGTCCGGGTGAGGCCGCGCGCACCTGGGTCTAGGTGAGGCCACACGCCCCCTGGGTCTGGGTGAGGCCACGTGCCCCTGGGTCTGGGTGAGGCCACGCACCCCTGGGTCCGGGTGAAGCTGGATCATCCCGGGTCCGGGTGAGGCCATGTGCCCCTGGATCCGGGTGAGGCTGGGTCCTGGGTCCGGGTGAGGCCACACGCACCCGGGTCCAGGTGAGGCCATGCGCCCCCTGGGCCCGGGTGAGGCCACGTGCCCCTGAGTCCGGGTGAAGCCATGCCCCTGGGTCCGGCCAAGACCAAAACAGAGGGTGTCGGACCTACATTACCACCATTTGTCCACCATCCAGAGCTGAGGGGTCAGTACTGACATGTACACATAAGGAACTGGTGGACATTGATATGGGGTCTCAAAAGAACTGTTGGTCCAGAAAGAAACTCACTACAGACTGATTCATTTGCCTGTCAGCCTAACTATTATTGCTCGTCTCACATTCAGTTCTTATAAGTATATCTCTAGTGACACATGATCTTGCTCATCTAGGGGAAATGATGAACAACATAGACTGATGAACAAGAACAGAACCAGAAACAGGGAGGCATCGATCGGACTATCGGGCCTCAGAGGGAAGATAGGGGAGGGTGGGGGGAGGGGGGAGAGATCAACCAAGGGACTTGTGTGCATGCATATGAGCCTAACCAATGGTTAAGTTCAGCAGGGGGTTGGGGCATCCGTGGGAAGGGGTGTGGGATGGGAATGGGGGGATGAGGACAAATATGTGACACCTTAATCAATAAAGAAATTAAAAAAAAAAAAAAAAAAAAAAAAAAAAAAAAAAAGAGGAAGGGCTATTTATTCATATTGACTGACAGCATGGTGATTTCCAGAGGGAGAAGGAGGTGGGGGAAGGTGGGAGAGCGTATAAGGGGATAAACAGTGATGGAAGATGTGACTTGGAGTAGCGAACACACAATATAATGTACAGAAGATGTATTATAGAATTGTACAGCTGAAACCTATAGTTTTATTCACCAATGTCACACCAATTAATTGAATTTAAAAACATATTAAAAATAAATAATTAATTAATATTATAATTTTAATAGCCAAAACAGGAGACAAAAGTGGTCGGGTTTACAAGTGGTGGTGATGCCAAGTGGAAGGGAAGAAGTGAGATTAGTTGAATTCTCAAGGGACATTTATTTGGTAATGTTTTCTTAACTCAGTAATATTACTCCTTTACTTACAACTTGTTAAGAGAGTGTCTTGAAAATCAAATGTTCAGAAATGCAA
Source organism: Ia io (assembly GCA_025583905.1). Classification (NCBI taxonomy): domain Eukaryota; kingdom Metazoa; phylum Chordata; class Mammalia; order Chiroptera; family Vespertilionidae; genus Ia; species Ia io. The sequence goes on along the minus strand of JAJQQW010000003.1, from coordinate 2,171,181 downwards.
ATTGACAGGCTTTTAATGGTGGATGTTTCTTCATGAGCAGTTCAGTCCCATGTTTCTCAATACCTCTAGGGCAGGGATGATGGGCCAAAGATTACTTGAAGCTAGAGAATAAAGATGCCCATATTTCTGGAATATCATTTTTCTACGTGAGAATTATTTTTATATTAAAATAAACATTATGGAAATAAAAGGGTGTCTATATTGAAAGTAAAACATAAAACCTGAATGAAATTTCTACTGATGAGAGTATTTCTGGCTATATTCTATCATCCTCTCAGGGCAAGTATTTATTTTTTTCCCTAATAGCTTGAATCTCTGATCTAGACAATGCCTTTTACTTTAGAGTTTAGGAAATTGTGCCACAAAGATATTAAGTTGCCATGGAAACCCAGATTTGCCAGTGCCGATGCCCAATAAATACATAGTGTTCACACACTATGTTCAAGGCACTCTTCCTTGATTTTGCTATGAGATGTGCTCTATCTTCATGGTCCCATGATAATGGAAACCAAGGCTCCAGACCTTACAATATCTCATTTTTACATCTAAAATATATATATAAAAAATCTACTTTCTACAAATAATAGGAAGAGTTTATTGCAGCTCATTAGGTCTGATTGGATCATGTGCTTATTACAAAACCAATCACTCTTTCTGGGGAATTATATTGCTTTGATTGATTTATGCAGGGTCAAATGCTGCATCTCTTCCTGGAATGGAAGAACCTGTTCAAAACACATTGTCAGAGAATAGGAAACAGACAGGTTGTCCAGAAGCAAAAAAGGGGTATGATAATGAAAGGAAGAGTGACAGGATTCTGGGCTGGAAAAGTAAGAAGTGTGCAATAATACTCCTATGGTTAGTAATAATAATGATTATGATATTTTTAATAATTTAAAGAGCTTGGTTTTCTATCCTACCTAATAAAAGAGTAAGATGCAAATTGACCGTACCTCCACTACACCCACAAGCCACGCCCACCAGCCAATCAGGAGTGAGTAAGCAAATGAACCCAACCAAGATGGCTGTGGCCACAGAGCAAGCAGGAGGCTTGGGTTTCCCCAGTAATGGAGGAAGCCAAGCTTTCCACACACCCTGGCCAGCCTAGGCCTCCACACAAGGCTACAAAATTTCAATTACAGATGATAAATAAATCCCAAAAAAATGGCGTCGGTCACGGAGCTGGAGAGAGCAGCAGGCTTGAGTTGCCCCCGGCGATGGAGGAAGCCAAGCTTTCTGCACACCCTGGCTGGCCTTGGCCTCCACTCAAGGCTACAAAGTTTCAATTATAGAAGATAAATAAATCCCAACAAAAATGGCTGTGGCCACGGAGCAAGCAGGAGGCTTGGCTCTGCTCAAGGCTACAAAGTTTCAATTATAGAAGATAAATAAATCCCAGATACCAGGGCCTCTGCTTGGGTCACCAGGGAGCGTGGCCAGACTGCAAACCACCACAGGCCCCTAGCCCAGACCACCCCACACCCCAAGGGAACCCCCACCCTGATCCGGGACACCCTTCAGGGCAAACCAGCTGGTCCCCACCTGTGCACCAGGACTCTATCCTATCTAATAAAAGAGTAATATGCAAATTGACCATCACTCCAACACACAAGATTGCTGCCCCCATGTAGACATAAGATGGCCACCACAAGATGGCCAGCAGGGGAGGGCAGTTGGGAGGGACCAGGCCTGCAAGGGAGGGCAGGTGGGGATGATCAAGCCTGCAGGGGAGGGCAGTTAGGGGTGACCAGGCTGGCAGAGGAGGGAAGTTGGGAGAAACCGGGCCTGCAGGCTAGGCCAGTTGGGGGGGACCCAGGCCTGCAGGAGAGAGCAGTTGGGGGGCACCAGGCCTGCAGCAGAGGGCAGTTAGGGGTGACCAGGCCTGCAGGGGAGGGCAGTTAGGGGTGACCAGGCCTGTAGGGGAGGGCAATTAGGGGCAAACAGGCTGGCAGGGGAGCAGTTACGCATCAATCAGGCTGGCAGGGGAGTGGTTAGGGGGTGATCAGGTTGGCAGGCAGAAGCGGTTAGGGGCAATCAGGAAGGCAGGCAGGCGAGCAGTTGGTAGTCAGCAGTCCTGGATTGTGAGAGGGATGTCCGACTGCCCGTTTAGGCCCGATCCCGGGCCTAAACAGGCAGTTGACATCCCTCAAGGGGTCCCAGATTGGAGGGGGTGCAGGTTGGGCTGAGGGACACACACCCCCATGCATGAATTTTGTGCATCGGGCCTCTAGTAATACTATAACTAAGGTGACCAGATTTTAACATTGGTAAAGGGGGACACCATTGACCAGAGGGGGGGGTTCTTGATTAAAAATTTGGTCTATATGGAACAAGAAAAATTTTCATAGAATGCAAAAATAGTATTGTAATATATTTTTTTAAATTTCAACATAAGTACAATTTACAAATATAATAAATAAAAAATTATGTATAGTATTATTTTATTCTTTGGCATATTTCTCATTTGAATGAATTTTTTTTAGTAGATTGCTGTCGTTGTTTAAAAGGTCATGAATTTGCCATAACGTAAGTCGTAAGTGTCACTTTCAAGGCCGGCGCTAGACTTTTTGCTGCCACTATAAAATAAAAATAATATGAGTACTGTCTGCTAAATTCAAGAAAATTTATGTATTTACGAAGTAAATAAATAAATTACTTACCTAAATTATCTGAATAGCTGATCTGTAATGACATCACTTGTTTAACTAGCTTACTAGCACGCAGTACGATGTGTATCGTCTGAGAGACAGTTACAAAATGTTTTCGTCGTTGCCAATCCCAAAAAATGCCATTGTTCATTAAGTCCAAACAATGGTGGTCAAATTCTAACAACTGATCAACAATGCGAACTTTGATAAGCAGTTCTTGATAATCAATTCTCAACAATTATTTGTTATTATTAAAGTTTAACATTTTAAAATTAACAAAAATAATATAAAACTCATATCCTGGCTAAATAGCCACATGGCTGCCGAAAACAGTATATTCCTTTCCCGTTCTCCCACCGTTCCCTAGCTTGTCATGCATTCTTTCCAAAAATCGGGACTTTTTTAAAATGCCGCGGGACACAGGACAAATTGTTAAAAATCGGGACTGTCCTGCCAAAAGCGGGACATATGGTCACCTTAACTATAACAGAAATTGTAATTTGGCAACTTTGGAGCCAAATTTATTCTACAATAGTGTTCTTAAAAAATAAGTTTAAAAAAATAAGTTTTAGTGATTTCAGAATAAGTATGCTTCCACAAATCACTCCTTATCTTCTCCACCAGCAGATTCATTCATGCACATAACTTATGACCTCTGACTCCATTCATGAGAGACTCTAGGGACTCTTCAATATTATAATTAACTCATAATAATTTTAAGAATAACTCTCATTCTACAGAAAAAATATGACACTTCAGTGGTTTACTAATAATTTCACCCCTCCCCCATGACTTTTTTGTTCTGTTTTGTTTCATGGCTCAATTCTATTTTGACATTTATAAAAGCTTTAGCACAAGCTAACAAATAGGTCCATGGGAAGGGGTCAAATTTTGTACCAGAACATGCTCTTATCACTCATATTGACATGTGGAATGGCAAGTTCTCAGATACTCATTGTGGGTTCTTGTCCTACAAAGTTGGAAGAATAAAATTCACAGACTAAAAGACTTTAAGCAAAGTGTAGAAATTTATTGAAAGCATGTACAAACTCCCCCTGAGGAATGATCCTCAAAGAGGACTCTCTAGGGAGAAGCCCCCAAATGGGAAAAATATTCTCTCTCTCTAAAATGGGGAAAACAACAACAACAACAGTCTTTTGAGTTTCTTTGCGTACCAGTTTATATATGCTGGTAGCTTGTCTGAACATGATACTTTCTAATAGGACCCTTCCTTAATTTTTGTCTCCCGTGCTTTCCTCATTGGCTACTTTCCTCCCTTTCCTTGCTTAGTATCAGTTTCCAAGTTTTAAAGCTCACCCAGTGCCCCCTCTTCTACTTCCCCTTATGTAACATTCATCTGTGGATGTAAGATAAGCAATCTGGCGGCTTGAAGCTGTTTTCACCCTTTATGTATATCTTCTTCTCCCATGGAACCCCCTTCCCTAAAACTGCCTCTCCTGTCTCTAAAATTCCTTTCAATATGTTCATTCTTCATAACTTTGACAAATTCCCCAGTAGTCTGTCCCTTTCTGCTAATATTCTTGAGTAAACACAGACTGTGCCCAAGTAGCTCACAAATGAGATCTAATCAAGCATGTTGTTTGGTGTCACACAGAAGATAACCCTAGTAGAATGTCAGTAGCACCTATGTGACTAGGATCTTTCTTTTGTACACCATTGTTTCTTCAGCTTCTAGAAAAATACCAGGCATAAAGTAAGGGCTCAATACTAATTAATACCAAAAAATGAGGGACATGTATTTATATATATAAAAGCTTAAGCAACCATTATGGCCAGTTGACCAGTTGCTATGAGGATGCACTGACCACCAGGGGGCAGATACTAAATGAAGGAGCTGCCCCCTGGTAGTCAGTGTGCTCCCATAGCCAACCTCCCAAGGTCCCTCCCCGCTGGCCACTGACCCCAATCGCCTTGATCAGGACTAGGCGAGATGGCCCCAATTGTCCTGGATCGCCTGCCAGGCCAAGGGACCCCACCCATGCACAAATTCGTGCACCAGGCCTCTAGTCTAGTATATGAGGCCAGAGTAGAGTGTGGAGTTGACCTCCCTTTTTTTTAACTTTTTTAATGATAAGTGAAAACTTATCATTGTTGTCTTCTTGCTCATTGTCCTCCTCTCTTGCTAGCCTGAATCTCAGAAAAAACTGACCCTTGTTCCACGATACTGATTTCTATTATATACCAGGGCCAGTCTGGGGAGGTTTGTGTCATCAACAAGAACTGTGTTCACATCTAAGGGTACTGCACCACAATGCAATCACACCCTTTATTGCAAAATTCTGATATTAAGAGATGCATGCACTAAGGCAGTGATGGTGAACCCATGACACGCATGTCAGCACTGACACGCGTAGCCATTTCTGATGACACGCGGCTGCATGCCAAGGATGAAACATTTGCTGTCCTGAGGATGAAACATTTGCAACTAGAGTCTTGGAGTTAGTTTTTTCCTCAAAGTGACACACTACCCGAGTTATGCTCAGTTTTTTGGCAAAGTTTGACACACCAAGCTCAAAAGGTTGCCCATCACTGCACTAAGGTAAGACCTGATAAAGTAGTCTCTGGTACATACTACAAGTGCTTATGTGTTCAATAATTTCACCATATGTGAAAAAAAGAGATATCTATATCTATATCTATATCTATATCTATATCTATATCTATATCTATATCTATCTATATCTATATATCTATATCTATCTACACTAATAAAAGAGAAACATGCAAATTAACCATCACTCTGCTACATCAAGCCATGCCCACCAGCCAATCAGGAGCGACTATGCAAATTAACCCAACCAAGCTGGCGGCCGGCCATGGAGCTGGAGCAAGCAGGAGGCTTGGGTTGCCCTGGAAATGGAGGAAGCCAAGCTTCCAGCCCACCCTGGCCAGCCCTGACCTCTGCTCAATGCTACAAAGTTTCAATTATAGAAGATAAATAAATCCCAACCACAATGGCAGCAGCCATGGAGCTGGAGCAAGCAGGTGGCTTGGGTTGCTCCCAGCGATGGAGGAAGCCAAGCTTCCCACCCTGACCAGCCCTGGCCTCCATTCAAGGCTACAAAGTTTCAATTATAGAAGATAAATAAATCCTAGATACTTGCTTCCAGCCGGCCCTAGCCTCCCTCAAGGAGGTGCTGAAAAAAAAAGAAAAAGAAAAAAAGGAGGGGCTGGGACCTTGGGTCACCGGGGGATGATCAGGCCAGGATGGGACTGCAGGGGCTGTTGGGGGTAAGCAGACCAGCAGGGGGGCCAGTTGGGGGTGAGCAGGCTGTCAGTGGGGGTCAATTGGAGGTGATCAGAACAGCGGGGGGTCAGTTTGGAGTGAGCAGGCCAGCAGGGGGCAGTTTGGGGTGAGCAGGTCAGTGGGGAGCAAAGGTCAGGGTGAGCAAGCCAGCAAGGGGGGCAGTTGGGGGTGAGAAGGCCAGCAGGGGGGGCAGTTGGGGGTGATCAGGCTGGTGGGGGGGCATTTGGAGGCGAGCAGGCCGGCGGTGGGGGCAGTTGGGGGTGAGCAGGCCAGCAGGCAGAGTGGTTAGGGGCAATCAGGCAGGCAGGCAGGCAAGCAGGTGAGCAGCTGGAGCTAGCAGTCCCAAATTGTGAGAGGGATGTCCGACTGCTGGTTTAGACCCAATCCCTGTAAACCAGCAGTAGGACATCCTTCAAGGGGTCCCAGATTGGAGAGGGTGCAGGCCGGGCTGAGGAACACACCCCCCCCCCCCCCCCGCACAAATTTCGTGCACTGGACCACTAGTATCTATATAAAGAGGTAATATGCAAATTATGCCTGGATACCATAACGGGTCATGATCGGACAGGAGGAGGTTGTGCATGCAGGTGAGGCCTGGAGCAGACACAGGCAGGGGGGCCGGGGGACGCTGCAAGTCAGGCCTGGGTCCCAGTCACCCTCGGTGCCAGAGAAGCAGGGTTTCAGATAAGGGGATGCAGCATTCCACTGCTATCTTGAGTTTGTGGTTTTCAAGAAAACAGCCAGAAGGGATGATAAACCCTCTGCAAATGGCAAACGGCTCAGCCAGCGCCTATCTAAGCAGGGGCTTCATTTAAATCAAGACTTTCCTGCAGTGAATGACCCCAACCCTCCCTGGATCCAGGTTCCTGTGGAGTGCAATCTCCACGCAATACGGGCCCCAGTTTCGTTCAGGCAACCTCATGCATGTTAGCTCAGGGCAGTGGGGAAGGAAGGGAAAAGGCATCAATGGCATCATGACCACAACTGGTCACCAGGAGGTGCATGGAGCACCTCTCAGCCCAGCGCCCCGAGGGGTGCTTCGTCGCACAGTGGAAGGCGGGGCACCTCCTGGCGTGACTTCAATCACACACTGGGACTCTAGTACATTTATAAATCTGAGCCTTATTTACTGGAAACTGAAATGTCAGGTAAAGATCTTATTCTTTCAAACACTTCATTCCCATCTGTGTAATTCTGGTGTAGATTTTGGGGTTCACAAGCTTACACTTCTCTCCATCTTGTGCAGCATAACTTGTCTCTCTGCCCTGTATCCTGGTTGTACTATCTTTATTCTGTGATTTTATATTTAGACTTAAAAAATATTCTATTTATTGGTTTTTAGAAAGTGAGAGAGAGAGAGAGAGAGAGAGAGAGAAACATCTATTTGTTGTTCCACTTATTTATGCATTCATTGGTTGTTTCTGTATGTGCCCTGATGAGGGATTGAACCCACAACCTTGGTGCACTGGGACAATGCTCTAACTAACTGATCTATCCAGCCAGGGCTTAAAAATTTAGATTTTTTTGAATTTATAATAGATTCCTTCATTTTATGTCCTGAGAATTTGGGGAATGTTATGGACACTGACATTTGTGATTCATAAAATTATCTTACATAGTTCCTTAAGAATTTCACCTGTAAAATGAAGATTTTTTAAAATTATAATATATTAAAGGAGTTCCAAAGTTGGAAAAGTAAAATCCATATTTTTTAAAAGTAAAATTTAGAGGATGGCAAGGAAAAGTTTCAATCTGATCAGAAAATTTACAAACTATTATTCAAACATATTCAAAACTTTGAAATTTGGTTAATTGAAGGACATCTATTTGTAATTAAAAAAATAGTTCTTGAGGTGCAGATTCCAGAGTTGCTCTATTTTTTCAGGTTTTTCTGATGTATAATGTGCTAATTATAGATAAGGCAAAGTAAAAACAGGTAAGATTATTTTTACCATACTTCAGTACCATTTGATCCCACTTATCCCTGCTGTTGTGGGCTATCCCTGCTGTTGTGGGTTATTCATTGCAGCATTCTGCTTCTTTAGTTTCCTTTCATCTAGAAAGCCACAACATCAGTTATGCAATATTCTTGCTAAAAGTGCATAAGCTGAAATTTCTCATGAGGAAACATCAGACAAACTCAAATTGAAAGACATTTATAAAATAACTGACCTGTACTCCATAAATGACAATGGCATGAAACACAAAGACTGAGGAATTGTTTTGTGACTTTTATATCAGTAAACTCTGTCCAATTTAACTAAGTTTTGCTGTGTTTGGTAGTTCTATAAATTCAGATCAACAGTTAACATTTTATACTACAATGTTTGTATAAGTTGACTGTGGTAGTAAGCTTACATGTTGATAAGCTTTGTCCTTTATTATATTCAAGCAATGTAAAAAGGACTTAAAATAATATAATAGTTGATATAACTGAAATCAGAAGTACTTTTCATGAGTTTCTAATAAAGGAACCAAGGTTAAGTAGAAGAAGAAATACAAACTGGCCATTATCCTACCTAATAATAGACAAATATGCAAATTGACCATACCTCTGACACACCCACAAGCCACACCCACCACCCAATCAGAGCAAGTATGCAAATTAACACAACCAAGATGGCTACAGGCACAGAGAGCAAGGTTTCCTAGGTAACAGAGCAAGCCAAGCTTTCCACCTGCCCTTGCCAGGCCTAAGCCTCCACTCAAGCTACAAAGTTTCAATTATAGAAGCTAAACAAATTCAAACAAATGGCGGCAGAACGGAGCTTGAGAGAGCAGGCCAGGGTTGTCTCCGGCAAGGAGGGAAGCAAACTTTCCGCACACCCTGGCTGGGCTCACCCGCTTAAGGCTACAAAGTTTTAATTATAACCCCAACAGAAATGGCTGCTGGCCTTGAAGGGAGCCCCAGGCTTGGCTCTGCTCCAGGCTACAAAGTTTCAATTGTAGAAGGAAAATAAATTCCAGATACCAGGGCCTCTGCTTGGGTTGCCTGCCAGGGGGTGTGGCCGGCCTGCAAACCAGCACAGGCCCCTCTCTCAGGCCGCCCCACGCCCCGAGGGAACCCCACCCTGATCAGGGACACCCTTCAGGGCAAACCAGCTGGCCCCCACCCTTGTACCAGGCCTCTATCCTATCTGATAAAAGAGTAATATGCAGATTGATCATCACTGCAACACACAATATAGCTGTCCCCATGTGGTCAAAGATCCTGCCCCCATGTGGACATAAGATGGCCAGCAGGAGAGGGCAGTTGGGAGGCACCCGGCCTGCAAGGGAGGGCAGTTGAGAAGGACCAGGCCTGCAAGGGAGGGCAGTTGGAGGTGATCAAGCCTGCAGGAGAGGGCAGTTAGGGGTGACCAAGCCGGCAGAGGAGGAAAGTTGGGGGCAAAGAGGCTGGCAGCAGAGTGGTTAGGGGGTGATCGGGCTGGCAGGCAGAAGTGGTTAGGGGCAATCAGGAAGGCAGGCAGGCAAGCAGTTGGGAGCCAGCAGTCCTGGATTGTGAGAGGGATGTCTGACTGCCCGTTTAGGCCCGATCCCATTGGGCCTAAACAGGCAGTCAGACATCCCTCGAAGGGTCCCAGATTGGAGAGGGTACAGGCTGGGCTGAGGGACAACCCCCCTCCGTGCACGAATTTCGTGCACTGGGCCTCTAGTGATATCTGTAATAATAAAAGTGTAATATGCTAATTAGACTGGATGTCCTTCCGGACGATTTTCCGGATGAAGCCGGGGTTGCGAGGGAAGCCCGGGTCCTGGGTGCCAGTGGGAAGCTGGTGCCAGCAGCCGGGGGAAAGAAGGCCTACTCTTGTACAAATTTAATGCATCGGGCCTCTAGTTTTAATATAATAATTTAGTTAAAGTAAGATATTCAGAGATGTCTTAATACTATGACTAAAACATTTAATTTTATTTTGTTAACACAAAATCACTGATTATAGAAATTGTAATTTCCTCTAAAGATACTATAATATATTTTATATTTTAACCAGAGGCCCGGAACTTGAAATTCGTACACTGGGGGCGGAGGGGGGGTGTCCCTGTGCCCAGCCTGCACCCTCTCCATCCAATCTGGGACCCCTCCAGGGATGTCCGACTGCCAGTTTAGGCCCGATCTCTGTGGGATCAGGCCTAAACTGGCAGTCGGACATTCCTCTCACATTCTAGAACTGCTGGCTTCCAACCGCTCACCTGCCTGCCTGCCTGATTGCTCCTAACTGCTTCTGCCTGCCAGCCTGATCACACTCTAACCACTCCCCTGCCAGCCTAATCTATGCCTAACTGCTCCCCTGCCGCCCTGATCATCCCCAACTGCTCTCCCCTGCCAGTCTGGTCACCCTCAACAGCCCTCCCCTGCTGACCAGGTCACCCCTAACTGCCCTCCCCTGCAGGCCCAGTTGCCCCCAACTGCCCTCTCCTGTAGACCCCGTTGCTCCTAACTGCCCTCCCTTGCCAGCCTGGTCACCCCCAACTGCCCTCCCCTGCCAGCCTGGTCACCCCTAACTGCCTTCCCCTGCTGGCCCGGTCACTCCTAACTTCCATCCCCTGACAGCCCAGTCACTCCTAACTGCCCCCACCCTGCCGGCCTGGTAGCCCCTAACTGCCCTAACCTGCTGGCCTGGTCGCCCCTAACTGCCCTCCCCTGCTGGCCATCTTGTGACCACATGGGGGCGACCATCCTGTGACCAGAAGGGGGCAGCCATCTTGTGCGAGGGCCTGATTGTCAATTTGCATATTACCTCCTTATTGTATAGGATAGTAACCTTGAAAAAAAAAAGAACATTTTTTTTTAGTTTGCTTATAATCACTACTAGAAGCCCGGTGCACGAAATTCGTGCACGGAAGGGGGTTGTCCCTCAGCCCAGCCTGTACCCTCTCCAATCTGGGACTCCTGGAGGGATGTCCGACTGCCCGTCTAGGATCGGGCCTAAACGGGCAGTCGGACATCCCTCTCACAATCCAGGACTGCTGGCTCCCAACTGCTTGTCTGCCTGCCTTCCTGATTGCCCCTAACCGCTTCTGCCTGCCAGCCTGATCACCCCCTAACCACTCCGCTGCCAGCCTGTTTGCCCCCAACTTCCCTCCTCTGCCAGCCTGGTCACCCCTAACTGCCCTCTCCTGCAGGGTTGATCACCTCCAACTGCCCTCCCTTGCAAGCCTGGTCCCTCTCAACTGCCCTCCCTTGCAGGCCTGGTCCCTCACAACTTCCCTCCCTTGCAGGCCGGGTGCCTCCCAACTGCCCTCTCCTGCTGGCCATCTTGTGGTGGCCATCTTGTGTCCACGTGGGGGCAGAATCTTTGACCACATGGGGGCAGACATATTGTGTGTTGGATTGATGATCAATCTGCATATTACTCTTTTATTAGATAGGATAGAGGCCTGGTGCAGGAGTGGGGGCCAGCTGGTTTGCCCTGAAGGGTGTCCTGGATCAGGGTGGGGGTTCCCTTGGGGCATGGGGCGGCCTGGGCGAGGGGCCTGTGGTGGTTTGCAGGCCGGCCACACCCCCTGGCGACCCAAGCAGAGGCCCTGGTATCTGGAATTTATTTTCCTTCTACAATTGAAACTTTGTAGCCTGGAGCAGAGCCAAGCCTGCTGCTCCCTCCGGGATGGCAGCCATTTCTGTGGCAGTTAATTCACCTTCTACAATTGAAACTTTGTTGCCTTAAGCGGGTGAGCCCGGCCAGGGTGTGCGGAAAGCTTTGCTTCCCCTGTTGCTGCCGGCAACCCTGGCTTGCTCTCTCAAGCTCTGTTCTGCCGCCATTTGTTTGAATTTGTTTACCTTCTATAATTGAAACTTTGTAGCTTGAGTGGAGGCTTAGGCCTGCAACGGCTATGGAAAGCTTGGCTTGCTCTGTTACCTGGGAAACCTTGCTCTCTGTGGCTGTAGCCATCTTGGCTGGGGTTAATTTTCATACTCACCCTGATTGGCTGGTGGGTGTGGCTTGGCTGGTGGGCGTGGCTTATGTAGCAGAGTGATGGTTAATTTGCATATTACCATTTTATTAGAGAGGATACCCAATACTGATATTTTAAAAGAAACAAATACTAAGATATTTGACAACAAAATTACAAAATTCCTTTCTTATGAAACAAAGTCACTTATTTGGATTAGTGGGGGGGGAGGGGGAGTAAAAGAAACAGTTTGTGTCTCTTGCTGTTATGTTCTCTTAACTTAAACATGCAGTGACTTTCTGCTCCAATGAGAGTTCCAGCACCAGGGGGATGTTCCTGCTTTGTTAGTTGTGTGACTGAAAATGCAGGCTTGGCTGCCAGACAACAAAAGCCAAACTCATGATACAGGTGCTGATGCAAAAGGAAACAAACTTTATTCAGCAGCTGTGACCTTGAAGAGTGGTGAACTCCTGTCTCAAAGATGAACCCCATTCTTGCTCAAGCCAATGGTTTTTATAGGAATCTGGAAGGGAGAAATTTTTTTCTATCCAATGACCTTTTTTAAAAAATTTCTTTATTGATTAAGGTATTACATATGTGTCTTTATCTCCCCATTACCCCGCATCCCCCCCACTCATGCCCTCACCTCCCTGTTGTCTGTGTCCATTGGTTAGGTTTATATGCATGCATACAAGTAAGTCCTTTGGTTGATCTCTCCCCCCTTACCCCCACCCTCCCCTACCTTCCCTCTAAGGTTTGATGGTCTGATTGATATTTCTCTGTCTCTGGATCTGTTTTTGTTAATCAGTTTATGCTGTTCATTATATTCCATAAATGAGTGAGATCATGTGATATTTATCTTTCTCTGACTGGCTTATTTCACTTAGCATAATGGTCTCCAGTTCCATCCATGCTGCTGCAGATGGTAAGAACTCCTTCTTTTTTACCACAGCGTAGTATTCTATTGTGTAGATGTACCACAGTTTTTTAATCCACTCATCTGCTGATGGGCACTTAGGCTATTTCCAAATCTTAGCTATGGTGCATAGTGCTGCTATGAACATAGGGGTGCATATGTCCTTTCTAACTGGTGTTTCTAGTTTCTTGGGATATATCCCTAGAAATGGGATCACTGGGTCAAATAGGAGTTCCATTTTTAGTTTTTTGAGGAAACTCCATACTGTTCTCCACAGTGGTTACACCAGTCTGCATTCCCACCAGCAGTGCACGAAGGTTCCTTTTTCTCTGCACCCTTGCCAGCACTTGTTGTTTGTTGATTTATTGATGTCTATCCAATGATCTTGATAGCGTTTGGTGCAGGAGAGTCTGCTCATTCATCGTTCTAGCTTTTGGCATGCTCAGTATAAAAACCTCCCTCTGAGCCAGCATGGCTAATGGGGGAGATTCCACAGTGCCCTCCGACTGTTTATGATAACAATACCCCCCTTCAAAACTCTTGATTCTTGTAATCTCACAAGGATAAACAGATAGAAGTCTCATATTATTTAGTTTTTTCTTGCTGTCAAAGGTCATAGTCTTACTTATCCATGGGTCCAGAGAGCTTTATCTACCAAAAAAAGAAAAGGGTCAAAAATTAAGGGAAACCTTTACATGAGTGAGTAGGATAGCTATCTTTGGAAGGTGACATACTCAGTGTCTAGAGTATTGCACTGCTGAACAAGCAAAGCTGGTAAACTGCTTTCAAGAGGCAGTGTTGCAGATGGGCTCCCAAAGTGAAACCTATTGTATAGACAAGCAATCAAGTATTTAGTGAGAGGTATGCCTAGCAGTGCAGGGGGGATTATAAAGGAATCAGAAAATGGAAAAACTAAAGGATTCCAATTATCTAATTCTGAGCAGGGTTTGGGTGGCATAGCCAACAGTGGGATATGTTTGCAGAGAAAGCCACTGTCTGGGAAAAGCAGACAAAGGTGTTATCAACCCAAGCATGGGCATAAAGTATAGCAATTGTAAAAAAGTAATCTATATATATAAAACCCTAATATGCAAATAGACTGAACAGCAGAACAACCAAACAACAGAACAACCAGTTGTTATGACGTGCACTAACCACCAGGGGGTGTGCGTGAAACATGGCAGGTGTCAGCAGCAGGCAACAGAGCACAAAACATGGTGGGCATTGGCTGCAGCAGGATGGTGGAGCAGGTGAGCGTGGGCGCCAAATCCAGGCGGGGTGCTGGTTGATATCATTGGGGCGAGCCTCTGGTGGTTACTGAAAATTCTTTGCTCCCATGCATCACAGTCCCGCCCGGTGCTCACACCTGCTGCCAGCACCAGAGCAGCTGCTTGCACCCACTGAGGGCTTCTCCACCTCCCCCTGCTCCTGAGGGGCAATCAGGGCAGCAGCTGCCACTCACACCCACTGACATTGCTGGGACCACTCGCACCTGCTACTGGTGCTGGCCCCAATTGCTCCACACCATCAGTGGGTGCGAGCAGGGTCGGCACCGTCACTGCATGTAAGCAGCAGTGGCAGGAGTGGGATTACTGGCAGAGAGGGGACCAGGGGCCACGGCGGGAGGGGATGGGTGGGGACATGGAGGATGGGCCAAGACCCGCCCCTGTGCCCACCGCAGCCTCATGGCCCACAGTTCCTTTTAAGGTGCACAAATTTGTGCACTGGGCTCCTAGTAATAAAATAAAAAGTAACATTGTCACTTAGCTTTGGGAGATGCTGTTCTTTTCTGAAAGAGGAATTTTAAATATTCAGGAGTTCAGGTCCAGTTTTCTCTTGCAGTATCAACAGCAGCAGCAAGGTCTGAGTCCTCCTCCAGCAGCACCTGCTTTATCCATGTGTGATGGATTCAAGACTTGATTCCTATGAACTTTAGAGAAGAGTTGTTGTCAACAGGATGTCATATGGACCAGTCCATTGCTTGGCTAACTGCTGTCAGGACCTTGAGTCTAATAGGTCTTGAGTAAGACTGAATCTCCCAGCTAGAATGGGTTTAAGGGTTTGGCAGACAGGTAGATAGACCTCCAGTTAGTAAACATGTGCAAAATTGTTAGTGCTTGCCCTAAATGTTGTACATATTGTTGATTTTCTTTTTAATTCTCACTCAAGGAAGTGTTTTTAAATTAATTTTTAGAAAAAAGTATCAATGTGAGAAAGGAACATCAATCGATTGCCTCCCACATGTGCCCTGAATGGGGATCAAACTCACAACCTAGGTTTGTGACCTAACCAGGAATCAAACCTGCAACCTTTTGGTGTATGGGATGATGCTCCTAACAACTGAGCCACCCAGCCAGGGCTTGTTAGATTTTTTATTTGTGTTATAAATCTAAAAGGGATGTTCCTAAAACAGAAACTCTGATGGGTCTCCCATAAAGGCTTAATTTCAGACTGCTTTGGGACACTACTTTAATCTAGAGTAAGGCAATAGCGGGTGTCTGGGCCCATTTAAAATATATTTTCTGGAATATATTCACTAGGGTCTTCTTTATTGCGTGGTTCATTTTCCCTAGATTAGGGTGTCTAAGATGCATGTAGTTTCTATTGAATCTGTACTGCCTGTCTTATCTTCTGGGAGATTTCTAAAGTGAATAATGGTCCATTGTTACTTTGAATGCTATAGGAGAGTTCAAACATAAGGATTGTCATTATTTGTTGTTGTTGTTGTTAATCCTCACATGAGAATATTTTCCCATCGATTTTTAGAGAGAGTGGAAGGGAGGGAGAGAAATAAAGATAGAAAGGGAAAGAGAGAAACATTGATGTGAAAGAGACACATCAATTGGTTGCCTCCTGCATGTGCCCCAACAGTAGCCAGGGATTGAACCTGCAACCCAGGTATGTACCCTTCACTAGCAATAGAACCTGTGATCCTTTGGTGCTAGGGCCAATGCTCTAACTACTTACCAAAACTGGATTATTTTATTTTTCCATTTTTTAAATTAAGGTATTATATGTGTACATATTTTACCATTGCCCTCCCCACCCCACTCCCATACATGCCCTCACCCCCCAGAGTTTTGTGTCCATTGGTTATGCTTATATGTATGCATACAAGTCCTTCGGTTGATCTCTTATCTCCCCCACCTCTCCCTAACCTTCCCACTGTAATTTGACAGTCTATTTGATGCTTTACTGTCTCTGTATCTATCTTTTTGTTCGACGGTTTATAATTTTCTTTATTATCTATAAATGAGTGAGATCATGTGGTATTTTTCTTTCATTGACTGGCTTATTTCACTTAGCATAATGTTCTCCAATTCCATCCAGGTTGCTGCAAATGGTAAGAATTCCTTCTTTTTTATGGCAGCATAGTATTCCATTGTGTAGATGTACCATAGTTTTCTGATCCAGTCATCTGCTGACGGACACCTAAGCTGTTCCCAAATCTTAGCTATTGTAAATTGTGTTGCTATGAACATAGGGGTGCATATATCCTTTCTTATTGGTGTTTCCAGTTTCTTAGGATATATTCCTAGGAGTGGGATTACTGGGTCAAATGGGAGTTCCATTTTTAGTTTTTTGAGGAAACTCCATACTGTTCTCCACAGTGGCTGCACCAGTCTACATTCCCAACAGCAGTGCATGAGGATTCTTTTTTCTCCGCATCCTCGCCAACACTTCGCGTTTGTTGATTTGTTGATGATAGCCATTCTGGCAGGTGTGAGATGGTAATGCATTGTCGTTTTGATTTGCATCTCTCGGATAATTAGTGACCTTGAGCATGTTTTCATGTGTCTCTTGGCTTTCCTTCTGTCTTCTTTTGAAAAGATTCTATTTAGGTCCATTGCCCATTTTTTTATTGGATCATTTATCTTCCTTTTATTAAGTTGTATAAGCCGCCTGTAGATGTTGGAGTTTAAACCTTTATCAGTGATAACACTTGCAAATACGTTCTCCCATGCAGTGGGCTTTCTTGTTGTTTTGTTGATAGTTTCTTTTGCTGTAAAAAAGCTTTTTATTTTGATGTAGTCCCATTTGTTTATTTTCTCTTTAGCTTCCATTGCCCTAGGGGCAGTATCAGTGAAGAAGTTCTTTCAGCATATGTCTGAGATTTTGCTGCCTGTGGATTTCTCTAGTATTTTTATGATTTCCTGTCTTATGTTTAAGTCCTGTATCCATTTTGAGTTTATTTTTGTGTATGGTGTAAGCTAGTGATCTAGTTTCATTTTTTTGCATGTATCTGTCCAATTTTCCCAACATCATTTATTGAAGAGACTGTCTTGACTCCATTGTATGTTCATGCCTCCTTTGTCAAATATTAATTGAGCATAGTGGTTTGGGTTGATATCTGGATTCTCTATTCTATTCCATTGATCAATATGTCTGTTCTTCTGCCAGTACCATACTGTTCTGAGAACTGTGGCTTGGTAATACAGTTTGAAATCTGGTATTGAGATCCCTCCTACTTTATTCTTCTTTGTCAGGATTGCTGCAGCTATTCGGGGTCATTTTTTATTTCAGATGAATTTTTGGAGAGTTCTTTCTAGGTCTATGAAATATGCCATTGGTATTTTGATGGGGAGTGCATTGAATCTATAAATTGCTTTGGGTAGTATGGACATTTTAATGATGCTGATTCTACCAATCCATGAACCTGGTATGTTCTTCCATCTGTTTATGTTTTCCTCTATCTCTTTTTTTCAGTGTCCTGTAGTTTTCTGTGTATAGGTCTTTTACCTCCTTAGTTAAGCTTATTCCTAGGTATCTTAATTTTTTTGGTGTAATGGTAAATGGGATTGTTTTTTTAGTCTCTCTTCCTGTAAGTTTACTATTGGTGTATAGAAAGGCCATAGATTTCTTGGCATTAATTTTGTATCCTGCTACATTGCCGAATTCATTTATTAAGTCTATTAGTTTTTTTTTGTTTTTTGTTTTAAATATATTTTATTGATTTTTTACAGAGAGGAAGAGAGAGGGATAGAGAGTTAGAAACAACGATGAAAGACAAACATCGATCAGCTGCCTCTTGCACACCTCATACTGGGGATGTGCCTGCAACCAAGGTATATGTCCTTGACCAGAATCGAACCTGGGACCTTTCAGTCTGCAGGCCAACGCTCTATCCACTGAGCAAAACCAGTTTTGGCTAGTCTATTGGTTTTTTAATGGAGTCTTTCTGGTTTTTTATGTACAATATCATGTCATCTGCAAATAAGGACAGCTTAACTTCTTCTTTTTCAATTTGGATGCCTTTTATTTCTTCTTCTTGTCTAAATGCAATTGCTAATACTTCCAGTACTATGTCAAACAGGAATGGTGAGAGTGGGCATCCCTGTCTTATTCCTGTTCTTAGGGGAAATGGTTTTAGTTTTTGTCCATTGAGTATGATGTTTGCTGTGGGATTATCATGTATAGCTTTTATTATGTTGAGGTATGAGCCTTCTATTCCCACCTTGCTGAGAGTTTTTATCAAGAAAGGGTGTTGGATTTTGTCAAATGCTTTTTCTGCATCAATTGATATGACTATGTGATTTTTATCTCTCAGTTTATGTGAGGTATCATATTTATTGATTTGCGGATATTGTAACATCCTTGCATTCCTGGGATAAATCCTACTTGGTCATGGTGTATGATCTTTCTGATGTACTTCTGGAGCTGATTTGCTAGAATTTTGTTGAGGATTTTGGCATCTATGTTCATGAAGGATATTGGCCTGTAATTCTCTTTCATTGTGTTGTCTTTGTCTGATTTTGTTATTAGGATGATGCTGGCTTCATAGAAGGAGCTTGGGAGTGTTCCCTCCTCTTGAAATTTTTGGAATAGTCTGAAGAGGATAGGTTTTAGTTCTTCCTTGAATGTTTGGTAAAACTCTCCTGTGAATCCATCTGGCCCTGGGCTTTTGTTTGGCTCAAGCTTTTTGATGACTGCTTCAATTTCTTCCATAGTTACTGGCCTATTGAACTGTTTAGATTCTTCCTGATTGAGTTTTGGAAGGTTATATTTTTCTAGGAATATGTCCATTTCCTCCAGGTTGTCCAGTTTGTTGGAATAGAGTTGTTCGTAGTATTTTGTAACAATCCTTTGTATTTCGGTTGGGTCTGTTGTTATTACACCTCTTTCATTTCTGATTTTGTTTATTTGGGTCCTCTCTCTTTGCTTCTTGGTGAGCCTGGCTAGAGGTTCATCAATCTTGTTTATACTTTCCAAGAACCAGCTCTTGGTTTTGTCGATCTTTTGTATTGTTTCTTTGGTCTCTATGTCATTTATCTCCGCTCTGATCTTTATTATTTCCTTCCTTCTGCTTACACTGGGCTTTTCTTGTTGCTCTCTTTCTAACTCTTTGAGTTGTAGGGTTAGGTAATTTAGTACCATTGTTTTTTGTTTTTTGCAGTAGTTTTGTAGAGCTATGAACTTCCCTCTCAAGACTGCTTTCGCTGTGTCCCACAGATTTTGGATTGTTGTGTTTTCATTGTCATTTGTTGCCATGATGTTTTTTATTTCTTCCTTGATCTCTCTGGTGACCCAGTCCTTGTTTAATACCATGCTGTTTATTCTCCATGTGTTTGATTTCTTTGGATTGTTTTTATTGTAGTTGATTTCCAGTTTTATACCACTGTGATCTGAGAAGATGCTTGATATGATTTCTATCTTCTTGAATTTGGAGAGACTTTACCTATGTCCCAACATATGGTCTATCTTTGAAAATGACCCATGTGCACTTGAGAAGGATGTATATTCTGTGGCTTTGGGGTGAAATGTTCTGAAGATGTCAATTCCATCTGGTCTAGTGAATCATTTAGGATTGATGTTTCTTTGCTGACTTTTTGTTTAGAGGATTTGTCCAATGGTGATAGTGGGGTATTAAAGTCTCCTACTAAGATTGTATTGCTATTAATCTCTCCCTTGATATCCTCCAGGAGTTTTTTTATGTATTTGGGTGCTCCTGTATTGGGTGCGTATATGTTTACCAGTTATTTCTTCTTGTTGGATTGCTCCCTTTAGTATTATGAAGTGGCCTTCCTTATCTCGTGTTATGTCCATCACTTTGAGGTCTAATTTGTCAGATATAAGTATTGCTACCCCAGTTTTGTTTTCATTTCCATTCGCTTGGAAAACCTTTTTCCATCCCTTCACCCTCAGTCTGTGTGCGTCTTTTTTTCTGAGGTGGGTTTCTTGTAGACAGCAGATATATGGGTCTTGTTTTCTTATCAAATCTGTTACTGTATGTCTTTTGATTGGGGCATTTAATCCATTTACATTTAAAGTTATTATTGACAGGTACTTATTTGTCGCCATTTTTATTCTATACCCCTGTGTTCCTTCTTCACTTCCTATTTCTTCTTCTTCTTCTTCTTCTTCTTCTTCTTCTTCTTCTTCTTCTTCTTCTTCTTCTTCTTCTTCTTCTTCTTCTTTTCTTCCTCTTCTTCTTCTTCTTCTTCTTCTTCTTCTTCTTCTTCTTCTTCTTCTTCTTCTTCTTCTTCTTCTTCTTCTTCTTCTTTTTACAGCAGACCCTTTAGCATTTCTTGCATTGCTGGTTTGGTGGTGATAAATTCTCTTAGTCCTTTTTTAGTCTGTGAAGCTCCTGATTTCACCTTCAATTTTGATTGATAGCCTTGCTGGGTACAGTATTCTTGGATTCAGACCCTTCCTTTGCATGACTTTGTATATTTCATTCCATTCCCTTCTGGCCTGATGAGTTTCTGTTGAGAAATCAGTTGCTAGTCTGATGGGGTTTCCTTTGTATGTAACTTTCTGTCTCTCTCTGGCCACTTTTAAGATTCTTACTTTGTTGTTGGTGTTTGCTAATTTAATTATAATGTGCCTTAGCATCAGTCTTTTGGGGTTCATTTTGCTTGGGACTCTGTGAGCTTCTTGGATTTGTGTGGGTTTTTTCTTCCCTATATCAGGAAAGTTTTCTGTCATTATTTCTTCAAACAGGTTTTCTATTCCTTTCTCAGTTTCCTTTCCTTCTGGACCTCCTATTATGCGGATGTTGTTTTGTTTTGTGTTGTCCTAAAGTTCCCTTAGGCTTTCCTCCTGCTTTTTAATTTTTTTTCCTAGAAGCTGCTCTACTTGGGTATTTTTTTCCATCTTGTCTTCTAGCTCACTAATGCATTCTTCTGCTTCGTCTAGTCTACTCTTGATGCTTTTTATTGAGTTCTTTACAGCAGCGATGTCATTTTTCATTTCTTCTTGGTTCTTCTTCATTTCCTCTTGGTTCTTACTCATATTGTCGAATTTGTCTTCCATCCTTTTCAGCCACCTTATGACCATTTCTCTGAATTCTTTCTCTGATAGGTTGTTTTCCTCTAATTCGTTTACTTCCTTTTCTGGTGATGCCTGCTTTTCTTTCCTAGGGGGGCTATTTCTTTGTCTCCCCATGGTCTCTTTTCTCTGGATGTCTGGTTATATAGTTCTCTCTCTCTGGCATTGATTTAAAGGTACAAAATACAACACAACCAGGTACAACACACAAGGCACTGAACAGAATTGTATTCACGATATTAATAACCTCCAATAAAGGTAACCACCAG
This sequence comes from Ia io, assembly GCA_025583905.1. Lineage (NCBI taxonomy): Eukaryota > Metazoa > Chordata > Mammalia > Chiroptera > Vespertilionidae > Ia > Ia io. The sequence goes on along the minus strand of JAJQQW010000003.1, from coordinate 2,149,920 downwards.
GCAAAGGCAAATTAGGGGATAGGAGTGGAAGAGGGAGAGTAAAAAGAAAGAGAAAAAGAAAAAAAAAAGAGTGTCAAAATAAAATTTGGAAAAGGAGAAAAAAAATAAGAGAGACTAGAATGAGACTAAGAGAGAAAAGAGGGACAAACTATATATATGGGGAGAAAACTCCAATAGAACAACCACTAATCACAGCAAATGCCAGCAACAAGTAACTGGAGATTAATACAACCTACAACACCAACTAATATCCAGTGAGGCAAGGGAAAACAGAAGTAAAAAAGAAACAAAAACACAGCAAAGAAACAAAAAAAAGAATAAGCAAAACAATCTCACAAAATAGCATAAATATTCGATATAATCCACATTCAAGCAAACAACAACAAAAGGACATAGAGAAAAACTATATATATATATATATATATATATATATATATATATATATATATATATATATATATATAATAGTAGACAGCGAAGAGAGAGGTGTGTATGGACTTGGAGCAGGGGATTGGAAATTATATATATAAGTTGGGTGAAATTTTAGCAGGGGGTAAACAGAAAGAATAGGGAAAATCTAGAGCAGCAAAGGGTTAAGATAAACAGGACACCAAAAGGGGGAAGGTTAGGAAGAGAGTGATGGCATAAAGGTAGAGTTGAGATAGAATAAAACGATGGTGAAGGAAAGATGAAAATAGACTGTAGAACACTAATCCTGAAGTAAAATAAAGAGAAAATAAAATGACACTAAAAAAAATTTTTAAAAAATCAAATTAAAAAGGGTAAAATAATAGTAGTAATAATGCTGATTGGAAATAAAAATGTAATAATTAAAAAGGTAAAATCAAGTGAGGAAAAAAGAAAAAAATAGTTTCTTAAGTGAATGATGCAAAAACTGAAAATAAAAATATATCCTACCTAATAATAGAGTAATATGCAAATTGACCGCACCTTCGCTATGCCTAAGCCACGCCCACCAGCCAATCAGGAGGAAATATGCAAATAACCCAACCAAGATGGCTACAGCCACTGAGAGCAGGAGGGTTTCCGCGGTAACAAAAGAAGCCAAGCTTTCCGCGCCTCCTATTGCCGGCCTAAGCCTCCACTCAAGGTTACAAAGTTTCAATTATAGAAGGTGAATTAACTCCAACAGAAATCACTGCCAGCCGCGGAGCAAGCAGCAGGCTTGGCTTTGCTCCAGGCTACAAAGTTTCAATTGTAGAAGGTAAATAAATTCCAGATACCAGGGCCTCCTCTTGGGTCACCAGGGGGCGTGGCCTGCCTGCAAACCACCACAGGCCCCTCACTCTGGCCGCCCCACACCCCAAGGGAACCCCCACCCTTCAGGGCAAACCAGTCAGCCCTCACCCATGCACCAGGCCTCTATCCTATCTAATAAAAGAGTAATATGCAGATTGACCATCACTGAAACACACAATATAGCTGCCCCCATGTGGTCAAAGATCCTGCCCCCATGTGGACACAAGATGGTCACAAGATGGCCAGCAGGGGAGGGCAGTTGGGAGGCACCAGGCTTGCAAGGGAGGGTAGTTGGAGGCGATCAACCCTGCAGGGGAGGGCAGTTAGGGGTGACCAGGCTGGCAGAGGAGGGAAGTTGGGGGCAAATAGGCTGGCTGGGGAGCAGTTAGGCATCAATCAGGCTGGCAGCGGAGTGGTTAGGGGGTGATCAGGTTGGCAGGCAGAAGCAGTGAGGGGCAAATCAGGAAGGCAGGCAGGTGATCAGTTGGGATCCAGCAGTCCTGGATTGTGAGAGGGATGTCCAACTGCCCGTTTAGGCCCGATCCGTGATCGGGCCTAAACGGGCAGTTGGACACCCCTCGAGGGGTCCCAGATTGGAGAGGGTGCAGGCTGGGCTGAAGGACATGCTCCTCCTCTGTGCACGAATTTCATGCACCGGGCCTCTAATATATATATAAAAATAAAAAAAATTTAAAATAAAAATAAAATGTATAGTAGTGAAGGTCATTCACTTCGTCTGTTCTTCTGTTCGACATGCCTGTTTCCTGGTCCGGACAGTATTGCAGTTCCTTGCGTTTCACTGCTCCTCAGTGTTGTAATCCAGTCCTGATTTTCAAGCAGGTGGTGTCTTAATTCCTGGTAATCCTTTATTTTTTATTACTCTGGGGTCAATTTGTGTTTCAGCCTCTGGGTGGCAGTATTTCTGGGTTGACTTTCAGGACTCTAAGGCCTCTCTAGGTTTTTGTTTCTGTGGCATTCAATACAGGTTTGCAGAGGCTGGCCGGCAAGTTCAAGCAGACTGCACACCCCTGAAACTCCCAGGCTATCCCTCCATGTCAGATCAAAATGGGTTGCTCTTTAGAGATACCCCCTGTTAGCAGCTCTAAGGACCCCCTTCCACAATCAAGGATCACACCGGCCCCAACAGCCGCGGACTTCTCCAGGGACAGACCTCCCCGGTCCTCCAGCTCCCGCAGTGCACACACATTTTTCTCTCCCACCGGGACCAGAAACCTCATGCTATCCCCAGCAAAATCTGACCTTTCTGTGGTGGAGTGAAGAGCTTCTTTGATTCCAAGCATTTGCGCCACCTGGGACCGGTGTTCTGGGTCTCACAGCTGTTCGGCTATTGCCACAGTTGTGGATTTTCAGGCCTCCGACAAGATCCACTCTTCCTTTCAAGATGGCGAGATTTCCCCCTCCGAGCCCGTAGCTCCGGGAGGGGACCCAGCCGCTGTGGGGGCTGCCCTGTCAGGGGAACCCTGTCCAGCAGTCCCCCACCTTCTCCTGGAGTTCAGTTTTCCCTTAGCTTGCTAACAAACACTCCTAGTGTGACCCTCAGCTGTTCTTTCTTTCTGCTCTGGGACAAGGCGTGGAACACGTCTGCCTATTCTGCCACCATTTTCTTCCTCCTGGATTATTTTATTGAGTAGAAGTTTTGCTACTTCAGTTGCCTTCTCATTTCTACTGGGGTATGTCTACCCACCTGGAAAAGGGATCTACAAAGACTAATAAAAATGTAAAGTTTCCTATAGTTTTAAGTCAACTTGTGTAAAGTCAACTTGCCAGTCTTCAAATTGGCATATCTCTTTATATTGTACTCCTGTTGGCTCTCTCTTAGGATTGTTTTTTGTGCTTAACTGATAGGTTCGGATAATCTTCTGAATGGTCTTTGAAAATGATAGCTCTTCAAATGTGGTCTAATGAGGTCTGTTAAAGCATCTCTCCCACAATGGGTCTCTTCATATAGTTATTTGAGGTTGGGATATACTAGAGCTTCAGAGAGTAAGATCAAATATGTGTTGATCTTCCATATAGAATTAGGGTCAGTGTTGTAGAATCCCCATTAATGGGCCCGTTCCTAAACTCATTCTGTTTAATGGGGTTTAAATTTTGACAAGACAGGTGGGGAATTAAAGCCTATAGAAGTGGTGGCCCTCAGGCTGCTTGTGCTGTTACTTTAGCTTAGTTTCCCTGGCTTGTTTGGGAACCATCCTTCTGCTGTCCTAGGCAATGAATTATGGCAATTTGGTTTAGTAGATTCACTGTCTCTAGCAATTTTAAAATCTCTTTTGCATGTTTGATATCCTCATTCCTGAGGTTAAGAACCCTCTTTCTTTCCATATTGACCCATTGGCATGAATTATAATGAAAGCATATTTAAAGTCAATGTAGATTCTGAAAATGGCGACTGACAGGAAGGCTCATGCAGCGTCATAGGAACTGATAGACCCACCCCTCACACAGGACCACAGCGCCACTACAGGAATTTGAGCCTGGGCACGCGCAGACACTGTGAATCTGTTCCCCACAATGCAATTGGGCGAACAAACCCCACACCCACACAGGGTAGCAGTGCCACCTGATTTCGATTATGGGCAAGTGCACACAGAAGTCTGTTTTCCACAGCACAGGAGTGGACCTCCTACTGACACAATGCTACTGTGCAACCTGGTCCCCCAAGCAGACGGGGGAACCTGATTTTCTACACGAGGCAACACTAAGCACCAGTGACTTGACTCTGTTTCTCAATGCATGCGCCTGGGATCCCAGATTCCCAGTGGATTCACACTAAGAGCCAGTGACTCCAATTCTTGGTGCATGCACACACAGGGACCCTGATTCTCGGCACAAGGCCTCACCAAGCAACAGAGACTCTGATACATGATTCTTGGTGCAGGCACAGGGGAACCCTGACTCCTGGCATGTGCTAGGGGACTCTGATTTTTGGCAAATGCCATCCCGGTCTCTGTTTTAGTGTGGTGCAGGTGGGGTCCCTGATTCTAGGTGCACACACGAGGCCACACTGAGTGCCAGTGACTCTGATCCTGTGTGAGTGTGGCTCCCACCAACCCATGGCAGTCACATATCTTGGTGTTGGAGCTCTTTAGTGACACTCGGGTGGTTCAAAGCTCCCACTGCACATGACCCAGGCCCATGCAACTCAACATTTGAAGCTTCTGGTGATAATCAGAATGGGGAGATAACACAATCCCCAGAGGAAAGAAAATGAGAAGTCACCAAGAAAAGAAATAAGTGAAACAGAAGCATGCAACATGACAGAAAAATGATTCTGAGTAATGGTCGTACAATTCGTAAACTGCATGGATGAGAAAATCAACAACCTATGCAAAAATCAGGAAGAAATCGAAAGTGATATAGCTATAATTAAAAACACCATGGAAGGTTTCAACAATAGACTAGAAGAAGCAGAGGACCAAATTAGTGAGTTAGAAGATAAGGTAGAGAAACAAGCTCAATATGAACAGCAACTGGAGAAAAAAAATAAACAGAAGGAGGAGAGCCTAAGGGAGCTTTGAGACAACACGAAACAAAGTAACATACGTATAATAGGGCTGCCAGAAGGACAAAAAGAGCAGCAAGGATTAGAAAATCTACTTGAAGAAATAATGACAGAAAACTTCCCGGATATGGGGAAGAAAAAAGATACACAAATACAGATAGTCCAAGCAAAATGATTCCCAAAAGACCCACACCAAGACATGTCATAATTACAATGGCAAATGTTAATGACAAAGAGAGAATCTTAAAGGCTGCAAGAGAGAGACAGAGAGTTACCTACTTAGGATCCTCCATCAGATTATCAAATGATTTCTCAACAGAAACACATCAAGCTACAAAGGAATGGAAGGATGTATTCAAAGTGATGCAAAGCAAAGGATTTAATCCAAAAATACTCTATCCAGAAAAACTATCAATCAAAATTGAAGGGTAAATCAGGAGCTTTGCAGACAAAAAAAAAAAGGCTAAGGGAATTTATAACTATCAAGCCAGCAATGCAAGAAATGCTAAAGGGAATGCTGTAAAAAGAAGAAATAGAAAGGGAGGAAGGAACACAGGCATAAAATACAGAAATGGCTACAAACAAGTACTTATCAATAATAACATTAAATGTAAATGGATTAACTGCTCCAAACAAAAGACATCGAGTGAATGAATAGATAAGAAAACATGACCCATATATATGCTGTCTTCAGGAGACCCACCTCAGAACAAGGGACTCACACAGACTAAAAGTGAAGGGATGGAAAAATATCTATCAGGCAAATGGAAATAAAAAAAAAAAAGCTGTGGTAGCAATACTTATACCTGACAAAATAGACTTCAAAGTGAAGACCCTAACGAGAGACAATAAAGGCCACTTAAGAATTCTAAAGGTATCAATACAACAAGAGGATATAACTCTGGTAAACGTTTATGCACTCAATGCAGGAGCACACAAACACATAAAAAATACTTCTGGAACATATCAGGGGAGAGATTGACAGCACCACCATCATATTAAGAGACTTTAATACCCCAGTAACATCACTGGATAAATCCTCTAGACAAAAAATTAGCAAAGAAACATCAATCTTAAAAGACACATTAGATCAGATGGACTTAATTGACACCTTTAGAACATTCCACCCCACAACTACAGAATATACATTCTTCTCAAGCACACATGGGACATTTTCAAAGACCACCTATTGGGATACCAGCAAAGTCTCTCCAAATTCAAGAGGATTGAAATCATATCAAGCATCTTCTCAGATCACAATGGCATAAAATTAGAAATCAACTACAGTAAATACAGTCACAAAACTTCAAACATTTGGAGGCTGAATAGCACAACATTAAACAATGAGTGGGTTACCAAAGAGATCAAAGAATAAAAAAAGACATCCTGGAAACAAACGACAATGAAAACACAACAATTCAAAATCTATGGGACACAGTGAAAGCAGTCCTGAGAGGGAAGTTCATACCATTACAGACCTACCTCAAAAAAGCAAGAAAAACTTGTAATAATCCATCTAACTCTGCAACATGAAGAATTAGAAAGAGAGCAACAAGAAAAGCCAGTGTGATCAGAAGAAAGGAAATAGTAAAGATCAGAGCAGAAAAAATGACATAGAGACCAAAAAAACAAACAAAAACAAAACAAAACAAAAAACAAAAACAAAAAAAAAAACAACAACAAACAAACAATACAAAAGTTCAATGAAACCAAGAGCTGGTTCTTTGAAAGGATAAACAAGATTTGTGAAGCTCTAGACAGGCTCACCAACAAGCAAAGAGAGAGGACCCAAATAAACAAAATCAGAAACGAAAGAGGTGAAATAACAACAGACCCCACAGAAATATGAAGAATCGTAAAAAAAAAAAAAAAAAAAAATACTATGAGCAACTCTACTCCAACAAACTGGTCAACTTAGAAGAAATGGACATATTTCTAAAAAAATATGACCTTCCAAAACTCAACCAGAAGGAATCAAAAAATCTGAATAGGCTGATAACTATGGAGGAAATTGAAGTAGTAATAAATAAATAAATAAATAAATAAATAAATAAATAAATAACTTCCAACAAACAAAAGCCCTGGACTAGAAGGCTTCACAGGGGGTTTTATCATATATTCTAAGAAGAAATAAAACCTATCTTCCTCTGACTATTCAAAAAAGTTCAAGAGGAAGGAGCACTTCCAAGCTCTTTCTATGAAGCCAGCATTACCCTAATCCCAAAACCAGAAAAAGACAATAAAAAGAAAGAGAATTACAGGCCAATATCCCTCATGAACATAGATGCCAAAATCCTCAACAAAATTCTAGCAAATCGGATCCAGCATTACATTAGAAAGATCATACATCATCACCAAGTGGGATTTATCCTGGGGATGCAAGGATGGTACAACATCCGCAAATCAATAAATGTTGATTTATTGTTAAGGGTTTAATCGCCAATATTTACAAGTAACACCACATAAACAAACTGAGAGATAAAAACCATAGAATTATATCTATTGATGCAGAAAAAGCATTTGACAAAAGCCAACACCCTTTCTTGATAAAAACTCTCAGCAACATGGGAATAGAAGGAGCATACCTCAACATAATAAAAGCCATATATGACAAACCCACAGCAAACATCATACTCAATGGGCAAAAACTAAAACCATTTCCCCTAAGAACAAGAACAAGACAGGGATGCCCACTCTCACCACTCCTGTTCGACATCATACTAGAAGTACTAGCCATTGCAATCAGACAAGAAGAAGAACTAAAAGGCATCCAAATTGGAAAAGAAGAAGTAAAACTGTCATTCACGGATGACATGATTTTGTACATAGAAAACCCCAAAGACTCCATCAAAAACTACTAGTCTTAATAAATGAATTCGGCAATGTAGCAGGATACAAAATTAACACCCAGAAGTCTATGGTTTTTCTATACACAAATAATGAACTCAAAGAGAGAGAAGTTAAAAAAGAAATCCCATTTACCATTGCAACAAAAAATTTAAGATACCTAGGAATAAACTTAACAAAGGAGACAAAGGACCTGTACTCAGAAAATTTCAGGACGCTAAAAAAAGAGATAGAGGAAGACATGAACAAATGGAAGAATATACCATGTTCATGGATTGGTAGAATCAACATCATTAAAATGTCCATACTGCCCAAAGCACTCTATAAATTCAACGCAATCCCCATTAAAATACCAACAGCATATTTCACAGACCTAGAACAAATTCTCCAAAAAATTCATCTGGAATAAAAAAAGACCCTGAATAGCTGCAGCAATCTTGAGAAAGAAGAAGAATGTTGGAAGGATCACAATATCCGATATCAAGCTATACTACAAAGCCACTGTTCTCAAAACTGCCTGTTACTGGCACAAGAACAGACATATAGACCAGTGGAACAGAACAGAGAACCCAGAGATCGACACACGCCAGTATGCTCAATTAAATTTGACAAAGGAGGCAAGAGCATACAATGGAGACAAGACATTCTCTTCAATAAATGGTGTTGGGAAAACTGGACAAATACATGCAAAAAAATGAAACTGGACCACCAACTTACACCATACACAAAAATAAACTCAAAATAGATAAAGAGCTTAAATGTAAGATGGGAAACCATAAAAATCTTAGAAGAAGCCATAGGCAACAAAACAGCAGACATTTGTCGTAGCAATATCTTTACCGATACAGCCCTTAGGGCAATGGAAACTAAAGAGAAAATAAACAAATGGGACTACATCAAAATAAAAAGTTTCTGCACAGCAAAAGAAACCATCAACAAAACAACAAGAAAGCCCACTACATGGGAGAACATATTTGCCAATGTTATCTCCGATAAGGGTTTAATCTCCAACATTTACAAGGAACTCATACAACTTAACAAACGATAAACAATCCAATCAAAAAATGGGCAAAGGACCTAAATAGACATTTTTTTTGAAAGAGGACGTTCAGAAAGCCAAGAGACATATGAAAACATGCTCAAAGTCACTAATCATCCGAGAGATGCAAATCAAAACAATAATGAGGTACCATCTGACACCTGACAGAATGGCTATCATCAACAAATCAACAAATGACAAGTGCTGGCGAGGATGCGGAGAAAAAGGAACCCTCCTTCACTGCTGGTAGGAATGCAGACTGGTGCAGCCACTGTGGAGAACAGTATGGAGTTTCCTCAAAAAATTAAAAGTGGAACTGCCATTTGACCCAGTAATATCACTTCTAGGAATATATCCCAAGAAAATGGAAACATCAATCTGAAAGGATATATACACCCCTATGTTCATAGCAGCGCGATTTACAGTAACTAGATTTGGAAACAGCCTAAATGCCCATTAGTAGATGAATGGATTAGAAAACTGTTGTACATCTACACAATGGAATACTATGATGCTGTAAAAAAAAGAAGGAATTCTTACCATTTGCAACAGCATGGAGGATCTGGGGAGCATTATGCTAAGTGAAATAAGCCAGTCAGTGAAAGATAAATACCACATAATCTCACTCATTTATGGATAATAAAGAACATTACAAACTGTTGAACAAAAATAGACAGTGGCAAGAAGCATCAAACAGATTATCAAACCACAGCGGGAAGGTAGGGCAGGGTTAGGGAGTGTAAGAGATCAACCGAAGAACTTGTATGCATGCATATAAGCACACCAACAAACTCAAACACTGGGGGGAGGGGAGACGAGGGCAAGTGCCAGGGAGTATGGGAGGCCTGGGGGAGGTCAGTGGGGGAAAAAAAAAGAGAGACATATGTACTACTATTTGTAATACCTTAAACAATAAAATTTAAAAACAAAGTCAATATAGATGTTAAAATTCTTTTCCTGGGATAATTCTAAGGCTCTGTTGCGGGCTATCAGTTCAGCTTTGTATGCTGAAGTTAGGCTTCTATTACTTTGTCTATTGTCCATTGGATACCTGGCTCATTGTTGACCATTCTCTATAAAGTTGCTCCCATCTGTATATAATCCTCAGTAAGATTTTGTCAGCAGCTGGTCCAATAGATCCAGTCTTCTGGAATAAATTTGTCAGTGATTTCTAAGCAATCCTGTTGGAGATCTCAACTTCCTATGTGTCCGGGAGTAGGGTGGCCAGGTTTAAGGTAGTAGTGGTTATAAGGTAACATTTGGGTTGTATAATAAAATGGTCTGATATATATCTGTGTGTCCTGCCATCAGCCAATACACTCCTTTCTATTCTAATATCTTTAAAACTTGATGGCGGGGGGAGAGGTCAGTGGCAGGGTGTGGCGGGGGGGAGGAGGGAAAGGAGACTTGTGTAAACAATAAAAAATTAAAAAAAAAAACTTGATGTAGTACAAATACCATAGTGGATTGCCCCAGAGTGAATTTCTTTGTTTCCTGTAAGATGTCATATGTAGCTGTTATTGCCTGGAGGCATGGTGGCCATCCATTTGTTGTGTGATCTAGTTTGTTTGAGAGATAGACTATGGGTTGAGGGGTATTTCCCAGAGTCTGTGTTAGTACTCCAAGTCCAATTCCTCACTTTTCATGAATGTATACTTTGAAATGTTTTTTGTAAATTGGGTAATCCCAGTGCAGGAGCCAAAACTATGTTTTACTTCAAGGTGTAAAATGCCATCTGGCAGTCTTTTGTCCATGCTGGGATTCAGAATCTAGTCCTGTCAAAGAACTATATAATGGTTTCACTATAAGTGCAAAGTTTGGAATACAAATTCAGCCACAAGCAGCTGGGACCCCAGACTGGGCCCTCTGGGACTTGCCAAGATCCATGCTATCCCACCAGGATCACAAAAATCTGTGACCAAAAACACAGGTTTGACTGCCTGCAGCAACAAAGCTAAACTTGTAAGACAGGTGCTGGTGAAAAAGAAAGATGTTTATTCTGGTGCAACCACTTGGGAGAATGGTGGACTGCTATTTTATACCACTTCCTGCTCAAGCCTGTGGTTCTTATAGGGATAGGGAAGGAGAGTTTTTTGAATCCAATTACTTTGCTAGCTTTCAGTAGGTAGAGCCTTCCCATTCATATTTCTAGCTTTTGGTGTGCTTGGGCCCTGTCCATTCACATTTATAGCTTTTGGTGTGCTCAGTGCAAGAACTCACTGTGCCATATTGGCCAGTGGGGAAGATTCTCTGATGCTCCTTGTCTACAGCAAGAGTGAGGAACCTTTTATTCTGTCAAGGATATTGATAACATAATTTGTGGGCCATACAAAATTATCAACTTAAAAATCAGCCTGCTATATTTGGTCAAACACTTAATTAACTCACCCCTAATGCCTTGGCAGGGCCAGACAAAATGATTTTGTGGGTTTTATACCGCCCGCAGGCCAGACATTCTCTACCCCTGGTCTTTGGTAAAAAATGCATAGTGACTCACACTCTATAGAAACCATGATTAACCATGTATATAAAATATGGAATAGAGGAACCAAGATGGCAGCATAGGTAAACACCTATACTTTCTGCCTCTCACAACCACATCAAAATTACAACTAAAAGGCAGAACAACCACCACACAGAACCATGGGAAAGCTGGCTGAGTGGAAGTTCCACAACTAGAGAGGTGAAGAAAGCACATTGAGACTGATAGAAGGTGCAGAGGTGCAGAAAGTACTGGCACCTGGATGTTCTGCTCTTTTAATAGGGAGGGAGATACAAGCTCCTGCTTGCTCTGAACTCCAGTTCTGGGCAAGACTTTGGGGGACCCAGACACATATGGGGAGAAACTGGACTGTCTGGCATTGGGATAGGAACGCGAGGTGCTTGCAACGATCATTGTTCCTGCACAGGGGCATGGGATGAGGAGACCTGGGGACCTCTCAAGTGCAGGGCTGACTGGCAGCCATTGCTGTTTGCTCTGCCCTGGTGATTCCCAGAGACCCCTCCCCACCCAATTTACAACCCCAACCAAGCTGTGTGCATAGGCTTTTGCATATGAATGGCCTGTCCTTTTTCCTTCTAAGACCTGACAACCTGCAGCTGAGTCAGAGAGCTCCAGAGCTTCTAAAAGAAGGCCCAAGACCCGAAAAGAGCAGCCTGCCTTGCTTCACAGATGGGCCTTGTCTGGGCACTTCCAAACCCCATACAAAGAGGAGGAATCTGCAGATGTCTCTGTAGCTCCTGCTGGGCTTCCCCAGACAATGGCTGACCTTGCACCTCCTTGTAGATCCAAGAGCCAGTGTACCCAGTGATCAGTGTGAGACCATACCGGATTACAACTTTTCACATCCATAAGAGACACACTCAAGGAGCAAACTCAGTGAGCACCAAAGCCCCACTGAAGCAAGTCCTGCCCCATAAGGGTGTCTCCTGTGCAACAGATCTTCCAGTGTAGACACAGCTGGTCATCACAGCCAATTGGCCTGGAGGTCAATTCCTCCCAGTGATACCAACAGCAAGCAAGGGTTAACTACAACAAGACTGTGAAAACAGTCCACAAAGGGGTGCACCAAGAGCATCCATCTCAGGTGACTGGGGAGGCTGAGCCACTGGGCCCTATAGGACACCTACCACACCAGGCCACTCTATCAACTCAAGGAGACTGAGCAGCTACCCAGTACATAGAAACAAACACAGGGAAGCAGCCAAAATGTGGAGACAAAGTAACAAGTCAAAAATGAAAGAAATGGATGAAAGCAAAATACTGGATATAGAGTTCAAAACCACGATTATAAGGTTACACAAGAATCTTTTAGAAACTTCCGAGAAATTTAGTGACACCTTCAAGGATATGGAAAAGGACCAATCAGAAATTAAGCATACTCTGACTGAAATAAAGAATAATATACAGAGATTCAACAGCAGACTAGAGGATCCCAAGAATCAAGTCAAAGTTTTGAAATATGAAGAAGTAAAAAACACGCAACTGAAAAAGCAAAAAGAATCCAAAAATATGAAGATAGTGTAAGAAGCCTCTGGGACAACTTCAAGCGTACCAACATCCGAATTCTGGGGGTGCCAGAAGAAGAGAGAGAGCAAGATATTGAAAACCTATTAGAAGAAATAATGACAGAAAACTTCCCCTACCTGGTGAAAGAAATAGACTTACAAGTCCAGGAAGTGCAAGAACCCCAAACAAGAGGAATCCAAAGAGGACCACACCAAGACACATCATAATTAAAATGCCAAGAGCAAAAGACAAAGAGAGAATCTTAAAAGCAGCAAGAGCAAAACAGTTAGTTACCTACAAGGGAGTACCCATACGACTGTCAGCTGATTTCTCAACAGAATCTATGCAGGCCAGAAGGGAGTGGCAAGAAATATTCAAAATGATGAATAATAAGAACCTACAACCAAGATTACTCTACCCAGCAAAGCTATCATTTAGAATTGCAGGTCAGATAAAGAGCTTCACAGAAAAGAAAAAGCTAAAGGAGTTCATCATCACCAAACCAGTATTATATGAAATGCTGAAGGGTATTCTCTAAGAAGAGGAAGAAGAAAAAGGTAAAGATAAAAAATTATGAATAACAAAGTGACAACAAATACATATCTATCAAGTGAACCTAAAAATCAAATGAACAAAAAACCTGATGAACAGAACAAACTGGTGAATGTAATAGAATCAAGGGCATGGAAAGGGAGCAGACTGACAATTCTTGAGGGAAGGGGTTGTGGGGGTGCAGGAAGAGTGGACAAAGAGCTTACACCTGTGGACGAGGTCATTGTAGGGGGGAGGCCTGGAGTGGGGTGGGAACCAGGTGGAGGGGAGCTATGGGGGGAAAAAAGAGGAACATCTGTAATAATCTGAACAATAAAGATTAAAAAAAGAAATAACATTACAATAAAAATCTCTGTTCAGAAAATAAAATTATGGAATAATGATAGTTTTTAACAAAAATACTTGATAATAAATATAGCAAGTGCTCATAAAACTGACTTTTAAATATAATTTTAAATGAAAGCACACTTTTACCCTTTTATAAAAAAAATAACTCCTCCTCCAAGTTAAAGCTTTAATTATATATTTACAAGGAGGAAATATAATCCAGTTTTGTGAATAATGTGATTTTAAGTCAAACTCATAGAAATAAATATTACTATGAGCTGGTAATTGCCTGAGCTCCCACTATGTGCAAATATATTACCTATATTTCTGGGGCATTTTATGTTGGTTGTTATTTCCAAAACCAGTGTACTACTTTAGTTTAAAAAGTTTACCAAAAATGGAAACAAATGAGACATTTCTATAATTAGGCACCACTAACTTCAGCATCTGAATTTGTTTTCAAGCTAATCATGTGTTCTTCAAGCAGTGGCTTTGGTGGGGGGTGAGGAAGGTCTGTGGGTTATGGAAATTGTGGATATTGTGGAAAGAGAAATGCACAGAAAGACAGGTCAGAATTATACAAAATTAGAGATGGCAATGACATGAGTACCTCCTGGCATGTGTGTTTTTTTCCACCATGTCTCTGTCTGGTCTTTGTTTTCTCATCATTCCCACACAGCCTTGGATGTCTGTTTCTTACTTAAAGAAAAAGCCTGATTCAAGGGAAATTCTAGATGAAGCTTTCGTGTTCCAAGTACATGGCTAATACTTTTTGTCCCACCATCCTTTATTTCATGTTGAGTATTTCCTCTACATGAAAGTGTGGTTGAGAAGCTAGAAACAAACAAAATACTAAATGAGTGTACCTGCAAATGCTATATTCCTCAGGAATGATTTTAAATAATCCATTTTAACTTGATCTATAAAGCCATAACAATTTTAAAAGAAGTGAAAAGTTTTGTCAATATTCTTATTGATTTGAAATATCTAATTTCATTTTATTTTATATACTTGCTTGGTGAGCTGTTTTTGTTCCCTTTCCTTTTTATACTTTTTGGGTGATATGTATAGTTTCAAATTCACAATTGCCTCTTTTCTTTGATTTAATCATTCATTGTAGAATAGGTACTCTATAATTTCACCATTCACATCCAAGAGATGTAAGCACTTGTAATATTGATTGTAAAAATTTTTTTAAAATATTAAACCTTATTTAATTTCTTCAACTTAACCTGGGTTTTAGTCTAGCCTAAGATAGAAACCAGTTCTTCAAGGGTTTGAATTATTTGCAGTTAATATCTGTTCTTTAAATTTGATTGTACCCCGAGAGTCAGATAAATTTTTTAAAATATATTTTTATTTATTTCAGAGAGAAAGGGAGAAGGAGAGAAAGATAGAAACATCAACGATGAGAGAGAATCATTGATAACCTGCCTCCCACATGCCCCAGACTGGGGATTGAGACTGCAAGCCAGGCATGTGTCCTTGATCAGAATTGAACCTGGGACCCTTCCGTCTGCAGGCCGGTGCTCTTTCCACTGAGCCAGAATTGCTCTCTGTGGTAGGCCAAAGTTTCTAGGCTGGGGTGAGTCAGAGAAATTTTGATGTTAGTAATGGGAAAAATTTAGGGTAACATTTACTTAAAATTCTCAGCACACCATAATCAAGGAAGAAAACTTTTGTTTCTTTAGGGGAAATGTCTTCACTTCCTTTCCAAGTTACAGAGTTATGAGTAAAAGCACAGAATAATATTTCAATGTGGTTCAATTTGTGACTCTTGCTCATGTCTGCAGTTTTCTTTCCATGAATATTAAAATAACATTCTAAGAATTGTTTGTTGAAGATTATTTCTCTCTCACCAAGAACTACATATATACTCTCTATTTTAGCTTTGTCACCTATATTTTCCTCTCAATATTATCTTTTTGTGATAATGCTCAATAGTGTAGATGTTACACTTTGGTTGGGGATAAAGTGTTCTTTGAGTGAGGAGCAGAACAACAGTTGTATGTGGGACTCAGCTTAGGACTCATTTCTTCATGGAAACTTTGGCCTACGCAGTTAAACACATACTACAAAAAATGGATAACTTCATATGAATACAACAATATTAATACTTAAAGTGGTACTAATATAATAGATTAAGTCAGGACATAATTTTTAATGCAATAAATTTAGAAAAACAAAAGAATAAGAGATCATTTCTATTGAGAAGTGGTCATTGAAGGATAGGATTTTTAACCAAGCATTAAAAAAGAAAAGGAGCATTTCTCATTCACCAGAGAGAAGGAGTAGAAGGAACTTCTGGGCATAGAGTATAAAAATGCACGGCTTTAAAGGGATTTGAGTAAACTACAATGAGTCTGAGCATAGCTCAGTGATAGAGAGTGGTGTAGTTACAGTATGAGAGAAAGAGCCAGGCAAACCATGGAAGACTGAATACCAGGCTACTGAGTTTAGAACTCAGACAATGGAATAAACTTTAAGATTTTGTTAGAAAAGTGACATGATTTTTTAATTTTATTTTTCGTTAGTGCATCAGTTAGGAAATAGATGACACATTCAAATCAGGTTAATCTGAGAAAAGTTTATTCAAGGAATTTTTCAAAAGATGTTTGCAGAAATCAAAAGAAATACAGCATCTAGGATTTGAAACAGGCTAAAGGAAGTTTTACTAGCAATAGCTCTAATTGATATAATCTGGAAAAATTGCTGTAGAAAGAGGGCAATAAATAACCTGAATTCACTCTGCTAACCCTTTAAATTCCTATCAGTATTTCCCCATTAGTAAAAGCCAATAGAAAGCTAGAAGACAAAAACTGTTGATGTAGTCCACATATTTCAGCTTCCAGGGAGACTGATCAAATGTGCAGAAGGATGGAGAGTAGAATTGAAGGAACAAAGGGGGAAAATTCACCACAGGTTTAATTTTAAAAATACCTTGGGATGACAAGAAAATGAGGGCAGTTATATGAAAAAAATATATATATATGTATATATATATATCGTAGTAGTTCAGGCAAAAGTACTGAGTGTCTGAAAGAGAGCAGCATTAATAACAATGGAAGGAAAGAGAAGGATGTATGGCAATAATTAGCAATGCTTTGTATGTAGAAGGGAAAGAGAGGAACAAAGATGACTGATGGGTACTCTTTTATTTACCCAAAGTACAGGTAACAGAAGAAAGAGCTGATGTCTTTAAGGATAATAATGAGCTTAAGTGTGGGTAAGTAAAAAATGGACATTTGTTTCTGGGATTGAAAAAACAGTCCAGAGCTGGACAGTATACTTAAGCATACTTTACTTTGGAGTTGACAACTTAAGTGTGTGAATATTGCCCAGGGAAATAATTTAGAAGATGTAAATTAGACTAAGTATAGAATCTTAGGGAATATCAACCTATAAGAAGGCAGAGATAGGAACTGGTCAAAGAAGTGAAGAAATAGCCATCAGAAAGTATGGGAGGAGAGCAGACAGATGTCAAAGCAGGAGCCAAGGGGTGAGACAAATTTCAATGATGAATCTCATAACTTTTATATATATTTTACAATTAGAGATGGCTTGCAGAGTAAATTTAATCTTGTGTGTGTTTTTTCTAATGTAGAATTCTGGATAACTTTGAGAATTATAATTACTTTATATTTATATTTGAAGAATAAATAATTTAATTCCTTAAACAAGTTTATATCAAGCATATATTTTGCACTGACCTCTGAGATAAGCTATACTGTGAATATAAAACTGATATAGAATGTACTATTGCTCTTTAGGGGCTTATAATCTTACCAGAGGCTCAGTGCACAAAATTCGTGCACTTGAGTGGGTCCCTCAGCATGGCCTGTGCCCTCTCGCAGTCCGGGAGCCCTCGGGGGATGTCTGACTGCCGTGGGGGAAGGAGAGGCTCCCGCCACCATTGCTGTGCTCACCAGCCGTGAGCCAAGCTCAGGGCTTCTGGCTGAGCAGTGCTCCCCCTGCGAGAGCACACTGACCACCAGGGGGAAACTCCTGCATTGAGCGTCTCCCCCCTGGTGGTCAGTGCATGTCATAGCAACCAGTTGTTTCACCATTCGGTCTATTTGCATATTAGCCTTTTATTATATAGGATTGAAATTACTGAAACATAGCACAAGGTAATATGTGCAAAGATAAATTAAATACTTTAAAATAATAAAACATATGCCCTAGAGAATCTATTGTCAGAAAAAGGGAGAGACTAGTTTTACATGGAGATATAACAAAATATGCATCAGATCTCTAGCTCACAGTTCACTAGAATATATTAAGGCTAACTCAAAGAAATATTATTAACATTTATTTTGAATGACATGGGTATCTTTTTCAGTACAAAATTTGAAAAGCATGAGTTAATGGCAAGATTTCCTGTGATGAGTAAAATGTGGAGAAATCTGGACAGTGACACGCACATGGGGAGAACTTCATGTACAAATGGGAATTATGCAGCCAGAAGCCAAGAAACTATCAGAAGCTAGTTTAGAGCCTTCAGAGGAAACTGCCCAGTCAACATTTTGACCTCAGACTTTTAGCCTCCAGGATTGTGGTACATTAAATTTGTGTTGTTTAAGGTACTCAGTATGGTATTTTGTTATGGCAGCCCTAGCAAACCAATACACCATCTTATCTATGTTTAGGATTTGAATTACCATTATAAGCTTACTCTTTTCCAGGAAAGAGATTTGCAAAGTGTGTGCCTTTGACCATTGGTCACTGGTGAAATTCTACAAAGAAAGGTGTCATGGCCAAACACCTGAAGCTCTACAACACATTGCAAAAAACAGTATCTCAGGAATTCTATAGCCAAGAGCACAGAATTACTCCCATATGTGAACACAGGACACCTTTTCATTATAACATATATTGAGAGTTTTATTTGGGAACTAGTGGCCTGGTGCAAGAAATTCATGCACGGGGGGGGGGGGGGGGGCGGTTCCTCAGCCCGGCCTGCACCCTCTCCAATCTGGGAACCCTCGAAGGATGTCCTACTGCCAGTTTACAGGGATCAGGCCTAAACTGGCAGTTGGACATCCCTCTCACAATCTGGGACTGCTGGCTCCAGCCACTCACCTGCCTGCCTGCCTGCCTGATTGCCCCTAACCACTCTGCATGCCGGTCTGCTCACCCCTAACTGCTTCCCGCCACTGGCCTGCTCACCCCCAAATGCCCCCCCGCCAGCCTGATCACCCCCAACTGCCCCCCATGCCAGCCTTCTCACCCCCAACTGCTTCCCCTGCTGGCCTGCTCACCCCCACCTTCCCTCCCCACTGGCCTGCTTGCCCCCAACTGCCCCCTGCTGGCCTGCTCACTCCAAACTCTCCCCCCCCACTGTCCTGCTCACCCCCAACTGGCCCCCCTGCTGGTCTGCTTACCCCCAACGGCCCCACCCCCCACCAGCCTGATCACCCACAACTGCCGTCCCATCCTGGCCTGATCAACCCCTGGTGACCCAAGCTCCCAGCCCCTCCTTTTTTCTTTTTCTTATTTTTTTTTCAGCACTTCCTTGAGCGGAGGCCAGGGCCGGCTGGAAGCAGGTATCTGGGATTTATTTATCTTCTATAATTGAAACTTTGTAGCCTTGAGCAGAGGCCAGGGCCAGCCAGGGTGGGTGGGAAGCTTGGCTTCCTCCATCGCCGGGGCAACCCAAGCCTCCTGCTCGCTCCAGCTCCATGGCTGCCGCCATCTTGGTTGGGTTAATTTGCATACTCACTCCTGATTGGCTGGTGGGCGTGGCTTGTGGACATAGCAGAGGTATGGTCAATTTGCATGTTTCTCTTTTATTAGTGTAGATATGTAGCTCCACTGCAAGAAACCACAGCCTTTTAAAATTTTATTGCCTCTTAATATAAAGTAGTTGATGCCATAAATATGTAAATTGACATTAACTTTTAAATTTTATTTTATTGTTTAAAGTATTACAAATAGTAGTACATATGTCTACTTTTGGCCCCATTGACTTTCCCTTGGCCTCCCCTACCCTTATAAGCATAATCAATGGATGCAAGACACTGGGGGGGGGGCGGGGAGGTGAAGGCAATTGACATTATTTTTAAAATTTGTACAATTTAAAAACCCTTTGTGATAACTTATGTTTTTACAGTTCCTCAAATACATTTTGCTAATTGCTGCTCCAGCAACATCTTTTTCAAAAGTATTTATTTATTTATTTTTCTATTACAGTTAATACTCAATATTATTTTATAATATTTTCAGGTGTACAGCATAATGGTGTGAGTAGAGATATCTCAACAAACATGATTTAAAATGTGGCATACGGTATTCTAAAATATAGAATTACATTTTTTTGGATTTCCAAAAGCATAATAACATATATAAAAATATATGAATATTATTTTTTTACTAAAGCAAACCATGTTTATTAAATAACAATGGAAAATACTAAACATAAAAGGGTGAAAAACATCATGAACAAGTTTACTTCATAGAGTTAAACACTATTGTTATGTTGGTGTATAATGTAGTCCCCCCTTATCCATAGGGGATACATTCCAAGACTCCCATGGATGCCTGAAACCATGGATAGTACTTAACCATATGTGAACACAGGACACCTTTATAGACTATGTTTTCTTTTCCTATAAATACATACCTATGATAAAGTTCAATTTACAAATAAGGCACAGTAAGAGATTAACATCCATAACTAATAATAAAGTATAACAATTATAACAATATATTATATTAAAAGTTATGTAATGTGGTCTCTCTATCTGAAAATACCTTATTGTACTGTATTCACCTTTTCCTGCTTTTCTTTGGCATATCTGAATTGCCACCCTCAATACTCTTGGATTTTGGGGTACAGTATAGTTTCAGGTGTAGAACCCAGTGATTACACATTTATATAACTTACAAAATGATCATCCCAATAAATCTAGTACCATCTAACACCATAAATAGATCCTAATATATAAAAAGCCAGGGGCTGACATGACCTAAATGACCTCACGGATGACCAAACAGCAGGCTGCGTGGGGCGACCAGGCCAGCAGGGGAGTTAGTGACAGATGACTAAACAACTGAACAGCAGGCTGCATGGGGTGACCAGGCCAGCAGGAGGATGAGTGAGGGACAACCAAACAACTGAGCAGCAGGCTGCGTGGGGAAACCAGGCCAGCAGGGGGGTTAGTGAGGGACGACCAAACGACTCAACAGCAGGCTGCTCAGGGAGCAGTTGGGGGCAACCAGACCAGCAGGGGGGCAATGAGGGGCAACCAGGCCAGTGGGGGGGGCAGTAAGGGGCAATCAAGCCAGCAGGGGGGTGCAGTTAGGGGCAACTAGACCAGGGGGCAGTTGGGGGTGACCAGGGTGGCGGGGGGGGGGCAGTTGGGGACAACCAGGCCACCTTGGGGGGGCATTTAGGGGCAATCAGGCTGGCAGGCAGAGGCGGTTAGGGGTAATCACACTGGCGGGGGGGGGGCAGTTCGGGGTGATCAGGCAGGCAGGCAGGCAGGTGAGAAGTTAGGAACCAGCAGTCCCAGATTGAGAGAGGAATGTCCGATTGCCAGTTTAGGCCCGATCCTCATCCCCATGACTATTCTGTACCTGCTAATTAGTACTTCTTTTTCTAAAAATTCTTTATTGTTGAAAATATTACATATATCCTCTTTTTCTTCCATTGTCCTCTCCCAGCCCACCACCGCCCCCCAGCCTAGGCCTTCACCCCCCTATTGTCTGTGTTCATGGGTTATGCTTATATGCATACAAGTTCTTTGGTTGATCTCTTACCCTCCTACACCCTCCCCTCACCCATCCTCCCCTACCTTCCCCCTGAGGTTTGACAGCCT
Source organism: Ia io (assembly GCA_025583905.1). Classification (NCBI taxonomy): domain Eukaryota; kingdom Metazoa; phylum Chordata; class Mammalia; order Chiroptera; family Vespertilionidae; genus Ia; species Ia io. The sequence goes on along the minus strand of JAJQQW010000003.1, from coordinate 2,128,543 downwards.
GTTTGATGCTTCTATGTCTCTGGGTCTATTTTTGTTTATCAGTTTATGTTTGAGATTTTGCTGCCTATGGATTCTGCAATAGATTTCTGGGTGTTAATTTTGTATCCTGCTACGTTGTCAAATTCATTTATTAAATCTAGTAGTTTTTTGATAGAGTCTTTAAAGTTTTCTATGTACAATATCATTTCATCTGTGAATAATGACAGTTTTACTTTTTCCTTTCCAATTTGGATACCTTGTATTTCTTCTAGTCTGATCACTATGGCTAGCACTTCGAGTAATATGTCAAACAGGAGTGGTGAAAGTGGGCATCTCTGTCTTGTTCCTGTTCTTAGGGGAAATGGTTTTAGTTTTTGCCCATTGTATATGATGTTGGCTGTAGGTTTGTCATATAAGGCTTTTATTATTTTGAGGTATGATCCCTCTATCCTCACTTTGTTAAGAGATTTATTTCTTTTAATCAAAAATGGGTGTTGAATTTTGTCAAATGCTTTTTCTGCAACAATTGATATGATCGTGTAGTTTTTGTCTTTCAATTTATGTGATATATCATGTTTATTGATTTGTGGATATTGTACCATCCTTGCATCCCTGGAATAAACCCCACTTGGTCATGGTGCATGCATGATCTTTTTAATGTATTGCTTGATGCGATTTGCTAGTATTTTGTTGAGGATTTTATCATCTATGTTCATTAGGTATATTGGCCTGTAATTCTCTTTCTTTGTAGTGTCTTTATCTGGTTTTGGGATTAGGATAATGCTGGCTTCATAGAAAGAGCTTGGAAATGGTCCTTCCTCTTGAATTTTTTGGAATAGTCTGAGGAGTGTAGGTTTTGTTCTTCTTCAAATGTTTGTTAAAACTCCCTGGTGAAGCTGTCCAGACCACAGCTTCTGTTTGCTGGAAGTATTTTGATTACTGCTTCAATTTTATCAGTTATTATTTGCCTAATCCCGTTTTCTGATTCTTTCTGATTGAGTTTTGGAAGACTGCATTTTTCTAGGAATAAGTCAATTTCTCCTAGGTTGTCCAGTTTGTTGGAATAGAGTTTTTAGTAGTATTTTTTCAGCAAAACATTCTATTTTATTTTTATCTCAGCAAATGTTCTCATTTAGCACCTGACTGGTACCAAACCAAAGACCTCAGGCCTAAAAATGTGAGCTGAGGCCATCTGCAAACTTCCCGCTTGCAGGTCTCAATGCTTCTGAGCATCAGAGCACCTCTTCCTCTCTCAGGCCCATTAGTGAGGCTTAAATCATCTCAGGTGCACTAACAGTGCTTGCCACCACGTGGTGGGAAGGTCGTGACACTGCAACCTGCTGGGACAGGAAGCCAAGCTGAGCCTTTAAAGCAAAGTTCTTTTCTCAGGTGACAGATATCCAGACAGGGTCCTGATGATGCTTATTCGGCACATTCCTGGGTGCCTTGGCTGGAATGAAGAAAGGGCCATCCTTTCCCCAGTGGCAAGGGGAGGAGATACAAGCTGCTTTACACTTTTTAGATCTCAAACATCTAAGGAAGTCTTGTCTGAGTGAATGGGACAGTGAGTTCTGAGGTCAGTGATGATGGCCGACTTTGCAGCCTTTGCACAAAGGTTACTTTCCCAGGATCCATGAAAATACTGAGCCCACTAGGATATTTTGCTTATATGCAGTTTCCAACTGCCAGAGGAGTTCAGGACTGTCACACTTGGGACCTCCTCATTTCAGATGTGCTATTCAAAGCATGAAATAACAGGAAATAGTAGATTTTAGGGATCAAGGCTGCTCTTTTCATCCCTGTTGAGGGAATAGTTTCAGAGATGACTGGTATAGAGAACACTGAGCACTCTGCAGGGTACAAGTTGAAATTGCTTTCAGACCCAGACTTCTCCTCCTGTGAGGTGGGAGACTGGGTCCTCACACTTCCGAGGTGGTCCTCAGCTTTGGATCCAGCATTCTAGTTGTGGAGAGCTCCCTTTCTGGCCCCTCTGTGAGGCTAGTTGACCCAGCAAGCGTGGATCATGAGCAGCTGCAGGAGAATGAAGACGGGAGACATGATCAGGCAGAACCAGAGCTCCGGAGTCTGCTCCACCAGCTTCTGGCACAACATCTTGAACACAAACTTGCGGCTGAGAACCGTGAGGATCCAGAAGAGGTGGAGCATGGCCAGCCGCTTCTCTGCATCCTGGAAGAGACGCAGGGACACAATGGTGGTGAAGTAGGTGCTAAACCCTTCAGCAGCAAGAAAAGCATGAACACATTCCACCAGGAGAGGCCAGGGACCAGGCCGTGCACTCGCACACCAGCAGCACAGACAACACCAGCAGGTCCAGCAGGTGCACAAAGATCTCAAAGGTGGCGAAGCCCAGCCACTGCACCAGCTCCTGGAGTGAGAAGATCATGGTGCAGGAGGAGTGCAGCACAGGCCCAACCAAACATTTCACCCTCCTCTCCCTGCGGGCCTCACCAGCGCCTGCCATAGCCGAGGAGCAAAGGAGAAGCAATGAGCCACTCCACCTGTCCTGATCCTCCGCCCAGCAGGCGGAAGATCCTCCGACCTTAGCCAGGAACCCAGCACAAGCAGCCAGTGGACTCCCAGCTGGCTGGGTCACCATGTCCCTCCAGATGCAGCCCCAGAGCATCCAGTAGTATTTTTTTTGTTTTTTTTTACAATCCTTTGTATTTCTGTGACATCAGTGTTACTTCACCTCTTTAATTTCTGATTTTGTTTATTTGGGTCCTCTCTCTTTGCTTCTTGGTGAGCCTGGCTAGAGGTTCATAAATCTTGTTTATCCTTTCAAAGAACCAGCTCTTGGTTCTATTGATCTTTTGTATTATTTTCTTAGTCTCTATGTCATTTATTTCCACTCTGATTATTATTAATTCCTTCCTTCTTCTTGTTCTGGGCTTTTCTTGTTGCTCTCTTTCTAATTCTTTACATTGGTAGGGTTAGATAACTTATTACCAGTTTTTCTTTTTTTCTGAGGTAGGCCTGTAATGCTATGAACTTCCCTCTCATGATTGCTTTCACTATGTTCCATAGATTTGTATTGTAGTGTTTTCATTGCTATTTGTATAAAGGATGTTTTTTATTGCTTCTTTGATCATTTTTGTAACCCAGCCATCTACATTAATAAAAGAGAAACATGCAAATTGACAGTCCCTCCGCTATGCCCACCAGCCAATCAGAAGCAAGTATGCAAATTAACCCAACAAAGATGGCGGTGACTACAGAGCTGGAGCAAGCAGGAGGCTTGGGTTGCCCCCGGCTATGGAGGAAGCCAAGCTTCCCGCCGCCCTGGCCTCCACTCAAAGAGTGGCTGTGGGCCTATGTTTCTGGGGGGGCATGGCCAGCCTGAAAATGGCCCTCAGTCCCTTACCCAGGCTGGCCACACCCCCATGGGGTGAGGGTCCCTGCTGGGGGGCTTGGCCAGCCTGAAAACAGCCATCAGCCCTTCACCCAGGCTGGCCAGGCACCCCAGCAGACACCCACCCTGAAGGGGGTGTGGCAGCCTGAAAACAGCCCTCAGCCCCTCACCCAGGCTGGCCAGGCACCCCAGCAGGACTCCCCACCCTGAAGGGGGTGTTGTCAGCTTGAAAACAGCCCTCAGCCCCTCACCCAGGCTGGCCACACCCTCACCCCCATGGGGGCGTGGCATGCCTGCAAACCACCACAAGCCTCTCACCCAGGCCACCCCATGCCCCAAGGGAACCCCCACCCTGATCCACGACACCCTTAGGGCAAACCAGCCAGCCCCCACCTGTGCACCAGGCCTCTATCTATACTAATAAAAGGGTAATATGCTAATTAGATTGGGAGACCTTCTGGACATTCTTCTGGACCAAGCCATGGTGGCAGGGCCAAGGTAGAGGCAGTTAGAGGCCAACAGGGGAGGGCAGTTGTGGGTGATCAGGCCAGTGGGGGCAGCCATTGGGAGTGATCAGGCCAGCAGCGGGGGGCAGTTGGGGGTGAGCAGGACGGCATGCAGAGTGGTTAGGAGCAATCAGGCAGGCAGGTGAGTGGTTAGGAGCCAGCATTCCCGGATTGCGAGAGGGATGTCCAACTGTTGGTTTAGGCCTGATCCCTGTAAACCGGCAGTTGGACATCCTTTGAGGGGTCCCAGATTGGAGAGAGTGCAGGCCGAGCTAAGGGACACCCCTCCCTCTGTGCATGAAAATCGTGCACTGGGCCACTAGTTGTTTAATAGGATGTTATTTAGTCTCCAAGTGTGTGATTGTGTTTTTTTTTTGTTTGTTTTCATTGTAGTTGATTTCTAGTTTTATCACATTGTTATCTGAGAAGATGCTTGATATGATTTCAATCTTCTTGAATTTGTAGAGACTTAGCCTGTGTCCTAATATGTGGTCTACCTTTGCAAATATCCCATGTTTACTTTAGAGAAATGTTTATTCCATGGCTTTTGGATGAAATGTTCTGAATATATCTATTTAGTTCCATCTGATCTAGTGAGTCATTTAGGATTCCTGTTTCTTTGCTGCCTTTTGTCTAGAAGACTTATCCAGTGATTTCAATTAGATATAAAGACCCCTCTCTGATTGTATTGATATCAATCGCTCTTTTGATATCTTCCAGAAGTGTTTTAATGTATTTGGGTGCTCCTTTATTGGGTGCATCTATATTTACCAGAGTTGTATGTTCTTGTTTCATCGATCCCTGTAGTATTATGAAGTGGCCTTCCTTATCTCTTCCTATGGCCTTCACTTTGAGGTCTATTTTGTCAGATAACAGTGTTGCTACCTCAGCTTTTTTTTTTTTTTTTCCATGTTCCTAAAAATTTTATTCCATACATTAACTTTCAGTCTATGTAAGTCCTTTGTTCTGAGGTGGGTCTCTTGTAGACATCATATATATGGGTCATGTTTTCTTATCCATGAAACCACCCTATGTCTTTTGATTGAAGCATTTCATCCATTTATGTTAAAGGTTATTATTAATAGGTGCTTGCTTGTTGTCATTTTTATCCTTTATGTTTGTGTTTCTCTTTCTATTCCTATTTCTTATACCAGTCCCTTTAAGATTTCTTGCATTGCTGGTTTGGTGGTAGTAAACTCCTTTAGCCTGTTTTTCTTTTTTTTTTAATAAATCTTTATTGTTCGGATTATTACAGTTGCTCCTCTTTTTCCCCCCCATAGCTCCCCTCCACCCGGATCCCACCCCACCCTCTGCCCTTACCCCCCAACCCCACTGTCCTTGTCCAATTTTTGTCCAGTCCCTTCCCACACCCCCACAACCCCTTCCCCCGAGAATTGTTGGTCCACTCCCTTTCTCTGCCCCTGATTCTATTATATTCACCAGTTTATTATGTTCATCAGATTTTTTATTCACTTGATTTTTAGATTCACTTGTTGATAGATATGTATTCATTGTCACTTTTGTTCATTATTTTTATCTTTACCTTTTTCTTCTTCTTCCTCTTCTTAAAGAACACCCTTCAGAATTTCATATAATACTGGTTTGGTAGTGATGAACTCCTTTAGCTTTTTCTTATCTGTGAAGCTCTGAGTCTCAGTGTGCTTTTCTCTTTCCTGACAGTCCAGTTTCACCTCTTATGAGTCTGGGTCCCCAGAGTCTCGCCCGGAACTGGAGTTCAGCGCAGGCAGGAGCTTTTGTCTTCCTCCCGCTTGAGGAAGCCATCCGCACACTCAGTTGCCAGTCCTCTCCGCGTGCGCTTCTCAGTACCTCTGCCTCCTGTAGCTCCTCTGAGTCTCAGTGAGATTTTCTCTTTCCTTCTAGTTGTAGAATTTCTACTCAGCCAGCCTTCCTGTGGTTCTGGATGATTTTCATTTTGTCTTTTAGTTGTAGTTTTGAAATTGTTGTGCGAGGCAGCAGTTTAGGTGTTTACCTATGCTGCCATCTTGGTTTTTCCGCCATTGCCCATTTTTTAATTGGGTTGTTTATCTTCTTTTTGTTAAGTTGTATGAGTTCCCTGTAAATGTTGGAGATTAAACCCTTATCAGAGATTACATTGGCAAATATGTTCTCCCATGCAGTGGGCTTTCTTATTGTTTTCTTGATGGTTTCTTTTGCTCTACAAAAGCTTTTTATTTTGAAGTAGTCTCATTTATTTATTTTCTCTTTCATTTCCATTGCCCTAGGAGCAGTATCAGTGAAGAAATTGCTTCGGCATATGTCTGAGATTTTTCTGCCTGTGGATTCCTCTAATATTTTTATAGTTTCATGTCTTACATTAAAGCCCTTTATCCATTTTGAGTTTTTGTGTATGGTGTCAGTTGGTGGTCCAGTTTCAATTTTTTTGCAAGTATCTGTCCAATTTTTCTAACACCATTTATTGAAGAGACTGCCTTGACTCCATAGTATGTTCTTGCCTACTTTGTCAAATATTAATTGAGCATAGTGGTTTGAGTCAATTTCTGGGTTCTCTATTCTATTCCATTCATCTATATGTCTGTTCTTGTGACAGTACAAGGCAGTTTTGAGAACAGTGGCTTTGTAATACAGCTTGATATCTTGTATTGAAATCCCTCCTACTTTGTACTTCTTTCTCAGGATTGCTGCACCTATTTGGGGTCTTTTTTTATTCCATATGAATTTTTGGAGAGTTTGTTCTAGGTCTGTGAAATAAGCTATTGGTATTTTAATATGGAGTTCATCGAATTTATAGATTGCTTTGGGCAGTATGGACATTTTAATGATGTTGATTCTACCAATCCCTGAACACGGTATGCTCTTCCATCTATTTATGCCTTCCTCTATCTCTTTTTTCAGTGTCCTGTAGTTTTCTAAGTAGAGGTCTTTTACCTCCTTAGTTAAGTTTATTCCCAGGTATCTTAATTTTTTTTGGTGCAATGGTAAATGGGATTGTTTTCTTAGTCTCTCTTTCTGTAAGTTCACTGTTGGTGTATAGAAATACCATAGATTTCTTGGTGTTAATTTTGTATCCTGCTACATTGGCAAATTCATTTATTAAGTGTAATAATTTTTTGTTGGAGTCTTTAGGGTTTTCTATGTACAGTATCATGTCATCTGTGAATAATGATAATTTTATTTCTTCTTTCCCAATTTGGATGCCTTTTATTTCTTCTTCTTGTCTGATTGCTGTGGCAAGCACTTCCAGTACTATGTTGAACAGAAGTGGTGAAAGCAGGCATACCTGTCTTGTTCCTGTTCTTAGTGGAAATGGTGTTAGTTTTTGTCCATTGAGTATGATGTTGACTGTAGATTTGTCATATAAGGCCTTTATTATGTTGAGGTATGATCCCTCTATTCCCACTTTGTTGAGCGTTTTTATCAGAAAAGGGTGTTGGGTTTTGTCAAATGCCTTTTCTGCATCAATTGATATGATTATGTGATTTTTGTCTCTGACCTGGTTTATGTGATGCATCACATTTATAGATTTGCGGATATTGTACCAGCCTTGCATTCCTGAAATAGATCCCACTTGGTCATGGTGTATGATCTTTCTAATGTAATGCTGGATCCTTTTTGCTAGAATTTTGTTGAGGATTTTAGCATCTATGTTCATCAGGGATATTGACCTATAATTCTCTTTCTTTGTGGTGTCTTTATCTGGTTTTGGGATTAGGGTAATGCTGGCTTCATAGAAAGAATATGGAAATGTGCCTTCCTCTTGAATTTTTTGTAATAGTCTGAGAAGAATTTATTTTATTTCTTCGTTGAATGTTTGGTAAAAGTACCCTGTGGAGCCATCTGGTCCAGAACTTTTGTTTGCTGGAAGCTTTTTGGTTACTGTTTCAATTTTATTAGTAGTTATCGGCCTATTCAGGTTTTTTGAATCTTCCTAGTTGAGTTTTGGAAGCTTGTATTTTTCTAAGAATGTGTCCATTTCGTCAAGGTTGTCCAGTTTGTTGGAGTAAAATTGTTCATAGTATTTTTTTTACAATCCTTTGTATATCTTGGGGTCTGTTGTTATTTCACCTCTTTCATTTCTGATTTTGTTTATTTGGGCCCTCTCTCTTTGTTTCTTGGTGAGCCTGGCTAGAGTTTCATCAATCTTGTATATCCTATCAAAGAACCAGCTCTTGGTTTCATTGATTTATGTATTGTTTTTTTTTTGGTCTCTATGTCATTTATTTCTGCTCTGATCTTTATTATCTCCTTCCTTCTCATTACTGTGGGCTTTGCTTGGTGCTCTCTTTCTAGTTCTTTATGTTACAAGGTTAGATAATTTATTACCATTTTTTCTTGTTTTTTGAGGTAGGCCTGTAGAGCTATGAACTTCCCTCTCAGGACTGCTTTCATTATGTACCATAGATTTTGGATTGTTGTGTTTTCATTGTCATTTGTTTCCAAGATGCTTTTAATTTCTTCTTTGATCTCTTTGGTAACCCAATCATTGTTTTATAGCATGCTATTTAGCCTCCAAGTGTTTGATTTTTTCCCATTATTTTTATTGTAACTTATTTCTAGTTTTATGCCATTATGGTCTGAAAAGATGCTTGTTATGATTTCTATCTTCTTGAATTTGAAGAGACTTTGCCTGTGTCCTAATATGTGATCTATCTTTGAAAATGTTCCATGTGCACTGGAGAAGAATGTATATTCTGTAGCTTTGGGGTGAAATGTTCTGAAGATGTCAGTTAATTCCCTCTGATCTAGTGAGTCATTTAGGGTTGCTGTTTCTTTGCTGATTTTTTGTTTAAAGGATTTATCCAGTAGTGTCAGTAGGGTATTAAAGTCCCCTACTATGTCCATATTGCTATCGATCTCTCTCTTGATATCTTCCAGAAGATTTTTTTTTTTTAATGTATTTGGGTGCTCCTGTATTGGGTGCATATGTTTACCAGAGTTATATCTTCTTGTTGAATTTCTCCCTTTAGTATTATGTAGTGGCCTTCCCTATCTCTTGTTATGGCCTTTACTTTGAGGTCTATTTTATTAGATATAAGTATCGCAACCCCAGCTTTTTCCTCCTTTCCATTTGCCTGTAAAATGTTTTTCTATCCCTTCACTCTTAGTTTGCATGAGTCCTTTGTTGTGAGGTGGATCTCTTGCAGACAGAAAATATATAGGTCATGTTTTCTTATTCATTCAGCTACCATGTGTCTTTTTTGGGGGGCATTTAATCCATTCATTTTTAATGTTATTATTAATAAGTAATTGTTGTCATTTTTGTTCTTACTGTTTGTGTTTCTTCTTGCCTTTCTGTTTCTTCTTTTTACAGCAGTCCCTTTAGCATTTCTTGCTTTGCTGGCTTGGTAGTAACAAACTCTTTTAGCCCACTTGTGTCTGTGAAGCTCCTGATTCCACCTTCAATTTTGGATAGCCTTGCTGGGTATAGTATTCTTGGATTCAGTCCCTTGCTTTGCATCACTTTATAAATTTCATTCCATTCCCTTCTGGCCTGGAGTGTTTCTGTTGAGTAATCAGTTGATATTCTAATAGGAGATCCCTTGTAGGTAACTTTCTGTCTCTCCCTGGCAGCCTTTAAGATTCTTACTTTGTCTTTGGTGTTTGCCAATTTAATTATGATGTGTTTTGGTGTCTGTCTTTTGGGGTTCATCTTGTTTGGGACTCTATGTGCTTCTTGGACTTGCATAGTTTTTTTTCTTGCCAATATCAGGGAAGTTTTCTGTCATTATTTCTTCAAACAGGTTTTCTGTTCCTTGCTTCTCTTCCTCCCCTTCTGGTACCCCTATTATGCAAATGTTGTTTTGTTTTGTGTTGTCTCAATGCTCCCTTAGGCTCTCCTATTGCATTTTAAGTCTTCTTTCCAGTTGCTGCTGTGTTTGTGTGTTTTTTCCTACCTTGTCTTCTAATTTGCTGATGCAGTCTTCAGCTTCTTCTAGTCTACTGTTTAAGCCTTCCATTGTGTCCTTTATTGCAGCTTTGTCATTCTTCATCTCCTCTTGGTTCCTTTTCATGTTGGTGACATTCTCATTCAGCTCCTTATAATTCTCATTGAGTTGTGTGTATTTGTCATTGAGTTGTGTGTATTTGTCATCCAGCCATTTAAGCATCATTATAACCAGTACTCTGAATTCTTTCTCTGGTATGTTGCTAGCCTCAGTTTCATTTAACTCCCTTTCTGGTGATTCCTCTTTTTCTTTCCTTTGGAGATTACTTTTTTTTGTCTTTTCTGTTTTGCTGTAATGTTTTAATTGTAGATCTGATTGCTTTGCTACCCAGGTTCTTTTGGGGATGGTGCTACTGGTGTGATCTCTCAGTTTTCCTGGGCTTGGTAATCTAGTGTAGCTCCCTACTTGAGCTATTTTGTTTCTCTTGATGTAGGCCTGCGAGCTGGAAAGGTGCAACTGTGGTGTACAAAAGCCAGCAGCCATGGAGGGGGGTGTCCCAATTTTTGCTGTCTTATGCCCTTGATTGAAATAACGTGTACCCAGCAGGACTCACAGTGGCACCCAGGAACCATATGTTGGGGTGATGCAGCTCAGGAAGCTTGCGCTCTGGAAAGGCGTGACTGTGGTGTCCAGAGTTCTATAGTTGTGAGTTGGGCAGACTCAACTTTTGCTGCTGCACCTGTGGTGGATAGGTGCATGCTCCCAGTGGCAGCTCACAGGGGCACCCATGGTGCGTTTCCCAGCAAGGGGCTCTGAAGCACTCTGATGGACCCTGGCACTGAAGCTACGTAATTGAGAGCAGGTATCCAGGATGAGTGAACTCAGAATTTCTACTCCCAGGGGGTGTGTGTCCCTGTTTGTCCAAGATCACATCCAGCGAGGACTCACAGCAGCTCCCACGAGTGCTCTGTGGATAGAAGGGCTCAGGGTGCCTGCCCATAGGAAATGCGTGACTGTGGTGGTGCGTTTGCTGGCACAGAACTCTGATGCACTCTGAGGGGCCCTGGCAATGAAGTTACACAGCTGGGGTGTTGTGGGCAGTTATTCAGGAAGAGGGAATTCAGAATTTCTACTGTGGGACAGCATGCCCTTGTCTGTACAGAATCACACCTAGCAGGGGCTCACAACAGCTCCCCAGAGCACCCTGTGGATAGATGGGCTCAGGGGGCCTGCTCCTTGAAAATGCACAACTGTGGCGGTGCATTTGCCAGCGCAGAGCTCTGAAGCACTCTGAGGGGCCCTGATGCTGAAGTTACGCAGCTGGGGTATCTGCGGGCAGTATCCAGGATGAGTGAATCCAGAATTTCTACTGCTGGGGGAGTGCTTCCCTATTTGTCCAAGATCACACCCAGTGAGGACTCACAGCAGCTCCCAAGAGCACCCTGTTGATAGATGGGCTCAAGGTGCCTGCCCATTGGAAATGCATGACTCTGGAGTGAGTTTGCTGGAGCAGAGCTCTGATGCACTCTGAGGGGCCCTCGTGCTTAAGTTAAGCAACTGTGGTGTCTGTGGGCAGTTATTCAGGAAGAGGGGATTCAGAATTTCTACTGTGGGGCAGTGTGCCCTTGTCTGTACAGAATCACACCCAGTAGGGGCTCCCAGTGGCTCCCAGGCACTGCCTATGGAGTGGTGTGCCCTGGATGCCTGCAAGCTGGAAACGCGAGAATGTGGGGTCCTGGTGTCCAGAGTTCTGCCAATGGGGAGGGGGGAAGTTGCACTTACTGCTGCAGGAGCAGTGCCCTTTTGGAGGTGGAGGTCCCAGGGACCACAGGTCTGTGGGTGGGGCAGCAGGATTTTGGCTGTAGTGGTTGCTGGGCTGCTGGGTTGCAGGCAGTGTTAAAGGCCTTTCTGGGTGGTGGTGCTGATGAGTTCCTAGAAAAGGCCGCTCTCCCTTCAAGATGGCATGGGCTCCGTGCCCAAGTCCCACAGTCCAGGGAGTGCCCACAGTGGTGGTAGTCTCTCCTTGTCCAAGAGAGCAAAAAATGATTCCTTTCATTTGATATTTTAGTTTTATTCTCGGGGTTGGCTGCATTATCCAACTGGCTCTCATCTTTTGGAGACAGCATAGCTATAGCAACCATCATCTCATATCATCACAGGTAAAGCAGAAAATAAAAGCCACTCTGCCAACAGGGTCCCAAAATCTGAGATTCACTTTTATTGTATAAACTTTTATTATACACACACTTGGAAGCAATTATCATAGCCTGAGAAATTGATATATTGATTATCTCATCCAATATTTATAGCAATTATCTCATGGAAACATTTACTGTATTATGCCATATTTAGCCAATGCACCCACAATTATTTTTGTTAGACCTAGACTTAGATATCAATATGTCAATGTTGTTACTGAGTATTGTAAAAATGTATGAATACCTTCCTAAATAATCTCTTCTCTCCCAGGTAATCATGATGCATATGAACAGAAATTTATTGACAACTACTTTATTTACCCCTCTTTCTCACCTTTGAGCCTCAAGTCACAAGAATCTTAATGAGGCATTCTAATGTTAAATGATATAATCTAAGAATTTGATACTTCATCAAAGCAGATGGTATATGATATCTAGCATTATTTAATACTTTTAAATCTGTTATATTTTGTGATATTGAATATATTTAGAACCTTATGCTTGACATGTACCCTATAACTGGATAAATATAAAACAATCCAAACATATAACAGTTATTTTTTTTATATCTTCCTGAGAGAAAGGAAATGATGATGTCAGAGAAATTAAAACAAGAAATGCTTTGGGTCAGAATAAACATGATGATGCTCTGATTCTTAAGTCATTTAAGGATCCCCAATATATATTATCAGCCCCAGATATAATATGTATTAAATGTTGAGAGACACCTGTGGAATAGAACTTGAAAATCCCTATGAATTACATATTTCTCCAAAAATTTTGGTTACATTTTGAGAAAGACAAGATGGAAATAAGAAAAAAGTAAAGTAAGTCATACAAAATAAGAAGGAAGAAAGTAATTAGTATCTTATGTCAAACAACCTGATACAAGGTGCTTATTATGCTAAGGTAGCAATTTAAAACTTTAGAGTGCATAAAATCACGTGAGAAACATATTAAAAATAGAGATTTTTGAGCCCTACTTCCAGACATTCTGATACTATAAAATTTTAGTGGGACCTAAGATCTTACCTTTTTTTTTTAATGGGTACTTTGGGTGGTTCTGATGCTAATGGTCCCAGAATGATATTAAGAGAAAATTACTTTATGGCTAAATAAAAAACAGATATGTTTAATGAAATCAAAATTTTTAAAACTACTATTCATTGTAACAACAGGGAGAGTGGAAATATCAGTCCAATCTCTCATTCATGAGTAAATCCCACCAACTAGATTAGTTCTGTTTCACAAATGCAAGCCTACATAAAACAGACAACAAAGATAAAGATCAGTTCTTGAAAGCATACAAGCAGTAGAATTTAAGATAGTGATATCCTTGAGGAGTAAAATCATGGAGATATGCTGCATTTTTTAAGTAAGAACAGCTCAATCCAGAAGGTTACTTGGAGGTCAGATATAGATGTCTCTGGAACAGGCATCAGATCAGCACTATTCATTCTATATGTAAGCATTTTAGCAAATTTCCCTAACAAATCTTGAGTTCTGGTTGATTTCCAAAATTATTCCAGGGGGTGTTGGAATATCTCATCTGCAGAAATAGTGAATAGTAGGGAATTATGGTCTTCCACATCTACCCATACACATCCAATTTCTGATTCACCAGCTTACATCATGTAATGTAACCAGAGAAGAGAGCAAAGTTTAAGCAAACTACTATCCATGCAAATTTCTGTTTATTTTCAAATCTACTAGTAACCCAAGGAGTCTGCTGTGGCTTTATACTGTCTAGTAATTTTTCTAACCAGTTTATTCCCATAAAGTTGATTTCTGCTTGACTTGCAAAAATTTTCTGTATTGCACATTTTAACAAAGCCTAAAATCCATGGGTAATAACTGGAGATCTAAAAGATTTTTACTTCTGAAACTTATAAATCTGGCCTTATAAACATATCCAATGACAGTTTTGATGATAATTTGAATGTCCAGAATAAATAACGTTTTATACTGCCATGACACATATTATACGTGTGTGTGTGCGCGTATGTGTGTATGTGTGGCGGCGAGAGGGGGGCGTTGTATATGTAAGCAAAATTTCAAGTAAAAAATATTTTTATTTCTAATGGAAAACTCTAATATTTTTTTCTTTTTAACCAATGTTTCTTTATTTTAGGAAGAGAGGGGGAAAAAGACTAAAATCAATATAACATAGTGACTAAAAACACAGATTATGAATTGAATTTGAATCTCAACTTTGCTATCACTTTTGAGATTTGGAGTAAATTTCTTAAATATCAATATGCCTACATCTACCATGGATACAAAAATAACCTACCTTATAGGATTGTTGAGAGTATTAAAAGATACAATCTGTGAAAAACACTTAACACAGTGACTGTAACATAGCAGGCAATTATAACAATGATGTTTTTGATCAAATATCTACCTTAAGAATACCAATTAGGAAAAAAATCACATTCCTTCATTAGTTTCTCATGGAATCATTAAGAGAATCAACTCAAATGGTTGCAGAGAATATTTGAAAAATTTTAAGTGACTTGAAAGCACCCTGGAACTTCTTATACTTCATACAATAAAGGGACCAGAGTGGCAGAGAACAACTTTTTAATTACCCTTCACTGTAACTCTTGATAAGATGTTTATTCTCAAACAATTAGCTACTATCTTAAGCTGTGTTAAAATCAAGGCATGAAACATTTCCATGCAGCCCAGATTACTGCATTGTTAGGAGGACCAATAATGCAATTAAAAACTAAATTCGCCTTTAAAAGGATAACCAAGATAATTATGAATCTAGAAACTCTCTATATGCCTGAAAATGCTGATTTTCCTCTAAAAGTTATTCTGTTCTCCCACAGTGACAAAACACCTAATTTTAGCTGGACATTTGATCACCAAAAATAAGATCTTCCTTACAAGTAGATTTGGCTACGTGACCTGGTTCTTCAATAAAACATAAGCAGAGGTTTCTTGAGGCAACTTCTGAAAACTTTTCTTAAAAGTTAGCCAATGCATAATTTTCTCACTTTTCTCCTTTGTCCTTTTCTTTTTTTTATTAAATTTTTTTGGATGACATTGGCTAATAAAATTATATAGGCTTCAAGTGTACAATTCTATGATAATCATCTGTATATTCCATTGTGTGTTCACCACTAAGTCAAATCTTCCATCAATATATATTTGACTCTCTTTACCCTTTACCAACCCTCACCCCTCTTTCCTCTGATAACCACACTATTGACTGTGCCTATAAGTTTTTTTTCTTGTTTGCTTATTTATTGCATTCAATTTTATATCCCACATATGAATGAAATCATATGATTCTTGACATTTCTGTCTAATTTATTTTGCTTAGCATAAGATTCCCAAAATCCATCCATGGTGTTGCAAATGGCAGTATTTTATCTCTTCTTGTGGATGTGTAGTATTTCACTGCATATATGTAACACATCTTCTTTATCAAATCATCTATTGAAGGACACTTTGGTTGTTTGTCCTTTTCTTACATGATAGTTGAAGGAAGAACATGATGCCTATATGGAATGCAGGCACTTTAGACCATGATATTTTGGAATGGGGGCTATCACAGGAAAATAATAAACTAGAAGTCTTGAGTCCTAAATGTTTTGTGAAGCAAAGCAACCATAACATACTTCCTCTATCTACCTACAAACTTTTACATAAGAAAGTAATAACTTTCTAACTTTCAAAGTTACTATTTTTTTCTTTTATTTTTTTTCTCCCTTTGTATCCCATCATTCAGCTTTTCATCTGTTTCAGTCACTGATCCCAGGTCAGAAGGCATCACTTCAAGCTTCAAGGAAATTTTGGGATAGAGTGGGTTGTGAGGGGAACTAGCACTCTAGCTTCTTTTATGGGTCATGGTAGAAGGCAATCAAAGGTTCTTGCCTCCAAGAGGCAGCTCTGCCTGGGAAAGCAGTCCTGGGCAAAAGGACTTACAGGATTAGATCATGGCTACTCCTATTTTTGCTCCCATCCAGCCTTCCAGTTTGTGATTGCTTAACTTTCAGTTGTCAAAGCCTTCCAGTTCAGCCTCCTCTATAGCACAGTCTCTCAAGGGCCCATGCCAGCTCCTTGTCTACCTGCCAGGGAGTCCATAGGTCTCAGTGTTAGCAGTAAAGGCAGGTAGGAAGCAAGTGCTACACACCCAGTCTTTAGTCAAAAGTGTTTCATGTCCAGGGACAAGACATGGCTTACTGGACCCTGGGGTGAGCCAGGCCTCAGCCTGCTACCACCATAATTGGTGGATTAATAGAAAAACAATATATATCTAGAGCAGCCTGACTTCCTGGGAATCCTGGGTGAAAGCAGAGATAGCTAAGACACATTAAGATGTTTTCTGTAATTGTCTCTCAGTCTCCAAACAATTGTCTATCCCATCTGTTTTAGAGCTCTGTAACCTTTTCCTGGAAGTCAACTTCTGACCTTGCCTCATGATACTTGGCTGGGTTTGAGTCTTCTCTGATGAGAGAGTAAATCTTCTTGTTCCTTTCACCTCTGGTTTTAAGATACCCTCCCAGTTTTCATCCCACAATCCTTAGCCCTCTCTGGGCAAAGCAGCATTTTGGGAATTGGTTCCTGTACTGCCTGTATGTCATTTCACAAAATAAACTTCTGCAAAGGAGTTGGAAAGGAAGAAGAGGACTACTATGCAGGCACAAGGAGGGGCATAAAGAAGAGCTTGGTAGATTATCACCCTCCTAAAAAAAATGCAATCAGAATCGCCAACCAAGTATGGGCTCAAAAACATGCAGGAGAAAAAGAAAGGAATCAGTGTTGCTGTAGTTGCAGTGGAAGAAGCCATGCTGCCCAGAATGTATCCTGTGAAGACTGCAAGAAGCAGATAAGGGCAGCCCCAGAGACATGGCATAGAGAGAAAGCAGGGTGAGGGAACTGAAGATCTACCAGCAGAAACCAAGAGAGAGGGGGCTTGCTAGCCAAACGCCTTGGGAGCTTGCTTATCAAAGCCTGTAAAATGACTGAGCCAGAGACCCCTTTACCATACTTCAGTGATGTTTAGCTCCCTCAAACAACCTGTAAATCTGCCCATTAAAGAAATGAATCTGGGAAAATAGAAAATTAAGGAGAATGGGAGACAGCCAGTTCCTGTGGAGAGCGGGGATTGGGAGTTGCAAAGGGATCCGATCCTGAAATGAATGAATGATCAGGAAAATGTAAGTAATGGTTTAAGGAAATAAAGAACAGGAGAGACTCCCTGCCTTTTATGGAAGCCAGGGAAAAAGAACTGTGAAGTCTTAGTTTCTGGGACCTAGAATGATAAAGCCACATAATATGCAGTTTAGTGGAGTGATTCTCAAACCATGGTTCCCTGATGGGAAAGGGATTTAGGTAACAATATCATTTAGCAACTTATTAGATATGCAAATAATGGTGCCTCACTCTAAACCTACTGGTATTAGAAACAGGTTGGGACCCAGCAATCTGATTCTGAAATTAGCTCAAGTTTGAGAACCACTAGCTTAGTGAAAGAGAATGTTACCTATGGTTTAATATTTTGTCTCCATAAGATGTGAATCTTAGCACTGTTAAAAAAAACAAACACAAAAAAACAACAACACACAAACAAACACAAAGTTACTATTATTTTGGTACTTACCACTGAACCTTATAACTGTGTCAAATAAAAAAAGAAACTTAGAAGAATGTGATTTACCGAGATTCACATGAGCTGAATTCAGGACTTAAAATGATTCTATATGATAAAGAGTTAAAATATATTTTGCAAAGTGCCATAACAGAAGTTGTGTAATGTGAGTAACAGATATATGGAGACATACTAGTATGTCATTTTAATTCATGGACTATAGTTCAAAATGCAAGATTGAATGATGTGGAAGTGTTTCAGAAAGTGAGATGGCTATCTATACTATAACCTCCTACCTTAGTTTCATAGATTTAACTATAAAACTTCTGAAGTTATCTTGAACTTTAAAAATATGATATTTTATGTAATGTCATTGGGTCATCATTAATATACCAACATGATGTACTGAGCTAAGTTAATTAAATGATTACATTGGTAAAAAAAGATACAAATTAATGGAAAGTTTATACTTGTTAGCAACAGAAAACACAAGTCACAGCCAACATATGAATGGCCAAAAACTACAAGTATTTCCCCTAAGATTAGGAACAAGACAAGGATATCTGCTTTTTCTTTCTTCTTCCTTCCTTTCTTTCTTTCTTTCTTTCTTTCTTTCTTTCTTTCTTTCTTTCTTTCTTTCTTTATTGTTAACCCTCACCTGAGAATATTTTTTTCATTTCTTTTTAGAGACAGTGGAAGGGAGGGGGAAGACACAGAGAGAGAAACATTGATGTGAGAGAGACACATCAATTGGTTGCCTCCCACACGTGCCCCAACCAGGGCTGGGGATTGAGCCTGAAATCAAGGTATATGCCATTGACTGGGATCAAACCCAGGACTCTTCAGTTGGTAGGCCAATGGTCTATCCACATAACCAAACTGGCTATGGCTGCTTTTACCACTCTTCTTCAACATAGTACTGGAAATAATAGTCACAGAAATCAGACAAGAGGAAGAAATAAAAGGCATCCAAATTGAAAAGGAATATATAAGACTGTAATTATTTGCAGATGACATGATACTGTATATAGAGAACTCTAAATATTCAACAAAAAAATACTAAAACTGATAATTTCAGTAAAGTAGCGGAATACAAAATAAATATCCAGAAATCAG
The DNA here is from genome assembly GCA_025583905.1 of Ia io. Lineage (NCBI taxonomy): Eukaryota > Metazoa > Chordata > Mammalia > Chiroptera > Vespertilionidae > Ia > Ia io. Next base: position 2,109,905 of record JAJQQW010000003.1, on the reverse strand, counting down.
TTGCATTTTTATACACCAATAATGAACTATCAGCCAGGGAAACTAAGAAAACAATCCCATTTATAAGTGCTTAAAAAATAAAATACCTAAGAATAAATTTAACCAAGGAGGTAAAAGACCTATACTCAGAAATGATAAGACACTGAAAGAAGGAATTGAAAAAAATACAAATAAGTAGAAGCATATAATGTATTCATGGATAGGAAGAATTAAAATCATTTAAATGTTGGTATTACTCAAAGCAATCTATAGACTCAATGCAATTCCTATGAATATACCCATGATGTATTTCACAGAACTAGAACGAATATTCCAAAAATTTATATGGAACCACAATAAACTGAAAAATAGTCACAACAATATTGAGAAAGAAGAACAAAGTTGGAGGTAGCACAATATCAATATCAAACTATACTACAAGGCCATAGTAGTCAAAACAGCATGGCACTGGCATAAAAACAGACATCTAAATCAATGAAACAGAATAGAGAGCTCAGAGACAAACCCATGCTATTGTAGTCAATTAATATTTAACAAAGGAGGCAAAAACTGACAATGGGGGCAAGAAAGTCTATTCAATAAATGGTGTTAGGAATATTGGACAGATACATGCAAAAAAAAAAAAATGAAACCAGACCACCTTATTACACATTCACAAAAATAAATTGAAAATGAAGTAAATACTTAAATGTTAAACTCAAAACCTTAAAAATCTTAGTAGAAAATACGGGCAGTAGAAGAAGGGAAGATGGCAGCCAGCAGGACTGCAGTGAAGGAGAGAGTGAGGAAGTGAAAGGGGAGTGTGTGTACATGTGTGATGTGTGTGTGTGTGTGTGTGTGTGTGTAAGGGACAGTTAGATCCTGCAGGACTTTTGGGGGCTGGAAGACCAGGCTTTCCTAGATGGAGAGCAACTGCTATCACTGAAATAGCTCCTGAGGCAGCTGTCTCTGACAGAAACCACACCATATTGAAGGGGAGAGCTTCTGTGACTAGGATCCCAGGTTCACCACCACCCAGACTGGCCTCAGACACTAACCCTGACCCTACAAACACTTTGGCCAAAGAAATGCTACCTCAGTTGTAGACCCACAGACATCAGGACTCCAGCTTCCCCAGATGTGAGCTCCTGTGGATCCTGGAGTGTGTCCCCTTCCCACCATCCCATTGCATCATTCCCAGGAACCACACATCCTGCTGGTGACTCTCAAAATGTGCCCCTGCCTGCCAAGCCAACAGCATTGCCCTGGCCCCTTGTATCCCGCAGGCAAACCTCTAACTGTGCTCCCACCCGCCAAGCCTGTGGCATGGGTCCTGGGCCCAACATGTCTCACCAGCAAGCCTTGGACTGCACTACCTGCCCACTAAGACTCCAACATTGGCCCTGGCCCCACGCATACTAAAATCAAGCTTCTGACTGTGTTCCCTACCTGCCAAGACCACAGCGTTGTCCTTGTGTCTCTTGCCCAAAAGCCTCAGACTGTGATCCCTGCGTGCCAAGCCTGATGCATGGGCCCTGGATCCAGTATGTCCTGCCCACAAACCTCAGACTGTGCTCCCTGCCCTTCAAGCCCACAGCTTTGGCATCAGACCCACACATCTCAGTGCCTGGATCCATCCATGAGAGCAAAAATGGGGAGACAAAGAAACAACCCTCAAAGGAAAGATAAGGAGTCACCAGAAAAGGAACTAAATGAAACAGAGGTAGGCAATATGTCAGAATAAGGATAATACAGGTCCTAAACTGGCTGAATGAGAAAATCAACAACTTATGTAAGAAACAAGAGGAAATAAAAAGCCATATCGCTACAATAATGAGCACAATGAAGGTTTCCATAATAGACTAGACAAAGCAGAGGGCCAAATTAGTGAATTAGAAGACAGGGCAGAAAAACACATCCAACCTGAACAGCGATTGGAGAAAAAAATTGGAAAGTAGAAGGAGAGCATAAGGGAGCTTTGGGACAACATGAAACCAAGTAACATATGTATATAATAGGGTGCCAGAATGACAAGAAGAGGAGCAAATATTAGAAAACCTATTTGAAGAAATGACAGAAAACTTCCCTGATTTGGGGAAGAAAAAAGCCACACAAGCACAGAGATTCCCAAACAGGATGAACCCAAAATGATCCACACCAAGACATATCATAATTACATTTGCAACATTTGATGACAAAGAATCTTAAGGGCTGTAAGAGAGAGAGAGAGTAAGTTACCTACAAGGGAACTCACATTAGACTATCAAATGATATTTTAATGTAACACATCAGGCCAGAAGAGAATGTAATGAAATATACAAAGTGATGCAAAGCAGGGAACTGAATCCAAGAATACTCTATCCAACAAGGCTATCATTGAAAATTTAAGGGGAAATCAGGATCGTTGAAGAGAAAAAGAGGCTAAGGGAGTTTATCACTACCAAGCCAGCAATGCAAGAAGTGCTGAAGGGAGAGTTGTAAAAAGAAAAAGATAGAAAGGGAATAAGGAAAATAAACATAAAGAATAAAAATGGCTACAAACAAGTTAATAATAACCATAAATGTAAATGGATTAAATGCTCCAATCAAAAGACATCAGGTGGCTGAATGGATAGGAAAACTCATACATAAGCTGTCTACAAGACACCCACCTCAGAACAAGGAACTCACACATACTGAAAATGAAGAAATGGAAAAATATATTTCAGGCAAATGGAAATGATAAAAAAGTTGGGGTAGCAATACTTATATCTGATAAATTAGACCTAAAAGTTAAGGCCATAACAAGAGATAAGGAGAGCCACTTCATAATACAAAAGGGATCAATGCAAAGAGAGGATATACTTCTGGTAAACATATATACACCCAATACAGAAGCACCCAAATACATAAAAAAAAAATCTTCTGAAGATATCAAGGGAGAGATTCACAGCAAAGTGATCATACTAGGGGATTTTAATACCCTGTTGACATCACTGGATAAATCCTCCAGACAAAAACTCAGCAAAGAAACAGAAATCCTGCATTGGGAAGATGCCAATCGGCAGGACGGTAGTGAGGGGGACAGTGTGAGACAGTGAGGGAGTGAAAGGGGAGTGTGTGGATGTGTGTGCTGGTGTGTGTGTGTGATAGAGGGACAGTTAGATCCTGCAGGAATTTCGTGGGCTGGCAGACCAGGTGGTCTTAGACTGAGAGACCCCACTGCCACTGCAAGCATGCCCAGGTGGCCAGCGCTGGCACAGAAACCATGCCATATTGAAGGGAAGGACTTCTGTGACTGGAAACCCAGCCTCACCACCAGCCAGACTGTCCTCAGACACAAACCAAGACCCTACAGTCACTCTGGACAAACACCTGCTACCACAGCCCCAAACCCATGGACACCAAGACTCCAGCCACCCTAGCCACAGATTCCTGTAACTCACAGAACAAGTCCCCCTCCTGCTAACCCAAGGCAGTCACATCGAGCACCCATGACTCTGATTCTCAGTGCATGCACACATGGGGGTGAGGGTGCTACACCACCAGCGGCCATGCCATCCACCCCCAAGCAGCCTGACTCTTGACGGGGCTGACTGTCAGCACACACGGCTCCCACCAACCCACAGCAGCCATGCTTCTCAGTACCTAAGCTCTTCAGTAAAATTCAGGGTGCATGCCACTCCTGCTGCAAGTGGCTCAGGCCCAGGCAATTCAGTGCTTGGACCTTTTGGTTATAGCAAAAATGGAGAGACAACAAAAAAATCCCCAAAGGAAAGAAAAGGAGGAATATCCAAGAAAAGAACTAAATGAAATGGAGGCATGCAATATGTCAGAAAAAGAATTCAGAGTAATGGTCATACAGTTCATAACCTGGACATGCAGAAGGCCAAGAGACATATGAAAACATGCTCAAAGTCACTAATAATCTGAGAGATGCAAATCAAAATGACAGTAAGGAACCTTCTCACACCTGTCATAATGGCTATTATCAACAAATCAACAAACAACAAGTGCTGGTAAGGATGTGGAGAAAAAGGAACCATCGTCCACTGCTGGTGGGAATATAGACTGGTGCAGTAACTGTAGAAAACAGTGGGGAGTTTCCTCAGAAAATTAAAAATGAAACTGAACTCCCATTTGACCAGTAGTCACACTTCTAGGAATATATCCCAAAAAATCAGAAACACCAGTCAGAAAGGATATATGAACCCCTATGTTCATAGCAGCACAATTTACAATAGCTATGATTTGGAACAGCCTAAGTGCCCATAAGCAGATGAATGGATTAAAAAACTTTGGTACATCTACACAATGGAATACTATAAAAAAGAAGGAACTCTTACCATTTGCAACAACATGGATGAACCTGGAGAGCATTATGCTTAGTGAAATAAGCCAGTCAGAGAATGTTAAATACCACATGGTCTCACTCATTTGTGGAATATAGTAAACAGCATAAACTGATGAAAAAAAATAAATCCAGAAACAGAGGGACATCGAAGTGACTGTCAAACCTCACAGAGAAGGCAGGGGAGCAGGCGGGGGTGGGGGGAGGGAAAGAAATCAACTAAAGTACTTGTATGCATGCATATAAGTATTATCAATGGATACAGACACTAGAGAGGTGAGGGCATGTGCTGAGGGGTGAGAGTGGCTGGGGAGCGGTCAATGAGGTCAAAGGGAGACATGTAATACTTTAATCAATAAATAATTAAAAAAATAAAACATAGGCAGTAAAATCTCAGACGCCTCTTATAGTAATATTTCTGCTAATATATCTCCAAGGGAAAGGAAAACAAAGGAAAAATAAAAATGGGACTACATCAATCTAAAAAGTTTTTTTCACAGCAAAGGAAATCATCAACAAAATGAAAAGACAATCCACTGAATGGGAGATCATATTCACCAATGATACTTCTGGTAAAGAGTCAATATCCAAAATTTAAAAAGAACTTATGAAACTCAACACCAAAAACAAACAAATAATCCAATTAAAGATGGGCATAGGACCTGATGGCAAATAGACATATGAAAATGTGCTTAATGTCACTAACCATCAGACAAATGCAAATTAAAACCACAATAAAATATTACTTCACACCTGTTAGAATGGCTATCATCAATAAATCAACAAACAAGTGTTAACAAGTATGTGGAGAAAAGAAACTCTCATGCACTGTTGTTGGTAAGGCAGGTTGGTGCAGCCACTGTGGAAAGCAGTATGGAGTTACCTCAAAAAAATTAAAAATGGAACTGCCTGTGACACAGCAATTTCTCTTCTGGAAATATATATGAACAAATCCAAAACACTAATTTGAAAGAATTTATGCACCCCTATGTTCATTGCAGCACTATTTAAAATAGCCAAGATTTGGAAGCAGACCAAGTGTCCATTGGTAGATGAGTGGATAAAAAAGTTGTGGTACAGCCCAGCTGGTGGGGCTCAGTGGTTGGGTGTAGACCTATGAACCACGAGGTCATGGTTCAATTCCCAGTTGGAGAATATGCCTGAGTTTCATGCTTCATCCCCAGTGTGGGGTGTGTGAGAAGCAGTCAATCAATGGTTCTCTCTCTTCATTGATGTTTCTACCTCTCTCTCCCCTTCCCTTTCTCTCCGGAATCATTAAAAATATTTTAAAAAATAAAAAAACTGCGGTACAATGATATACCACTCTGCCATAAAAAAAAAAAAAAAAAAAGAAAGAAAGAAAAAGAAAAGAAAAGAAAAGAAAAGAAAAAGGAAAAAGAAAGAAATCTTACCATTTACCATTTTCAACAACATGGATGGACTGGTAAAGCATTAAGCTAAGTGAAATAAACCAGTCTAAGAAAGAGAAGTACCAGATGATTTCACTCATATATAAAATCTATTGAATAAAATAAACTAACAAACAAAATAGAAAGAGACTCATAAAGAACAGACTGACACGGGTCAGAAGGAGGGGAAGTAGCAGGGCTGAGTAAAAAAGGTGAAGGGATTAAGTAAAAACGAACCAAAACAAAACCAAAACAAAACAAAAAAACAGAAACACACACAGAGGGAAAGCGAGGTGGGAAAGTAGAAGAGGTTATAGGGGGGATAAATGTTGATGAAATGAGACTTGACTTAGGGTGGTAAACACACAATACAATATACAGATGATGTACTATAGAATTGTACACCTGAATCCTATAATTTTATTAAACAACTAGTAGAGGCCTGGTGCACGAAATTCATGCACTGGGGGTGGTGGGGTGCCCCTCAGCCCAGCCTGCACCCTCTCGTAGTCTGGGAGCCTTTGGGGAATGTCCAACTGATAGCTTAGGCCTGCTCCCTCTGGGGAGCGGGCCTAAGCTCTCAGTCAAACACCCTTAGCGCTGCCACGGAGGCAGGAGAGGCTCCCGCCACCACCACTGTGCTCACCAGCTGTGAGCCCAGCTTCAGGCTGAGCAACGCGCCCCCTGTGGGAGCACACTGACCACCAAGGGGCAGATCCTGCATTGGGCATTTTCCCCCTGGTGGTCAGTGTGCGTCATAACGACCAGTTGTTCCACTGTTCAGTCGATTCACATAATAGCCTTTTATTATATAGGATGTCACCAAATTAAGTAAAAAAAATAAATAAATAAATAGAAAAATAACAAGAGAAAGCCTGTCTTGTCTTCTTCCTCCTAGAATCAGGGATATGATTCTAGGAGACATTAAATTATTGTACATTCACCCAGTAGACTAGTTCACACATTGGAAACAATGAGAAAGCTTCCCATAGACTGGCAAGGAAATATTTATTAAGAAAAACAAGGTAAAATATCAACATGATGGAATACTACCCATTTTATCCCCTCAGACATCAGTGCTCCTGATTCTGGGGTCTTTGGACTCTGACTGGGATTTAGCATACACCATTGTACTTCTACCCTCCATGTATTGAGCCTTTGAACTTACAGCAAAACTTAAACCATTGGCTCCATGGTTCACAGATGGTTGGACTCACACTGAATTACACCGTCAGTTCTCATGGTTCTTCACCTTGAGGCAGTAGATTGTGAGACTTCTCAACCTCAAACCTCTTTTTATATTCTAAAAAAATAAAAGATAAAGTAGAAGGAAGAGGGGAAAAAAAAGGAGTTGTATATCCAAGTTTAAAAGGGTTATATTGGATGGCTAAAGTACCTGACCAGTTTATTTAGCCTGAAGGGATATATAGAAATGTACATGCTTGACACACCAAATTTTATGACTAGTAATTTTGGTAGTTTCACCTATTCATCAGCTAAGCTTCCATTCATAATTCAGAAATGTCCTTATGTACCTTTCTGATCAACTAAAGAAATTAGAATGAAGTAGAGATTATGAACTCTAGAAGAAAACCACAATATTGGAAAGAAGGTTTGAGAGAAGTGTTGTCACATGAGAGAACCAGACTACAGGATGAAAGACTACGATAGAGGCCTGGAAAGTGTCTCTTGCTAAAGACAGAAGCAAAGTAGCATGGGTGCTCTATACCAATGAAGAAAAGGCAGGAGAGGTAATGGTGGAATTCTTGGGGAGCATAAGAGACTTGCTTGGAAAGTTGTAAGGAGGACATTCTGAGTAAAGGGAAATGTGTGGAAGGCCACCTTCCCTGTTTATCAGAATTCCAAATTAGGAGAGACTTAGGGGAGTATCAAAGGAGGCACCCGTAATTATTCCTTGACCTTTGCAAACAAGTCTGTGCATGTGAAGACCCCAAGGTGTTTACTGGAATCCTTATTCTTTTTTTTCCATATTGTTTTTATTGTTTAAAGTATTACATATAGTAGTACATATATCTCCTTTTTTTCCCCCATTGACCTTCCCCCAGCCTCCCCTACCCCCTGTCGCATGCCCTCATCCCCCCCCAGAGTGTCTTGTGTCCATTGATATGCTTATATGAATGCATACTAGTCCTATGGTTGATATCTTTCCCACCTCCCCCACACTCCCCAGCCTTCCCGCTGTAATTTGACAGTCTGTTCAGTGCTTTACTGCCTCTGTATCTATCTATTTGTTCATCAGGTTGTAATGTTATTTATTTATTTATTTATTTATTTATTTATTCAACTAATACCCCCCAGAAAAATACCTGTTTAGGAAGGGAGTTCTTTTTTTTTAATAAATCTTTATTGTTCAGATTATTACAGTTGTTCCTCTTTTTTCCCCCGATAACTCCCCTCCACCTAGTTCCCATCTGACCCTCTTCCCTTACATCCCCCCCACTGTCCTCATCCAGTCTCTTCCCACACCCCCCACAACCCTTTCCCCCTGAGAGTTGTCAGTCCACTCCCTTTCTATGCCCCTGATTCTATTATATTCACCAGTTTATTCTGTACATCAGATTTTTAATTCACTTGATTTTTAGGTTCACTTGTTGATAGATATGTATTTGTTGTTCATAATTTTTATCTTTACCTTTTTCTTCTCCCTCTTCTTAAAGAATACCTTTCAGCATTTCATATAATACTGGTTTGGTGTTGATGAACTCCTTTAGATTTTTCTTATCTGTGAAGCTCTTTAGCTGACCTTCAATTTTGAACATCAGCTTGGCTGGGTAGAGTACTCTTGGTTGTAGGTTCTTGCTATTCATCACTTTTACTACTTCCTGCCACTCCCATCTGGCCTGCATAGTTTCTGTTGAGAAATCAGCTGACAATCGTATGGGTGCTCCCTTGTAGGTAATTAACTGTTTTTCTCTTGCTGCTTTTAATATTCTCTCTTTGTCTTTTGCTCTTGGCATTTTAATTATGATGTGTCTTGGTATGGTCCTCTTTGGATTCCTTTTGTTTGGGGTTCTGTGTGCTTCCTGGACTTGTAAGTCTATTTCTTTCACCAGGTGGGGGAAGTTTTCAGTCATTATTTCTTCAAATAGGTTTTCAGTATCTTGCTCTCTCTCTTCTTCTGGCACCCCCATAATTCTCATGTTGGTATGCTTGAAGTTGTCCCAGAGGCTTCTTACACTTTCTTCACATTTTGGGATTCTTTTTTTTTTAGCTTTTCCAGTTGAGTGATTTTTGCTTCTTTGTATTTCAAATCTTTGACTTGATTCTTACGTTCCTCTAGTTTGCTGTTGGTTTTCTGTATAATATTTTTTATTTTAGTCAGTGTATGTTTAATTTCTAGTTGGTCCTTTTCCATATCCTCAAGGGTCTCTCTCATATCCTCAAGGGTCTCAGTAAATTTATCGGCCTTTTCTAGGAAATTCTTGATAAACCTTATAACCGTGGTTTTGAACTCTATCTCCAGTCGTTTGTTTTCCTCCATTTATTTTGTTTGTGATCTGTTTCTTTGTCTCCGCATTTTCGCTGTTTCCCTGAGTTGGTAGGGTAGCTTTGTGTGCTAGGTGTCCTATATGGGCCAGTGGCTCGGCCTCCCCAGTTACCTGAGATGGACACTCTTGGTGCACCCCTTTGTGGACTGTGTGTACAGCCTTGTTGTAGTTAAGTCTTGATTGTTGTTGGTATCAGTGGGAGGAGTTGACCTCCAGGACAATTGGCTGTGAGGATCAGCTGTGTCTAGGCCGGGAGACAGCCTTATTTGACTAGACTTGCAAAATTTCAAAAGCCTCTGTGCTCAGCATGGATGGGGCGGAGTTTCAGGGTGGAACCTACAGCCTTGGCTTCCCGTCAGCCCCATCCTATGAGGTCTCTGGGTCTCAGTGATCCTCAGTGTCCCTCAGTGTCCCTCAGTACTCGCTGCAAGCACCTCTGAGAGAAAGGCGCCCTCGAGTTTCGCCCACTGCCAGACAGTCTAGTCTCTGCCCCAATGAATCTGGATTCCCAGATTCTCGCCTGGAACTGGGTTTCAGTGCAATCAGAACTGGGGTTCAGTGCAGTCTGGAGCTTTTGTGTCCTTCCCGGGAGGGCAATCAATCCAGCAGCACAGTCAACAGTCCGTCCTCTGCGCACATTCAAGTGCGCGACTTCAGAGCTCTGCCTTTTGCTGCTCCCCTGAGTTTCCGCCTTACAACCCATATTCCCCAGTATGAGCCTGGGTCCCCAGGGTCTCGCCCAGAACTGGGGTTCAGTGCAGTTGGAGCTGGGGTTCAGCTCAGTCCGAAGCTTTTATCTCCTTCCTGCTAGAGAACGCCAGCGAGGCACTCAGTCACCCAGTCGTCTCCGGCTCCATCCTCTCGGCACGCTCATGCCCGTGTCTCCGTACCTCAGGTTTTACAGCTCCTCTGATTTTCCTTGTGGTTTTCTCTTTCCTTCTAGTTGTAGAATTTCCAGTCAGTCAGCTTTCCTGTGGTTCTGGATGATGTCCATTTTGTTTTTTAGTTGTATTTTTGAAATTGTTGTGTGAGGCTGTAGTTTAGGTATTTACCTATGCCGCCATCTTTGTTTCTCCTATTTATTTTTAATAAATGAGTGAGATCATGTGATATTTTTCTTTCATTGACTGGCTTATTTCACTTAACATAATGCTCTCCAGATCCATTCATGCCGCTGCAAATGGTAAGAATTCCTTCTTTTTTATAACAGCGTAGTATTCCATTGTGTAGATGCACCATAGTTTTCTAATCCACTCATCTGCTAATGGGCATTTAGGCTGTTTCCAAATCTTAGCTATGGTGAATTGTGCTGCTATGAACATAGGGGTGCACATATCCTTTCTGATTGGTATTTCTAGTTTCTTGAGATATATTCCTAGAAGTGGGATTACTGAGTCAAATGGGAGTTCCATTTTTAGTTTTTGAGGAAACTCCATACTGTTCTCCACAGTGGCTGCACCAGTTTGCATTCCCACCAGCAGTGCACGAGGGTTCCTTTTTCTCTGCATCCTGGCCAGCACTTGTCGTTTGTTGATTTGTTGATGACTGCCATTCTGACAGGTGTGAGATGGTACTGCATTGTCGTTTTGATTTGCATCTCTCGGATAATTGGTGACTTTGAACATGTTTTCATGTGTCTCTTGGCCTTCCTTCAGTCTTCTTCCAAAAAGATTCTATTTAAATACGTTGCCCATTTTTTTATTGGATCATTTATCTTTTTTTTATTAAGTTGTATAAGTTCCCAGTAGATGTTGGAGATTAAACCTTTATCAGTGATAATATTTGCAAATATGTTCTCCCATACTGTGGGCTTTCTTGTTGTTTTTGTTGATGATTTCTTTTGCTGGGCAAAAGCTTTTTATTTTGATGTAGTCCAATTTGTTTACTTTCTCTTTAGTTTCCATTTCCCTAGGAGCATAGTGGTTTGGGTCGATATCTGGGTTCTCTATTCTATTCCATTGGTCTATATGCCTGTTCTTGTGCCAGTACCAGGCTGCTTTAAGAACAGTGGGTTTGTGATACAGATTGAAATCTGGTATTGAGATTCCACCTACTTTGTTCTTCGTTCTCAGGATTGCTGCAGCTATTCGGGGTCTTTTTTTATTCCATATGATTTTTTAGAGAGTTCTTTCTAGATCTGTGAAAGATGCTGTTGGTATTTTAATGTGGAGTGCATTGAATCTATAGATTGCTTTGGGTAGTATGGACATTTTAATGATGTTGATTCTACCAATCCATGAACACGATATGTTCTTCCATCTGTTTACATCTTCCACTATCTCTTTTTTCAGTGTCCTGTAGTTTTCTGCGTATAGGTCTTTTTCCTCTTTAGTTAAGTTTATTCCTAGATATCTTATTTTTTTTGGTGAGATAGTAGATGGGATTGCTTTTTTAGACTCTTTTTCTGTACATTCACTATTGGTGTATAGAAATGAAATAGATTTCTTGGTATAAATTTTGTATCCTGCTACATTGCCGAATTCATTTATTAAGTCTAATAGTTTTTTGATGGAGTCTTTCGGGTTTTTTATGTACAATATCATGTCATCTGCAAATAAGGACAACTTTACTTCTTTTCCAATTTGGTGGCGTTTTATTTCTTCTTCTTGTCTAATTGCAATGGCTAATACATCCTGTACTATGTTGAACAGGAGTGGTGAGAGTGGGCATCCCGGTCTTGTTCATGTTCTTAGGGGAAATGGTTTTAGTTTTTGCCCATTGAGTAGAATGTTGGCTGTGGGTTTATCATATATAGCTTTTATTATGTTGAGGTATGATCCTTCTATTCTCACCTTGCTGAGAGGTTTGATCAAGAAAGGCTGTTGCATTTTATCACATGCTTTTTCTGCATCAATTGGTATGACTATGTGATTTTTATCTCTCAATTTGTTTATGTGATGTATCATGTTTATTGATTTGCAGATATTGTACCATCCTTGCATCCCTGGGATAAATCCTACTTGGTCATGGTGTATGATCTTTCTGATGTACTGCTGGATCCAATTTGCTTGAATTTTGTTGAGGATTTTGGCATCTATGTTCATGAGGGATATTCGTCTGTAATTCTCTTTCATTGTGTTGTCTTTATCTTGTTTTGGTATTAGGGTGATGCTGGCTTCATAGAATGAGCTTGGAAGTGTTGCTTCCTCTTGAATTTTTTGGAATAGTCTGAGGCGGATAGGTTTTAGTTCTTCCTTGAATGTTTGGTAATACTCCCCTGTGAAGCTGTCTGGACCTGGGCTTTTGTTTGCTGGAAGCTTTTTGATGAATGCTTCAATTTCTTCCATAGTTAATGACTATTGACGTTTTTAGATTCTTCCTGATTGAGTTTTGGAAGGTTGTATTTTTCTAGGAATATGTCCATTTCCTCCAGGTTGTCCAGTTTGTTGGAATAGAGTTGTTCCAAGTGTTTTTTAACAATCCTTTGTATTTCGGTTGGGTTTGTTGTTATTTCTCCTCCTTCATTTCTGATTTTGTTTATTTGGGTCCTCTCTCTTTGCTTCTTGTTGAGCCTGGCTAGAGGTTCATCAATCTTGTTTATCCTTTCAAAGAACCCGCTCTTGGTTTTGTTGAACTTTTGTATTGTCTTTTGGTCTGTATGTTGTTTATCTCCGTTCTGATCTTTATTATTTCCTTCCTTCGGCTTACACTGGGCTTTTCTTGTTGTTCTCTTTCTAACTCTTTGAGTTGTAGGGTTAGGTAATTTAGTACCATTGTTTCTTGTTTTTTGCAGTAGGCTTGTAGAGCTATGAACTTCCCTCTCAAGATTGCTTTCACTGTGTCCCATAGATTTATGATTGTTGTGTTTTCATTGTCATTTGTTGCCATGATGTTTTTTATTTCTTCTTTGATCTCTCTGTTAATCCAGTCATTATTTAATAGCATGCAATTTAGTCTCCATGTGTTTGATTTTTTTAAATATATATTTTATTGATTTTTTACAGAGAGGAAGGGAGAGGGATAGACAGTTAGAAACATTGATGGGAGAGAAACATCCACCAGCTGCCTCCTGCACACCCCCTACTGGGGATGTGCCCGCAACCAATGTACATGCCCTTGACCGGAATTGACCGCAACCAATGTACATGCCCTTGACCCTTCAGTCCGCAGACCGATGCTCTATCCACTGAGCCAAACCGGTTGCGGCGTCCATGTGTTTGATTTTTTTGGATTGTTTTTATTGTATTTGATTTTCAGTTTTATTCCATTGGGATCTCAGAAGATGCTTGATATGATTTCTATCTTCTTTTTTTAAAATTTCTTTATTGATTAAGGTGTCACATATTTGTCCTCATCCCCCCATTCCCATCCCACACCCCTCCCCATGGATGCCCCAACCCCCTGTTGAACTTAACCATTGGTTAGGCTCATATGCATGCACACAAGTCCTTTGGTTGATCTCTCCCCCCTCCCCCCACCCTCCCTATCCTCCCTCTGAGGCCCGATAGTCCAATCGATGCCTCCTTGTTTCTGGTTCTGTTCTTGTTCATCAGTCTATGTTGTTCATCATTTCCCCTAGATGGGCGAGACCATGTGTCACTAGAGATATACTTATAAGAACTGAATGTGAAACGAGCAATAATAGTTATGCTGACAGGCAAATGAATCAGTCTGTATTGAGTTTCCTTCTGGACCAACAGTTCTTTCGAGACCCAATATCAATGTCCACCAGTTCCTTATGTGTACATGTCGGCACTGACCCCTCAACTCTGGATGGTGGAAAAATGTTGGCAATGCAGGTCCGACACCCTCTGGTTTGGTCTTGGCCGGACCCAGGGTCACGGCTTCACCCGGACTCAGGGGCACATGGCCTCACTCGGACCCAGGGGGCGTGTGGCCTCACATGGACCCAGGTGCGTGCGGCCTCACCCGGACCCGGGACCCAGCCTCACCCGGATCCAGGGGCACACGACCTCACCCGGACCCGGGATCCAGCTTCACCCGGACCCAGGGGCACGTGGCCTCACCTGGACCCAGGGGCGCGTGGCCTCTCCCAAACCCAGGTGCGCGCGGCCTCACCCGGACCCGGGACCCAGCCTCACCCAGATCCAGGGGCACACGGCCTCACCTGGACCCGGGATCCAGCTTCACCCGGACCCAGGGGCGCGTGGCCTCACCCGGACCCAGGGGCGCGTGGCCTCACCCGGACCCAGGGGCGCGTTGTCTCACCCGGACCCAGGGGCGCGTGGCCTCTCCCAGACCCAGGGGCGCGTGGCCTCACCCGGACCCAGGTGCGCACAGCCTCACCCGGACCCAGGACCCAGCCTCACCCGGATCCAAGGGCACATGGCCTAACCCGGACCCGGGATCCAGCTTCACCCAGATCCAGGGGCGTGTGACCTCACCCGGACCCAGGGGCGCGTGGCCTCTCCCAGACCCAGGGGCGCGTGGCCTCACCTGGGCCCGGGACCCAGCCTCACCTGATTTCTATCTTCTTCAATTTGAAGAGACTTTGCCTGTGTCCCAATATATGGTCTATCTTTGAAAATGACCTACTTGCACTTGAGAAGAATGTATATTCTGTGGCTTTAGGATGGAATGTTCTGAAGATGTCAATTAATTCCATCTGATCTAGTGAGTCATTTAGGATTGGTGTTTCTTTTCTGATTTTTTGTTTAGATGATTTGTCCAATGGTTATAGTGGGGTATTAAAGTGTCCTACTATGACTGTATTTCTGTCAATCTCTCCCTTGATATCCTCCAGGGTTTTTTTTTTTTAATTGGGTTTTCCTGTATTGGGTGCATATATGCTTACCAGAGTTATTTCATCTTTTTGGATTGATCCCTTTAGTATTATGAAGTGGCCTTCCTTATCTCTTTTTATGTCCTTCACTTTGAGATCTAATTTGTCATATATAAGTATTGCTACCCCAGCTTTTTTTTTTCAATTCCATTTTCCTGAAAAACCTTTTTCCATCCATTCACCATCAGTCTGTGTGAGTCCTTTGTTCTAAGGTGGTTTTCCTGTAGACACCAGATATATGGGTCATGTATTCTTATCCACTCCGTTACCCTATGTCTTTTGATTGGGGCATTTAATCTTTTTACATTTAAAGTTATTATTGATAGGTACTTGTTTGTCACCATTTTTATTCTTTACCCCTGTGTACCTTCTTCGCTTCCTATATCTATTTTTGTTTTTGTTTTTTACAGCACACCCTTTAGCATTACTTGCATTGCTGGTTTGGTGGTGATAAATTCTCTTAGTCCTTTTTTGTCTGTGAAGCTCCTGATTTCACCTTCAATTTTGATTGATAGCCTTGCTGGGTGCAGTATTCTTGGATTCAGACCCTTGCTTTGCATGACTTTGTATATTTCATTCTATTCCCTTCTGGCCTGATGTGTTTCTGTTGAGAAGTCAGTCACTAGCTTTATGGGAGATCCTTTGTAGGTAACTTTCTGTCTCTCTCTGGCTGCTTTTAATATTCTTACTTTGTCGTTGGTGTTTGCCAATTTAATTATAATGTGCCTTGGCTTCGGTCTTTTGGAGTTCATTTTGCTTGGGACTCTGTGAGCTTCTTGGATTTGTGTGGGTTTTTTCCTCCCTATATCAGGGAAGTTTTCTGGCATTATTTCTTCAAACAGTTTTTCTATTCCTTGCTCAGTTTCCTCTCCTTCTGGCACCCCTATTATGCGGATGTTGTTTTGTTTCGTGTTGTCCCAAAGACCCCTTAGGCTCTCCTCCTGTTTTTAATTTATTTTTCTGGAAACTGCTCTACTTGGGTATTTTTTCCCATCTTGTCTTCTAGCTCACTGATGCGGTCCTCTGCTTCTTCTAGTCTACTCTTGATGCTTTCTATTGAGTTCTTTACAGCAGCGATGTCATTTTTCATTTCTTCTTGGTTCTTCTTCATTTCCTCTTGGTTCTTACTCATATTGTTGAGTTTGTCTTCCATTCTTTTCATTCACTTTATGACCATTTCTCTTTATTCTTTATCTGACATATTGTTTGCCTCCATTTCGTTTACTTCCTTTTCTAGTGATGCCTGCTCTTCTTTCACATGTGGGCTGTTTCTTTGTATCCCCATGATCTCTCTTCTCCGTGTGTCTGGTTATGTAGTTCTCTCTCCTGCATTGATTTAAAGGCACAAAATACAACACAACAAGGTACAATGCACAAGGCAATGAACACAAATGTATTCACAATAGTAATAACCCCAAATAAAGGTGACTACAAGAGAAATTCAAATCAGAGGATAGGAGAGAAAGAAGAAGAAAAAAAACAGAAAAAAAGGAGTGCAAAAGTGAAATTTGGAAAAGGGAAAAACGTAAGAGAGAAAAGAGAGAGAATAAGAAAGAAGAGGGGAAATAACTATTTTTACAGGGAGAATACTCTGATAGAACAGCCAGTAATCCCAACAAATGCCAGCAACAAGTAACTGGAGATGAATGCAAACTACAAACAACAACTAATATCAAGCAAGGCAAAGGAAAACAGAAGCAAAAAACAAACACAAAACAAAAAGAAAAAGCAAAACAATCTCACAAACAAGCACAAAAATCGATATAATCAACAATCAAGCAAACAACAACAAAAGGACAGAGAGAAAAAATTTTGGATAGTGAAGAAATAGAAGAGAGTGGTGTGTATGGACTTGGAGCAGGGGATTGGAAATTAGATATATAAGTTGGGTGAAACTTTAACAGTGTAAAAATAAGGAATAGGGAAAATCTATAGCAGGAATAGTGTTAAGAGAAACAGGACAACAAAAGGGGGAAAGTGAGGAAGAGAGTGTTGGCATAAAGGCAAAGTTGAGATAGAGTAAAATGATGCTAAAGGAAAGATGTAAATAGAATGTAGAACACTAATCCCAAAGTAAAATAAAGAGAAAATAAAATGACACTTTTTAAAAAAAATAAAGGTAAAACAGTAGTAGTAATAATACTGATTGAAAATAAAAATGTAATAATTAAAAAGGTAAAATCAAGTGAGGGAAAAAGAAAAAAATTAGTTTCTTAAGTAAAAGATGAAAAAAATAAAAATAAAAATGTGCAGTAGTGAAGGTCATTCACTTCCTCTACTGTTCTGTTTTGCATGCCTGTTTCCTAGTCAGGACAGTTTTGAAGTTCCCTGCATTCCACTGCTCCTCAGTGTTGTAGGCCAGTCCTGATTTTTAAGCCTCTTTTTCTTATTTTCCTTTATTTGTTTTTACACAAGAGTCAATTTGTGATTCCACCCCTGGGTGGCAGTGTTTCTGGATTGACCTCCAGGTCTATAGGTCCTCTCTAGCTAGTGTTTAGATTTGTTTTCCCTGTGGCACTTAATACCGGTTTGGTGGAGCTGGTTCTCTGATGGTTATTCCCCAATCTAACCCTCAGGTTCCAGAAAAACAACTTTCCCCTACAGTCTCTTGGAGTGATCCCAATTAGGTGATCCTATGTATTGGGCTTAGTAATCAGAAGCAAGGATTTAAAGAAAAAAAAAAAAGATCCAGAGTAAGTGTGTGAACTCCAGGGCTGCGTGCAAGTCTGTGCAGTCTTTTTTCCCCTTGGTTCTAAGCAGCCAGGACACTTTTAAAATTTTTAGGCTGTCCTTTTGCGTCAGATCAAAATGCGTTGCTTTTTTGAGTTTTCTTCTGTTTGCAGTTCTGCAGACCCCCTTCCACATTCATGATCACGCCAGCCCCAACAGCCATGGATTTCCTAGGCGCAGACTTACCCAGTCCTCCAGCTCCCGCAGTGCACACGTTTCTCTCTCCTGCCTGGACCAGAGACCTCACCTTATCCCAGCCAAAATCTGACCTTGCCGTGGTGGAGTGTAGAGCTCCTCTGAATCCATGTGCTTGTGCCACTTGGGGACCGATGTTCTGGGGTCCACAGCAGTTCAGTGGGTGCCGTAGTTGTAGATTCTCCAGGCTTTTCAGGCATCTGATAACATCCACTTTACCCTTCAAGATGGCGTGGTCTACGTGTCTGAGCCGATGGCTCCGGGAGGGAACCCAGCAGCAGTGGGGGTTGCCTGGTCAGGGGAGCCCCATCCAGCAGTCCCCCACCATCTCCTGGAGTATAGCTGTCCCTCAACTCACCAACAAACATTCCCCGTGCAACCACACACTCTCCCTTTGTTTTCTCACTCACACACTATCTTGTAGTCTGCCTTCCGGTTGGCAGCCATCTTCTTCTCCTGGAATCCTTATTCTTAATCCCTGGATGCCCTTCCCTAGAGGACAATGTAAACACGTGTGTCCTCCCATGATTACTCACTCTACTGATTGTTTCTAAAGATAAAACTGCAATAAAAGGCTAACGAGGCGGGCAATTGAGGCTGCTCTGGCTGCCAGAACCAGGACCCCCTTAGCCCTCTCTTTCACAGTCAAACTGTGTCTGAGAAATCTGTTCATTCATTGTTCAGGGGCTGCTGGCCCATGTGAGGAATAAGGAACACAATAAGATGCAGGGGTACCCTCGAAAATGAAGAGGAAGGAAATGAAAGTAACTTCACAGTAAGTCATTGGAGCCACTTGGGATTTCCAAGTTAGAGGGAATTGTTTTTCAGCTAAGGTTTCACAATAGGACAGCAACTGTACACCGAATAACATCTCTCTGTTACTTAAAAATTATTCAAAGTAAATGGTGCCTATAATTTATAATCCTTTGTTCCTTGATGATGGAACATTAGATGTTGAACTCTGGGAACGAGTAATCTGGAATTTAAAGAGAAATCAGGCTCAGGGAAAACAAGTGCCTTTGTCATCTTTAACTATGTGGGGTCTTGTTGGAGCTGCACTGTGCCCACTTCATATTGAGGACCAAGAGCCTACAGAATTCCAGGAGGATTTACCACCTCTCCCTCCTCTTGAAGTAGAGCCTGTAAAGCTTGTAATATCTAAGGTTCCTGATCCCCTGCCCCAGTGTGAGAAGGCTCATCAACTAGAGAAAATGGGGCTAACATTCCATTTACAAAAGGACTCTTTAATGCTTTGTCTGAAAATTACCATATGACGCCTTGGGACTGGGAGATATTGGCTAAAACAACTTTAGATGCCAGTCAATATTTTCTATGGAGAGCAGAATATGATGAGATCTGTGAACAACAGGCTATTTATGGGTGTTCATTGGCGACCCACCTGGGAGCCCTCTGGGTCACATCTGGCTGTAAGTCCCAGGCAACTATAAAACATCTGAATGATCCATGACAAGAACTCTGATTTATTAAGTCTTGTCTGTGTGTTATGTGTGCCTGCAAATATTGTATATAAGAGTGCCTGTTGATTGTTGTTTTATGTGTCTTTGTTGTTTGGTTTAATTTGTTTAAGGCTTATAGGTGAGATTTCATATTGTTAGTCTACTCAGAAAGAAAAAAATATGGAAAATAATCATTTAAACCCCCCAAGTCTTTTTTTAGAATGATTAGACCTGTAGAAGTGCCCTCCAGCAGGCTGCAGAAATAGCAGTGTGGAGGACACTCTCATTTTTGTGAAAAAAAAAAAAAAAAACTTTAACATTAAAGCCACTGAAGGCCAGTGAATTATCTCTGTTACAAACTTTGCCAAAGAAATTGCCTTGGGTAATAATAATTGGCTTTAAAATCTCAAAGTTGTTAAGGAAAAATAAATATAAATAAAATGAAGGGTATAAGATAAAGCTTTTTCAGTGGTAAGTATATATGGCTAAATATAGTTTTCCCAAGTCTTTGGTAACTTAAAAATTTGGAGTTTACTGAACCAAATAGTAAAAACTATTAAATATCTAGGTATTTTGAAATAACAGGCTACAGAAATATTAATCTGAATTTGCTTCATATGAAAAATCTAGAGGAGGGATTTGAATCTGTTAATATCTTGTATTTTATTTGAAAAATGTCTTGTATTTTATGTGAATGTATTGCTAATCTGATGAATATTAATTACTTACATGTCACCTAAAAATTAAGGTTTCTAAGGGTTAAGAATTCTAACTAGTTAGAAAGAAATTATGGTTTTGATGTCATGGAAAGCATGAGGCATGAAGATGCATTTTGAATGGAAAAGAAAATGGATTCTAAAGCTGGTTATTTCTGAAAGTTGTAAGGTTTCTGAAGAAAGTCTGTGAAAGCTATAGAATTTTGTGAAGAGAAATGTCAAAAAGAAGTTATGTAAATGACACAGGCCAGTAAGTCGGGACAAGTAGAATAGGGAAACTGAGATGGTTAAACAGCAATTTGGAGCCATCCAGTGCCCCGACCAGCGGGGTCTTCTAATGAGGGTACCAAGGCAGCGCACCTAAGAGAATGAGAGACAGACAAGGGACGCAGAAGAATGGAGGCAAGACAAAAGGGTTTCTGCTCAAGCCTTCAATTTTATTTTTTATAGCGTTCCTTATATGTGGTTCCTAGTAGGGGTGGGGGCTGGTGGGCTTATGTGATTGGCTAAGGTATATCAGGTAAAGGTGGTGACTATAGATAAGGTATATGGCGGTTGAAGGGTGGCTACAGAAGGAATGCTTTGTCCTCAGGCAAGAGGAAGTGGGCCTAGTTTCCGTGAGTTTCTGTTTCAGTAACTTACTGAAGTAAGGTCAGAGTTAATCCTTTGACCAGCTCTTGGCTCCTGACATCTCCTCCCTTTCTGTTTAAGAAGCGGGAGTGGGCATTAATCGACTGGGGAGACATTGACCTGGTTCCTCCCGTGGTCTTTTCATGCCCACCATATGTGGCTCTTGACATCTTTTGGGGAGGAGAGATAGAGCCATTATTTTTATCGATGTCAACCTCTATGCAAACCAGGTGTACTCTCAGGGAAATTCAGAGGAGGTTGTTGGACCTTCCCTTGCAATGCTTTGCTCTGCACCCGGTTCGATACCCATACCTCTGGCTCTAAGTAGAGCGTAGGTAAGCATCCCTTTGGTTAAGATGCTGTCCCCGTAGGGAAGGAGCGAGTCTGGGTAAAGCCAACAAGGGGACAAGGATGGGGAGGAGGTAGGGGAGGATTCTATTACTCCAGAGCGGGTAATAGCTCTTTTCGTCTCTTGACGAGGTCTTCTGTAGCTTCTTGATCTTGTCTCGGACGATGCCAGACTTGTTTAGCATAGAAGCAGCATCGTTCCTGCAGAGCCAAACATATCCCTCCCTGCTCTGCCGTGAGTAAATCTAATCTATTTTGTAACACAACTTCTGCTAATGAATCGATTTGGCCCTGAAGATCATTAATGGTCCCTGAAAGAGCTTGGACATCATCAATTAATAGAGGTTGTAGGTTCTAGATGCCCAGCGGCCAATTGTTCCTGTACTAACTTTGAGGCGGCTGTAAGTTTCTCGTTAGTTAATGGCCATTGATCTACCCACACAGGGGAAAGTCAATGACTGTCATGGATTACTTTTATTGGTGGAGTAAATGGATATGGGCCCTGAGGGCACTGAAGCCAGAATGGTGATCTGCCCTGTAATCATTGTCAACGACCCCTGGGGTAACCTGAAGGCCAGCCAAGGAGGAACTACCACACCCTAAGATTAAACCAAATGTTTCTGGAGGTAAGGGTCCAAAAGCCTCAGTGGAAATAAGTTGAATGCCTTGATCTGGTATTAATATTGTATCGGAGGTGGAACAGAGGTCCAGTCCTGCGCTTCCTGGGGTGGCGCGGCAGAGGGAGCTGATGCCTGGGCGGGAAGAATCTGTTGCGGGACGAACCTGATGGCCCCTTGGTTCGGTGCCTGGTTCGGGGCCGGGGGCTGGCCCCTCGAGGAGTTTCCCTGCCATGATGGAAGGGTTTTACCCTCGACATCCGTTTTTGAGTGACATTCATTAGCCCAGTGGAGACCGCATCGGCATCGTGGGCAAACGGTCTTTGGAGGAGCCCGTGGTTGTTTGCCACTGAGGCAATCCTTTATGAAGTGTCCTGGCTGTTTGCAATTAAAGCAGGTTTTTTGTTGTGTGAAATTTTTTAGGGCCGTTCCTATAGCTAATCCAATAGTGTGGGAGGTACCTATACCAGAGCAAAGTTTAATATAATCAGAGAGATTGCCACACCGATGAGGTCTTATTATCTCTTGACAGACAGGATTAGCATTCTCATAAGCGAGATGTTTTACGAAGGCACTTTCCGTCTCACCTCCCCCCACTAATCTCTCAGCGGCGTCAGTGAGGCGGCTGATAAAATCACTGTAAGGCTCGTCAGCTCCTTGGCGAATTTTGGCTAGCGAGGTAGTGGCAGAATCCTTAAGGGGGAGATGGCGCCAAGCTTTAAGACCGGCAACTTGGATTTGGGCTAGTAAACCAGGGGGAAATTTGGCCTGGATTTCATTGGTTTCATAGGGGGGATCAGCCAAGAAGTTTATCTCTGGTCCACGAGCGGGAGTTTTTACTTTCATTATTGCGTTGGACTGTTTCTCGGCAGTTTTCAACGAAGTCTGTATGCCAAAGGACATAATCACCTCCTGAGAGCGTAGCTCGACCTAGGGATAGCCAGTCATTAGGTGTGAGCCATTTGTCACTTAAGCTTTCGAGAAGGGCGATGGTAAATGGGGCCGTAGGGCCATAGTTACTGACCGCGGCTTTAAGATCTTTAAGATGTTTAAGGTTAAGGCGGCGGTATTTTTGTTCAGATGTGTCACTCTGGCTAGGGTTGGGGTCTTCGGTGTCTGAAGCTTCATTGTCTGAGTCTGGATTTTGATTTTGAGAGTCAGAGCCTTCTTCTGGTAAGTTATCTTCTTCCTCAACGACTGTAGGGCGGGAACCCTGACTGCGGGTGACGGGAAATGCATGGAGGGTGGTTTTTGATTTCGGGTTTTTTGAGACGGTTTTGGAAGGGTTTGGGTTAGTAGAGAGGGTGGTAAGTTCTGCCTCGAGGGCTTGGACTTCTTTAATAAGCTGGAGGTGTTCACGTTTTTGTTGGAGGATTTCTTTTAAAGAGGATATGTCTTGGGTAAGAGAGACCTTAGCCTGTCTGATGGGGTCGAAATCAAAGGGTGGATTTGGAGCTGTAGCACGGAAAGGAGGAGGAGAGTAAAAGGTGGGGGGTCGTATGGTAAAGGAGGAGGATAGTAAAAGGTGGGGGGGTTGTATGGTAAAGAAGGAGGATAGTAAAAGGTGGGGGGGTTGTATGGTGGGGGTTTGTAAGTTTTATTAGGAGGCTCTTGAAGAGCAGGAGCAGTGAGACCCCAGGGATTCTCACCGTCGTGATAATGGGCAGCTTGTTCATCCTGATCTTCCGGGGAGAGTTTATCATGGAAGGGTGTTTTATTTAAATCTTTAAGTGAGGGATAGATACCGGGGACTTCAGTACTGGGGGTAGGATGGGGTTTTTGTTTTCTTTAAAACTCTTTTGAGGTGGGTCATCTGGTATATCTACCGCGACTGACGGGCAAGCTGAGGACGGGCGGGATACCCTTACTCCTCGCGTCCTGAGGGACTCCTTGGGCCCATCAAGGAATACCTCGTGAGAACTGAGAGAGGTGCCCATGTTGACGGGGGAGCTCCTCAATTCACCCCCTCCACGTAAGCCTCTGGGACGTATAAACCCCGTACCGGGTCAGCCCTGAGTTTCTGTAGTGTCTAGGACAGTTGTCTCGTCAACGATCTCCGTTCACCCAAGGGCCCCTGCTCGCGTATCATAGGTCGGGATGTATAAGCCCCATGCCTGGTTAGCGACCACTAAGACAAAGCGAGCTCAGGGTTTGCGGGAGACGTGACGAGGAACCGACCAGAAACAAAATACTCCTCAGGGTGATTCAGAGTTCTCGGTCAGCCAGATCGCGGTACCTTTAACCCTTCCCGGATCGGCGAGACGAGTGCTTATTAGCGGACTGGGGGTTGAAACGAGAAGCTCAAAGTGTAGGAAATCTGTCAAGGGGCATAAAAATTCGTTCTCACAAGGAATTCACTCTTAAATCTTTGTCTGAAAAGATCATCTGCAAAACTCAACTGCGATCATACTCACGGACGGGCAGCTCTGCGGCGATCAAGGGATGAGTCTTCACTCACAGCAAGTTCCGCGGCGACTCAGGAGGGTGTCCGGCCGGACCGATGTGCAGATGTTCCCTGGAGAGCCAACCCTCGGGCCCCACGTTGGGCGCCAGAAATGCCCCGACCAGCAGGGTCTTCTAACGAGGGTACCGAGGCGGCGCACCTAAGAGAATGAGAGACAGACAAGGGACGCAGAAGAATGGAGGCAAGACAAAAGGGTTTCTGCTCAAGACTTCAATTTTATTTTTTACAGCGTTCCTTATATGTGGTTCCTAGTAGGGGTGGGGGCTGGTGGGCTTATGTGATTGGCTAAGGTATATCAGGTAAAGGTGGTGACTATAGATAGGGTATGTGGCGGTTGAAGGGCAGCTACAGAAGGAATGCTTTGTCCTCAGGCAAGAGGAAGTGGGCCTAGTTTCCGTGAGTTTCTGTTTCAGTAACTTACTGAAGTAAGGTCAGAGTTAATCCTTTGACCAGCTCTTGGCTCCTGACAATCCAGTAAATCCTATCTTCCCTAAACCAAGGACACTTAAGAGTAAATGATTTTCATTTTGCCTCCCTAACCAGAGTGTATAACCAGATGGTAAATAGCTTATATCAATGTTATAAGCTTATGGATTCAGGGAGACTGATAGCAGAAATCCAATTAGTGTCGTTTGCTGACCACACCCAAGGACAAATGAAGTTAGAGAATAAACATTATTTTAGTTAGACTTTTTCTAGTCCTATAAATTATTAAAATGGTTATACGTCATATTAATCAGGTATTTTTTACAAAAAGGTCATCTTTTAATCATGGCACCTGAAGTTTGCTAGCCTATGTTTGTGTCTATCTTTTGGTAAAATAAATTTGACAATCCTTCCAGGGTTTGAATTTTAAGAAACTGTTTCTTGACTTAGAATTAGCTTTATATCACTCCAATAGGCCCTGGAATGCTTCAAGTGTTTGTTTTCTCTCTCATGAAGGAAAGTTTTCTGCTTAAGGTACATGGGAAGCTTTGTCAAATAATAATACCATATTAGCTCTAATTGTTATTCTGAAATATTGTGTTTTGCAGAAAGGACAAGATTCCATGTCATTTGCAAGTATTGCTGATTTTTAAACTTTTTGATTTTCAGATATAAGGAAGAATTTTTAATGCAAATTTGGTAAATTATACATTCTCCCCTCCTGTCCCTCCAGAATTTGGCAATTCTTATTAAGTAACAATACCTTTCTTTACATGAATTCAATTAGACCTGTTTCCAGTTGTAGCTATATTAACCAAGATAAACTAATAATGGGCCTGCTTATAGCAGCCTTGGTTTCACCACCTTTTGTAGAACTTGGACCATCCAGCATTTCATGAGAATCCCTTACAATCCACAAGGGCAGGCCATCATTGAACGTGCCCATGCTACCCTGAAGGGTATGCTATTAAAACAAAAAGGGGGAATATGGAGCTCAAGGATCCTACTATACTACTATCTAACGCATTCTTTACCCTTAATTTTTAAAACCTGAATGATCATTTTCAATCCTCTGTAGAATGGCAATTTACCTCAATAACTCCATCTCAGAAACCACAAGTCTTGTGGCAACATGTAGACACTAATAACTGTATGGGACCCAATGAATTATTAACATGGGGGAGAGGATATGTGAGTGTTTATACCCCCACAGGGCCTCTGTGGATTCCAGCTTGCTGGATTAAACCCTATCATGGCATGGCACAGGACCAATCCTCTTCCAGAAATGAAGAATCTGAGTCTGGGGACTCCATAACACTGAAGGAGGCACTTTCCTCTGACCCAGATGGCTCCTGGAATAACCTGGGAAATGATGAAGCTGAGGGCAGAGGCTGAGCAATTATTGGCAACTATTCACACTCCACCCACTCCAGATGACTAACCATTGCTCTTTGTTTTTCTTATAGTCTGTAAAATCTGAACTCCAGCAGTAAATGTGCCTCATGGACTGTGACATTCCAAAGCAGAAAGTTCACCACCTCCCTCTGTCTTCTACATTCAGCAAAACAAAAAAGGGGGATATGAGCACAAGAGACTTGGTTGGAAAGTTGTAAGCAGGACATTCTGAGAAAAGAGAATTGTGTGGAAGGCTGCCTGCCCGGTTTATCAGAATTCTGACTTAGGAGAGACTTAGGGGAGTGTCGAAGGAGGCACCCCTAATTATTCCTTGATCTTTCCAAACAAGTCTGTGCATGTGCAGACCCCCGGGTGTTTACTGGAATCCTTATTCTTAATCCCTGGATGCCCTTCCCTAGAGGGCAATGTAAACACATGTGTCCTCCCAAGATTACTCACTCTACTGATTGTATCTAAAGATAAAAATGCAATAAAAGGCTAACAAGGCAGGCAAATGAGGCTGCTCTGGCCTCTAGAGCCAGGAGCCCCTTATCGCTCTCTTTCACTGTATCTGAGTAATTTGTTCATCCATCATTCAGGGGCTGCTGGTCAGCCCAGGCAGTGGAATGATTAATTTTTCCCTTATTAGTGCCTCTCTTGATCTCTAAATATCTTCCTACATGTTCCATGTTAAACCCCCAAATAAAAGCATGATGTTGACTAGCAGGAAAGTGGTGGGGAGTAAAGTAAGTTTGTAGCATGATGGAAAGTATAGGATAGTCTTTAGAATTTTTAGACTTATCATGAATTTTTCTGTGCTCCTAATTGTAGGCATTCTGACGGTATAATCTCTGCCCCTGAAAAATAGTAACTCACATTTCTGAGCCCTTACATTAAAATCTAGTGTTATCATGGAGAATAGAATATTTTAATTTTTTCAGTTTGTGCTGTTAAATATCTTAAATATATAGTTTAAAAGTGAAAATATGCAAACTACCAAATCACTAGAATCCATATTAATAAAAGGATAATATGCTAATTAGACTGGGTTGACTGGACATCTTCCAGATGTTCGACTTCCTTCAGGAGAGTTGGGGGTGAGCAGGCTGGCAGTGGGGGCAGTTAGGGGTTGGCCAGACTGGTAGGGGGGTAGTTAGGGGCCAATCAAACCAGCAGGGGACCAGTTAGGGGGCGATCAGGCTGGCAAGCAGAGGCAGTTAGGGGCAATCAGGCAGGCAAACAGAGGCAGTTAGGGGTGATCAGGCAGGCAGGCAGGTGAGTGGTTAGGAGCCAGTGGTCCTGGATTGCGAGAGGGATGTCTGACTGCCGGTTTAGGCCCCATCACGCAATCAGACATCCCCCGAGGGGTCCTGGATTGGAGAGGGTGCAGGTGGGCTTAGGGACACCACCCCCCCCACCCCATTCACGAATTTCATGCACTGGGCCTCTAGTTATTAATAATTTAGAAAAAATTAAGTTTATTAATAAAATAATTCAAATACAGTGTAATACCTATCATAAATAGATCAGGTTCTAAAGATCTATTTAGAGGAAGACTAACAAATTTAATTCATATTATATTAATATCAGATTTGAACATGAGGGAATGCAGATCACCTGGAAAATGCTGTTACAATTAAAAGATTTAAAGCAATGATTAAAAATAAGGATGTCTGTTCTATCTATGGGATTAAATGACTATTGAAATTAAATAACGTTTAAAATGGCATAGCTCTGTTCTAAGTAACTATGATGACAGGAGGATTATTAATTGCTTATATCTATCTGCTCCCTTCTTTCCCCTCCATTATTCTGTAATGCTTTACTTTCATATAGCCCTCTGAAAAAAATTACAATTTATGTTGAATAGAAATATGTGCTGCAATAAATTTCATTAAGTGAAATTCCAAAACTTTCTTTTGACATATTATTATTACAAAACTTGCACTAATGCCCATATACAGAATAAAAGAAATTTAGAAGATACAACTCCTGAGTAGGGTTTTCTGTTCCTCCTCACTAACCTGATCTGCTATTGACCATCATTTGATTTAATTAAATCCCAGTGTTATATCACTTTAAGCAGTCCAACTTTTAATCTTCCCTTAGAACCAATTGTCCTGAAAAGCCTAGACTTATGAGCAGCAGTATCATGAAAGTATGCACCATCCCTGTTTGGATAACAAACAAACAAACAAACACACACCTTTTTCTAGTTGCAACACCCAAATCATGTGGCCAATCATTTTATCTGTTGTTGTTAAGTTCCTAGTTATTCTCAGGACACTATCTCCATAAATGTATATGAAATAAAGATGGCCCTGCACTCTCTTCTCATAAGCAAAATAAAAACAAAAACAAAACAGAACCTATCACAATCATCATATTTTCCACTCTTTCCAATTTTAAATTTCTGTGAAAACAATTTTTCTTTCACCTAGATCTGACTCACTGGTTCACAATTTTCCTAAGGAAAATCTGTGATTTCTTCCCCTTTAAACAGTTAAAGCAGGTGTCCTCAAACTACTGCCCGCGGGCCACTTGCAGGTGTTTTTGCTGTTTTGTTTTTTTACTTCAAAATAAGATATGTGCAGTGTGCATAGGAATTTGTTCATAGTTTTTTTAAAACTATAGTCCAGCCCTCTAACAGTCTGAGGGACAGTGAACTGGCCCCCTGTTTAAAAAGTTTGAGGATCCCTGAAAAGTATTACCAACATTTTTATTTCATATGTTGTTTCATTTATTCATTAAAAAACAACCTTTGTGATTTTTATAAACTTTAATGATTTATTAACATGTATTCTTCACAACTAAATAAGCCTAATGTTTCAGTCTGTCCTTAACAGTTTTATCCCATTTCATATTTTTAGTGTTCTTTCCTGGCACCTTTTGGCATTGTGTTATATATTTCTTGATTTTTAACAAAAATTTCCTGTGAAAAATGAAGAAACCGCAATATAAAAAAATTATTCATGTTTATTGTAAAACATCTTTTTTAACAGATAAATTATATATGCCTAAGGTGGGAAAAAAAAACTTTCAAGTAAGCATTCCTTCTCATTCTCTGTATTGCTGTACTGAGGGCAATGAGACAATAAAATAAATAACACATCTCTCTTGCTTCACCCTCATTACCAGGATCAGGAAATACAGAATTTGAAATGGAGAGTAAAACAGTACAACATATTATGTTAGGGTCACATCTTACTGATACTGATGTAATTAACCTAGTTACTAATAACAGGAAAGGAGCAAAGGGAAGGCCAAATATTATAGGCATGTCATTTAGGCTTTACACTCCCCAGGGAGCCACCAGTCTATTACCTGAAGATCACTGGGGGACTAGAGGGACAAGAAGGAGAATATATGCATTTCCAGTAAAGTTGGGATGGGATGGGAAAGGTACTTGCCTTTCAGTCATACCTGGGAACAGGTCATTAGCCAGAATTGGCAAGGCTACTGCAATTACATGAAGATTTGATATATTTAATCACTTAAATAAAGGAATTTACACTCTTGGTCTCTCTTGGTTCTCTTGGGACTATTGTTGCAGGGGACACACTCTCTTGGCTCCCGTGAATTGGCCCACATGGCTCATGGCCATCTGGATCCCACACACAATGGACTAATAACTGCAACTAGTCTGATACTGATCTGGATCCAGCTGCAACATGGAGCAGAAATTCTGGATGCTGGCTTTGATTTTAGCTCTACTGAATCCCCAGTTATACTTCTTCCAGGACTGGATTAAGGGAAATGGAACTTTGGAAACACAGAAATGTAATCCCATGCAAATAAAAATCACTCATCCTGCTGTGCAAGTCTCATAAAATTCTTTTTCCCAAGATATTGTAAGAACACCACCCCCAGCACTCAGTGGGGAAAGGGGTACCCCACTTCCAAAAATAATACTACCAGAATCACTATCCTAGTTCCTCCATTTGCTATCTCTATAATCTTGGGAAACTGACTTAATTGTTCTCTGCCTCACTTTCATCATCTAAAATTGGAATAATAACAATATCATTGAATTGAGCTATTATGAAGATTGAATGAGACAATATACATAAAATAACTATCATGTGAGATATATATATACTAGAGGCCCTGCATGCACAAAATCGTGTGCGAGTATCTCGCTTCCACTTGCCTCAGCTGGCTGCCCTGTCCATCACTGCACATAGCTCATGCCCACCCTCTGCTGCTCTTAGCTCTCCTCTGGTCATATCTCACTGCCCCGCCCTCTGCCGCTTGTAGCCCTCTGCCGCTCATAGCCCTTCACCGCTTGTAGCTTTCCGCTGCTAGTAGCTCACTGCCCTGCCCTCCACCTCTTGTAGCTCTCCGCTGCTAGTCGCTTGCGCCCCGCCCAAGCCACCACAAGAGCTGCTGCTCATTTGGTCTTGATGGCATTACAGTGTGATGGACATGGGCCTTTTATATTATACTAGAGGTCTGGTGCACAAAATTCATGCATGGGGGGTCCCCTCAGCCCAGCCTGCATCCTCTCCAATCCGGGATCCCACAGGGGATGTCTGGCTGCCGGTTTAGGGGTCGGGCCTAAACCGGCAGTCGGACATTCCTCTAACAATCTGGGACCACTGGCTCCTAACCAATCACCGGCCTGCCTGCCTGATCACCCCTAACTGCCACCCCTGATGGCCTGGTTGCCCCTTACTGCACCCCCTGCCAGCCTGGTTGCCCCCAACTTCCCCCTGCCATCTTGGTCACCCCCAACTGCCCCCCTAACAGCCTGATCTCCCCTAACTACTCCCCTGTTGGCCTGGTCACCTCCAACTGCCCCCCATGCTGGCCTGGTCACCCCATAGAGCCTACTGTTCAGTCTTTTGATAGTCTCTCACTAATCTCCCTGCCGGCCTGGTCAACCAACACAGCCTGCTGTTCAGTCTTTTGGTTGTCCCTCACTAACCCCCTGCTGGGTTGGTCACTCCATGCAGCCTGCTGTTCAGTCGTTTAGTTGTCCCCCACTAACCCCCTGCCAGCCTTGTCGCCCCACACATCCTGTGTTCAGTCGTTTTTCTGCTTGTTTCAGTCGTGACGGCCCCTGGCTTTTTATATATTAGGATATATATATTAATTACCATGTCATAGGGGATATATATATATATATATATATATATATATATATATATATATATATATATATATATATATATATATATATATATATATATATATATATATTTATATACATATATATAAATACACACACACACACACACACACACACACACACTTAAAAGAGAAAGATGCAAATTGGCCATACCTCTGTGATGCCCACCAGCCAATCAGGAGTAAGTATGCAAATTAACCCGACAAAGATGGCAGGTTAATTTGTATACTCAGGCGCCCAGCAGCCTAGGTCCCAGGAATATCCTCGGGACCCAGGCCACTCCAAGCCTGTAGGCCCGTGCATAGGCCCTGAGCTGCTGGGGTCCCAGAATGCCCCCGGCCACTCCTGGCCTACAAACCTTGGCACCAAGCAGCCGGGGGTGGGGCAGCAGATGCTTGAACAGGGCCTGAGCGGAGTTAGGGGGGCCCTGCCCAAGCCACGGCGGAGGCTTGAGCAGGGCCGAAGTGGAGCCGGGGGCTGCAGAGGAAATACCTTTTCTGACTGCTCATTGGCTAAGCTCTCTGTACACTACTCACAGTGTTCTTGGTAACTTTGGTAGTAAGAAGCCAAGAAGGTGATCTAGGGTTTTTCCACCTCACTCCTGAAAAAAAACCACAAAGGTCCGCTGCTGGAGGGCTAAGAAATGTCATACCCTGCCCTAGCGGGTTTGGCTCAGTGGATAATGCCTCGGCCTGCAGACAGCAGGGTCTGGGTTTGATTCTGATCAAGGGCATGTACCTAGGTTGCAGGCTCCTCCCTGACAGGGGCCCAGGTCAGGGCTCATGCAGGAGGCAACTAATCAAAGTGTCCCTCTCACATTGATGTTTCTCTCTGTCTTTTCCTCTCTCTTCCACACTCTCTAAAAATCAATGGAAACATATCCTCAGGTGAGGATAAAAAAGAAAGAAAGAAATGTCGTATCCTATGAAAGACATGTCTTGTAAATGCCTAAAGAAAGTTGTCATTTTTTCATGGTGAAGGGACTGGAGTCTGTGTTGATGAAAACACCTTGGCAGCTGTGGTGGCTGGCAGTGGCTGCAGCAGTGGGGTGATGGGGCTGGCACCTTCCCCTGATTAGCCCAGTGACCTCTCACAGATGGAGGCCAGACTGCGGCTTAGGCCTGCTCCCCATGGGGAGCGGGCTTAAGCCATCAGTAGGACATCCCCTGAGGGCTCCCAGTCTGTGAGAAGGGGCAGTATGGGCTGAGAGACCCCCTCAGTGCACGAATTTTGTGCACTGGGCCCCTAGTGTGTGTGTGTGTATATATATTTGAAGTATAATTGATATAACATTATATTCATTTCAGGTGCATAATATGATTCAATATTGTATATATTGCAAAATGTTCATCACAATAAGTCTAGTTAACATCCATCACCATAAGTATTACACTATTTTTTTTGTGTGATGAGAACTTTCAAGAACCATTCTCCTAGCTATTTTCAAATACACAGTATTAGCTTATTAACTGCTAGAGGCAGTTAACTGCTAGAGGCCCAGCACACATGAAATCATGTGTGGTTAGGATCCCTAGGCCTAGCCTGGCCACTGTCACATGGCCTCTGCCGCCCTGCGATGCTACATGAAGCAACCCGCCCCAGGACACTCTGTGATGCTTGCGGCCCCTCGACAGCTCCACAAGGCTCCCCCTGCCCCTCGACTGCTCCACAAGGCTCCCCCTGCCCCTCGACTGCTCCACAAGGCTCCCCCTGCCCCTCGACTGCTCCACGAAGCTTGCTGCCACCCCATGAAGCTCACTGCTGGACTCTTGGCGAACAACCCCCACCTGCCCCGCCACTGCTCCATGAGGCTCCCCTGAACCCGCAACTACTCCTCGAAACTCCCCCGCCCTGCGACTGCTTCAAAAGCTCGCTGCTGCCTTGGTGACTGCTCTGCTAAGCTCACAGCCACCCTGCAAAGCAGCCATCCAATGCTGCTCAACAGTCCCCAGTCCTGCCCTGCCGCCAGCCCCACCCCCCTGCCATGGTGCATGGCTCAGAAGCTGGGGGAGAGGGGGGACCAAGCGGTGCTCCATGCACTTCATGGTGACTGGTCACCCATTTGGTCATGACGCCACCTAGCTCTTTATATGTATTAGGATACTAACCATGCTATACATTAAATCTTCATGATTCATTTATTGTATAACTAAAAAGTTATACCTTTTGGTCCCTTCATTCATTTCAGCTACCCCCCACCTCCCATTTCAGGCAACTACCAAATTGTTCTCTAAATCTATGAGCTCATCTTTTTTGTTTACTTTTAGATTCCACATATAAATGAGAAAATATATTTATCATTTTCTGTCTGATTTATTTCACTTGTTTAGCAGAATTCTCTCACTATATATATCACTATGTCTTTATCCATTCATTTATTGATGGATATTGAGGTTGTCTTCATGTCTTGACTATTGTAAATAATGCTTCAATAAATATGAGGGTGGCCCTAACCGGTTTGGCTCAGTGGATAGAGCGTTGGTCTGCAGACTGAAAGGTCCCAGGTTCGATTCCGGTCAAGGTCATGTACCTTGGTTGCGGGCACATCCCCAGTAGTAGGTGTGCAGGAGGCAGCTGATCGATGTTTCTCTCTCATTGATGTTTCTAACTCTATCCTTCTCCCTTCCTCTCTGTAAAAAATCAATAAAAAATGTATTTAAAAATAAATAAAAAATAAATAAAAAAAAAATAAATAAATAAATAAATAAATAAATATGAGGGTGCATATATCTTTTCAAATTAGTGTTTTTTGTGGGAGTTTTCTAGATAAATGTCCAGAACAGGAACTGCTGGATCATGTGACAGTTCTATTTTCAATTTCTTTAGGAAACTTTATACTGTTTTTCATAGGGGCTACAATAATTTGTAATGAATATAGATTCAGTTTTCTCCACAGATTCACCAACACTTGAACTATATTTGTTTTATTTTTTATTTATTTATTTTCTTTATTGATTAAGGTATTATATATGCATACTTAACCACCCATTGCCCCCCACCACCTCCACTCATGTCCTCACATCCCCTGGTGTCTGTGTCCATTGGTTAGGCTTATATGCATGCATACAAGTCCTTTGGTTGATCTCTCCCTCTTACCTCCACCCTCCCCTACCTTTCCTCTGAGGGCTGATGATCTGATCGATGCTTCTCTGTCTCTGGATCAGTTTTTGTTCATCACTTTATGTTGTTCATTATATTCCACAAATGAGTGAGAACATGTGATATTTATCTTTCTCTGACTGGCTTATTTCGCTTGGCATAATGCTCTCCAGTTCCATCCATGCTATTGCAAATGGTAAGGATTCCTTCTTTTTTGCAGCAGCGTAGTATTCCATTGTGTAGATGTACCACAGTTTTTTAATCCACTCATCTGCTGATGGGCACTTAGGCTGTTTCCAAATCTTAGCTATTGTAAATTGTGCTGCTATGAACATAGGGGTGCATATGTCCTTTCTGATTTGTGTTTCTAGTTCCTGGGGATATATTCCTCGAAGTGGGATCACAAGATCAAATGGGAATTCCATTTTTAGTTTTTTGAGGAAACTCCATACTTTTCTCCACAGTGACTGCACCAGTCTGCATTCCTACCAGCAGTGCAAGAGGGTTCCTTTTTCTCCCCATCCTCACCAGCATTTGTCATTTGTTGATTTGTTGATGATAGCCATTCTGAAAGGTGTGAGATAGTATCGCATTGTCATTTTGATTTGCATCTCTCAGATGATTAGTGACATTGAGCATGTTTTCATATGTCTCTTGGCCTTCTGTATGTCCTCTTTGAAAATTATCTATTTAAGTACATTGTCCATTTTTTGATTGGATTGTTTATCTTCCTTTTGGTAAAGTTGTATCAATTCCCTATAAATGCTGGAGATTAAACCCTTATCAGTGATAACATTGGCAAATATGTTCTTCCATGCAGTGGGCTTTCTTGTTCTCTTGTTGATGGTTTCTTTTTTTTTTTTTTTTTAAATATCAGTGATATGTTCATCTCTTTATATTTTATTGATTTTTTACAGAGAGAAAGAGAGAGGGACAGAGAGTTAGAAACATCGATGAGAGAGAAACATCTATCAGCTGCCTCTTGCACACCCCCTACTGGAGATGTGCCCGCAACCAAGGTACATGCCCTTGACCGGAATTGAACCTGGGACCCTTGAGTCCGCAGGCCGACGCTCTATCCACTGAGCCAAACCGGTTTCGGCTGTTGATGGTTTCTTTTGCTGTACAGAAGCTTTTTATTTTGATGTAGTCCCATTTGTTTTTCTCTTTAGTTTCTATTGCCCTAGGAGCTGTATTGGTGAAGATATTGCTTTGGCATATGTCTGAGATTTTTCTGCCTGTGGATTCCTCTAATATTTTTATGGTTTCCCTCTTACGTTTAAGTCCGTTATCCATTTTGAGTTTATTTTTGTGTATGGTGTCAGTTGGTGGTCTAGTTTCAATTTTTTTGCAAGTATCTGTCCAATTTTTCTAACACCATTTATTGAAGAGACTGCCTTGACTCCATAGTATGTTCTTGCCTCCTTTGTCAAATGTTAATTGAGCATAGTGGTTTGACTCAATTTCTGGGTTCTCTATTCCATTGGTCTATATGTCTGTTCTTGTGCCAGTACCAGGAAGTTTTGAGAACTGTGGAAATACTGCTTGATATCTAGTATTGAGATCCCTCCTACTTTGTTCTTTTTTCTCAGGATTGCTGCGGGTATTCAGGGTCTTTTTTTATTCCATATGAATTTTTGGAGAGTTTGTTCTAGGTCTGTGAAATATGCCATTGGTATTTTAATGAGGAGTGCATTGATACTATAGATTGCTTTAGGTATTATGGACATTTTAATGATGTTGATTCTACCAATCTGTGAACACAGTATGTTCTTCCATCTGTTTATGTCTTCCTCTAACTCTTTTTTTGTTTTGTTTTTTTTAGTGTCCAGTAGTTTTTCAAGTATAGGTCTTAGTTAAGTTTATTCCTAAAATATCTTAATTTTTTTGGTGTGATGGTAAATGTGATTGTTCTTTTAATCTATCTTTCTGTAAACTCACTATTGGTGTATAAAAATGCCATCGATTTCTGGGTGTTAATTAATATCCTGCTACATTGCCAAACTCATTTATTAAGTCTAGTTGCTTTTGATGGAGTCTTTAGAGTTTTCTATGTAAAATATCAAGTCATCTGCAAATGGCAGTTTTACTTCTTCTTTTTAATTTGGGTGCCTTTTATTTCTTCTTCTTGTCTAATTGCTATGGAGTGAAATTCCAGTACTATGTCGAATAGGAGTGGTGAAAGTGGGAATCCCTGTCTCATTCCTGATCTTAGATGAAATGGTTTTAGTTTTTGCCCATTGAGTTGAATGTTGGCTGTAGGTCCGTCATATAAGGCTTTTATTATGTTGAGGTATGATCCTTCTATTCCCATTTTGCTGAGGGTTTTTATCAAGAAAGAGTGTTGGATTTTGTCAAATGCTTTTTCTGAATCAATTGACATGACTATGTAATTTTTATCTCTCGATTTGTTTATGTGATGGAACACATTTATTGATTTGTGGATATTGTACCATCCTAGCATCCCTAGGATAAATCCTACTTGGTCCTGGTGTATGATCTTTCTGATGTAATGCTGGATCCAATTTGCTTGAATTTTGTTGAGGATTTTGGCATCTATGTTCATGAGGGATATTGGCCTGTAATTCTCTTTCGCTGGGTTGTCTTGATCTGGTTTTAGTACTGGGGTAATGCCGGCTTCCTAGAACAAGCATGGAAGTGTTCCTTCCTCTTTAATTTTTTGGAATAGTCTGAGGAGGGTGGGTTTTAGTTTTTCTTTGAATGTTTGGTAAAACGACCCTGTGAAGGTGTCTGGCCCCGGGCTTTTGTTTGTTGAAAGCTTTTTGATGAATGCTTCAATTTCCTCCATAGTTTTCAGCCTGTTGAGATTTTTAAATTCTTTCTGATTGAGTTTTGGAAGGTTGTATTTTACTAGGAATATGTCCATTTCCTCTAGGTTGTCTAGTTTGTTGGAATAGAGTTGTTCATAGTATTTAAAACAATTCTTTGTATTTCTGTGGGGTTTGTTGTTATTTTGCCTCTTCTATTTCTGATTTTGTTTATTTGGGTCCTCTCTCTTTGGTTCTTGGTGAGCCTGGCTAGAGGTTCATCAATCTTGTTTATCCTTTCAAATAACCCACTCTTGGTTTCATTGATCTTTTGTATTGTTTTTTTGGTCTCTGTCACTTACTTCTGCTCTGATCTTTATTATCTCCTTCCTGCTGCTCACTCTGGAATTTCCTTGTTGCTCTCTTTCTAATTCTTTAAGTTGTAGAGTTAGATGATTTATTAAAATTTTTTCTTGTTTTTGTTTTGTTTTGTTTTGTTTTTGTTTTTAAGGTAGGCCTGTAGAGCTATAAACTTCCCTTTCAGGATGGCTTTCACGTGTCCCATAGATTTTGGATTGTTATGTTTTCATTGTCATTAGTTTCCAGGATGTTTTTAATCTCTTCTTTGATCTCTTTGGTAACCCAATCATTGTTTAACAGCATGCTATTCAGATTCCAAGTTTTTGAATTTTTGAATTGTTTTTATTGTTGTTTATTTCTAATATTATGCCATTGTGGTCTGAGAAGATGCTTGATATGATTTCAATCTTCTTGAATTTGAAGAGACTTTGCCTGTGAACCAATATGTGGTCTATCTTTGAAAACATCCCATGTGCACTTGAGAACATATATTCCATGGCTTTGGGGTGAAATGCTCTGAAGATATCAGTTAAGTCCATCTGATCTAGTGAGTCATTTAAGATTTCTGTTTCTTTGATAATTTTTTGTCTACAGGATTTATCCAGTGATGTCAGTGGTGTATTAAAGTCCCCTACACTGACTGTATTGTTGTCGATCTCTCTCTTGATATCTTCCAGGAGTTTTTTTTATGTATTTGGGTGCTCCTGCATTGGGTGCATATATGTTTACCAGGGTTATATCCTCTTGTTGTATCGATCCCTTCAGTGTTATGAAGTGGCTTTCCCTAGCTCTTGTTATGGTCTTCACTTTGAGGTCTATTTTGTCAGATATAAGTATTGCTACCTCAGCTTTTTTTTCATTTCCATTTGCCTGGATGATATTTTTCCATCCCTTCACTTTCAGTCTGTGTTAGTCCCTTGTTCTGAGGTGGGCCTCTGGCAGACAGCATATATATGGATCATGCATTTTTATCTATTCAGCCACTGGATATCTTTTGATTGGAGCATTTAGTCCATTTACATTTAAAGTTATTATTGATAGGTACTTGTTTGTAGCCATTTTATTTTTTATGCCTGTGTTCCTTCTTCCCTCTCTATTTCTTCTTTAGTGCTTTTAGCATTTCTTGCATTGCTGGCTTGGTAGTGATAAACTCTCTTAGCATTTTTTTTTTTTTTTTTTTTTTGTCTGTGAAGCTCCTTATTTCCCCTTCAATTTGAATGATAGCCTTGCTGGATAGAGTATTCTTGGATTCAGTCCCTTGCTTTGCATCACTTTGTAAATTTCCTTCCATTCCTTTCTGGCCTGATATGTTCCTGTTGAGAAATCATTTGATAACCTAATGGGAGATCCCTTGTATGTAATTTCTGTCTCTCTTGCAGCCTTTAAGATTCTCTCTTTGTCCTCAATGTTTGCATAGTAATTATGACGTGTCTTAGTGTGGGTCTTTTCGGGTTCATCTTGTTTGGAACTCTCTGTGTTTTGCTGTTCGCGTACCTGCTGCTCCTCAAATCAGGGTGGGCTGCTCGCTAGGATGCTGCTCCTTGGACAGGTGTTGGCTGCGTGTGAGCCTGCTGCTCCTCATACATGGGGTGGGCCTCTCACATAGCTGTTGCTCCTCAAATGGATGCTGGCTGCATGTGGCTGCTGCTCCTTGGATGGGGGCAGGCTGCTCCTGTGGCCGTTGCTCCTCTGGTAGGGCTGCCACTTCTCAGATGTAAGAGAGCTGCTCACGGGGATGCTTGTCCTCACATGGGGGCAGGCCTTGTGAGGTTGATGCTCCTTGGACCGGGGAGGGCTGCTCACGTGTCTGCTGCTAGTGTGATTGAGGTGACCTGGGCTAAATTGTTGGGCCAGCCAGAGGGGAGTGTGCTTTGGAACTCACAGGAGCCCATGCCCGGGGTGGCTGGAGTCTTGGTGACCTTGGGACCACAGGCGAGGCATCAGGTCCCTGGCGGGGGTGGCTGTAGAGTCCCGGATATTATCTGAGGGCATCCTGGGTGGAGGTGAGGCTGGGCTCCCAGTCACAGCAGCTCTCCCCTTCAAAAAGTTGAGGCTTCTGTGGAAGAGCCGGCTGCTCCAGGACTGTTTGCAATGGTAGCAGAGGCTGCTTGCTTAGGCAAGCCTGATTAGCCTTCCCCCGAAGGTCCTGCAGGATCTAACTGTGCCTCACTCACACTCACACACACACACCCCCAACACAGCCACACACTGCTCTTTAGCTCCCTCACTCACTCACAGTCTCTCCCTCACTGCCACCTTCTTCCTGCCTCTGTAGTTGGGTCTGGAGTGTTATTGACCCGTTCGTGGATGGAGTCTCCTCTCCAGGTGTCTGGTTATGTGGCTCGCTCTCTACCACATTGGGCATACAGGATAAAATTCACCTAGACAAGGCATGACATAAAGGAAACAAAATACAAATGTACTCATGACACCGATAACCCCAATATAAGTGACCACCAGAGAAAAGAGAATTAGGGGAGAAAAAAGAGAACATAAATGATATCAAAGAGAGAAAAAATGGTATGAGAGAAAAGAAAAAGAAGAAAAATGAAAATATATATATATATATATATATATATATATATATATATATATATACATGTACATGTACTAGAGGCCCAATGCATGATTGAATCATGCACATGTAGGGTCCCCTACATGCTTTCAATTTTGATCGCAGTGGAGCTGGGTGCCTGTCCACTGGTGCACCAGGCCTTTTGGAAGCCTCTGGTGGGGCGGAGGCTTCCGAAAGGCCTGGTGCCGGAGCGGACAGGCACCCAGCTCCCATGTTTTTGCTTTCGATCACGGGGGAGCTGGGTGCCTGTCTGCTGGTGTACCAGGCCTTTCAGAAGCCTCTGGCTCAGCAGAGGCTTCCGAAAGGCCTGGTGCCAGAGCAGACAGGCACCCAGCTCCCCCGCTTTTGATGGTCCACGGTGGGACGTGAACTTCTTGCCCCAGAGGCCCCTTCTGTTCTGCAGCACAACCATGGCGCAGACGCTGAGCTCGCACTGCCGCTGGCGACGCGAGCTCAGCGTCCCGCCGGCCCAATCAGCTACCCCAGCCACCCCGAGTCCCACCCTCTGCGCCTCCCTCTGGCCCAATCCTGGGCATAGCGGAGTGATATAATTTGCATATTACCATTTTATTAGGTAGGATAGAGGCCTGGTACAGGGGTGGGGGCCAGCTGGTTTGCCCTGAAGGGTGTCCCAGATCAGGGTGGGGTTCCCTTGGGACGTGGGGCGGCCTGAGCGAGAGGCCTGTGGTGGTTTGCAGGCCGACCACGCCTCCTGGCAACCCAAGAGGAGGCCCTGGTATCTGGAATTTATTTTCCTTCTACAATTGAAACTTTGTAGCCTGGAGCAGAGCCAAACCTGGGGCTCCCTCTGCGGCAGCAGCCATTTCTGTTGGGGTTATAATTGAAACTTTGTTGCCTTAAGCAGGTGGTCCCGGCCAGGGTGTGTGAAAAGCTTTGCTTCCCCTGTTGCCAGTGGCAACCCTGGCCTGCTCTCTCAAGCTCCGTTCTGCCGCCATTTGTTTGAATTTGTTTACCTTCTATAATTGAAACTTTGTAGTTTGAGTGGAGGCTTAGGCCTACAACGGCTGGCAGAAAGCTTATTTCCCTCTGTTGCCTGGGAAACCTTGCTCTCTGTGGCTGTAGCCATCTTGGATGAGTTAATTTGCATACTCGCTCTTATTGGATGGTGGGTGTGGCTTGTGGGCGTGGCTTGTGGGTGTGTCGGAGGTATGGTTGATTTGAATATTTGTCTATTATTAGGTAGGATATATATATATGGAGAAAACACCAGAGAACAAACAGGTAAACAAAAACATATGAACACCAAATTCCCAATAAAGAGGGTGGGGCAGAATCTGTAGAGGCCAAGCTTATATACAGAAAGTATAAATATAGGGAGGACCTCAGTTAAGTATAGAGGAAGTAAAAATAGGATAAGTAGATAAGAAGAAAGAGAAAGAGAAGAAAAAACTAATAATAAAATTATTTTAAGAATTAATTTTAAAAATAAAAAATTAGAATGATGAAAAATAATGCAAAAAGAAATAGAAAATAAAGAAACAAATGAAAAAGAAAAATAGGAAAACAAGCTCTCCCGGAAAGATGGCGACCGGCAAGAAGGTAGGGAGAGAGAGAGTGTGAGTGAGGAACCCATAGAGGAGAGTGTAGACGTGTAGACGTGTGTGGTGTGTGTGTGTGTATGAGCTAGGGTCAGTTAGATTCTGCAGGTCTTCCAAGGGGCTGCCTAACCGGGCAGTCCTAGATGGTGGAGCCCCGCGCACAAAGCGGAGACCACACCATCTTGAGAAACAGAGCTGCCTGAGACTCGGATCCTGGCTTCTGACACAAACCAGGACCCTGCAGCCACTGGGGACAGAGAACTGCTATCACAGCTTCAGATGAAGAAACAACAAGAATCCAGACTTCCCAGCAGATTCCCGTGAGTCAAAGAGCCTATCACCCTCCCTGCAGGCGCGCGCTGATAGCACCAGAGTAACTGATAGACATGCCCCTAGCGCAAGCTGCAGGGCTTTGCGCAGGGACGCGATCAGCCTTAGAGAATTTGGCGCGCAGGACAGAAGCAGCTCACCTTTGGGGAAATCTGTCAGTGTGCACAGAGGGCTCCCTTTTGGGGAATTTGGGGGAATTTGGCTTGCGGGTCACAGCTCCCCTTCGGGGAATCTTAGAGCGTGCACAGAGGGGCTTCCCTTTGGGGAATTTGGCGTGCAGGACGGACTCCGCCCCTCTTCGGGGATTCTGGGAGAGTGCACAAAGGCAGCTCACCTTCAGGGATTTGAGAGTGTGTGCCCTAGCCGGTTTGGCTCAGTAGTGAGAGCACACACAGGACGCAGATCCACTTCAGGGAATTTGGCATGCCGGACACAGCTGCCTGGGATCCCTGACTCACAGCGCATTCAAACTAAGAGCCAACGACCCCAATTGTTGGTGCATGCACACACAGGGACCCTGATTCTCAACGAGAAACCGCACAAGGCAACAGAGACTCTGACATTCGATTCTTGGTGCAGATACAGGGAAACTCTGACTCCTGGCACATGCTAAGGATCTCATTTTTGGGACATACCAACAGTGTGGTGCTGACAGGGCCCCTGATTCTAAGTGTGCACACGAGACCACACGGAACACTGGGATACTGACCCTGGGCAAGTCTGGTTCCCACCAACCAAAGGCAGCCACACGTCCTAGTGTAAGAGCACTTCAGTGAAACTCGGGTGGAGTGAAGTCCCCACAGCGCACGGCCGAGGTGCACACAAACAGAAGCTTGAACTTTCTGGTGATAGCCAGAATGGGGAAACGAAATAACTCACAGAGGAAAGAAAATGTGGAGTCGCCAAGAAAGGAAATTAGTGAAACCGAAGCTTTTAACATGACTGAAAAGGAGTTCAGAGTAATGGTCGTGGAATTTATACATCGGATGGATGAGAAAATCAACAACTTATGCAAGAATCAGGAAGAAATGAAAAGTGATATAGCTACAATCAAAAACACCATGGAAAGTTTCAACAGTAGACTACAAGAAGCAGAGGACCGAATTAGTGAGTTAGAAGATCAGGTACAGAAACAAGCTCAATCTGAACAGCAATTGGAGAAAAAAATTAAAAAGCAGGAGGAAAGCCTAAGGGAGCTACGGGACAACATGAAGCGAAGTAACATGCGTATAATAGGGCTGCCAGAAGGACAAGAGGAGCAGCAGGGATTAAAAAATCTATTTGAAGAAATAATGACAGAAAACTTCCCAGATATGGGAAAGATAAAAGTTACGCAAGTACACAGAGTCCCAAGCAGGATCAACCCCAAAAGACCCACACCAAGACATGTCATAATCTCAATGGCAAATATAAATGATAAAGAGAGAATCTTAAAGGCGGCAAGAGAGAGACAGAGAGTTACCTACAAAGGAACACCCATCAGATTGTCAAATGATTACTCAACAGAAACACAACAAGCTAGAAGTGAATGGAAGGAGGTATACAAAGTGTTGCAAAGCAAAGGACTGAATCCAAGAATACTATATCCAGCAAGACTATCAATCAAAATTGAAGGGGAAATCAGGAGCTTCGCAGACAAAAAAAGACTCAGGGAGTTTATC
Organism: Ia io; assembly: GCA_025583905.1. Classification (NCBI taxonomy): domain Eukaryota; kingdom Metazoa; phylum Chordata; class Mammalia; order Chiroptera; family Vespertilionidae; genus Ia; species Ia io. Next base: position 2,066,474 of record JAJQQW010000003.1, on the reverse strand, counting down.
ACCACCAAACCAGCAATGCAAGAATTGCTAAAGGGAATACTGTAAAAAGAAGAAATAAACAGGTAAGAAGGAATACAGACACAAAAATAGATATGACTACAAACAAATACCTTTCAGTAATAACTTTAAATGTAAACGGACTAAATGCTCCAATCAAAAGACATCGAGTGGCTGAATGGATAAAAAAGCATGACCCATATATATGCTGTCTACAAGAGACCCACCTCAGAACAAGAGACTCAAACAGATTGAAAGTGAAGGGATGGAAAAATATCTTCCAGGCAAATGGAAATGAAAAAAAAGCTGGGGTAGCAATACTTATATCTGACAAATTAGACCTCAAAGTAAATGCCATAACAAGAGATAAGGAAGGCCACTTCATAATACTAAAGGGAGAAATCCAACAAGAAGAAGTAATTCTGGGAAACATATACACTCCCAATATAGGAGCACCCAAATACATAAAAAACTCCTGGAGGATATCAAGGGAGAGATTAATAGCAATACAATCATAGTAGGAGACTTTAATACCCCACTATCACCATTGGACAAATCCTCTAAACAAAAAATAAGCAAAGAAACATCAATCCTAAATGACTCACTAGACCAGATGGAATTAATTGACATCTTCAGAACATTTCACCCCAGAGCCACAGAATATACATTCTTCTCAAGTGCACATGGGTCATTTTCAAAGATAGACCATATGCTGGGTCACAGGCAAAGTCTCTTCAAATTCAAGAAGATAGAAATTATATCAAGCATCTTCTCAGATCACAGTGGCATAAAACTGGAAATCAACTACAATAAATACAATCCAAAGAAATCAAACACATGGAGACTAAAGAGCATGCTATTAAACAAGGACTGGGTCACCAGAGAGATCAAGGAAGCAATAAAAAACATCATGGCAACAAATGACAATGAAAACACAACAATCCAAAATCTATGGGACACAGCGAAAGCAGTCTTGAGAGGGAAGTTCATAGCTCTACAAGCCTATTGCAAAAAACAAGAAACAATGGTAATAAATTACCTAACCCTACAACTCAAAGAGCTAGAAAAAGAGCAGCAAGAAAAGCCCAGTGTAACCAGAAGGAAGGAAATAACAAAGATCAGAGCAGAGATAAATGACATAGAGACCAAAGAAACAATACAAAAGATCAGCAAAACCAAGAGCTGGTTCTTTGAAAAGATAAACAAGATTGATGGACCTCTAGCCAGGCTCACCAAGAAGCAAAGAGAGAGGACCCAAATAAACAAAATCAGAAATGAAAGAGGTGAAATAACAACAGACCCCGCTGAGATACAAAGGATTGTTACAAAATACTACGAACAGCTCTATTCCAACAAACTGGACAACCTGGAGGAAATGGACATATTCCTAGAAAAATACAACCTTCCAAAAATCAATCAAGAAGAATCTCAACAGCTCAATAGGCCAATAACTATGGACGAAATTGAAGAAGTCATCAAAAAGCTTCCGGCAAACAAAAGCCCGGGGCCTGATGGCTTCACAGGAGAGTTTTACCAAACATTCAAGGAAGAACTAAAACCTATCCTCCTCAGACTATTCCAAAAAATTCAAGAGGAAGCAACACTTCCAAGCTCCTTCTATGAAGCCAGCATCACCCTAATACCAAAACCAGATAAGGACAACACAATGAAAGAGAATTACAGACCAATATCCCTCATGAACATAGATGCCAAAATCCTCAACAAAATTCTAGCAAATCGGCTCCAGCAGTACATCAGAAAGATCATACACCATGACCAAGTAGGATTTATCCCAGGAATGCAAGGATGGTACAATATCCGCAAATCAATAAACGTGATACATCACATAAACAAATTGAGAGATAAAAATCACATAGTCATATCAATTGATGCAGAAAAAGCATTTGACAAAATCCAACACCCTTTCTTGATAAAAACTCTCAACAAGGTGGGAATAGAAGGCTCATACCTCAACATAATAAAAGCTATATATGGTAAACCCACAGCAAACATCATACTCAATGGACAAAAGCTAAAAACATTTCCCCTAAGAACAGGAACAAGACAGGGATGCCCACTCTCACCACTCCTGTTTGACATAGTACTGGAAGTATTAGCTATTGCAATTAGACAAGAAGAAGAAATAAAAGGCATCCAAATTGGAAAAGAACAAGTAAAGCTGTCTTTATTTGCAGACGACATGATATTGTACATAAAAAATCCGAAAGACTCCGTCAAAAAACTAATAGACTTAATAAATGAATTCGGCAATGTAGCAGGATACAAAATTAACGCCAAGAAATCTATGGCCTTTCTATACACCAATAGTGAACTTACAGACAGAGAGACTAAAAAGGCAATCCCATTTACCATCGCAAAAAAAAAAAATTAAGATACCTAGGAATAAACTTAACTAAGGAGGTAAAAGACCTATCACGGAAAACTACAGGACACTGAAAAAAGAGATAGAGGAAGACGTAAACAGATGGAAGAACATACCATGTTCATGGATTGGTAGAATCAACATCATTAAAATGTCCATACTACCCAAAGCAATCTATAGATTCAATGCACTCCCCATTAAAATACCAACAGCATATTTCACAGAACTTGAAAGAACTCTCCAAAAATTCATCTGGAATAAAAAAAGACCCCGAATAGCCACAGCAATCCTGAGAAAGAAGAATAAAGTAGGAGGGATCTCAATACCAGATTTCAAGCTGTATTACAAAGCCACTATTCTCAAAACAGCCTGGTACTGGCACAAGAACAGACATATAGATCAATGGAACAGAATAGAGAATCCAGATATTGATCCAAACCACTATGCTCAATTAATATTTGACAAAGGAGGCACGAACATACAATGGAATAAATACAGTCTCTTCAATAAATGGTGTTGGGAAAATTGGACAGACACATGCAAAAAAATGAAGCTAGATCACCAACTTACACCATACACAAAAATAAACTCAAAATGGATACAGGACTTAAACATAAGACGGGAAACCATAAAAATACTAGAGGAATCCACAGGCAGCAAAATCTCAGACATCTGTCAAAAGAACTTCTTCACCGATACTGCCCCTAGGGCAATGGAAGCTAAAGAGAAAATAAACAAATGGGACTACATCAAAATAAAAAGCTTTTTTACAGCAAAAGAAACTATCAACAAAACAACAAGAAAGCCCACTGCATGGGAGAACATATTTGCAAATGGCATCACTGATAAAGGTTTAATCTCCAACATCTACAGGCAACTTATACAACTTAATAAAAGGAAGATAAATGGTCCAATAAAAAAATGGGCAACGGACCTAAATAGAATCTTTTCAAAAGAAGACAGAAGAAAGGCCAAGAGACACATGAAAACATGCTCAAGGTCACTAATTATCCGAGAGATGCAAATCAAAACAACAATGCGGTGTCATCTCACACCAGTCAGAATGGCTATCATCAACAAATCAACAAACGACAAGTGTTGGCAAGGATGCGGAGAAAAAGGAACCCTCGTGCACTGCTGGTGGGAATGCAGACTGGTGCAGCCACTGTGGAGAACAGTATGGAGTTTCCTCAAAAAACTGAAAATGGAACTCCCATTTGACCCAGTAATCCCACTCCTAGGACTATATCCTAAGAAACTGGGAACACCAATAAGAAAGGAAATATGCACCCCTATGTTCATAGCAGCACAATTTACAATAGCTAAGATCTGGAAACAGCCTAGGTTTCCATCAGCAGATGACTGGATCAGAAAACTATGGTACATCTACACAATGGAATATTATGCTGCCATAAAAAAGAAGGAATTCTTACCATTTGCAGCAACCTGGATGGAATTGGAGAACATTATGTTAAGTGAAATAAGCCAGTCAATGAAAGAAAAATACCACATGATCTCACTCATTTATGGATAATAAAGAACATTAAAAACTTGAACAAAAAGATAGATACAGAGGCAGTAAAGCATCAAACAGTCTGTCAAATTACAGCAGGAAGGTTAGGGAGAGGTGGGGAAGATAAGAGATCAATCAAAGGACTTGTATGCATGCATATAAGCATAACCAATGGACGCAAAACTCTGGGGGGTGAGGGCATATATGGGAGTGGGGTGGGGGGGCAATGGTAAGATATGTACACATATAATACCTTAATAAAAAAATTGGGGGAAAAAAAGAAAAAGAAAAAGAAAGAAAAAAGATATAACAAAATATTAATAAAATAAAAATAAAAAGGAAAAAGTGAAGTGTTCCTTTCCGCCAAGTTTTAATTCCACATGTGGGTTGGTTTAAGATCCCACTCTTCTGTACTGTCTGCCGCTTCTCAGTTTCCTGTTACTGGGACTAAACAGCCTCTCTTTAGACCAGTCCCTGAGAACTCTCAGGGACTATTCAGAATTTTTTTTTTTGTATCCTTTGTACCACTCAGGGTGTAGTCTGGGTGTGACTATATTGGTTGCCTGGAGAGTGCCAGGAGGGGCTATCTCTTCAGGATAAAATGACTGCCTAGGTCCAGGACATCAGGTATGACTAAGCACCACACTTGCAGCCACCTCTCCCCTACCCTCTCCTCTTCCCAGCTTCTCCCCAGACTCCACAAGTCTGCACCTCCACCTGCACCTCAGCCATTGTTGAGTGTTTGTATTTGAAAGGTCCTATGAACTAGGTTTAGCAAATAAAAGCAAAGACCAAAAAGAGGGAAAAGAGCTGTACCACTGTGAGCCCCTCTCCCTCCCCTCCCACCCTCCACACGGTGCAGTTGGGGCAGCCATCTAGGCTGCCCCTTCTGGGTTCAGTCTCTCATGGATTTAGATCTAGAATACCCTGCTGCCAGCAGTTCTCCAGACCTCCTTTCCACAGTCATATGTTACCCCTGTCCCAAGGGATGTGGTATTGGTGCCATGCAGCTTCCTTCTAACCCTCTGGGCTTGGAGGTCTCACAGTTCTCTTCAGCCCAGATCTCTGATTTTACTATCCTCCTGCCCTTCCTGGCTGTGAATTGTCTCACCAGCTGTGTCTACTTCGCCAATTCGTGGTGGATGTTACTCGATTTAGTTGCTCATTCTACCTGCTCCGGGGCAAGGCCCGGGACACATCTGCCTATTCCACCACCATTTGTCTCCCTTATCTATTTTATAATAAACATTCTAACAGGTCATATATCCTTGTAGATTAGATTTGAAGTTACCTGGTGACTAGTGATGCTGAGCATCTTTTCATGTACCTGCTGGCCATCTGAAAGCCTTCTTAGAAAAAAATGTTTATTCAAATCCTCTGCTCATTCAAATCTGTTTATATTTTATCAAGATTTTTCTGCCCAAGTCTGATCAGGCCATGTTAGAAATGTGAATGATGCTGATGGAGTATCCAGAGACATATTTATAAACATAGGGTTTTCAATGCAGTTTAATTTTTTAAATATTTATTATTAAAATTATTACATATATCCATACCCCCCCTCACTAACCCCCTCTAGCCCACCCCTGCCCCCCATCCCAGGCATACATCATCCAATTGTCTGTGTCCATGGATTATGTATAAATGCATGCAAGTACTTTGATCACTTCCCACTGACCCACCCACACCAGCCTTCCTTTTGAAATTCCACAGTCTGTTCCATGCTTCCCTGTCTCTGGATCCACACTGTTTGTCAGTTTATTTTGTTCATTTGATTCCATATATGAGTGAGATTACGTGATACTTGTCTTTCTCTGACTGGCTTATTTCACTTAGCATGATACCCTTAACGTTCCTCCATGCTGTCTCAAAGGGTAAGAGATCCTTTTTTATTGCTGCATAGTATTCCATAGTACAAATGTACCACAGCATTTTTATCCACTCATCTACAGATGGGCACTTGGGCTGTTTCCAGATCTTAGCTATTGTAAATTGTGCTGCTATGAACATAAGGTGCATATATTCTTTACGATTGGTGTTTGGTTTTCCTACGATATATTCCTAAAAATGGGGACACTGGGTCAAATGGCAGTTCCATATTTAATTTTTTGAGATAACTCCATACTGCTTTCCATAACGGCTGAATCAGTCTGCATTACCACCAGCAATGTAGTAGGGTTTCCTTTTCTTCACATCCTCGCCAGCACTTACCATTTGTTGATTTGTTGATGGTAGCCATTCTTACAGGTGTGAGGTGATACCACATTGTTGTTTAAATTTGCATCTCTCTGATGGTCAGTGACTTTGAGCATTTTTCCATATGTCTCTTGGCCATCTGTATGTCACCTTTGGAGAAGAGTCTATTTAGGTCCTTTCCCACATTTTGATTAGATTGTTTGTCTTCCTTTTGTTAAGTTGTATGAGTTCCTTATATATTTTGGATATTAACCATTTATTAGATGTTCTCCCAAATATTGGGCTCCCTATTCATTTTGTTGATGGTTTCTTTTGCTGTGCAGGAGCTTTTTATTTTGATGTAGTCCTATTTGTTTATTTTACTCCTTAGTTTCCTTTGCCCTAGAAGATGTATCTGTGAACATGAGAGAAGTCTGATATTTTGCTGCCTAAGGTTTCTTCTAGGATTTTTATGACTTCACGTCTTACATTTAAGTCTTTTATCCATGATGAGTTTATTCTTTTGTATGGTATAAGTTGGTGGTCTAGATTGACTGTTTTGCATGTACCTCTCCAAATTTCCCAACACAATTTATTGAAGAAACTGTCTTGACTCCCTCAGATGCTCTTGCCTCACTTGTCAAATATTAATTAAACTAGTGGCCCGGTGCATGAAATTTGTGTACATTAAAAGGGAATTAATTAGAGGAAATATTTTAATATTTCTATTTGCCCTTTCTGTATAATAGAAGTATCAGAGATGAAAGAAAATTAGTAAAATGTATATGTAAATAATATATAAATTTATTAATAAATAAACAATCACAACATGATATAACAACAACAAAAACATGTTATAAAAACAACAAAAACATGATGTAAAAACAAAACTGATACAAACAATGACTGATAAATTGACTAAACTTATTCTAATACCTTCCTGTATACCACATTAAGAGTGAAAACACTTTCAGAGTGCTTGACTAATTTCCCTTGTGATAAAGTATTTACAACTTTAACTTGAACATTACACGCTCTTCGAACTTGAAAGAAAGCAACATATAACTGACCATGTGTGAAAATGGGTTCAGGTAGTAATATTCCTACACTGTCTAGAGTTTGTCCTTGTGATTTATTAATAGTCATCGCAAATGATGGCATCATGGGAAACTGTCATCACATTAATTTAAATGGGAGGGCCAGTGTCAGATGGGGACAAATCAATTCTTGGAATCAGAACAGCCTGTCCTTCCACAGATCACGTTAATACTTCAGCTTCAATAATGTTAGGTCACAATTTTTTGATAATAAATCTAGTACCATTACAAAGACCCCATTTACTATTAAGATTTCTCAGTAGCATGATGATTGCACCCACTTTCAATTTTAATTTATGGCACGGCACTTCCAAAGGTGTAATACTATTAAGAAATTCGATGGGAAAAATTTCATTTTCAGCATTATCTGTTGGATCAATGGAATCATCACTCAAATACGTGTGAAAATCTCCATTGAGTATATCCAAAATTTCTTCATTTAATTTTTGAACGTGCTCATTTTTTGGACAAAGAATCGCACATTTAGATATATTTTTAATATTACCTATAGATATAATATTTCCAAAGGTAGCTTCAATAATAGATCCATTGTAAATCATTTCACAGGGGGGTTGCAATAATATCCATTCCTAAATGAAAACTGCTATCAAGTTTGCCATGTCCAGGTTTTACTAACCATTCACTATAAGCAGAATCTTCTTACCTCATATTTGTTTTAAGAGACAACTTTCTGAAACATCCCCAAACATTAGAGTACATTAAACTCATTTGTACTATGGCCGAGTGCATAGCATGCAGCACAATACTGAGACATTGTCAAAAATCCCCTCCAAGAAGAACTTTCCCACCAAATGCAACGTTCAAATTCATAATTTCTCTAAGTAATCTGTCTATAGTGTTTATAGCATGACCGGATGCCATGGTGTGTTCATTAATAAGAAGTTGGGCCTTTTTAATGGTTTTACCAACTTCACTCTTTATATTGAGTCTAGAAATTGAAGTTTCATTTAATGTAATTGGTCATTTATATTGGGAATGAAAGGTTCTTCACCAAGAAGTAAATTTGCAGCAATTTTAGCTGTGGCTAAAACAGTACCACCACGACTTCTAATATAATATTAGAACTAATATTAAAACTTTATACAGATATGTTTTTCAACTACCACCTGGACCATCCAAGAAAAAGCATTTGGTGTGTAGAGTTTGATCTTCTATGGCTGAAGTTATAGTCTGAAAGGCTGCCAACTGTTCATCATTCAGAGAATTTATCAAAACCTCTGCCTGTTGTCGCTCATCCAATTCATCACATGTATTTGCATTCATTAATAAAGGATAGTCCAGAAGTTTGAAATGTGAACATTTAATTCCATGCGATGTGAATACCTCTTGAATTTCGTTAAGGGCATGCATTTCACAGTTCACACAGGCACCTTCTCTTCAGTGCAATTTCCAACAAAAATCTTCAATAAAACGAGGTTTATTCTCATCCCATAATTTGTCTGCATCAGGAGGACATCCAAACACACATATATATGCAAAAAGTTGCCATAGTTGTTTGGGCATATTAAGGATGATTGCATCATCAATTGTATCTTTCCAGATAGCGTCGTCGATTAACAATCCTTCTGTATGTGGCTGGATCCCCCAAAGCTAGATGGTGCTGGAGCTCAGAGGGATAGAGTCTGAGTAACTCTGTGTGCTGGCCCTTTAAGAGAGACATCTAGGTCTCTAGCAGCCTCCATGTCACACAGCCAAAATCCTTGCTGGATTTTACAGCTCCTAGTTACAGAGATTTCTCTTTCCAGCTCTAGAACCATGGGCTGGGGGTATAGTGTGGGGCTGAGACCCCTTGCTCCTACAGGTAGCTTTCACAGAGACTATCTCCTTCCCAATTAAAAAAAACAAAACAACGGCACACATGGGTGACAGTTGTACTGCACCTCCACCCCTCCTACCAGTATCAATGTGCTTTCTTATTTACTTCTTTAGTTGTAGGACTTCCATTTAGTCAACTCTTAGCAGTTTTGAATAATGGTTGTTCTGTATTTTAGTTGTAATTTTGATGTGGTTGTGGGAGGCAGCTCATACCGGCTTTTACCTATGCTGCCTTCTTAGTTTCTATTCCCATCAGGGTCTGAAATTTTATTTAGATGCATATATATGATATGTATACTTATTTAAAAACTAATTTTATATGTCCGGTACAATTCTAGATAAAAGGGAACTTAGATATATGCAGATTTAATTTGTGAACCTCTCTTATCATATATGCAGAGCATCAAAAGAATAGGAGATCTGAACACAAGAATAGCATAAAACCAATCCAACCTTACAGGCATTAGGAAGGGCTGAGTGGAGAGTCAGGCCTTGATGTCTGTGCCAAGATCATCACACCCTTAACATAGCTGTGCCTGCCCATGTGCCATGCTTACTTTATAGAAGAACATTTTTCTAACTCTAAAGCTATAGACCTAAACACAAAATTCTGTGTCTAAGATAACATCCTGTACCATATCTTATGTTTTTCTTTGTCTATTGAACTGAAATAGTCATTGCCTCTGTTATTTTTAAGTGGACTTTCAGTGCTACATTTATGAGTTTCCCATTTTTAAGTGGATAAACCTGGCCAACACCACAACCATAAATACTTTTACAAGTATCATCCACTGCACACATTCTTCACAGAGAAAAATCTAGATTTTGGATGTTTGGTTTGGCCAACAGACATCCCACCAGGTTTATTGTGAAAGATCAGAGTTCTCTGACAACAACATGAGGAATATTTCCCATCCAGAGATGAGTGACTTTTGACGGGAGTTTGCAGGTCTGGCAAGATATCGCATGTACCAGGCCAAACCAAACATCAAATGGAAATCACCACTCAGACTACATTCTATGGGCCCAGGACCCTGTGGCCAGCGCACATGCTCAGTTTACTGGACTTAGTAATGAAGCAGCAGCCAAATAGTAATACACATACTGTACAGGTGGAGGGGAGGATGACAGGGCCACTGGGACACCATCCAAGGCCTACTCAGAATACTACACTCTAAGTTTTTCTAGGAGATCTTAAAGCCAAAAATATGTTTATCTTGTTTTTAAGAAATATTTTGAGTATACATGGATTTTGTGACCCATATTTTCCTTTTTATGCTTAGGGAAAAGAAACCTTGTTTCAAATATCTACAAAGTGGAAAAATCAAAAGAGAGAGAAAATTTTACTTAAATAATATATGTCTCCTACCAGATCCTACCATCTGTCTTCAATATTTTTATTCTTCAATTGAAAATTCACTAGTTAGGAACAGTGTTCCTATACATTTTGCATTGTGACAGTGTACTATTCGTACCAAAAACTATTGAATATTTATTCTTACATTTATTTTTGTTAATTTATTTTAAAAACTTTACAATGTGCTTTGGAAATACATCTTGAAATTATGCCTCCATTGAGAAAACTTTCCTGAAGAGAGCAAATTGATTCATCATACCTAAACCTGCATATACCACAACTTCTGTATTACTGCTCTTCATTGACACAAATAATTGAGAGTTTTTGTGTGTGCATTTACTTTAAAAGTATGGTAATGACTGGGGTGAGGGGTAAGAATGGTTGAAGTGGAAGAGGGCATAGAAGGGATAAATAGTGAAGGAAAAATAGCTTAAAATAAATTTTAAAAGATGAGAGGAAGATCAGAGTTTTAAACATAGTAAATCTAGCACCAGAAACCAACACTTTTAATTACAATACTATAATGCCTGTGTGGTTTATAAGCTCATGGTGGGTGAGAAGCAACTGTATCAATATATATGAAAACACTTTTGTAAATTATAAGTCAGAATGTACTACTTGTGGGCAATCAATAAATGCTATAGTAAAAAAGAGAGTATGTGACATTTACCCATTGTGTATAAAACCAGAAAGCATGATGATGCATGCATGTGGCAAATACAGAGTAAGATAGTATCCCAAAGAAGGAGTGAAATCACTTTACTTAGATTATATTATAGCAGACTTCACTGAGCAGTTGAAGATGGCAGAAGATTCCCAAATATGGAAAGGAAGATTCATCATAAAAATTCTGTGAACTTTAATATTATCCTACCTAATAAAACAGTAATATGCAAATTGACCACACCTTCGCTATGCATATGCCCCGCCCACCAGCCCCGCCCACCATCCAAGTCATGCCCACCATCAAATCAGAGCAAGTATGCAAATAAACCCGACCAAGATGGCAGGTAATTTTCATACATAGGTGCCCAGAGCTGACCCCTGCCATCGGAGGCCAGGAGCTGGGTGTCCACTAAGGCACCAGGCCAAAAGCCCCCAGCAGAGGCTTTTGGCCTGGTGCACGAGCGGACCCCCTGCCATTGGAGGCAGGGAGCTGGGTGTCCGCTCCGGCTCCAGGCCAAAAGCTGCTGGCCGTGGCTTTTGGCCTGGTGCACGAGCAGACCCCCTGCAATAAATCCCAGGGAGCTGGGTGTTGCTTCGGCCTGGTACACCAGTGGACCCCCTACGATTGATCACCTGGGCAGGGAGCTGGGGGTCTGCTTTCAGCCTGGGCAGGAGCGGACCCCCTGCAATTGATTTTAGGGAGCTGGGGGTCTGCTCCTGCCCAAGAGGCTTTCGGTCTGGGCAGGCCTGGGCAGGGGCTGAGCCGGTGATCAGAGGGAGCTGGAGGTCCCCTTCCCAGGCCTAAAGCTTCGGCCAGAGGCTTTAGGCCTGGGCAGGGCCCAGCCCTCCATTGGTGTGAACTATAGAGGAAACACCTTTTCTGACTGCACATTGGCTAAGCTTCCTGTATGCCACTGGTAATATTCTTAGTAACTTGGGTAATAAGAATCCACAAAGGTGATCTAGGGTTTTTCCACCACACTTCTGGAGAAAAAAACAAAGGTCCACTGCTGGAGGGCTAAGAAATATCATATCCTGCCCTAGCCGGTTTGACTCAGTGGATAGAGCTTTGGCCTGCCCACAGCAGGGTCTGGGTTGATTCTGATCAAGGGCATGTACCTAGGTTGCAGGCTCCTTCCTGGCCGGGGCGCAGATCAGGGCTCATGCAGGAGGCAACCAATCAAAGTGTTTCTCTCTGTCTTTCCCTTTCTCTTCCACATTCTCTAAAAGTCATTGGAAACATACCCTCAGGTGAGGATAAAAAATAAAGAAAGAAATCCATATCCTATGAAAGGCACATCTTGAAAATGCCTAAAGAAAGTTGTCATTTTTTCTTGGTGAAGGGACTGGAGTCAGTGTTGATGAAAACACCTTGGTGGCTGCGGTGACTGACAGTGGCTGCAGCAGTGGGGTGATGGGGCTGGTGCCTTCCCCTGACCACCCCAGTTGCCTCCCACAAAAGGAGGCCAGACAGCGGCTTAGGTACGCTCCCTGTGGGGCGCGGGCCTAAGCCGTCAGTAGGACATCCCGTGAAGGCTCCCAGTATGTGAGAGGGGGCAGGTTGGGCTGAGGGACCCCCGACCCCCAGTGCACGAATTTCGTGCACCGGGCCCCTAGTGCAGATATAAAAATCAATTAATTATATCACATACATTATTATCTCTATGACTACCAATGGCTATTAATATCCAATTTCCAAAAATATATGTGTTTCCTGACAGATAAATTCTTATAACTAAAACAACCTAGTTTTTCCAAATAAATATATTCACATTCATTTAAATAAAATTACATTTTGCCCATGTCTTATTGTGCAAATAATAAGGGAAGAGCCAAAAATGACTGTAGGCTGTTAACTCTAACAGAGGTCAGGTAACTTTTGCTGTGTTTCCTCATGCTTTCTCAAAACTCCACTTTGCAAACTTATTTTTTCAGTCAGTTCAGTAAAAATTCAAATATTCTGACTGCTCTCATAAGTGGCAAGTTAGGGTGAAAGACTGCACCTTTGGTCCCTTGCCAAGGAGCTAAGATTTTTCTCAGTAACCATTTTCTAATGGCAAAAGGTTTAAGAAGAAAAAGAGATTGGTTATTCTGTTCAATTCAGAAAATGTTTTTACTGAAATATTTTAACTTTTTCTTTTAAAATTATGCCTACAATTTTTATAGCCATTTATAATTTACAAAGTGCTGCTCTGTGTTTCTTTGTTTAATCTTCACCAGAACACTATTTTATAAATGCAGAAACTGAAGTTACAGCCTGTTTCTAAGGCCCTGATCCCCAATACAAAGCTATTTCCCTTGACCACAATTACACTGAATACATGATAGAAAGAGATGAGGTTGCTTAGAGCTCCCTTCCCTTGAGTGAGATTAATAAAGAAGATACATGATTTAAAAGGACCCTGAAAATATACTTAGCAATTCTGACTAGATCTATAAAAGAAAACTTTTGATAGACAAAGGAAAACTGGGGCATGCAAGTGATCATTTCAACTTCTGAAAAATTCACTAAAATATGAAAATCACTGTAGCATTAGTATGAGTAACACTAAAGCAGAGGGTCTGACTGGCACTACAAAAAATTTAGGATGAAAACATTGCATTTTCTGTCTTTTACAATACAAGTCCAGGTGATTTTGAGAGTACATTATTAAAGCTGGGGGAAATGAAACAAAGGGAGGACTTAGGGTAGAAGAAGCAACAGGAGAGAGCCTACGCAGTGCTCTGCTTTGGCTCCCTAGAAATGTCATTGGAAAGAATTGAGCCAAGGTGAGGAATGCTGATAACTCACTGAGAAGTGAGGTTCACAGTGGCAATAATGAGGCAAGGCAGGGCTTCTTTTAGCTCACTGGGAAGTCAGAGAAAAAAAGGGCCTTGGAGATAGGATCTTGGGGTAAGCCTGGATGAGCAGCCACTGCTCATTGCTTCCCTGGTTGCAAGTCTTGTGGGGATCCTCAGAGTTTAGGAGAAAGTAAAAAGTTCATGCCCTAGAAGGGTCATGGACATGCTCTAGAGCAGGGGTGGAGAACCTTTTTCTGCCAAGGGCCATTGGATATTTATAACATCATTTTCGAGCCATACAAAATTATCTACTTAAAAATTAGCCTGATATATTTGGTCAAATATCTAATTAACTCACCCCTAATGCATTGATAGGGACAGACCAAATGATTCCTCAGGCTTTATATGGCCCGAGGGACAGACATTCCCCAACCCTGCTCTAGAACAAGCCCACAAAGGATCTTTGTCTTGAGGGTTTTTTTCTCTTTTCTGCAGGTAAGTATCTTAGAGGAGGGTTTCAACAAAACATTCAACAGTTCTCTAGATGGATTTATTATGCTGATGCATCAAAATGAGCATATAGGGGAGTTTATGTTATTGTTTGGTTGCTTTACTGTTTTACTTTTATCTTGAATCTGTCTGGCTCTAGTCAGATTTTTGTTATTTGTTCTCCTGAATTCATCTGTCCCTGGATTTAGTTGGTACAAATGGCATGAATTGGATCTCTGTCCTTTATTTTCCCAACCAGGATGATTTAAGCTATGTATTCTATGGTTAGGGAAAAGGGATATAAACCTTTTGCTTTCAAGTGTCCTTAGTTAAGGAAGATGAGGTCTTGTAATTCACTAATGGGCTGTAAGTTGTTCAAATTGTTTGACCTTGTTTAATTAGTTTGTCTCAGTTTCCCCATTCCACTTGCTCAGGAATTTTCCACCTTCTTATTATCCTACCACATCCCCTCTTCCCTTAGAGACTTCCATACTTGAAATATTCTTGGGTTAATGAGGGAGTAGGGTATATTTTAAGCAACTGCTTCTTGATGACAATGGCCATAGTTTTGCCTGCATAAGTAATGTAAGTCTCTCCTTGCCTGATCTAAGGGAGACAAGGGAATGGGATGTAAAACTGGAACAGAGAGGCTGTTGGCCAATTCTCCTACAGTAGGGATGGACTGGAATCTCCAAAGAGTCATAATCTTGACAAGGAATTGTTATTTCTTAGAGGCAACAAACTTGATAAGAAGGTTTAAAAGGTATGGATAAAGGAGTTTTAAATTGGTATTAGTTTTTTTAATAGTTGTAGGTGTTCTGGAAGATGAGGTTGACATATAGACAAGAGAGTGGAAAAGTGTTAAAAATATCAGAAAGACAATTATATTAAGGCTTAGCCATTACATTACTTATCTGTAACAGATTTTTGTTTCTTGAAAAGAAGCTTGAGGTCCTTGATGGGTTTACCAGAGTAAATCTCAGGTTATGACTCCAGTGGAGACATGCAAGAAACAGGTTTAATTTGGGTTATATAAACCCTATTGGATATCCCTACAAGCTTTCCTGCAATTGGAGTCTTAACAGGATTTCATGTGGGCCCTTCTATTTGGACTGTAGTTGGAACTCAGAACAGTTGTCCCTTTATGTTTTTAAATAGACTATGTCTGCTGGTTTAATTTGTTTGTGTTGTTAGTCTTTATTGGGGGTAGGTAAAAAATTTTTCTATACTCCTGTAATGCTTTTTATACTTGTCCTAGATTAATGGTGTAAAGTAACAGCTGAAGGATTTCCTTATCTATTAGCAGCCCAAATTTGAGGAAAGGCCTGCCATAAGTGAGTTCAAAGAGGCCCACTTGTAATTTTTCTTTAGGTGTGCTTCTCATTCTTATGAGATCTGTGGGTAATATAAACACCCAGAACTCTGACATTTCTTGGCATTGCTTGGCTAAAGCCCAAGACAATGAAAACACAGCAATCCAAAATCTATGGAACTCAGTTAAAGCAGTCCAGAAAGGGAAGTCCATAGTATTACAGACCTACCTCAAAATAAATAAATAAATAAATAAAATAAAAGAAAATCTGGTAATAAATTATCTAACCCTACAACTTAATAAATTAGAAAGAGGACAACAAGAAAAGCACAGAGTAAGCAGAAGGAAAGAAACAATAAAGATCAGAGCTGAAATAAACAACATGGAGACCAAATAAGATCAATAAAACCAAGAGATTATTCTTTGAAATGATAAACAAAATTGATGAACCTCTAGCCAGGATCACCAAGAAACAAAGAGAAAGGACCCAAATAAACAAAATCAGAAATGAAAGAGGTGAAGTAACAATAGACCCCACAGAAATACAAAGAGTTGTAAAAAATATACTACAAACAATTCTACTCCAACAAACTAGACAACCTAGACAAAATGGACATATTCTTAGATAAATAAAAACTTTCAAAACTCAATCAAGAAAAATCAAAATACCTGAATAGGCCAATAAATACCAATGAAATTGAAGCAGTAATCAAAAATCTTACAGCAAACAAAAGCTTTGGTCCAGATGGCTTTACAGGGGAGTTCTACAAAACATTCAAAGAAGAACTAAAATGTATCCTCCTCAGACTATTCAAAAATATTCAAGAGGAAGACACATTTCCAAACTCTTTTTATGAAGCCAGCATTATCCTAATACCAAAACCAGATAAAGACACCACAAAGAAAGATAATTACAAGCCAATATGCCTGATGAACATAAATTCTAAAATCCTCAACAAAATTCTAGCCAATCAGATCCAGCATCACATTAAAATGGTCATAGACCATGACCAAGTGGGATTTATTCTGGGGATGCAAGGATGGTACAATATCCACAAATCAATAAATGTGATACATCACATAAACAAATTGAGAAACAAAAATCACATAATCATATCAATGCAGAAAAAACATTTGACAACACCCTTTCTTGATAAAAACTCTCAGCAACACCCTTTCTTGATAAAAACTCTCAGCAAAGTGGAAATGGAGAGATCATACCTCAACATAATAAAAGCCTTATATGACAAATTTATGGCCAACATCATACTTAATGTGCAAAAACTAAAACCATTTCCCCTTAGAAGAGGAACAAGTCAGAGATGCCCACTGTCACCACTCCTGTTTGATATAGTATTGGAAGAGCTAGACATAGTGATCAGACATGAAGAAGAAATAAAAAGCACCCAAATTGAAAAAAAGAAGTAAAATTGTCATTTGCAGATGACATGATATTGTACATAGAAAACCCTAAAGACTCCATCAAAAACCTACTAGATTTAATAAATACGTTTGGCAATGTAGCAGGATACAAAATTAACACCCAGAAATCTATGGCTGTTTTATACACCAATAATGAACTCACAGAAAGAAAAACTAAAAAAAAATAATAAAAAATCCCATTTACCATTGGAACTAAAAAATTAAAATACCTAGGAATAAATTTAACTGAGGAGGTAAAAGACCTGTACTTAGAAAACTACAGGACATTGAAAAAAGAGATACAGGAAGACATAAACAAATGGAAGAATATACCATGTTCTTGGATTGATAGAATCAACATCATTAAAATGTCCATACTACCCAAAGCAATTTATAGATTCAATGCAATCTCCATTAAAATACCAATGGCATATTTCACAGACTTAGAACAAACTCTCCAAAAATTCATCTGGAATAAAAAAAGCTCTCAAATAGCTACAGCAATCCTGAGAAAGAAGAACAAAGTTAGTGGGATCACAATACAAGATATCAAGATACATTACAAAGCTACTGTTCTCAAAACTGTCTGGTACTGGCACAAGAACAGACATATAGACCATGGAACAGAACAGAGAACCCAGAAATTGACCCAAGCCATTATTCTCAATTAATATTTGACAAAGGAGGCAAGAGCATACAGTGGAGTCAAGAGTCTCTTCAATAAATGGTGCTGGGAAAATTTGTCAGATACATGCAAAAAAATGAAACTAAATCACCAACTTATACCATACACAAAAATAAACTCAAAATAGTTAAAGGACTTAAATGTAAGATGGGAAATCATAAAGATCTTAGAAGACTTCATAGGCAGCAAACTATTAGACATATGTTGTAGCAATATCTTTACTGATACAGCTCCTAGGGCAATGGAAACTAAGGAGGAAATAAACAAATGGGACTACATCAAAATAAAAACTTCTGCACAGCAAAATAAACCATCAACAAAACAACAAGAAAGCCCATTGTGTGAGAGAACATATTTGCCAATGCTATCTCCAACAAGGGTTTAATCTCCAAAACTTATAGGGAACTCATACAACTTAACAAAAGGAAGATAAACAACCCAATCAATAAATGGGCAAAGGACCTAAATAGACACTTTTTGAAAGAGGACATACAGAAGGCCGAGAGACATATGAAAACATACTCAGTCACTAATGATCTGAAATATGCAAATCAAAACAACAATGACGTACCATCTCACACCTGTCTGAATGGCTATCATCAACAAATTGACAAATGACAAGTGCTGGAGAGAATGTGGAGAAAAAGGAACCCTCATGGACTGTTGGTGGGAATGCAGGCCGGTACAGCCACTTTGGTAAACAGTATGGAGTTTCCTCAAAAAATTAAAGATGGAACTCCCATTCAACCCAGTAATCCCATTCGACCCAGTAATCCCAATTCTGGAAATATAATCCAAGAAACTAGAAACACTAATCAGAAAGGATATATGCACCCCTAGCAGCACAATTTATATTAGCTAGAATGGACCTGGAGAGCATTATGCTAAGCAAAATAAGCCAGTCAGAGAAAGATAAATATCACATGATCTCATTCATATGTGGGATATAATGAACAACATATACTCATGAACAAAAATAGATCCAGAAACAAAGATACCTGAACATACCGTCCTACCTCAGAGAGAAGGCGGTGGTGCGGGGGGTGGTGGTGGTGGCGGGGGGTGGTGGTGGTGGTGGGGGTGGTGGTGGTGGTAAGAGATCAGCCAAAGGACTTATATGAATGCATATTAGCATAACCAATGGACACCTGAACTGGGGCAGTGGGGGCTTGTCCTGGGGTGTGGGATTGGCCTGGGGGAGGGGGCACTCAGAGGAAAAGGAGACATATGTAATACTTAAACAATAAAAAAAAGTCACACATAGTTGTTGGACCAGCCCATTCCACATAAATTCCCCTTACCAGTCTTGATGTTCTCTCTTCTTTACTTCTCTAGTTGTGGGACTTCCATTGAGCCAGATTTCAGTCAGATCTGAATGATGGTTGTTCTGTATTTTAGTTGTAATTTCAATGTGATTGTGGGAGGTGGCAGGTACTATGCCACCATCCTACCAATAAAATTTAAAATAAGATTTTACATGGATGAGTCATACTTTTTGCCTCTGCCTATAACTCTATTACTTACCACCATAGTAATTCTCATTCATCCATTAGCCCTCAATTCAGATATGAGCTTCCTCAAATATTTTCTGTGGCCTCCACTTCCCACCCTTGATGGGGTAGCTCATATCATTCTCTGTTTTATCACTTATAATAATTTGAATTAAATTCATTTATTTACTTGTTTCTATACCCAATTGGACAATGAGTTCATTGATGACTGGGGCAAGTTCTTTATATACAATTTCTATGCACCTCACTTCTGGGTATGCAATAAATACTGGTTGAATTAATAAATGAATAGATGGCCACATAAAATAATAATATATAATAATAAAAGTGTAATATGTAAATCGACCAAACGACTGAACAGCAGAACGACCATCTGGATGACCTTCCAGATGACCATGCTATGACACACACTGGCGCCAGGCCAGCCAAGTCTTCTAAGATCTTTATGATTTCCCATAAAGGTGAGATGTGATTGGTCAGGGGGCCCCACCAAGCCATTAACTTAATGAATAATCATAA
The DNA here is from genome assembly GCA_025583905.1 of Ia io. Taxonomy (NCBI): domain Eukaryota; kingdom Metazoa; phylum Chordata; class Mammalia; order Chiroptera; family Vespertilionidae; genus Ia; species Ia io. The sequence continues at coordinate 2,046,731 of JAJQQW010000003.1, read as the reverse complement.
ACAAGACTCTGTGCGGTGATCTATGGGGGGGGGGCCTCCATGATTGATCACCCCAAAGAGGGAGGCCCAGACCCTCAGCTAGTGGGGTGATCAATTGGGGGAGAGGGGGCTCCGTGATCTCCACAAAGAGGGAGGCCCAGGCCACTGGCCAGCAACAGTATGGCAGGTGTGTGGGGCTGGCCAGTAATCACCCCACAGAGGGAGGCCCAGGCCATCCAAACAATCACACCCCAGCCTGTTGCCTGCAGAGGTAGGCAACCAATGGCAGGGGAAGGGAGGCAGCGCTGCACAGATGGCAAGGGTGGGGATAGCTGCCTATAACAGGGGGAAGGAAAGCCCCAATAGGCCCTGATCACTGTCCAGGCCTAGGGATCCTACTTGAGGGATCCTGGATTGTGAGAAGGGGCAGGACTGGCTGAGGAACACCCCCTATGTACGAATTTCATGCACCGGGCCTCTAGTAGCTAGTATTTGTTGTCTAATTTATGTATGCCTCCAACTATGCTGCATATTACATGTGTTATTTTGATTAGTCTAAGTATCATTTCTGATTTACAGATGAGAAAAACAGAAGCTGTGAGTGAGAAGTTAAGAAACTTACTCAGAATAAGCAACTATTTAATGGTAGAGCTAGAATTTAAACATTAGCAGTCTAACTTTGGAGCCTGCTTTCCTGACCACATCAAGAATGAATAATGTAATTTTCAAATTGGTATTACACAATTCAGAATGAAACTATCTTCATGAAGCAGGTTGAACAAATTTCTGGTATGTCTAAGTAATTTAGCAAAGATTCCATAATGGGAGTAAACATTTCAAAAGTTTAAATTGCCCCACAGATATAGACAATTGCTAAATGTCCCACTGGAACTAGTTAAATATAGAATAGTATAAAGGCAGGAATAGCCTTTGCAGGAATTCTTCCAACCTGGAGATATCATGGTTAATTAATTTCATATAGATACAAATTCAGTTTTGGAGTGGTATTAATATAATTTAGTAAATATACTCTATTTATTAATAACTACAGTCCTAGTTAATTTTTAAATAAAGTTTTTTATCTACAACCAGTTTCATAAGACTAATAATTCAATTTGAGATGTATACAATGAATATTTATACTGAGTAATGACATTATCAAATGTGTACTCAGACTTTTGTCATAATTAAAAATTCTCAACTTTATCTCAAACTAGAGGCCTGGTGCACGAAAATCCATGCACTTGTGGGGAGTACCTCAGCCCAGCCTGCCCCCTCTCACAGTCTGGGAGCCCTCAGGGAATGTCCTACTGATGGCTTAGGCCCGCTCCTTGCGTGGAGTGGCCTGAGCCACAGTCTGGCCCCCTCTGCAGGAGGCGACCGGGTGATCATGGGAAGGCCCTGCCCCCATCACCCCACTGCTGCTGCCACTGCCAGCCACCGTGGCTTCCAGCCCTCAGCCCTCTCAGCCCTCACTTCTTAGTGATGGCCCCACTCCCACCCCCACCCACTGGTGGATGGGGGGCGATCTGGGGCCAGGCCAGCTGGGGGAGGGGCTGTGGGAGGTTGAGGCACAACAGGTTGCACCCCATCCAGCCTATGCAGAGGTATGGCACTGGGATCAGGCCCGCTCTGTGGTTGCCTCTGTGGAAGGGCCCACAATGAGGCCTCTCCCATGGCGGTGCTGTATCTGCTCCTGCTCCTGCAACATTTCTAGGGTGTCTACTGTGGTATCACCAACCATGGTGTGATGAAGGGACAGCTCACTGGGCAATGCACTCCTCTGGGGGTATTTAGCTGTGGTAGCATTGCAAGTTTGGGGTTCCCCAAGTGTCCCTGATCTATGGAGCTGGCCATGGTGACTGGGAGTCCTGGGTGGGGAGAACCAATCTGGGGGGAGACATGGCGTGATGAAGGTTGGGGTGTATTTGTGGTGATGGGCTGGAATGTGGAGGCTGGGACTGAGGTCTGGAGACTGGACAGGGGCTAGAGATCTCACCTGGCTACTGAGGGATGTGGCCATCTGCTGGCCAGAGAGGTGAGGCCTGTAGTTCTCTGAGAGCATGTGCTGCTGGGGCTCATGGAGTTTGTTAGGTCCATGCTGACAGGAAACAGGCCAAGAGATGTTGTGAAAATTTTAGAAATTTTATTTTTAATACATACCAGTATATCCATTTCAGCAAGCAAGAGTAGGGAGGGTGGGATTTCAAGTAGATGACTTCAGCTCCTTAGAACAGGACTCTGTTTGACTGCACAGGTCCATATCAATAAAACTGGCCTTAGCAATAGATTTCTCATAAGTGTCTTTAACAGATAAAGGAAGTGTCTTTCTATACCCAGATTCCTAGTTGTTGGGTTTTTTCTTTGTATTTTGTGAAGTGTTTTTTTCATGTCTATTGAGATGATCATGTAAGGCTTTTTTTCTTAATTGATCTTCAAATATTTAGCAAATCTTTCATTCATGAAATAAATCCTAGAATAAAACACAGGTGTATAATTCCTTTATATGTTGCTGCATTAGGTTCATTAATATCTTTTTAAGAATTTTTGTATATGTGTCCAATGAAGATAATTGTATGTAGTTTTTTGTTTGTTTTGTTTTTTGTGTTTGTTTGTTTGTTTGTTTGTTTGCTGCTTTTGTTTGGCTATGGTATCAGGGCAAGGATAACTTGAGAATAACTTAAGAATTTTCCTTTCTTCCACTATTTTCTGGGAAAGTTTGTTTATTGGTATTATTTTTTTATCTATACTAATAAAAGGGTAATATGCTAATTAGACTGGGAGACCTTCCAGGAGACAAAGCCATGGTGGTGGGGCCACGGCAGAGGCAGTTAAGGGTGATTAGGCTGGCAGGGGAGGGCAGTTGGGGGTGAGCAATATGGAGGGGGGGCAGTTGGGGGTAATCAGGCCAGTGGGAGGAGCAGTTGGGGGCAAGCAGGTTGGCAGGGGGGCAGGTGGGGGCAAGCAGACTGGGAGGGGGGCAGGTGGGAGTGAGCAGGCCGCAGGGGGGCAGGTGGGGGCGATCAGGCAGGTGGGAGGAGCAGTTCGAGGCAAGCAGGCTGGTGGGTGGAGGCATTTGGGACAATCAGGCCGGCGGGGGTGGCAGTTTGAGGCAAGCAGGCTTGTGGGTGGGGGCATTTGAGGGCAAGCAGGCTGGCAAGGGGGGCAGTTGGGTGTGAGCAGGCCGGCAGGGGGGCAGGTGGGGTGAGCAGGCCAGTGGGAGGGGCCATTGGGGGAGAGCAGGCCAATAGGGCTGCAGTTGGGGGCCATCAGGCCAGTGGTGGGGGGCAGTTGGGGGCAATCAGTCCTGTAAGGGCGGTCAGCTAGGGGTGATCAGGCTGGAATGGGGGGCAGTTGGGGTTGATCATGCCGGCAGGCAGCAGAGTGGTTAGGGGCAATCAAGCAGGCAGGCAGGTGAGCAGTTAAGAGCCAGCCAGTCCTGGATTGCAAGAGGGATTTCCATCTGCCAGTTTTGGGCCCCATACCTGTGGGATCGGGCCTAAAACGGCAGTTGGACATCCCCTGAGGGGTCCCAGATTACAGATGGTACAGGCCAGGCTGAGGGACAACCCCCTCCATGCACGATTTCATGCACCGGGCCACTAGTTTATATATACATGTCCACCCATTCTGGGCCTGGACATTTCTATTTGGGAAGATTTTAGTTACTAATTTAATATCTGTACTTCTTATATATCTATGCAGATGTTCTCCCTTATTAAGTTCATTTTGGTAATTTTTCTTGAAATTTATTTTTTATCTAAGCTAATTTGTTGGTATAGTGTTTCTTTAATAATGTTCCCTTAAGTACTTTTAGAATTCTGTAGAGTCAATGGTGATGCCATATCTTTCATTTATGATTTTGGAATTTTGAGTCTTCTTTCTCATTTTGTTTGTCTTTTCAAAAAACCAACTTTTGGTTTCATTGATTTTCTCTGTTATTGTTCTGTTTTCTATTTCATTGCTTTCCACAAGTTTTTATTATTTTGTCCCTTTTGTTTACTTTGGGGTAGTTTGTTTTTCTTTATATATATATATATATATATATATATATATATATATATATATATATATATTCCATATTATACACATATATATGTATATATGTATATGGAATATATATATATTCCATATTATTTTTCTCTGTTCTTTATTTCTATATTTATTTTGCATATATTTTTGGTGAAAGCTTAGGTTATTGATTTAAGGCCTTTCTTCTTTCCTGATGTAGGTTTATAAAACTTTAAATTTTCCTCTAAGTATTGCTTTAACTGCATTTTATAAATTTTGAAATATTGTATTATTGTTTCCATTCACTTAAAATTGCTTTTTAAAATTCCATAGTTATTTCCTCTTTCACCCATGGGTGTGTTGTTTACTTTTGAATTGTAGGAGTTTCTCAGATTTTTTTTCTGTTTTGAAAATCTGATCAAATTCCACAGTGGTCAAAGATCATACTTATGATTTCAATATTTCTAAAACTGAGACTTGTTTCATGGCCTATCATATGGTCTTTCCTGAAGAATGTTATATTGTACTTGAAAATAATGTGTATTCTTTAGTGATTGGTTGTACGTGTCAGTTAGATTGAGTTGTTTAATAATGTTCAAATCTTCTTTAACTAGATGATTTTCTATCTGCTTACTCTATTAATTATTGAGAGTATTTAAATCTCTAATTATTGTTGTTTAAATGCCTCTTTCTTTTTTCAATTCTGTCACAATTTGCTTCATATATTAGGGCTCTATTGTGAGGTACATATACATCTATGATTCTTATATCTTCCTAATTGCATTGTCCTTTTTACTAATATGAAAAATGTCATTCTTTTTCTTTATTAATATTTGTCCTCATAAAGTCTATTTAGTATGATCCTATATAATAAAAGGCTAATATGCAAATTGTCCCCTCGAACAGGAGTTTAACCAGGGGCGGGGCCAGCTGGCCAACTGCCTGTGGCCCCTCCCCTTAGCCAGCCTGGCCTGATCAACCCTGATTGGGGTGGGCCAGCCGGACCCCACCCATGCACAAATTCATTCATCATGCCTCTAATATCAATTTAATGATTCCAGCTATGTTATGCTTACTGTTTCCATGATATAATTTTATCAAATTCTTTACTTCTAACATAATCATGTAATTAAATCTAAGATGTGTCTCTTACTGACAGCTTGTACTTGTGCCTTGCATTTTTATTCAGTCTGATAACCTTTATCTTTTGAGTGGTTTGTTTGGTTCATTCACATTTAATGTAATATTGATAGGTTGGAATATATTTCTGAATTTTTCTCTTTGGTTTCTATATGTCATATGTTTTCTTGATTCAACAATTTTGTTTAGTGCCTACTTTTATTGCTGAGAACCAGTTCCAGCATGTAATAATTACAAGAGTTCCATCAAAAGGTTGATGGGGCTTGGGCGGCTCAACAAGGATGAGCCACATATGTAGTTTACCTGTTGGAAACGGCTAAACAGCACTTCCCCAAACCTGAATAGGATTGTTAACTGCCAGACAGCTCAGGAAATTTTATTGCCTCCTGTTGGCTAAACACCTGAACAGCTATAGGCTATTCCCCAAACTGACAATGCTTCTGTACCCTTTGATACCTTACCCTTTGAAGTGTATTATCTCCACCTTGCCTTAGGATAAATCGTGTTAATAAAAGCAGGGTCCTAAGTGAAGGAGGGAAGTCTTCAGTTCCCTTTAGCTAAAGATCCTCTGACCCCTAATGCCTTTCAAAATTATCTTTCGTCTTTGAACTCCTTCTTAATCATCTACGCATAGCCCCTTTCTCCAGAATGCTGAACCCTTTGTAATGCTGGGGAAAAAACCCCCGACATTATGTTGCCCAAATGAGGGGCACCAATAATTATGGCACCTGAATGAGGGACCTAACCCTGGCCACACTAATGGAGCACTTCTGGAAAAAGAAGGATTTGCCTGAGCGGAAAACACCAGAATGGTGGTAAAGTTCACTGTGCATAGAGCCCATGTTAGCTTTGGAACGCCACGGATCTGCAAGTGCGTGAGTGATATTTTGTGTTTAAGTCAGATTATTATGGGGAAAAATTTGGTCAAAAGGCAAAATTATAAAGAAATTGGAAAATCAAAAGGTACTTTTTAAAATCGGGCTGAAAAAAGTTCCATGGTCATCTTTAATGTGGTTTCTTGTTCAAATTAAAATCTTAATTTGTATTTGGAATCTAAAATCTGTAATAAGAATTGAAACCCCGCTGCCGAAACCGCCTCTGGTGTGGAGAAAGTCAAAGGTGGCAGGAGAGGACAGAGCTATAGGCTCCCCCGCAGAAAGATTACTTAAAGTTTTGTTTAAAAATTACCAAAGAACATCTTATGATAACAAAATTTTGGCAAAGATAAGCCTGGGTGCTAGTTATTACTTCAGAAAGCGAAAAAGGAAAAAATTTAAGATCTGTCTTTATCTATTAAGCATGAAAAAGAAAGGCAGCCAGGTCTGATACTGACTCATTCCCCCAAGCAAGCAGGATGTGGGGGAAGGGAGACACGTGGTAAGCCAATATGGAAGCCCACTCTCCCAGTATGCTAATTTAAAGTCTCCTTTCTCACCATAAACATTTAGAAATGTGTCTGGGATTTCTGTGCTCATGGGGAGAGAAGCTGGCTTGAAACAAATGCGTGCAACTGTCCAAGTTTTGGACATATTATATAGGTTTTGTGAGAATAAACAAGTCATCTTTTCTGTCAAGGATATTGGCTTGTAATTCTCTCTCTTTGTGGTGTCTGTACCTAGTTTTGGGATTAGGGTAATGCTGGCTTCATAGAAAGAACTTTGAAGTGTGCCTTCCTCTTGAATTTTTTGGAATAGTCTGAAGAGGATAGGTTTCAGTTTTTCTTTAAATTTTGGTAAAACTCCCCTGTGAAGCTGTCCAGGGATTTTATTTGCTGGAAGTTTTTTGATAACTGCTTCAATTTCCTCCATAGTTATTGGCCTATTCAGATTTTTTTTTAATTCTTCCTGATTGAGTTTTGGAAGAATGTATTTTTCTAGGAATATGTCCATTTTTTTAGGTTGTCTAGTTTGTTGGAATAGAGTTGTTCATAGTATTTACTTACAATCCTTTGTATTTCTGTGGGGTCTGTTGTTACTTCATCTCTTTCATTTCTGATCTTGTTTATTTGAGTCCTCTCTCTTTGCTTCTTGGTGACCCTAGCTAGAGGTTCATAAATATTGTTTATCCTTTCAAAGAACCAGCTCTTGGTTTTATTGATCTTTTGTATTGTTTTTTGTTTAGTTTTGTTTGTGGGGTTTTTTGTTTGTTTGTGTGGGGTTTTGTTGCTTGTTTTTTTTTGTGGGTTTTTATTTTTTGGTCTCTGTCATTTATTCCCCCTCTGATCTTTATTATTTATGCCATTGTGGTCTGATAAGATGCTTGATATGATTTCAATTTTCTTGAATTGTAAATACTTAGCTTGTGTCCTACCATGTGGTTTGTCTTTGAAAATGTCCCTTTCTTCTGCTTACTCTGTTTTTTCTTGTTGCTCTCTTTCTAATTCCTTAAGGTGTAGGGTTAGATCATTTATTACCACTTTTTCTTGTTTTTTGAAGTAGGCTTATAATGCTATGAACTTCCCTCTCAGGACTGCTTTTTCTAGGTCCCATAGATTATGGATTGTTGTGTTTTCATTATCATTTGTTTCCAGGATTTGTTTCTTTGTTTGTTTTTAGTTTTTGTTTGTTTGTTTGTTTGTTTGTTTTGTTTTGTTTCCAGCACCTCTGGAGTGCAATGGATAAGCCTCACCCTGGGAAAACCACCTTCATGATCATGGTATCCCCCCTGCCAGATAAATGTCCAAGTATGTTTTTCATTTCTTCTTTGATCTCTTTGGTAACCCACTCATCTTACCTAATAATAGACAAACATGTAAATTGACCATATGGCTACACTACCAGTCAATCAGGAGTGATAAGCTAATTAACCCAACAAAGATGGCAGTTAATTTGCATACATAGGCACTGAGTGATGGGGCGGGACTCCTGCATCATCGCCATGGCGACAATGCAGGCGTTCTTCCCCACCCCATCTCTCAGGGTCTCTGGGCAGCGTGGGAAGGCGGGGCCGGAGTGGAAAGAGGCAACTCCCGGAGCGGAAAGGGGCTGGGCCGGAGTGGAAAGGCGGTGCCAGCAACCAGGGAAAGGAAAGCCCATTCTAGCACGAATCTTCGTACATCGGGCTTCTGGTTTTTTAACCCTTTGCACTCACTTGCTTTTTTCTCAATTCCTTTATTCTAATGCTAACCGTGTCGAGTCACACTCGAAATCAAAAGGTTAATAATCTGCTACTTAGCTTCCAAGTGTTTGATTTTTTTATTGTTGTTTTTTTTTTGTAGTTGATTTCTAATGTCCTACCTTGTGGTCTGTCTTTGAAAATGTCCCATGTAAACTTGAGAAGAATGTATCTTCTGTAGCATTGGAGCAAAATGTTCTGAAGCTGTAAATTGAGTTCATCTGATCTAGTGAGTTGTTTAGGATTGCAGTTTCTTTGTTGATTTATTGTCTAAAAGATTTATCCAGTGATGTAAATGGGATGTTAAAGTCACCTACTATGATTGTATTGCGTTGATCTCTCCCTAGATATCTTCCAAAAGTTTTTTTTTTATGTATTTGGGTGCTCCTGCATTGGGTGCATATATGTTTACCAGAGTTATATCCTCTTGTTGTATCGGTCCCTTAAATAATATGACGTGGCCTTCCTTACCTCTTTTTATGGCCATCATTTTGAGGTCTATTTTGTCAGAATTCACTTTCAGTCTGTGTGAGTCCCCTGTTCTGAGGTGGGGCTCTTATAGACAGCATATATATGGGTCATGTTTTCTCATCAATTCAGCCACTCAATGTCTTTTAATTGAAGCATTTAATCCATTTATATTTAAGGTTATTATTGACTAGAGGCCCGCTGCACAAAATTCATGCAAGAGTAGGCCCTCACAGCCCTGGCTGCCTCACAGCCTAGCGGCCCAACCCCCCACCCACTGGTCATTCCAGAAGGTTGTTCTGGAAGGTTGTTCTGGAAGGTCGTTCTCTCTGGTCTAATTAGCATATTAACTCTTTATAATATAGGACTAGAGGCCCGGTGCATGAAATTCGTGCACAGGGGTGTGTGTCCCTCAGCCCAGCCTGCACCCCCTCCAATCTGGGACCCCTCAAGGGATGTCCAACTGCCGGTAGGATCAGGCTAAACAGGCAGTCGGACATCCCTCTAACAATCCAGGACTGCTAGCTCCCAACTGCTCACCTGCCTGCCTTCCTGATTGCCCCTAACTGCTTCTGCCTACCAGCCTGATCACCCCCTAACCACTCCTCTGACAGCCTGATTGATGCCTAACTGCTCCCCTGCCAGCCTGATTGTCCCTAACTGCCTTCCACTGCAGGCCTGGTCACTCCTAACTGCCCTCCCCTGTAGGCCTGGACACCCCTAAATGCCCTCCCCTCCAGGCCTGGTCCCCCCTAACTGCTCTCCCCTTCAAGCCTGGGTCCCCCCAACTGACCTTCACTGAAGGCCCAGTTGACCCCAACTTCCCTCCTCTGCCAGCCTGGTCACCCCTAACTGCCCTCCCCTGCAGGCTTGATCACCCCCAACTTCCCTCCCTTGCAGGCCTGGTCCCTCCCAACTACCCTCCCACTACCATCTTGTGGTGGCCATCTTGTGTCCACATGGGGACAGGATCTTTGACTACATGGGGGCAGCCATCTTGTGTGTTGGAGTGATGGTCAATTTGCATATTACTCTTTTATTAGACAGGATAGAGGCCTGGTGCACGGGTGGGGGCCAGCTGGTTTGCCCTGAAGGGTGTCCTGGATCAGGGTGGCGGTTCCCTTGGGGTGTGGGGTTGCCTGGGTGAGGGGCCTGTGGTGGTTTGTAGGCTGGCCACACCCCCCCGTGACCCAAGCAGAGGCACTGGGATCTGGGATTTATTTATCTTCTATAATTGAAACTTTGTAGCCTTAAGTTGAGACCAAGGCAGGCCAGGGTGTGTGGAAAGCTTGTCTTCCCAAGCCTCCTGCTCCCTCCGTGGCTGCAGCTATCTTCATTGGGTTAATTTGCATACAGGCTCCTGATTGGCTGGTGGCTGTGGCTTATGGGTGTAGCAAAGTGATGGTTAATTTGCATATTACTCTTTTATTAGATAGGAAAAGTATTTGTTTTTAGCCATTTTTATTCTTTTTTTTCCAATTTTTTTTATTAAGGTATTATATGTGTACATATCTTACCATTGCCCCCCCCACCCCACTCCCATATAATGCCCTCACCCCCCAGAGTTTTGCGTCCATTGGTTATGCTTATGTGCATGCATACAAGTCCTTTGATTGATCTCTTATCTTCCCCACCTCTCCCTAACCTTCCTGCTGTAATTTGACAGACTGTTTGATGCTTTACTGCCTCTGTATCTATCTTTTTGTTCAAGTTTTTAATGTTCTTTATTATCCATAAATGAGTGAGATCATGTGGTATTTTTCTTTCATTGACTGGCTTATTTCACTTAACATAATGTTCTCCAATTCCATCCAGGTTGCTGCAAATGGTAAGAATTCCTTCTTTTTTATGGCAGCATAATATTCCGTTGTGTAGATGTACCATAGTTTTCTGATCCAGTCATCTGCTGATGGGCACCTAGGCTGTTTCCAGATCTTAGATATTGTAAATTGTGCTGCTATGAACATAGGGGTGCAAATATCCTTTCTTATTGGTGTTCCCAGTTTCTTAGGATATATTCCTAGGAGTGGGATTACTGGGTCAAATGGGAGTTCCATTTTCAGTTTTTTGAGGAAACTCCATACTGTTCTCCACAGTGGCTGCACCAGTCTGCATTCCCACCAGCAGTGCACGCGGGTTCCTTTTTCTCCGCATCCTCGCCAACACTTGTCATTTGTTGATTTGTTGATGATAGCCATTCTGACTGGTGTGAGATGACACCGCATTGTAGTTTTGATTTGCATCTCTAGGATAATTAGTGATGTTGAGCATGTTTTCATGTGTCTCTTGGCCTTCCTTCTGTCTTCTTTTGAAAAGATTCTATTTAGGTCCGTTGCCCATTTTTTTATTGGATCATTTATCTTCCTTTTATTAAGTTGTATAAGTTGCCTGTAGATGTTGGAGATTAAACCTTTATCAGTGATGCCATTTGCAAATATGTTCTCCCATGCAGTGGGCTTTCTTGTTGTTTTGTTGATAGTTTCTTTTGCTGTAAAAAAGCTTTTTATTTTGATGTAGTCCCATTTGTTTATTTTCTCTTTAGCTTCCATTGCCCTAGGGGCAGTATCGGTGAAGAAGTTCTTTTGACAGATGTCTGAGATTTTGCTGCCTGTGGATTCCTCTAGTATTTTTATGGTTTCCCGTCTTATGTTTAAGTCCTGTATCCATTTTGAGTTTATTTTTGTGTATGGCATAAGTTGGTGATCTAGCTTCATTTTTTTGCATGTGTCTGTCCAATTTTCCCAACACCATTTATTGAAGAGACTGTCTTTATTCCATTGTATGTTCATGCCTCCTTTGTCAAATATTAATTGAGCATAGTGGTTTGGATCAATATCTGGATTCTCTATTCTGTTCCATTGATCTATATGACTGTTCTTGTTCCAGTACCAGGCAGTTTTGAAAATAGTGGCTTTGTAATACAGCTTGAAATCTGGTATTGAGATCCCTCCTACTTTATTCTTCTTTCTCAGGATTGCTGTGGCTATTCGGGGTCTTTTTTTATTCCAGATGAATTTTTGGAGAGTTCTTTCAAGGTCTGTGAAATATGCCATTGGTATTTTAATGGGGAGTGCATTGAATCTATAGATTGCTTTGGGTAGTATGGACATTTTAATGATGTTGATTCTACCAATCCATGAACATGGTATGTTCTTCCATCTGTTTACGTCTTCCTCTTTCTCTTTTTTCAGTGTCCTGTAGTTTTCCGTGTATAGGTCTTTTACCTCCTTAGTTAAGTTTATTCCTAGGTATCTTAATTTTTTTGGTGCGATGGCAAATGGGATTGCCTTTTTAGTCTCCCTGTCTGTAAGTTCACTATTGGTGTATAGAAAGGCCATAGATTTCTTGGCGTTAATTTTGTATCCTGCTACATTGCCGAATTCATTTATTAAGTCTATTAGTTTTTTGACGGATTCTTTCAGATTTTTTATGTACATCATCATGTCGTCTGCAAATAAAGGCAGCTTTACTTGTTCTTTTCCAATTTGGATGCCTTTTATTTCTTCTTCTTGTCTAATTGCAATAGCTAATACTTCCAGTACTATGTCAAACAGGAGTGGTGAGAGTGGGCATCCCTGTCTTGTTCCTGTTCTTAGGGGAAATGTTTTTAGTTTTTGTCCATTGAGTATGATGTTTGCTGTGGGTTTATCATATATAGCTTTTATTATGTTGAGGTATGAGCCTTCTATTCCCACCTTGTTGAGAGTTTTTATCAAGAAAGGGTGTTGGATTTTGTCAAATGCTTTTTCTGCATCAATTGATATGACTATGTGATTTTTATCTCTCAATTTGTTTATGTGACGTATCACGTTTATTGATTTGCGGATATTGTACCATCCTTGCATTCCTGGGATAAATCCTACTTGGTCATGGTGTATGATCTTTCTGATGTACTGCTGGAGCCGATTTGCTAGAATTTTGTTGAGGATTTTGGCATCTATGTTCATGAGGGATATTGGTCTGTAATTCTCTTTCATTGTGTTGTCTTTATCTGGTTTTGGTATTAGGGTGATGCTGGCTTCATAGAAGGAGCTTGGAAGTGTTCCTTCCTCTTGAATTTTTTGGAATAGTCTGAGGAGGATAGGTTTTAGTTCTTCCTTGAATGTTTGGTAGAACTCTCCTGTGAAGCCATCAGGCCCCGGGCTTTCGTTTGCCAGAAGCTTTTTGATGACTGCTTCAATTTCGTCCATAGTTATTGGCCTATTGAGCTGTTGAGATTCTTCTTGATCGATTTTTGGAAGGTTGTATTTTTCTAGGAATATGTCCATATCCTCCAGGTTGTCCAGTTTGTTGGAATAGAGCTGTTCGTACTATTTTGTAACAATCCTTTGTATCTCAGCGGGGTCTGTTGTTATTTCACCTCTTTCATTTCTGATTTTGTTTATTTGGGTCCTCTCTCTTTGCTTCTTGGTGAGCCTGGCTAGAGGTCCACCAATCTTGTTTATCCTTTCAAAGAACCAGCTCTTGGTTTTGTTGATCTTTTGTATTGTTTCTTTGGTCTCTATGTCATTTATCTCCACTTTGATCTTTGTTATTTCCTTCCTTCTGGTTACACTGGGCTTTTCTTGCTGCTCTTTTTCTAGCTCTTTGAGTTGTAGGGTTAGGTAATTTATTTCCATTGTTTCTTGGTTTTTGCAATAGGCTTGTAGAGCTATGAACTTCCCTCTCAAGACTGCTTTCGCTGTGTCCCATAGATTTTGGATTGTTGTGTTTTCATTGTCATTTGTTGCCATGATGATTTTTATTGCTTCCTTGATCTCTCTGGTGACCCAGTCCTTGTTTAATAGCATGCTGTTTAGTCTCCATGTGTTTGATTTCTTTGGATTGTATTTATTGTAGTTGATTTCCGTTTTTTATGCCACTGTGATCTGAGAAGATGCTTGATATAATTTCTATCTTCTTGAATTTGAAGAGACTTTGCCTGTGACCCAGCATATGGTCTATCTTTGAAAATGACCCATGTGCACTTGAGAAGAATGTATATTCTGTGGCTCTGGGGTGAAATGTTCTGAAGATGTCAATTAATTCCATCTGGTCTAGTGAGTCATTTAGGATTGATGTTTCTTTGCTTATTTTTTGTTTAGAGGATTTGTCCAATGGTGATAGTGGGGTATTAAAGTCTCCTACTATGATTGTATTGCTATTAATCTCTCCCTTGATATCCTCCAGGAGTTTTTTTATGTATTTGGGTGCTCCTATATTGGGAGCATATATGTTTCCCAGAATTATTTCTTCTTGTTGGATTTCTCCCTTTAGTATTATGAAGTGTCCTTCCTTATCTCTTGTTATGGCATTTACTTTGAGGTCTAATTTGTCAGATATTAGTATTGCTACCCTAGCTTTTTTTTCATTTCCATTTGCCTGAGAGATATTTTTCCATCCCTTCACTTTCAATCTGTGTGAGTCTCTTGTTCTGAGGTGGGTCTCTTGTAGACAGCATATATATGGGTCATGTTTTTTTATCCATTCAGCCACTCGATGTCTTTTGATTGGAGCATTTAGTCCGTTTACATTTAAAGTTATTACTGAAAGGTATTTGTTTGTAGTCATATCTATTTTTGTGTCTGTATTCCTTCTTACCTGTTTATTTCTTCTTTTTACAGTATTCCCTTTAGCAATTCTTGCATTGCTGGTTTGGTGGTGATAAACTCCCTGAGTCTTTTTTTGTCTGCGAAGCTTCTGATTTCCCCTTCAATTTTGATTGATAGCCTTGCTGGATATAGTATTCTTGGATTCAGTCCTTTGCTTTGCAACACTTTGTATACCTCCTTCCATTCACTTCTAGCTTGTTGTGTTTCTGTTGAGTAATCATTTGACAATCTGATGGGTGTTCCTTTGTAGGTAACTCTCTGTCTCTCTCTTGCCGCCTTTAAGATTCTCTCTTTATCATTTATATTTGCCATTGAAATTATGACATGTCTTGGTGTGGGTCTTTTGGGGTTGATCCTGCTTGGGACTCTCTGTACTTGCATAACTTTTATCTTTCCCATATCCGGGAAGTTTTCTGTCATTATTTCTTCAAATAGATTTTTTAATCCCTGCTCCTCCTCTTGTCCTTCTGGCAGCCCTATTATACACATGTTACTTCGTTTCATGTTGTCCCGAAGCTCCCTTAGGCTTTCCTCTTGCTTTTTAATTTTTTTCTCCAATTGCTGTTCAGATTGAACTTGTTTCTGTACCTGATCTTCTAACTCACTAATTCGGTCCTCTGCTTCTTGTAGTCTAGTGTTGAAACTTTCATGGTGTTTTTGATTGTAGCTATATCACTTTTCATTTCTTCCTGATTCTTGCATAAGTTGTTGATTTTCTCATCCATCTGATGTATAAATTCCACGACCATTACTCTGAACTCCTTTTCAGTCATGTTGCAAGCTTCAGTTTCACTAATTTCCTTTCTTGGCGACTCCACATTTTCTTTCCTCTGTGAGTTATTTCGTTTCCCCATTCTGGCTATCACCAGAAAGGTCAAGCTTCCATTTGCATGGACCTGGGCCGTGTGCTGTGGGGACTTCGCTCTACCCGAGTTTCACTGAAGTGCTCTGACACTAGGACGTGTGGCTGCCTTTGGTTGGTGGGAACCAGACTTGCCCAGGGTCAGTGTCCCCAGTGTTCCGTGTGGTCTCGTGTGCACACTTAGAATCAGGGGCCCTGTCTGCACCACACTGTTGGTATGTGCCGAAAATGAGATCCTTAGCATGTGCCAAGAGTCAGAGTTTCCCTGTGTCTGCACCAAGAATCGAGTGTCAGAGTCTCTGTTGCCTTGTGCGGTTTCTCGTTGAGAATCAGGGTCCCTGTGTGTGCATGCACCAACAATTGGGGTCGTTGGCTCTTAGTGTGAATGCGCTGTGAGTCAGGGATCCCAGGCAGCTGTGTCCGGCATGCCAAATTCCCTGAAGTGGAGCTGCGTCCTGTGTGTTCTCTCTCTACTGAGCCAAACCGGCTAGGGCGCACACTCTCAAATCCCTGAAGGTGAGCTGCCTCTGTGCACTCTCCCAGAATCCCCGAAGAGGGGCGGAGTCCGTCCTGCACGCCAAATTCCCCAAAGGGAAGCCCCTCTGTGCACGCTCTACGATTCCCCGAAGGGGAGCTGTGACCCGCAAGCCAAATTCCCCCCAATTCCCCGAAGGGGAGCCCTCTGTGCGCACTGACAGATTTCCCCGAAGGTGAGCTGCTTCTGTCCCATGCGCCAAATTCCCTAAGGCAGAGCGCATCCCTGTGCAAAGCCCTGCAGCTTGCGCTAGGGGCGTGTCTATCAGTTACTCTGGTGCTATCAGCGCGCGCCTGCGGGGAAGGTGATAGGCTCTTTGACTCACGGGAATCTGCCGGGAAGTCTGGATTCTTGTTGTTTCTCTTCATCTGAAGCTGTGATAGCAGTTCTCTGTCCCCAGTGGCTGCAGGGTCCTGGTTTGTGTCAGAAGCCAGGATCCGAGTCTCAGGCAGCTCTGTTTCTCAAGATGGTGTGGTCTCCGCGTCAGCACCAGCCACCGAGAAGTGTCCGCTTTGTGCGCGGGGCTCCGCCGTCTAGGACTGCCCGGTTAGGCAGCCCCTTGGAAGACCTGCAGAATCTAACTGACCCTAGCTCATACACACACACACACACACACACACCACACACGTCTACACGTCTACACTCTCCTCTATGGGTTCCTCACTCATACTCTCTCTCTCCCTACATTCTTGCCAGTCGCCATCTTTCCGGAAATTTCCATTTTTATTCTTTATGCCTGTGTTCCTTCTTCCCTTTCTATTTTTTATTTTTATAACAGTCCCTTTAGGATTTAAAAATATGGAATATTTCACAAATTTGTGTGTTATCCTTGCACAGGGGCTATGCTAATCTTCTTTGTATCATTCCAATTGTAGTGAGTACTGGGCTTTTCTTATTGTTCTCTTTCTTAGCTTGTAGATGTAGGGTTATATTATTTATTCATCATTTTTCTTGATTTTTGAGATAGGCCTTTAATGCTATGAATTTCCCTCTCAGGACTGCTTTTATTGTGTCTCACAGATTTTGAGTTGTTGTGTGTTCATTTTTGTTTGTTTCCAGGAATGCTTTGATTTATGCTTTGATCTCATTGATAATGCATTCGTTGCTTAATAACAATCTAGTTACTCTCCATGTATGAATTTTTGAGGTTATGTTTATTGTACTTGATTTCTAGTTTCATGCCATTGTTATCCTAGAAGATGCTTGATATAATTTCAATTTTCTTGAAATTTTTAAGACTTATTTTGTGTTTGAGCATGTGGTCTATCCTTGAGAATGATCCATGTGTACTTGAGAAGAATGTGTATTCTTCCTCTTTGGGATGAAATGCTCTGTAAATATCCATGAAATCTCTTTGATTAACGCTGCTGTTTCCTTATTTATTTTTTATTTAGAATGTCTGTCCAGTGGTGCCAGTGGGGTGTTAAAGTCCCCTATTATGAATGTATTGCTATTAACCTCTCCCTTAAAATTTTCTAATACCCTATCTAATAAAAGAGTAATATGCAAATTAACCATCACTCTGCTACACCCACCAGCCACGCCCACTAGCCACACCCACCAGCCAATCAGTAGTGATTATGCAAATTAACCCAACCAAGATGGCTGTGGCCATGGAGAGAGCAGGAGGGAGGCTTGGGTTTCCCCGGCAATAGAGGAAGCCAAGCTTTCCGCATACCTTGGTCAGCCCACGCCTCCGCTTAAGGCTACAAAGTTTCAATTATAGAAGATAAATCCTAACAAAAATGGTGACAGCCATGGAGCTGGAGAGAGCAGGCTAGGGTTTCCCCCGGCGATGGAGGAAGCTAAGCTTTCCACCTGACCTGGCTGGACTAGGCCTCCACTCCAGGCTACAAAATTTCAATTATACAAGGTGAATAAACCCCAACTGAAATGGCTGCTACCACAGAGTGAGCAGAAGGCTTGGCTCCACTCCAGGCTACAAAGTTTCAATTGTAAAAGATAAATATATCCCAGATACCAGGGCCTCCACTTGGGTTGCCGGGGGGCATGGCCAGCCTGAAAACCACCACAGGCCCCTTGCCCAGGCTGTCCCACACCCCAAGGGAACCCCCACCATGATCTGGGACACCCTTCAGGGCAAACCAGCTGGCCCCCACCCATGCACCAGGCCTCTATCCTATCTAATAAAAGAGTAATATGCAAATTGACCATCATTCTAACACACAAGATCAAGATAGCTGCCCCCATGTGGTCAAAGATCCTGCCCCCATGCGTACACAAGATGGCCACCACAAGGTGGCCAGCAGGGGAGGGCAGTTGGGAGGGACCAGGCCTGCAGGGGAGGGCAGTTAGGGGTGACCAGGCCAGCAGAGGAGGGAAGTTGGGGGCAAACAGGCTGGCAGGGGAGTGGTTAGGGGGTGATCAGGCTGGCAGGCAGAAGTGGTTAGGGGCAATCAGGAAGGCAGGCAGGTGAGCAGTTGGGAGCCAGCAGTCCTGGATTGTGAGAGGGATGTCCGACTGCCCATTTAGGGCAGTTGGACATCTCTCAAGGGGTCCCAGATTGGAGAGGGTGCAGGCTGGGCTGAGGGTGCAGGCTGGGCTGCAGGATTATAGCCTCTTGTTGGAATGATCCCTTTTCTCTTATATAGTGACCTTCTTGTCACTTGATTTGGCCTTTTTTTTGAAGTCTATTTTGTCAGATATGAGTTTTGCTACCCCAACTTTTATGGTTCATTTCCTTTTGTGCGTAATATTTTTTACATCCCTTAACTTTCAGTCTGTCTGAATATTTTGTTCTGAGGTTGGTTTCTTGTAGATAGCATATATATGGTTCATGTTTTCTAATTCATTCAGCTACTTATGTCTTTTGATTGGAACATTTAATCTACTTACATTTAAGGTTATTATTGATAGACTAGAGGCCCGGTGCATGAAATTCGTGCATGGGGGGGTGTCTCTCAGCCCAACCTGCACCCTCTCCAATCTGGGACCCCTTGGGGGATGTCCGACTTCCTGTTTAGGCCTGATCCCTGGGATCAGGCCTAAACAGGCAGTCAGACATCCCTTTTACAATCTAGGACTGCTGGCTCCCAACTACTCGCCTGCCTGCCTTCCTGATTGCCCCTAACCGCTCTGTCTGCCAGCCTGATCACCCCTTAACCACTCCCCTGCCAGCCCCTGATACCCCGGTCACCCCCAAATGCCCTCCCTTGCATATTCCCTCTTTATTAGATAGGGTTTTTTCTTTAGCATATTGGACAGTCCTAACTGGTTTGGCTCAGTGGATGGATGGAGCATTGGCCTGCAGATTCAAGGGTCCCAGGTTCAATTCTGGTCAAAGGCATATACCTTGGTGGGGGGCACATACCCAGTGAGGAGTGTGCAGGTAGCAGCTGATCGATGTTTCTCTCTTATAGATGTTTCTAGCTCTCTATCCCTTTCCCTTCCTCTGTGTAAAAAATCAATAAAATATATATTATAAAAAAAGAAACATTTAAGATTCCTCCATATCTGCCTGGCTGGTGTGACTCAATGGTTGAGACCCCAGGCTGCCACCACTGGAAGGGGATGGGGCCCTGGCCAGGCTGAGACCCCAGCTCAGGTTGCCGCCTCAGCCCAGCCAGGCTGAGACCCCTGCCCAGGCTGCCATCTCAGCCTGGCTGGGGATAGCCCTGTGGGGGTGTGCAGCTCCAGCCCAGGCTGCCTTCGCTGGCCTGAAGATAGCTTGGTGGGGGTGCACCGCCCTGCCAGCCTGAGACCCCGGCCCAGGCAGTCGCCATTGTCAGGAGATTGTACGGCTTGGGTGCCAGGCCCTGCAGGTCTGAGACCCCAGCCCAAGCTGTCCTCACGGCCAGTGGATCCTGCAGCTTAAGGGCAGCACCCTGGTGGTCTGAGACCCCAGCCCAAGCCGGCATGGCTGGCCAGCGATCCCGCAGCTTGGGCGCAGGGCCCTGGCAGTCTGAGACCCCAGCCCAAGCTGTCCTCACAGCCAGGGGATCCTGCAGCTTGGGGGTGGGGCCCTGGCGGTCTGAGACCCCAGCCCAAGCTGGTGCCGCTTGCCAGCAATCACGCTGGGCGCTGGTGCCTCCCAGCCGGACACCCTGGACTTCCGCTGCTGGGTGGACTCTGCTGGGGCTAAGAGGACTGGGCGCCGCCATCTTGTGGCCATGGGCACCACCATTTTTGTCATGGAGTTATGGTTAATTTGCATATTACTCTTTTATTAGTTAGGATACTTATTTACCGCCAATATTTTTTTATAACTATGTTCCTCTCTCTTTTTCTTTATCCTTCTTAAAACACTCCTTTTAACATTTCCTACAATGCTGTTTTGGTAATAATGTACTCCTTTAACCTTTTTTTTTTTTTTTTTTTTTAATCTGGGAAGCTCTTTATTTTCTCTTCAATTTTAAATTATGGCCTTGCAGGATAGTGTAGTTGGGGTTCAGGTCCTTGCTTTTCACTACTTTGAATGCTTCTTGTAGCTCCTTTTTGGCCTGCAGTGTTTCCATTGAGGAATCAGCTGACAATCTAATGGGTAACTTTCTGTCTCTCTCTTGCTGCCTTTAAGATTCTTTCTTTGAGAGATAGAGGAAGACATAAACCGCTGGAAGAACATACTTTCATGGATTGGTAGAATCAACATCATTAAAATGTCCATACTACCCAAAGTAATCTATAGATTCAATGCACTCCCCATTAAAATACCCATGGCATATCTCACAGACCTAGAATTCCAAAAATTCATATGGAATAAAAAAAGACCACAAATAACTGCAGCAATCCTGAGAAAGAAGTACAAAGTAGGAGGGATCTCAATACCAGATATAAAGCTGTATTACAAAGCCACTGTTCTCAAAACTGCCTGGTACTGGCATAAGAACAGACATATTGACCAATGGGATAGAATAGAGAACCCAGAAATCAACCCAAACCACTATCCTCAATTAATATTTGACAAAGGAGGAAAGAGCATACAATGGAGAGAAGACAGTCTCTTCAATAAATGGTGTTGGGAAAATTGGACATATACATGCAAAAAAATGAAACTAGACCACCAACTTACACCATACACAAAATTAAACTCAAAATGGATAAAGGACTTAAACATAAGATGGGAAACCATAAAAATATTAGAGGAATCCACAGGCAGCAAAATATCAGACATATGCCAAAGCAATATCTTTACCGATACAGCTCCTAGGGCAATGGAAATTAAAGGGAAAATGAACAAATGGAACTACATCTAAATAAAAAGCTTCTGTACAGCAAAAGAAACCTTCAACAAAACAACAAGAAAGCCCACTGAAGAGGAGAACACATTTGCCAATGCTACCACTTATAAGAGTTTAATCTCCAATATTTACAGGGAACTCATACAACTTAACAAAAAGTTAAACAACCCAATAAAAAAATGGGCAATGGACCTAAATAGATACTTTTCAAAAGAAGACATAAGGAAGGCCAAGAGACATATGAAAACATGCTCAAAGTCACTAATCATCTGAGAAATGCAAATCAAAACGACAATGCAGTACCACCTCACACCTGTCAGAATGACTATAATCAACAAATCAACAAATGACTAGTGCTGGCAAGGATGCGGAGAAAAGGGACTGTTGGTGGGAATGCAGACTGGTGCAGCCACTGTGGAGAACAGTATGGCATTTCCTCAAAAAACTAAAAATGGAACTCCTATTTGACCCAGTAATCCCACTTCTAGGAATATATCTCAAGAAACTAGAAACACCAATAAGAAAGGATATATGCACCCCTATGATCATAGCAGCACAATTCACCATAGCTAAGATTTGGAAACAGCCTGAGTGCCCATCAGCAGATGAGTGGATTAAAAAACTGTGGTACACATACGCAATGGAATACTATGCTGTACTAAAAAAGAAGGAATTCTTACCATTTGCAACAGCATGGATGGAACTGGAGAGCATTATGCCAAGTGAAATAAGCCAGTCAGTGAAAAATAAATGTCACATGATCTCACTAATTTTTGGAATATAATGAACAACATAAACTGATAAACAAAAACAGATCCAGACATGGAGAAGCATCAATCAGATGCTCAGACTTCAGAGGAAAGGTAGGGGAGGGTGGGGGTAAGGAGGAGAGATCAACCAAAGGACTTGTATGCATGCATATAAACTTAACCAATGGAGAAAGACAACAGGGCAGTGAGGGCACGAGTGAGGGGTAGAAGAGGGGAATAATGGGAGGATAAAAACACATATGTAATACCTTAATCAATAAAGAAAAAAGATTCTTTCTTTGTATTTCATTCTTGTCATTTTAATTATGATGTATCTGAGCATGGAGCTCTTTGAATGGAATTCTCTGCTTCTTGAACTTCTGTGGCTTTTTCCTCCACCAGGTTAGGGACGTTTTCTGGTATTATTTCTTTAAACAGGTTGTCTATTCATTGCTCATTTTCTCCTCCTTCTGGTTTCTTTATGACTCCAATGTTGTCACCTTTCATGGTATCCCAAAGTTCCTTTAAACTATCCTCCTGCTTTTTACTTCTTTTTTATTTCTTTCTGCTCTATTTGAGTATTTTTTGTAGCTTATCTTCCAAATCACTGATTTAATCTTCTTCATTCAATCTATGTTTTATTCCTTTCAGTGTATTCTTGATGTCAGATATGTTATTCTTCATTTCTGACTGATTCTTATCTATTGTTTCTATTTCATTTCAAGCTGTTATAGTTTCCACTGAGTTCCTTAAATTTATGACTAAGTTCCTAGAGCATCCATATATTACTTTGAACTCTATATCTGATAAATTGCTTTCCTCCATTTTGTTTAGCTCCCTTTCCAGAGTTTCCTCCTTTTCTTTCATTTGGGAGTTTTTTCTTTGTCTCGCCACTTTTGTTGTCCCTTTGTATTTGTGTCAAGGTATTAGATCAAACTGTTATGCCTCCAAATCTTTGTAGGTTGGCCTTATGTAGTAAGTATTTTGTGGAACCAAGTGGCAGAATCTCTGGTCTCCTGTGCTAGGTGATCTAGGAATGTCCCTTGTGTGATTTATTTTGGCTCTCTTGTTGTAATTGGGTCTTGAATGTTGTCCCATTCATGGGTGGAATCTCCTCTCAGACAGCTGGTGGGCTATGAAACTCATCCCCAACTACATCATGTGAGCTGTGTTCAGGTGCTGACAGAACAAAACAAAGCAAGAAACAAAACAAAAACATACACAAGACCCTTAAACAATGGCAAAAACAACCACAATAGAAGAGAGAATTAGGAAAGATAAAAGAAAACAAGAATAATAGATGAAAAGAAAAAAATAAAGGATAAAAAAAGGGAAGAAAAAGCCATATGAAAGGGCAGAGGTGAAAGAAAAAAATAAGAATAAAGAACTGTAAAAGGAAAATGGTATAAAATAAAAGAGAAAGAGAAAATTATAAGGAATATAAGAGAAAGCATAAAGACAAAAAAAATAAGAAAAGAAAGCAGGAGAAAGAAGAAAAAATAGATTAAGTAAAGGGATGAGAGATAAGCTGGTGAGGCTCAGTGGTTGAGTGTTGACCCATGAATCAGGAGGTCATGGTCACTTTTTGATTCCCAGACAGGGCACAATCCTGGGTTTCAGGCTCGATCCCTAATAGGGGACTTGCAGGAGGCAGCTGATGAATGATTCTCTCTCATTATTGATGTTTCTAACTCTCTCCTTCCCCCTCTCTGAAATCAATAAAAACATTAAAAAGAAAAGAAAAATTAGATATATGAAAGAAAAAAGATAGGCTACAAATATAACAAATCAATACAGAAGAAAGATAAAGAAGATAAACAAGGGAAAAAAAGTGAAGTGAATTTGTCTCAGAATATAGTGTCTCCTGGGAGCTCCCTTTCAATCATGATCATCTGATAACTGAGGCTGATTTTTTTTTTGTCTGCCAATTCTGGGTCTTGCACTGTCAGAAACTGTCCTCCGTTGGCTCTTAACAACCTGTTTGAAGCTTCAAGTGATCCACAGTTTATGTCTGTCTCCACAGGACTTGGCTACTCACGAGAGGGGCCAAGCTGTACTCTAAGTCCAGTTTGATAGCAGCACAGGTCAGCATCCCCAGGTTCTTAATCACTCAAATGTCTGTTTCTGAAAGGGCTTTAGACAGAATCAAGAATATAGTCCTCTGGATCTCCCTTGAGGGGAAGGTCCATTCAGATTTCAGGGCAAGTGGTGGGTGTGTTTTCCCATCCCAGAGCTACTCCTCTGAGAGTATCCCAAAATATTGCCTCGGCCTCGGGTAGGTGAAGATCCTTTTATGCAGTCCAGTGGTAATAGCTGGAAACCAGGAGTTTCTATCAGCTCTCCCATGAGGGGGAAGCACCAGTCAGGTTCCTGGGACAGTTGGGACAGAGGGCCCCATCCCCAAGCCAGTCACTGATGGTCCCTGATACTGTTCAAACCCTACGGCTAGGCCACTGCTGCTGTTCCTCTGCAAAGGTCAAGATGCAGGGTGTGGCAGGCAGGGCTCCTGAGCATGGGATGAGCTGTCTCTCCTAGGGAAGGGTATTTTCCTTTAGCATTTTCCTTTTCTTGAGCTGTGGCTTTTGGGAGAGGCCAGTAACTCAGGAAAAATTGCCATTTTGATTTGGGGTTGGTATGACCAAATGCAGGTCTCCCAGCTGCCCCTTTTTTACCTCTCCCCCCAGTGTTTCCCACCTCAACCTCTCCTCAGGCACCTTTAATCTGCACTGCCCTCCCTCCATTGAAACCTCAGGTGAGTAGCTATAAATGAAATCCTGTACTCTGGATTTAAAAAACAAACAAACAAAAAACTATGGCTTTGGCTCTGACTGGCTCTGGTCTCCTCAGTGCCAAAAGCCCTGCCACTTTTCACACCTGGATGTTACAGGAGCTGCTGTGCTAGAGGCAAAGACCAGCAAGTAGTTAGCATAATAAATGTGATAGGTCCATCAGAAGGCTGATGGACCTTGGGCTTTAGCAAGGGCTAAAAGCTATGCACCGATTGTTCTGTCGAGACAATGGTGGCTCAGGGCAATCTCCTAACCTGGTAATATTTTAGTTTACCAAACCTTACCTTTGATATGTGTGTTTGTTTTGCTAAAGGGCAAATGTATATTCTAGCAAATAAAAAGCTATGGGTCAGAGGCTTGGGAGCCACTTCACTAGAGAGTAGGTTGGTTCCCCTTGCCTTCTAAATTTATATTTCTTATCTAGTATATCCATTTATGCATGGCCCCTAATCCAGATTCTGAATCCTCGCTGCAAAAGGTTGTGGCACTGCTGTTCTCAGCTCTGGTGCTTTAGGCTGTGTAGCCCAACCTGGGGCCCGAGCCTTGATCTTGTCAGGGAAAAAATACACCCCCTGCAGCTGACAGATACCTCTTTGCTGTTAGCCTGAAGCTGGGCCTGCCCCTCTCAGGACCTCACCCTTCCTACAGGTCTCCAGGTGTTTTCTGTTCTTCCTTGTTATGTCTCCTCCTTAGATGACCTCAGTTGGTAATTCCAGGTGAATGTTCCCCAATTTAGATTTATTTCCTCTTCTGGCCCTGGGAAGAGGTGTAAGAAAGGTCTGCCTATTCCAACACAATCTTCTCTCTTTAGAAATATTTTGCCCTAACTGGTTTGGCTCAGTGGACAGAGTGTTGGCCTGCATACTCAAGAGTCCCAGGTTCGATTCCAGTCAAGGGCATGTACCTTGGTTGCAGGCACATCCCCAGTAGGGGATGCGCAGGAGGCAGCTGATCGATGTTTCTCTCTCATTGATGTTTCTAACTCTCTCTCCCTCTCCCTTCCTCTCTGTAAAAAATCAATGAAAAATATTTTAAAAACAGGAAATATTTTGATAGTATTTTTTTCTTAAGCATTTTAAGTATGGCATCTCACTGCCTTCTGACTTCCACTGTTTTTTTTGACTTCCATTGTTTTTAATGTGAAGTCATCCATTAATTTTCTAGTTGTTGCCCTGTACATGATGAAACAGTTTTCTCTTGCTTCTTTCAATATTTTCTTTGTTTCTTAATAGCATGACTATGATGTTTGTAGGTATATAACTCTTTATGTTTGTTTTTCTTGGGTTTTATTGTACTTCTTGGCTCTATAGATTGACCATTTTCATCAAATATGGGAAGTTTCCTGCCATTATTTCTTAATGTAAGGTTCGAGGGGCAGGAAACGGAGTCAGGGACCCAGGCAAGTTAAAGGAGGAAGTTTATTCTGCACTAATGAGCGAGATTCATTATGAAAGAGGGTAGAAAAACCAGGATTAGAGGAGAAGGAAGACCCAGCCAGGCTGTCTCACAGGGGAGAACAGCAACACATGCAGAGGTGAACATGCCTTTTGAGAGGAGGAACTGGAAGGGGTGGGGCCCAGAGCACTCGGCATGCGCTGATTGGTGGTTCCATGTCTCGGGAATGTCCTAGCTGCAGATGCAGGTTGCGTCATACTCCGCCCACCAGTCGGAGGAAGGGAGGATCTATCACTTAAAAATGTTATTTTTGCTTCATCTGTTCTTTTTCTGTGACTCCAGTAAAGATATGCTTTATGTTGTCCCACAGTTTTCTGAGGCTCTATTCATTTTCTTTAGAACAGATAGCTTCCAATGATTTATCTTCAAGTTCACTGATTCTTCTTATTGTCATACCATATCTTCTATAGAACCCATTAGTAAATTTTTTAATTTACTTAATGTACTTTTCAAATCCAAAATTTCCATTTGGTTCTCTTTCATAATTTCTATCTCCTCTTTCAGGTGACTTCTCAGTCCAGGTACCCAAGAGACAGAGGAGAGGCACTACCCCTGGGCTAAAAGTGACTCTGTGATCCCCATCCACTGAGAGACCTTGCATGAGGTGGGCATGGTGCCAACGTGAGACGTGAAGTCAGGCTTTGGCCGAGCACAATTGGCCTGCAGACACGTGGAGCTATCTGGAATTGGGGCAGGGGCGAGCCATTGATCTCACAGCATATGGGGGACCTGGACTGGAGTGAGGTGTGGGCAGCGAGCAGCAGCCCATGGACTGTCAGAACCTCAGGATCCCAGGACAGATCAGACATTCTGTAATGATGCACGAAATCAACACCAACAATCTTGATAAGCAACAGGTTCAACTCCTGGCAGAGATGTGTATTCTTTTTTTTAATATCCTATATAATAAAGAAGCAATATGCAAATTAACCCTCATGCCCTCACAAGATGGCTGCCTATGACCAGGCCAGCAGGTGGGTTAGTGAGGGATGACCAAACAACTGAACAAGCAGGCTGGGTCGGGCAAACAGACCAGAGGGAAGGCCATGAGGGGTGACCAGGCTGGCAGAGGGGGGGCATTTGGGGGCAACCAGGCCAGCAGTGGGGGCAGTTGGGGGTGACCAGGCTGGCAGGGGGGAAGTTAGGGGAGATCAGGCTGGCAGAGGGGAGCAGTTGCCGGTGACCAGGCCAGAAGGGGGGGAGTAAGAGGTGACCAGGCCAGTGGTGGGGGGCACTTAGGGGTGACCAGGCTGGCAGGGGGCACAGTTAGGGGCAATCAGGCTGGTATGCAGAGGCAGTGAGGGGTGATCAGGCAGGCGGGGGGGGAGCAGTTAAGGCTGACCAGGCAGGCAGGCAGATGAGCAATTAGGAGCCAGTGGTCCAGGATTGTGAGAGGGATCCAGGATTGGAGAGGGTGCAGGCTGGGTTGAGGAGACCCCCCAACCCATTGGACAAATTTCATGCACCAGGCTTCTAGTCTACCATCCTATCTAATAAAAGAGTAATATGCAAATTGACCATCACTCCAACACACAAGATGACCCTCATGTGGTCAAAGATGGCAGCCCCCATGTGGACACAAGATGGCCACCACAAGATGGCCAACAGGGGAGGGCACTAGTGGGCGATCAGACCTGCAGGGGTGGGCAGTTGGGAGGAACCAGGCCTGCAAGGGAGGGCAGTTGGGGACACCCAGGCCTGCATGGGAGGACAGTTGGAGGGGCCTAGATCTGTAGGAAAGGCAGTTGGGGGGACCAGGCCTGCAGGGGAGGGCAGTTGGGGGGACCAGGCCTGCAAGGGAGGGCAGTTGTGGGGGGACCAAACATGCAGGGGAGGGCAGTTGGAGGGGCACCAGGCGTTCAGGGGAGGGCGGTTGGGGGTGACCAAGCCTGCAGAGGAGGGCAGTTGGCAGTGACCAGGCTGGCAAGAGAGGGCAGTTAGGGGCGACTAGGCTGGCAAGGGAGGTCAGTTAGGGGTGACCAGGCCAGCAGGGGAGGGCAGTTGGGGGCAACCAGGTCTGGAGGAGATGACAGTTGGGGAGGACCCAGGCCTGCAGGGGAGGGCAGTTGGGGGGCACCAGGCCTGCATGTGAGGGCAGCTGGGGAGTACCAGGCCTGCAGGGGAGGGCAGTTGGGGGGACCAGGCCTGCAGGGGAAGGCAGTTGCAGGGGTACAAGCATGCAGGGGAGGGCAGTTGGGAGCAACCAGGCCTGCAAGGGAGGGAAGTTGGGGGGGGGGGGACCAGGCCTGCACATGAGGGCAGTTGGAGGTGACCAGGCCTGCACGGGAAGGCAGGTAGGGACAACCAGGCCTGCAGGGGAGGGCAGTTGGGGGGGGCACCAGGCGTTCAGGGGAGAGCAGTTGGGGGCGACCAAGCCTGCAGAGGAGGGCAGTTGGGGGCAACCAGGCTGGCAGGAGAGGGCAGTTAGGGGCGACTAGGCTGGCAAGGGAGGTCAGTTAGGGGTGACTGGGCCAGCAGGGGAGGGCAGTTGGAGGCAACCAGGTCTGGAGGGGAGAACAGTTAAGGGTGACCAGGCTGGCAGGGGAAGGCTGTTAGTGGTGACCAGGTCGGCAGGGGAGGGCAGTTAAGGGCAATCAGGCTGGTAGGGGAGCAGTTAGGCGTCAATCAGGCTGGCAGGGGAGTGGTTAGGGTGTGATCAGGCTGGCAGGCAGAAGTGGTTAGGGGCAATCAGGCAGGCAGGCAGGCGAGCAGTTGGGAGCCAGCATTCCTGGATTATAAGAGGGATGTCCAAGAGGCAGTCAGACATCCTTCAAGGGGTCCCAGATATGAGAGGGTTCAGGCTGGGCTGAGGGCCACACACCCCCATGCATGAATTTCATGCAATGGGCCTCTAGTATATATATAAAACCGTAATATGCAAATAGACAAAATGGGGGAACAACCAAACAACCAGTCGCTATGATGTGTGCTGACCACCAGGGGACGCACACAGAACTTGGCGGGCATTGGCAGTAGTCGGCAGAGCGCATAACATGGCCGGCATCAGCCACAGCAGGATGATAGAGCAGGTAAGCAGGGGAGCCAGAACAAGGCGCGGGGCCAGTCGCTGTCATCAGGGCAAGCCTCTGGTGGTTATTGGAAATTCTTTGCTTCTGCATGCTGCATTCCCACCCAGTCCTTGCACCTGCTGCTGGTGCAGGAGGTGCCACTCACACCCACTGCCAGCACCAGAGCCACCACTCGCACCCACTGCACGTGCTGGAGCCACCTCTCACACCCGTTGTCAGTGCTCGATGCTGGTCCTGATAGCTTGGCGCTGTCAGCAGGTGCAAGCGGCAGCTGAGAGCCCCAATCACCCCTGAGGCATTCTCCACCTCCCCTTGCTACTGAGGGTGATGGGAGAAGTAGCCACCGCTCACACCAGCTGACAGTGCTGGCCCCGCTCGCACCTGCTGCTGGCACCCTCCCCAATCTCTCTGTGCTGTCAGCGGGTGCAAGCTGAGCCAGCGCTGTCAGCCCGTGGGAGCAGTGGCAGCGGGAGAAGGGCAGATGGCAGACAGGGGACCAGGGGCCATGGTGGGAGGGGCCAGGCAGGGGCACAGAGGATGGGCGGAGACCCACCCCTGTGTCCACCACACCACACACAACAGCCTCGCAGCCCACAGTTCCTTTCAAGGTGCATGAATTCATGCACTGGGCCCCTAGTGTGTGTGTGTGTGTGTGTGTGTGTGTGTGTGTGTGTGTGTGTGTGTGTGTGTGTGTTGATTTCAGAAAGGAAGGAAGAGGGAGAGAGAGATTGAAACGTCAATGATGAGAATCATTGATTGGCTGCCTCCTACATGCCCCTGGGGAACCGAACCCACACCCAGGCATGTGCGCTTGACTGGAATCCATCCAGGACCCTTTGGTCCCCAGGCTGACACTATCCACTGAGCCAAATCAGCCAGGGCATAGATGTGTATTCTTATTGATGAAAATAACAATAAAATTGGGGCTGAGACCAAAAAGAATTATCACCTGAATGAAAACATTGAGAAAGGATTCTTGCATGGAGCTTTTAGTGTCTTCTTATTCAACACTGAAAATAAGCTCCTGCTACAGCAGAAATCAGATGCTAAAATTACCTTTCCAGGTTGTTTTACCAATACTTGTTGTAGTCATCTCTTAAATAACCCAGGAGAGCTTGAAGAAAATGAAGCAATTGGAGGAGGCAAGTAGCACAATGGTGTTTAAAGCCTGAATTGGGAATTCCCATAGAACAGGTTCCTCCAGAAGAAATTAATTATCAGACTAAAATTCACTATAAGGCCCAGTCTGATAGTATCTGGGGAGAACATAAAATTGATTACATATTGTTTGTGAGAAAGAACATGACTTCAGATCCAGACCCCAATGAGATTAAAAGCTATTACTATGGGTCAAAGGAAAGAGGTGGAAGAAATGCTGAAAAAGGCAGCCAGCAGTGAAATGAAGATAACTCCATGGTTTCAATGTATTGTAGAGGCTTTTTTCTTTACATGGTGGGATAACTTAAATAATTTGAATCAGTTTGTTGACCATGAGAAAGTACACAGATTGTGACTGTGGAGATGAATAATTAGTAAAGTGCTAACAATGTCTCTACTTAGTAAACTTAAAATTATTTTTTTAAATTGGGTTCCCTGTTAGAATTCTCATTGGATACATTGATACTTTACACCCCAAATTTGTGTGGGAAAGATGCTGACAATTATTATTTGTATCACACACCCCACATATATGCACTCCTATTTGTAAAGGACATTTATGAACTATTATTTTTAAAAAGCAAATCAACTAAACTTAACCTGTATAAACAGTCCTGAAAAATTTGAACAAATAAGTGAAGCTCTTTATTTTCAATGTGTTGAGACATTTTCAGAACTCATAGAGCACTTTATTTGCCATGTGCTTTACATATCATTAAAGTTTTGCCATGTGCTTTACATATCATTAAAGTTTTATCATAATCCAGAAAAATGTGCAACAGAAACTGTTTGCTAAACTCCTTCAGAACAGCTCAAAATAACTTTCCATATTAAAATAGGGGAGCAGGTCCAAGTTAAAAAAATGCTATATGTCCTGATTTCTATCAGATTCTGTGTTCCTAGAATTACAGAGGACAGACAGGCTATTTGTAATATGGAAATTGGGTCATACTCTACCACAGGGTTTCTTACATCCTTGGGTCCTACCCACTATTTGCCATTGGTACCCACCCACCCCCATCACAGTCACAGTGACTACCGATGCCAAATGTGTGCTGGAGGGCAAAGGTGCTCCCGTTGAGAACCACTGCTCTACAAATTCATGTCATATTGGGGGGAAGCAGAGGGAATTAAACAGAAAGGTTAATATTCCTGTTAAATGGAATTGGGGTCTGGAGTATGTGTATATTAATATTTAAACTGTACCTTGATTGATTCACTTTTAAAAACTCTTGTATAAATTTCTGTTTGAAATCTCAAAACAGCTTTATTATCCTTAAATGCTATCCTATAGAATAAAGAGGTAATATGCAAATTGACCATCACTCCAACATACATGATGGCCACCCCCATGTGGACACAAGATGGCTGCCATAAGATAGCTGGCAGGGGAGGGCAGTTGTGGGTGATCAGGCCAGCAGGGGAGGGAAATTAGGGGTGATCAGGCAGGCAGAGGCAGTTAGGAGCGAACAGGCCAGCAGGTGAGGGCAGTTGGGGGCGAGATCAGGTTGGCAGGGGAGGGCAGTTGGGGGCAACCAGGTCAGCAGGGGAGGGTAGTTGGGGGCAAGATCAGGCCGGCAGGGGAGGGAAGTTGGGGGTGAGATCAGGAGGGCAGTTAGGGGTGATCAGGCAAGCAGAGGAAGTTAGGGGTGATCAGGCCAGCAGGGGAGAGCAGTTAGGGGCAAGATCAGGCCGACAGGGGAGGGCTGTTGGGGGCAAGATCAGGCCAGCAGGGGAGGGAAGTTGGGGGTGAGATCCGGCCAGCAGGAGAGGGCAGTTAGGGGTGATCAGGCAGGCAGACAGAGGGGTTGGGGCAATCAGGCAGGTAGGTAGAGGCAGTTAGGGGATATCAGGCAGGCAGGCAGGTGAGCAGTTAGGAGCCAGCGGTCCCAGATTGTGAGAGGGATGTCCGACTGCCTCTGGGATCTGGCCTAAACTGGCAATCAGACATCCCCCAAGGGATCCCCGATTGAAGAGGGTGCAGGCTAGGCTGAGGGAACCCCCCCCTCCATGCATGAATTTCATGCACCAGGCCACTAGTCCTATATAATAAAAACCCAGTGACCAAAACGGCAGAACCACCAGAGACCAGAACGACTGCCACCCTTCACCCCAACCGGCCCCACCCCCCAGTGGAGACCTTCACCCCAATAGGGTGTGTGGTCAGCCTGCAAACAGCCAGCAGCCTCTCACCCCATCTGGCCCCACCTTCCAGCAGGGACCCCCAACCTGATCTGGGGCCCCCACC
This sequence comes from Ia io, assembly GCA_025583905.1. Classification (NCBI taxonomy): domain Eukaryota; kingdom Metazoa; phylum Chordata; class Mammalia; order Chiroptera; family Vespertilionidae; genus Ia; species Ia io. The sequence goes on along the minus strand of JAJQQW010000003.1, from coordinate 2,014,405 downwards.
AGGGCAAGCCAACCAGCCCCTGCCTGTGCACAGGGCCTCTATCCTATATAATAAAAGGGTAATATGCAAATTGACCCAAACAGTAGAATGACCAGAATGACCACTCAACCAGCCACTATGAGGCACACTGACCACCTCTCAGTTCCTTTCACCAGCTGGCAGGCTCTGATTACCCAATGGCAAACGGGGAACTGGGGGTGGGTGGTGGGTGACACGGGTGGCACCAGGCCAAGGTCCCTGCCCCACCAGTTTCCCCACATACAGAGGGCAACCCGCAGCTGGGGTGGGGCCAGCAAGCGGGCAGAATGGTCGACCTCTCTGTTCCTCCCCTCAGCCAGCAGGCTCCAATTACCCAATGGTGAATGGGGAATTGGGGGTGGTGGAGGCAGGAGGTGGGGCTGGCTGTGGGCAGCCAGGGAAGATGGCCTTGATCACAGGCCAGGCCTAGGGACCATACCTGCACACGAATTTTGTGCACCGGGCCTCTAGTATGTACTAAATATGAAACAGTTAAATAGCAAAGCTAGACTAGGCCCAGCTCCAAAGGAATCATATAAATATTTGTATCAAGGGACGGAAAATAAGCAAAAAGGAATGAACTTTATGGAATAAAGTATTGGAAGAGAGTTTCAGAGCAATCTTTTAATAAATCAAAGTATAGTCACCCAAGAGTCACTTCCTCTGCAGCAGAATAGCACATAAAACGGTCACAAACGTTCAAAAAGTTTGTATTGGAGAACACTAAACTTTATAGTTTCTGGGTTGAACATATCAGTACAAAGGTATCTAGAAAGAGAAAAAAGAAATACCAGCATAAAAGTGATAGAGATACAGTTGATGAAGTACATATAGATGAGGCACTAGACTCATACTTTGTTAATTGAACTTTGAGCAACAATACTTTTTTGTGAAATTTATGCATCAGCATTGGTATAGTCTTCATAATATTCTTCAATATTATCGGCCCAATGGGAAAACAAAGCTCCACCAAACCAAACTTGGGATCAGCAAGACCAGAACCAAGGTAGTAATATGACCCAAACCAAAATTATTCATGATCAAGGACTTTATAATCTAGAGTGAGAAGATTGCTTTGCCAAATGCTTTAGATATATATGATTTTATTTAATCTTCACTTCAACCTTTTAGACATTATTTTTATCAGTCCCATTTTATAATAAAGTATTTTTTCAATGTTGTTTCAAGTTTAGAATGGTAGAGCTAAAGTGGAAATTCAGGCATTCTGAATCTAGAATCCACATTTTAACAGTTGCTCCATACTCCATGTTAATCCATTATAGAAGAGAAATTTGCAATTATAAAAAACACTGGAGGCCTGGTGCATGAAATTCATGCACGGGTACAGTCCCTAGGCCTGGCCTGTGATCAGAGCCATCTTCCCCAGCTGCCCACAGCGGCCCTGACCCCCACTGCCACCCAATCCCTGTTCCCTGTTCACCATCAGGTGATCAGAGCCTGCCAGCTGGGGAAAGGGACTGAAAGGTGGTCAGTGTGCCTCATAGTGACTGTTCGAGGGGTCATTCTGGTCGTTCTGCTCTTAGAATCAATGGGGGCCCTGGATCAGGGTGGGGGTACCCACTGGGGAGCAGGGCTGGCCAGGGCAAGGGGTTTGCATGCTGACCACACCCCCAATCAGGGTGGGGTTCCCCGCTGAGAGACAGGGCCAGCCTGGGCAAGGGGCCTCTGGGTGGTTTGCAAGCCAGCCATGCCCCCTATTGGGGTGGGGATCCCTGCTGGGGGGCAGGGTTGGTTGGGGCAAGGGGTTGCAGGCGGTTTGTAGGCAGGACGCCCCCTACTGGAGTGGGGGTCCCCACTGGGGGTGGGGCTAGCTGGGAGAAGAGCCATGAGGGTTTGTAGGCTGGCCCTACCCCTGATCAGGGTAGGGGTCCCTGCTGGGGGTATGGGCCATCCAGGGCAAGGGGCTGTGGTGGATTTCCAGGCCAGCCACACCCCTGATTTGGGTGGAGGTCCCCTCTGGGGGGTAGGGCTGGCCTGGGCGAGGGGCAGCAGTCGTTCTGGTCTCTGCTCATTCTGGTCATTCTGCATTGGGCCTAAAATGGTGGTCGGACATCCCTCTCACAATCTGGGACCGCTGGCTCCTAACCACTCACCTGCCTGCCTGCCTGATTGCCCCTAACCCCTCTGCATGGCTGCCTGATCACCCCTAACCTCTCTGACTTCCTGCCTGATCATGCCTAACTTCCTCTGCCTACCTGCTTGATCACCCCTAACTGCCCTCCCTTGCTGGACTGATTTCGCCCCCAACTGCCCTCCCCTGCTGGCCTGATATCACCCTCAACTGCCCTCCCCTTCCAGCTTGGATGCCCCCAACTAGCCTACCCTGCTGGCCTGATATCACCCCTGATGAATCTCCTCTGCTGGCCTGATGGCGCCCCTAACTACTCTCCCCTGCTGGCCTGATTGCCCCTAACTGCCTCTGCCTGCCTGATCGTCCCTAAATGCCCTCCCCTGCTGGCCTGATCTCGCCCCCAACTGCCCTCCCCTGCTGGCCTGGTTGCCCCCAACTGGGCTACCCTGATAGCCTGATCTAACCCCCAATGTCCCTCATCTGCATGCCTGATCTCACCCCCAACTGCCATCCCCTGCTGGCTTGGTGTCCCAAACTGCCCTCACCTGATGGCCTAATTGCCCCTAATGGCCTCTTCCTCAGCCCCCACCACCATGGCTTTGTCCAGAAGGAAGTTGGACATCCGGAAGATGGCTGGTCAACCGGGTATAATTAGCATATTCCCCTTTTAGTAGTATAGATAGATTATATAGGATAGGATTGCTTAAATGGGTGGGGGGTGGTGGGGGAAGGAAGAAGCCTTTTTCACCAGGAAGAGATGCTCTTGGCAGACAAAAATATATAATCCTTATATCTGGACTGATAGCCAGCCATATGCACTATGCTGCCAAACTGGTCATTTAAAAATTGAACCACTTTCTAATACCTTACACCAAACAGCTGTTGCCCTTAAAAACCCTCCTCAGCCCCCACCTTAGGTTCTGCTTTGGCAGTTCACCCAGATTAGGTTCTGATTGGTTGGTTTCTATTCCAGTCAGCGTCAAAAGCTCCGCCTCCTAGGCTGCTATTAGCTCCTCCTACTTCACCTATATTTGGTTCTAATTGGTCAGTTTCTATGCCAGTCAGCATCAAAAGCTCCACCTCCTAGGCAGCTATTGGCTCCTCGCACTGCACTCAGATTTGGGTCTGATTGGTCGGTTTCTACACCAGCCAGCATCAAAAGCTCTGCCTCCTAGGCAGCCATTGGCTCCTCACACTTCACCTAGATTTGATTCTGATTGGTTGGTTTCTATGCCAGTCAGCATCTCTGGGCCTATCAAAGGGCCTGATCAGAGGGCAGGGCTGATCAGTAGCCCCAGCAGAGTCCGAGAGAAAGAGAGGCATGGCTCCTGGCCAGGCCCCGAGTGAAAGAGAGAGGCAAGTGCTAATCAACAGCTGCCGTGGAGGCTACAGATAAGACACTGCTTCTCTCTCCAGGCCCTCTTCAGACATGATCCGCAGCCCCCTTGGCAGGCAGTGTTGGGTCTGGGCTCCCATAGCCATGGCAGTCAGTGCTAGGACACCATGGCAACCCAGCATTGACTTCCAGTCAGTCAAGCCTTTGGTAGTTTTGGATGTTACAGACCCTTGGTTTTTATTTATTAGGATGTTTAGATAAGGGATAGTCATGAGAAATTTTTACTTGTTTATTCTACCCTCTGCCAGAGAATCTTAGCACATAGAAAGCAGGGGTCTAAATAGAGTTAAAATATATTCTAATTATGTAAACATTTTTTATATCTCATGTGTTATCTCCTATGTATATAATAAGTTACCTAGACAGATGCCAATAATTCATTTGCATTTGCTAAGAATAGGCTAATGAAAGCCAGTTAAATCATGGGCCTACTTTATGAACTTGATCTTGAAGAGACAACTGAATGAATGCAACTCAATGAAGTAAAATAAAATTAAGATTATGTTTCCAGAAAAATGGAAAATATTTTTATCAATTGTGCTATTCATATATTTATTCACAAATACTTAATGTATCCAAAAAATGTGATTATCAAATCAAAATACAAATCTAGCCAAAATCAAAACTCCAAAAATTGCCCTTATAAGGATTTGAAAATGCACTAGAAGAAAAGTATTATTATTGGTGATTTAATTATGTTCCTCTTTTATAGTAAAACTTGCCAGCAATAACAATGTATTGTAATAGAGTTTGAATATGCCAATGCTTTTTTCTAAAATTTAATTCTTCAACTTTATCATTTGAAACCGTAGAGTACTATGATATGATATATAATAGTGTACAAGCTTTAAAGGTGAATTATTTTTTCTTTTTCCTAGTAAAATTAGTACCTCAAAATTTTAGTGGCTACCTATGTATAATTTCAACCTTATTCAGGGGGGGAGTTTTATTTCTTTGCACTTAATATTAGTAAAAAATCATTAAATATAAATTAAATTAGGTATGGAACAATAAAAACTCACTCAGGTTATGTTTATAAATTATATAACATCACTATCTATATCAGCTAAGCCTTATATAATTAGAATGATATCCCAAGTAGTCATGGAAAAGTGCTCAAAAATAAATGAAACTTGAAATTATCTAAGAAAGAGTTTTAACAGCAAATATTGGCTACCAATCATATGTATAAATTTTCCAAAAGTCTAAAAATAGCAATGTGTTAAACAGAATGCACATGACAAAGAAAACAGCTCATCAAGCTTTCCCAGTTATGGAAATGTGGTTTTCCCATACATCAGTCAATAAAAAACAGATGGCAGAAAATTAGTTGCCAAAAAAGAAAGGAGACACATACAACATGTTATAATTATGAGCTTCAGAGAAACAAAGGGTGGGAGATGACTATTTTTAAACAAAAAAGTAATGCTTCTTCCATGAAAGCTATCTCTCCTGTAGGGCAAACTAAGGATAAAATGACATGATCTCAGAATCATTAAGTACTCCTGGAATGGGCTTCTTTATCATCTAGAAAATCACCCCCCCCTCGCTTCTTTTGCCAAACCCTTTGCTACTCCTGGTATTTGCAGGTGACTTAGAGGTTCTTATGGCTCTATGGATGGACCAGGTGGTTAATCACTGTTGGTTCAGTCCCTCTTGCCTCATGGCTAAAGCAGGCCACATCAGGGAGGGATATGTCTCTCAAACTGGTCCAACTTAGAGTGAATCCAAGGGTTTTTACAGAAACTCTGAAAGAGCTATGTTCTTTTTCACAGGAGTTAAGCATAGGAAGCTAAAGGTTTAATGCTGCGAACACCACACAAAAGTGAAATGAAATCACTATGCAAAAGAGCAGGCTGAAGATCAAACCCCTAGATCAAACTGGTCCTAAATCAGAGAGTCATGTGAGCCAATAAAATACCCTTTTATCTGAAACCAATTTGAATTGGATTTTCTATATATTGACCCTTAAAAAATCCTGAATAATCAAATTCTAATCTCATTTTTGTTTATCTAGTGAATAAACAAAAACTAGAGCTGCTGCAGTTTAGAAGACACCTTTTCCACATTCATTATCATAACAAGCCTGTGAAGTGTTAATACAATTTTTATTTTACAGACTAGAGGCCTGGTGCATGAAAATTCATGCACTGGAGGGGGGGTCCCTCAGCCTGGCCTGCCCCCTCTCACAGTCTGGGAGCTCTCAGGGGCGGGAGGTAACCCGGTGATCAAGGGAAGGCAATGCCTCCATCACAACTCTGCTGCTGCCACTGCCGGCAGCACAAGCCTCAGCTGGCCCTAGTTACCTGAGCCTCAGGAGGCCCTGAGCGGCTGGGTAGCCACCATCCAAGGCTTGCATGTGCCACAGGCATCAGATGGGCAACTGCCATCCAAGGCTTGCCTGTGCTTTGGGCCAGCCCTAGGCGGCTGGGAAGCTGATATCTGAGGCTTGCCTGCACCTCGGACCGGTACTGGGTGGCTGGGCAGCTGATATATGAGCCTTGCCTGTGCCTCGGGCTGGCCCTGGGTGGCTGGGGAGCTGAGGGGACTGGGGGACTCTGGAGGCATGCGCATGGAGCCGCTGGGCCTGCCTGGGGGCGGGCCTGGCCGTGCCTCATGCTTACTGCCCTGGCGGGGCTGAGGGGACTGGGCGTCGCCATCTTGTGGCTGTGGGCGCTGCCATCTTTGAGGGCATGGCAGTCAATTAGCATATTCCCTCCTTATTTTCTGTGGCACCACCATCTTTTGTGAGGTGTGATAGTCAATTAGCATATTCCCTCTTTATTAGATAGGATGAGGCTAAATAGTGCTTTAGTCCCTTCAGATTGCTATTAGGAAATATCACTTTCTACTATAATAAATACCACTGGTTGGCTTATAAACAACAGAAAGTTATTTCTCACAGTTATGGAGGCTGGGAGTCTGAGATCAGGGTATCGGCAGACTAAAAGGGCCCACTTTCAGGTTGCTGACTTCTTGTTATATCTTCACATGGGGGTAAAGGGAATATCAATATCTCTGGCGCCTATTTTTTAAGAACACTAATCCTATTCATGATTAGTGTTCTTATAACTGCCCTCCCCTGCTGGCCTGATGGCCCCCAACTCCCCTCCCCTGCTGGCCAATTTGGTTCTGATTGTTTGGTTTCTATGCCAGTCAGCGTCAAAAGCTGGCAGCCATTGGCTGCTCACACTTCACCCAAATTTGGTTCTGATTGGTTGGTGTTTATACCAGTCAGCATCTCTATTCCTATCAATGGGGCCTGATCAGAAAGGTGGGGCTGATCAGCAGCCCCCATGGAGGCCTGGAGAGAAATGGAGGTGCAGCTGCTGGCCAAGCCTGGAAAGAAAGAGAGAGGCAAGTGCTGATTGACAGCTGCCACAGAGACTACGGATCAGACCCTGCTTCTCTCTTCAGGCCTCTCTCTTGGCCTGATTCACAGCCCCCTCAGCAGTCAGTGCTGGGTCACCATGCCTGTGGCTGTAGCAGTCAGTGCTGGGTCACCACAGCAACCCAGTACTGACTGCAGGACTGACTTTCAGTTGGGCAAGCTTCCAGTCGTGATGGCCCCAAAGTTTTTATATACTAGAGGTCCGGTGCATGAAATTCATGCAGGGATCGATCCCCTCAGCCCAGCCTGCACCCTCTCCAATCTGGGACCACTCAAGGGATGTCCGACTTCCCAGTAGGATTGGGCCTAAATGGGCAATCGGACATCCCTCTCACAATCCAGGAATGCTGGCTCCCAGCTGCTCGCCTGCCTGCCTTCCTGATTGCCTTATCTGCTTCTACCTGACAGCCTGATCACCCCCTAACCACTCCCCTGCCAGCCTGATTGATGCCTAACTGCTCCCCTGCCAGCCTGATTTCCCCTAACTGCCTTACCCTGATGGCCTGGTCACCCCTAACTGCCCTCTCCTGCAGGCCTGGTCACCCCTAACTGCCCTTGCCTGCAGGCATGGTCCCCCCCAACTGCCCTTCCCTGCAGGCCTGGTCCCCCCCAACTTCTCTCCTCTGCTGGCCTGGTCACCCTAACTGCCCTCCCCTGCAGGCTTGATCGCCCCCAACTACCCTTCCTTGAAGGCCTGGTCCCTCCCAACTGCCCTCCTATGCTGGTCTGATCGCCCACAACTGCCCTCCCTTGCAGGCCTGATCCCTCCCAGCTGCCCTGCCCTGCTGGCCATCTTGTGGTGGCCATCTTGTGTCCACATGGGGGCAGCCATCTTTGACCACATGGAGGCAGCCATCTTGTGTGTTGGAGTGATGGTCAATTTGCATATTACTCTTTTATTAGACAGGATAGATTAGGATGACTTGCCCAAAATCACACAACTGGTAATTAGCAGCACCCAGGTCTTGTGAATTCAAATCCTATACTTTTCCACTAGTGCTTTTCAACCTCAGGTTTTTTTTAAAAAAAGGCATTTTCAGTGCTATGACAGGTGGTACAAAATGCTATATTTTAAATCTAGTTTCTCTTTCTAGAACTTCAATTATATTCAAATATCTTAGAGAAAGAGTATAAGCTATGTAACACAATTTTTTTCATTCTGTATAGTATTATTGTATTTTAAAATTTAATATAATATAGTACAATGCAAACATTTTTAGAATTCTAATAAATATCTCAATAATATGTCAGGCTTGCAACTGGACACTTGGGTATTTATCCTAAGATCAAAAAATAGTTCTATACTTTTACCATTAGGAAGCATGTAAAATGCAACAGTATTTTAAAGCTCAAATAAAATGACAAAAAAAATATTATTTATAAATAAATGAGGTTTTATGAATAAACGCTATAATGAATAAACTATCATTTTATTTTATAGTTAGACACAAAAGTACTAAGGTCCCAAAGAATAAGTATAATAATGAAACAAGCCCAAAACGTTTTAAATAAAAAACAGTAGCCTACATAAGTACAAAATACTCTGAACAGACAAACATTTCTAATTCCACAGCAATTAAGGTCACTAGTAATTCTCCACAAAGACTTCCAAACTATTTTGTCAGTACAGTTCAAGGAGAGGTTTATTTTAAAGACAATGCCAAAAAAATATTTGTTGAAGATAGTTTTTTAATTTCATTCTATTTCATTAGGCTTTTTTTTGTAAAAGTCTAATTTTCTTGAGACTATAGCAAGGTAAATAAGCCATAGATGATGTGTTATGCTGAATAATATTCTCCCCAACATGTCCACTTCTAATCCACAGAACCTGAGAATAGATTACCTTACATAAAAAGGGGGACTTTGCAGATATGATTAAGTTAAGCATCTTGAAATGAGATTATCCTGAATTATCTAGGTAGGCCCAACATAGTCACAGGGTCTTTATAAAAGACCAGTGACCCAGTGCACAAAATTCGTGCACAGAAGGGCGATTCCCTCAGTACAGCCTGCACCCTCTCCAATCGGACATCCCTCTCGCAATCTGGGACTGCTGGCTCCTAATCGCTCACCTGCCTTCCTGCCTAATCACCCCTAACTGCCCTCCCTTGCTGGCCTGATCTCGCCCCCAACTGTTTTCTCCTGCCAGCCTGATCTCGCCCCCAACTGCCTCTGCCTGCCTGGTCTCACCCCCAACTGCCCTCCCCTACTGGCTTGATCTCACCCCCACCTGCCCTCCTCTGCTGGCCTGATCTCATTCCCAACTACCCTCCCCTGCAGGCCTGGTTGCCCCAACTGCCCTCCTTTGTGGGCCTGATCTTGCTCCCAACTGCCCTCCCTTGCTAGCCTGGTTGCCCCCAACTTCCCTCCCCTGCTGGTCTGATATCACCCCCAACTGCCCTTCCCCTGCTAGCCTGAACTCACTCCCAAATGCCGTCCCCTGCCAGCCTGATATTGTCCCCAACTGCCCTCCCCTGCTGGCCTGATCTCGCCCCCAAGTGCACTCCCCGGCTGGCCTAGTTGCCCCAACTGTCCTGCCCTTCAGGCCTGGTTGACCCCAACTGCCCTCCCCTGCCAGCCTGATCTTGCCCGCAACTGCCCTCCTCTGCTGGCCAATTTGCTTCTGATTGGTTGGTTTCTATTCCAGTCAGCGTCAAAAGCTCTGCCACCTAGGCAGCCATTGGATCCTCACACTTCATCCAGATTTGATTCTGATTGGTTGGTTTTTATGCTAGTCAGCGTCTCTGGGCCTAGCAACAGGGCCTGGTCAGAAAGGCAGCACTGACCAGCAGCTCCCATGGAGGCCTGGAGATAAATGGAGGCATGGCTGCTGGCCAGACTGGGAAAGAAAGAGAGAGGCAAGTGCTGATCAACAGCTGCCACAGAGGCAATGGAATAGTCCCTGCTTCTTTCTTCAGGCCTCTCTCTGGCCCTGATTCACAGCCCCCTCAGCAGTCAGTGCTGGGCCACTGCGCCTGCAGCGGAAGCAGTCAGCAGGACTGACTTCTGGTTGGTCGAGCCTCGGTTGTTACTGGTCGTTACAACCCAGGGTATTTATATATTAGGATAGGAATATCAGTATCAGAAAGGGGTATGTGTTGACAAGAGGAACAGTCAGAGTTATGTGAGGCCACAAACAAAGTAATGCAAGTGGCCTATAGAAGCTTTAAGAGGAATGGGAAAATTTTTTTACAAAAGTCTCCACAAGGAACATAGACTGATTGACTGATTTTTGACATTGGACTCCAGAATTATAATAAATTTGTAGTTTGAAGTCACTAAGTTTGTAGTAATCTGTTACAGTGAAATATAAAATTAATACCGGGTTGCTGTATTTTCTTATTATGATGCTTTATAAAAATATAAATATTAAAATATTGAGTGAGGCAGAAAATTCTCCATTGTGTAGGATTCCAAAGCCAAATTTCAATTAGCATTTGTTATGCATCATTTAGTTCATTTTATCTAGGCTAATATTTTTCAATCAACATTCAAAAATCTATTTCATTTCTATAGCACAAAAATTTCAAGTCAGAAAATTAAAACTTTAAACATAATTTTAAAATAACATCTAAAATATCAAATTCCCAGGAATATATACAGCAAAATATGTATAAAACTGCACATGAAAATTTAAAACAATATTGAAATAAATTGAAGACATATATAAATAGATAAATCATAACTATAGATTAGAATACTAATATTATAATGATATCAATTTTCCCCAAATTTTTCTAATTTAATCTACAGTACCAAAGGAATTTTACAAGATTATTTTAAAATTGATATGTATATGAAAATGACCAAAAATAACCAACAAAATTTAAAATAGAAGAAAAATGTAAGAAGATTACTTAAAATCAAGATTTACAAATATCACAATGGAATAAATAGAGTCCTAACCACAGACCCATATATATATATATATATATATATACTAAGGGCCCGGTGCACGAAATTCGTACACTGGGGGTCAGGGGTCCCTCAGCCCAACCTGCCCCCTCTCACATACTGGGAGCCCTCAGGGGATGTCCTACTGACGGCTTAGGCCCGTGACCCACAGAGAGAGTACCTAAGCCGCAGTCTGGCCTCCCTTTGTGGGAGGCAACCGGGCTGGTCAGGGGAAGGCACCAGCCCCATCACCCCACTGCTGCAGCCACTGTCAGTCACCACAGCCACCAAGGTGTTTTCATCAACACTGACTCCAGTCCCTTCACCAAGAAAAAGTGACAACTTTCTTTAGGCATTTTCAAGATGTGTCTTTCATAGGATATGGATTTCTTTATTTATTTTTTATCCTCACCTGAGGGTATGTTTCCATTGACTTTTAGAGAATGTGGAAGAGAAAGGGAAAGACAGAGAGAAACACTTTGATTGGTTGCCTCCTGCATGAGCCCTGATCTGGGCCCTGGCCAGGGAGAAGCCTGCAACCTAGGTACATGTCTTTGATCAGAATCAAACCCAGACCCTGCTGTCTGCAGGCTGAGGCTCTATCCACTGAGTCAAACCGGCTAGGGCAGGATATGATATTTCTTAGCCCCTCCAGCAGCAGACCTTCATTTTTTTCTCCAGAAGTGTGGTGGAAAAACCCTAGATCACCTTTGTGGATTCTTATTACCCAAGTTACTAAGAATATTACCAGTGGCATACAGGAAGCTTAGCCAATGTGCAGTCAGAAAAGGTGTTTCCTCTATAGTTCACACCAATGGAGGGCTGGGCCCTGCCCAGGCCTAAAGCCTCTGGCCGAAGCTTTAGGCCTGGGAAGGGGACCTCCAGCTCCCTCTGATCACCGGCTCAGCCCTTGCCCAGGCCTGCCCAGACCGAAAGCCTTTTGGGCAGGAGCAGACTCCCAGCTCCCTACAATCAATTGCAGGGGGTCCGCTCCTGCCCAGGCCAAAAGCAGACACCCAGCTCCCTGCCCAGGTGATCATCGCAGGGGGTCTGCTGGTATACCAGGCCAAAGCAACCCCCAGCTCCCTGGGATCGATTGCAGGGGGTCCGCTCGTCCACCAGGCTGAAGAAACCCCTAGCTCCCTGCAATCAATGGCAGAGGGTCCACTCGTGCACCAGGCCAAAAGCCACGGCCAGCGGCTTTTGGCCTGGTGTAGGAGAGGACACCCAGCTCCCCGCCACCGATACCAGGGGGTCTGCTCGTGCACCAGGCCAAAAGCCCCCAGCGGACACCCAGCTCCCCACCTCCGATGGCAGGGGGCTCGCTCGATGGCAGGGGGTCCGCTTGTGCACCAGGCCAAAAGGCCCCGCCAGGGGCTTTTGGCCTGGAGCCAGAGCGGACACCCAGCTCCCCGCCTCCGATGGCAGGGGTTCCGCTTGTGCACCAGGCCAAAAGGCCCCTCCAGGGGCTTTTGGCCTGGAGCTGGAGCGGACACCCAGCTCCCCGCCTCCGATGGCAGGGGGCCCACTGGATGGCAGGAGTTCCACGCGTGCACCACGCCAAAAGCCTCCACCGGGAGCTTTTGGCCTGGATCCGGAGCGGACACCCAGCTCCCTGCAATCCGTGGCAGGGGGTCAGCTCAGGGCACCTATGTATGCAAATTACCCGCCATCTTGGTCAGGTTTATTTGCATACTCGCTCTGATTGGATGTTGGGCGTGGCTTGGCTGGTGGGTGTGACTTGTGGGCATGGCTTGGGCATAGCAAAGGTGCGGTCAATTTGCATATTACTATTTTATTAGGTAGAATGGAATTGTGATTTATGACAATGGCAGCTTTGCACAGTCTTTTAAAAAAGGTATTAAGACAATTAGTTATCCACATGGGAAAACCTTTAATTTGATGTCTGCATCATGCCAAACACATAAATCAGAGGAAGATAGGTTCATATGCTAAAATCAGAAAAATAGAGCTTTCATAAAATAATTTAGAGTAATATATCCATGATCTTATATTGGCAAATGTTTCATTCATAAAAAGTGTTTATAATCAAAATGAGTAATACACTGGCCTATATTACAACTAAAAATTACTGTTCATCAAATGATACCGCCAAAACAGTGAAAAGGATAAATCAGTGTAAAAGATATTTGCAACATATGTAACCAACTAAAAGTTTATTCAGAACATATAAAAACAAAATATGGCAGAGTAGGTAAATGCTGTGCTCACCTCCTCCCACAACCACATCAAAATTACAAATAAATTACAGAACAACCATAACTGAAAACCACCTGAAGACTAGCTGAACAAAAGTCCTACAACTAAGGATATAAAGGAGAAGCCACATCAAGCCTGGTAGGAGGGGTGAATATGCATAACAGGCTGATCTTACACCCACATATGGTGGTTAATAACTGGGAGGAATATCTTGGTTGTGGAGGTCACCCCATGAAGAATGAGGGGGGTCCCAGATCCACACTGGCTTTCCCAGCCCAGGATTCCAGTACTGGGAAGAGAGTCCCTGTAACTTCAGGTTGTGAAAACCAACAGAAATTGTGGCTGAGAAGATTGTAGTTGAGTGATATGGAGGGCTGCTGGAGTCCCTGGCATTCCTCTTAAAGGGCCCATGCACAGATTTATCCACTAACAGGTTCACTTCAGTGCTGGAACAGGAGCTCTAAAAGTGTCAGGGACATATATGGAAGAACTGAAATGTCTGTCTTCCCAGGCAAGTGCTGGAAGAACATGTAGCAAGCACTATTATTCCTTTGTTGAGCTCTTCCCCAACCCAACCTGCAGGCACAGGTGGGCATCAAATCTGAGTCTATCAATCTGGCTAACATATTTCTCCCTTTCCTGGTGGTTTCTTGAGGCCCCACCCCAACCAGCTTGTGGGCTCACTTTATCTTCTACCAGCAGCTTTGCCATAAAACTCTACCTCACACTGAAAACTTTCCTAAAATCTCTCAGTTCCACAACACCAAACAAGCTGTGTCTTGATTTGGCATGGCCCTTACCACTGGCTAAGCAGCCTCAATCCCTGCACTAGTGTCAACCAGACTCACATCACAGCTTAGCCTCTTCAGGCACCTTTAAATCCAGAAAAAATGGCAACCATCTGCAGATCACTTTGTAGCTCCTATTAGTTGGCATTGACTGAGCAAAAGAAATGAATAATCTTGGCCTGCACCAGATCTCCTTCCCACAGGCCCCAGAAATAAGACATTCAGTAGCTGATTGGACATCCTAATATATAAAAACCCAGGGACCGTAACGTCCAAAACAACCAAAGGCTCGACCAAATGCCAGGCTAGGGAGCTGAGGAAGCAGGATGTGATCAATCAGTGGCAGCAGTGCCTGGCAAGCGGTGACTGGAAAGTGGTGAGACACTGGAAGACAGACCTCTTGGTCCCTCCTCCCAGCCCTCAGACTCCAATCAATCGGTGGTGGAGGCAGGGTGGAACTGGGGACTGGCTCCTTTAGTAGTCCTGCAGTTTGAATCTGAAGAGGACAGGCCAGGCACCAACAGACCAGTGTTGCCAACATGATCCTGACAGTGCTGCTGGCCTCCTGGAACTTGGCCTCGGGCACTGCGGCCGCTTACCCTCCCTAGATGCTCCACAAGGAAGAAATGATAACCGCCAGCAGCGCCAGGGGTGACCAGCGGTGACTGGTCTCTCCATGCTTCCTCCAGGTCACTCGAGCCCGCCCCACTCCAGATGAAGTGTGATCACTACACACAGAAGGAATGTAGGAAAAAAATAAAAACTGATGACCAAGTGACCAGAGAGACGACCAAACACCAGGTGCACCGTGTCCACTTACATAGCGCTAAGCACATGAATGTGAGCAGATAGAAGGAAAAAAGACCTTCAAGGCCTGTCCATGCCCCAAGGCAGGTTTGTGTTTAAAACCAATTGGGGTGACATCAGAATTACCCAAGCACACCCCCATCCCCTTCACCTGCCCAGACGCCTAGGGTCCCCTTACAGCTGGGCTGAGGTCTGCTCAATACTTCCCCACCCAATGCACGGTGACAACACACAACTCCATGCCAAGCCCAAGCAGGACCCATGGCCAGGCTCCTGCAAACTGCCCACAAATGCTTCAAGTCCTGCCTCAGTGCCCAGCCCCAGGCTCTGGGCAAGTGGGCTCTGGGAGGAGACACCCTGATGGTGGTGCCTCACGATGACATTGCCTCCTCTAGTCCCCACTCTGCGACAGCACAGCACCGGCTCCCTGTACATGGGGACATGATAGGGTTTGCATTTGATGGGGAAAAGTCAACAAAATAGGGGGGAAGGTGTTAAGGGTCTGCGGGGTTGGGATGGTTGGCCGGAGTAGGTTTGGAGTGTGCTAGAGAAGGAAGAGGAAGGTCCAATTGGAAAATGGCTCAGCACAGTACCTTTCTTATTGCTGAACCAAGATGGTGCAGCCTCCCAGGGGCCATCACAGCCTCCCAGGGGCCGTCACATCCCACCTGATGGAAGTGCCTGGCAAAAAATCTCTGCTCAGTGGAGCCTCTCTCACACGCCAGGCCCCAGGAGGAGAGCGTGCATGCTGCGTCGCCCTCCATCCTCGAGGTGAAGGGCCCTGAGAGGTACTTTCATTCCCCGCACCCCTAGAGCTGTCCTCAGGAGCCGTGAGCTGTCCAGGTGCAACCAGAGTGCTGAGCCTGATGGCAGGATGATCTCCTGGCCGGGCTGGCTGGCCAGCTGCCTCTGCCAGGGGCACAGAGGGAAGGTGCCAAGCCCTGCTTGGCTGCTGGCCTGGGTGTGTGGCGAGGCGATAGCAGTTCTGCTTTCCCCGGAGCTGGGGCAGCTTTCACTTTTGATTACTGCCAGCATCTCCTCTCTGCAGGACCCGCCCTGCCAGCCAGGGCCCAACGGGCAGTGCGCCCTGCCACCCGCGGCCATGGCCCAGGCTGCCGCACTTGCCCAGGTGACCCAGGTGCTGTGCACAGCCTGGGGCACCTTGGAGCTGGGGGAGCTTGGACATCCTTCAGGACATCGCCACGGTGGCAGGGGCTGAGGCAGAGGTGGTTAGGGGTGATCAGGTTGGTAGGGGAAAGCAGTTGGGGGTGACCAGGCCAGCAAGGGAGGGCAGTTAGGAGCAATCAGGCAGGCAGAGGCAGTTAGGGGCGATCAGGCTGACAGGAAAGAGCAGTTGGGGGCAAGATCTGGCCAGCAGGGGAGGGCAGTTAGGAGTGATCAGGCAGGCAGAGGCAGTTAGGGGCAATCAGGCAAGCAGGCAGAGAGGTTAGGGGTGATAAGGCAGGCAGGCAGAGGCAGTTAGGAGCCAGTGGTCCCAGATTGCAAACTGGCAGTCGGACATCCCCAAGGGTTCCTGATTGAAGAGGGTGCAGGCTGGGCTGAGGGGAACCCTCCCCCCATGCACGAATTTTGGGCGCTGGGCCACTAGTATTATATCTAAGGAGCACTGAAGAAACAACATAGAGCCAGGCAAAAGAATGGGAGTTGTGGAAAGGGGAGCCCCTCTGGAGCTGGAGCTTGGCTGAGAGGCCCAAGTGATATTAGCTGCAAAGCCCCCTCCTCTCAGGAGTGTGGGCTCTCACCTCCACACAGGGATCCCAAACCCAGAGCAGCAGAGTCAGGAAGAAGAATCTGGGTAGCATTGGGCAGTGGGAACCAGGGGAATTCTGTCTGCCTTGGCACCTTACCAGTGAAGGAGCCTATTTTTAGAAGCCCCAGCCTGAGAAGTTTGTCCCAGGCTCTGACTACTGGAAAGATTGTGCTGTAGTGTGTGAGAAAAAAAAAGGGGCAGGGGGTGGTCCTGGGGCCAGCCTGCACCCAGCAGTGACTTGGAAGGACCATCTGCTTTCCTGGAAGGCATTGTGCAGAGTTCCAATTGGTGACTAAATTGCCTGGGTAGGGGAAAAGGGAAGGGATTGTTCTACCTCCAGTGTGAGGTTGGAACCCTTCCCCCTATGTGGAGGGTCTCAGACGGTTTCAGCCTGTGGGTCTGGCAGCATGGCCTGGAGGAGCAGGACAGATGGGGGATTTGGGGATTTGGGAGCATGAGCTGAGCTGGGATTCTTGGTACCGACTTTGCTGAGACCAACCGTACAGAGATTTGGGTCCTACATGGAGTTGATTTTGTAGCCCCTTCTGCTTGGACCTGTGGCACAGGGGTGCTGGTCCTCCCAGAGTTAGAGTTTTTAGTCTATCCCATGGGAAGGCTTCTATTGGAGAAGCAGATAAACAAGAGCTGAGCCTTGTGGCTGCACTGTTGGGAGCTGATCTGAGCTCCCTGCAGGGGACAGGAGAAGAACTCAAATGTGAGACCTTCAGCGGCTATTGTCTGGGACCAGAAAGAAATGTTTAACCCACTCCTGCAGACAATATTCTCCACTCCTTTTGAAACAGAATTTTTGGACTGGAACCAGAATTCTTTGCCCGCCGGAATCAAAGAATGACTCCATGGACAGAGGGTAGCATAGAAAAGGTGGATATTTATTGAAGAACAAGTACAGACTCCCACATGGGGAGAGGGAAAGAGTTCCACTCAGTTCCTTTTCCTTATGGCTTATAAAGGCTACAGATCCTTGTGCCTTGATATCACCTCTGATTGGCACTATTCCCTTAGACTGGTTACTATAATAACTCCTGAGCTCAAAGGTCAAACCTCACATGTCCCATTAGTCCACCCCACTTCCTAATTATTTTCCTACTAGTGGCCTGGTGCACAAAATTCATGCACATTAAATGGAAATTAATTAGAGGAAATATTTTAATATTGCTATTTGCTCTTTCTCTATAATAAAAGTGTGAGAGATGAAAAGAAATGAGTAAAATGTGTATGAAAATAATACATAATTTTATTAATAGATAAACAATAATAAAATGATATAACAACAAACACATGATATAAAAACAACATTGATTCAAACAATGACTGATAAAGTGATTAAACTTATTCTAATATCTCCCTGTATACAACATTAAGAGTGAAAATACTTTCAGAGTGCTTGACTAATTTCCCTTGTGATGAAGTATTTGCAACTTTAACGTCACACGCTCTTCGAACTTGAGAGAAAGCAACATATAACTGACCATGTGCAAAAACGGGTTCAGGTCGGAATATTCCTACTCTGTCTAGAGTTTGTTCTTGTGATTTATTGTCATCGCAAATGCTGGCATCACAGGAAACTGTTGTCGAATTAATTTAAATGCGAGGCCAGTGTCAGATGGGGACAAATCAATTTTTGGAATCAGAACAACCTCTCCCTCTGCAGATCCTGTTAATACTTCAGCTTCGATTATATTAGGTCATAATCTTTTGATAATAAATCTAGTAACATTACAAAGACCCCATTTACTATTTAGATTTCTCAATAGCATAACGATTGCACTCATTTTCAATTTTAATTTATGACATGGCATTCCCAAAGGAGCAATACTATTAAGAAATTCAATGGGAAAATTTTCCTTTTCAGCATCATCGGTTGAGTCAATGGAATCATAACTCAAATATGCATGAAAATCTCCATCAAGTATATCCAAAATCTCTTCATTTAATTTTTGAACGTGGTCATTTTTTGGACAAAGAATCTCACATTTAGATATATTTTTAATATTATCTATAGATATAGTATTTCCAAAGATAGCTTCAATAATAGATCTGTTACAAATAATTTCACAGGGGATTTCAATGATATCCATTCCTAAGTGAACATTGCTATCAAGTTTGCCATCTCCAAGTTTTACTAACCATTCACTATAAGCCGAATCCTCTGATCTCTTATTTGTTTTAAGAGACAACTTTCTGAAACATTACAGTACTTTAAGCTCGTTTGTAATATGGCCGATCACATAGCATGCGGCACAATACTGAGACATTGTCAAAAATCCCCTCCAAGAAGGAGAACTTTCCCAACAAATGCAACATTCAAATTCATAATTTCTCTTAGTAATCTAAGGTGTTTATAGCATGACTGGATGCCATGGTGCATTCATCAATAATAAGAAGTTGAGACTTTAATGGTTTTAGCAACTTCACTCTTTATATTGAGTCAATCTTTCTATTCATTTAATGGAATTGGTAATTTATATTGGGAATGAAAGGTTCTTCCACCGAGAAGTAAATCTGCAGCAATTCCTGTAGATGCTGTGGGTAAAACAGTACTACCACAACCTCTAATATAATGTATTAAAACTTTATACAGATATGTTTTTCCACTACCACCTGGACCATCCAAGAAAAACCATTTGGGGTGTACCATTTGATCTTTAATGGCTGAAGTTATAGTCTGTTGCAGCCATTGCGGTTCGCCACGCCATGGCCTGGTGGCGCCCTGAGACCCCGCCCTGCCCTGAGACCCCGCCCCGCCCTGGGACCCACCCCGCCCTGGGACCCGCCCTGCACATTTTGCAGACCCGCCCCGCACGTTTTGCAGGCCCACCTGGGCTCCAAGCAGCGGCTTTTGCATGTGGGTGGCCTGCCCTGTGGCAGCTTGACCAGATGAACTGCGGTTCTAGTTGGACTGCTCCAGGGCCGCTTAGACAGGAGGAGGAAACTGCAGTTTTTACTGTAACTCCTGCTGAGTGGCCTCAGGCAGTAGCTGACCTGTACCCCACTGGAGACCCAGAAACGAGGACATCTAGTGGTCGGTGTGAGATGACACCAGATTTCAACCACTCGCATAAGGGACACATTCAAGAGGCAGACTCAGTGAGCGCCAAAGCCTTGCTGCAACAAGATCCGGCCCATAAACGTGTCTCCTACACAGCAACTCTTCCTTTATAGACACAGAGGGTCCTCACGGACAATTGGCCAGGAGGACAATTCCTCCCAGTGACACCAACAACAATCAAGACTTAACTATACAAAGGAGGACCAAGATGGAGGCATAGGGCGGAAGCCTGATTGTTGCCTACCACAACAATTTTGAGACTATGAGAGGAGAGCAGAGCAGACACCATCCAGAACCCCGGAGGGCTGGCTGAGCAGATGCTCTACAACTAGAATAAAAGAGAGGGGTACGCGGGATGATGCTAATGCCGGTGACCCAAAGATCACACTTTAAGAACTACGGCTCAGGCGACACAATGGCAGCCTGGAACGTGCTCGGCGCAGTTCCCCCGGCGGTCTCCGGCTGAGGGGATGGCTCCACTCGCTGCCGAGCACGGACAGACGAGCCCCTGAGAGACATGGGGTGGGAGACTCCGCGCTTGCTGACCTCCGAGTCCTTCAAGAATCTCAACGCCCCAGAAGCGGCCAGGTGCGCACGCTCGGCGACTGGCCACCGCTGCAGACCCAAGGGCCGACGCAGCGACCCCGGACCAGCCCGCCACCGCGCACCGGGCACACCGGAGCTTCGCTGAGCCTGCAGCCCAACGAGTTCTGCGGCAGCCGCCCTGGAGCTCTGAGAAAATGGCTGAAGGAATTGCTGAGAGGGAATTGACCAATAGGAACTGGGATCAAGAAGACGAAACCCCGCTGGGTCCCGGGTCCGGGTGAGGCGCGCGCCCCTGGGTCCGGGTGAGGTCACGTGACCTGGGGTCTGGGAGAGGCCACGCGCCCCTGGGTCCGGGTGAGGCCACACGCCCCTGGGTCCAGGTGAAGCTGTATCCCGGGCCCGGGTGAGGCCGTGTGCCACTGGATCCGGGAGAGGCTGGGTCCCAGGTCCAGGTGAGGCCTCGTGCACCTGGGTCCGGGTGAGGCCACGCACCCCTGGGTCCGGGAGAGGCCACACGCCCCTGGGTCCGGGTGAGGCCACACGCCCCTGGGTCCAGGTGAGGCCACACGCCCCTGGGTCCGGGTGAGGCCACGCACCCCTGGGTCTGGGTGAAGCTGGATCCCAGGTCCGGGTGAGGCCGTGCGCCCCTGGATCCGGGTGAAGCTGGATCCCGGGTCCGGGTGAGGCCATGCGCCCCTGGGTCCGGGTGAGGCCATGCGCCTCTGGGTCCGGGTGAAGCTGGATCCCGGGTCTGGGCAAGGCTGCATGCCCCTGGGCTCGGGTGTGGTCACCCACCCCTGGGTCTAGGTGAGGCTTCACGCCCCTGGGTCCGGGTGAGGCCGTGTGCCCCTGGATCCGGGTGAGGCCACGCGACCATGGGTCTGGGAGAGGCCACGCACCCCTGGGTCCGGGTGAGGCCACGCGCCCCTGGGTCTGGGAGAGGACACACGCCCCTGGGTCCGGGTGAGACCACGCGCCCCTGGGTCCGGGTGAAGCTGGATCCTGGGTCCGGGTGAGGCCGCGCACCCCTGGATCCAGGTGAAGCTGGATCCTGGGTCCAGGTGAGGCCGCGCGCCCCTGGGTCCGGGTGAGGCCATGCGCCCCTGGGTCCGGGTGAAGCTGGATCCCGGGTCTGGGTGAGGCCGTGCGCCCCTGGGTCCGGGTGAGGCCGTGCGCCTCTGGGTCCGGGTGAAGCTGGATCCCGGGTCTGGGTGAGGCCATGCGCCCCTGGGTCCGGGTGAGGCCATGCACCCCTGGGTCCGGGTGAAGCTGGAGCATCCCGGGTCCAGGTGAGGCCGTGTGCCCCTGGATCCAGGCGAGGCTGGTCCCGGGTCCAGGTGAGGCTGTGCGCACCTGGGTCCAGGTGAGGCCACGCGCCCCCTGGGTCTGGGTGAGGCCACGCGCCCCTGGGTCCGGGTGAAGCTGGATCATCCCGGGTCCAGGTGAGGCCGTGTGCCCCTGGATCCGGGTGAGGCTGGGTCCTGGGTCCTGGTGAGGCCACACTTACCCGGGTCCAGGTGAGGCCATGCGCCCCCTGGGCCCGGGTGAGGCCACGTGCCCCTGAGTCCGGGTGAAGCCATGCCCCTGGGTCTGGCCAAGACCAAAACAGAGGGTGTTGGACCTGCATTACCACCATTTGTCCACCATCCAGAGCTGAGGGGTCAGTACTGACATGTACACATAAGGAACTGGTGGACATTGATATTGGGTCTCAAAAGAACTGTTGGTCCAGAAAGAAACTCACTACAGACTGATTCATTTGCCTGTCAGCATAACTATTATTGCTCGTCTCACATTCAGTTCTTATAAGTATATCTCTAGTGACACATGATCTTGCTCATCTAGGGGAAATGATGAACAACATAGACTGATGAACAAGAACAGAACCAGAAACAAGGAGGCATCGATCGGAATATCGGGCCTCAGAGGGAAGATAGGGGAGGGTGGGGAGGGGGGAGAGATCAACCAAAGGACTTGTGTGCATGCATATGAGCCTAACCAATGGTTAAGTTCAACAGGGGGTTGGAGCATCCGTGGGAAGGGGTGTGGGATGGGAATGGGGGGTGAGGACAAATATGTGACACCTTAATCAATAAAGAAATTTAAAAAAAAAAAGTTATAGTCTGAAAGGCTGCCAACTGTTCATTATTCAGAGAATTTATCAAAACCTCTGCCTGTTGTCACTCATACGATTCATCACATGTATTTGCATTCATTAATAAAGGATAGTCCGGAAGTTTGAAATGTGAACATTTCATTCCATGCAATGTGAATACCTCTTGAATTTCATTAAGGGCATGCATTTCACAGTTTACACAGGCACCTTCTCTTCGGTGTAATTTTCAACATAAATCTTCATTAAAATGAGATTTATTATCATCCCATAATTTGTCTGCAGCAGAATGACATCCAAACACACATATGTATGCAAAAAGTTGCCACAGTTGTTTGGGCATATTAAGGATGATTGCATCGTCAATTGTATCTTTCCAGATAGTGTCGTCAATTAATAATCTTCGATGTTTAGCAGTTTCAGGAAATGTATCATAAATTACACTTCCTAAAGTTTTCAGATCATCAAAACTTATCGCACCTTTTACATGCAGAAGCAAAAGTCTAAGGTAAAATCGTTCTGGTTCTTTAAAGCTTACAGTGAACAGTCTACCTAATTCTTTATTCCCACCCTTTCAGCGTTTTGTCCACAAAGAATTATTAAACACATAATGCTGTGGAATCTCCCAATAATTATAATTGTGTGTGTCGGAATCTTCTTTATTCAATAAGAACCAAACCATCAAAGTCGAGTTATGCCTTTTAGCCCTATCTATAACTTCAGCAAAATCATCGATATGAAAATACAAATTCTGATCATTTGGCAAATGAATAGCTAATCTTGTGATTGCATGAGATTGGTCATGCATTCACATTGCAAAAAGTCTCCAAACAGCCTCAGGAGCGCTCACATACCTGGAATCAATGAAGTCCTGTACTTAATCATGATTGATAATTTTTTCCAGAAATTTGAATATTTGCACAATCATGCCTTTTATAGATGTATTTAAATAAATATTTGACACTTTTAATCAATGCATAGACTTCAACATTTATATGACAGTTATATTTGAGGCACAAATACAGGTTATAAGTGTTATTGGCAACTTTATTTCCAATAGAAATGGTACTACCAGATCTTCGTTTGTATTTGGGATATCCATCAATATTTTCAATGGTCGCATTTTGAAATTCTTTTGGATATCCCTTTGAACATTTTCCATGTTCCATACATGGACTATTTGGATTTTGTATTCCACATGGTCCATGTACCATATTTGATTTTACAATTTGAAAAAGTTGAGGACACTGATCTTCATCTGGAATTTCTGCCTTAACTATACTGTCAATGTCATCTTCCATTCGTAATTTGGACTCACTATCTAATATCAATAATATGTGAGCGTGAGGCAGTCTGCCTTTCTGAAATTCAATGACATGAATTTTAGCTATTACTTTGCCAAATAAATGGAATTTACATATATCATTTAAAAGAGCATTCAGCTTAATATTAAAAACTCTGAATACCAAGTCAGGTCTGTTTTCAACTTTTTGCCAGTGTTGTAAATTGTTTGTAATATCTGCCCATTTGAGGTTCCATGTCATGGTTATGAATAAATCGGGCTTGCCAAACTTCGTTACAATTTCCATAGCATCCTGATATCACTGCTGCATATTTCTGGGACTACCCTCAAAAGATGATGGAAGTATTATCATTTACCAATCGGCACATTGTCATTCTCAGATCTAGATTTGAGATAAACCATCAAACCACTATATTTTTTCAACTCTCAACTTAGATTGGTTAGCTTTAATGAAATTTATCCAATTGGTCTCCATTTTTGAATATGAATCCACGATAAACTATTGAGTTAATTTTCCTGCAATTAAAATAGGATTGAACGTGTCCCGCACAGAAAGATGAGATCCATAATACTGCATTTCTGTGACATTTTGTCTAGTATTATTGTTGATTACACTGTTGTCTCTGAGTCTTAATGCAATATCTGTTCCCCAGCCTTTTCACCATGTGGAAAAAGAATAGGATATGTCATTGCATCTAATGTAGGAAACAGGATGTTGATTTGTTTCATTTTAGTGGCATTCGGATTATTGGGATCTGGTTTACAATGAATAAGCAAGTCCCTTTCAAAAGGAGGTTCTCCATCTTCGTTTCTGAATATGACAGCAACCTTGGCTACACGGGGAGAATTATATCTACCTGGGTCACTGTTATGATCATATTTAATTGCCATTGTTACTTCTGTGGGAGCTATCCCTTTTGCTGCTGCTTCAGATTGGGCTTCCTTTTCTACCTCATGTAGCATCTTGTATGATTTTGTTAATTCATTTATTTCATGCATGAGGCTGTTGATGTTGATCATGAGTCTTTTTGAACAGCCTTGGTTTTCTGGCATTGCTAATATTTTACTTGTCGCTTCAGCTGTATCCAAAATATAGAGTTGAGCAAACTTCTGAGAAATGCCATCCGAAGGATGTAAAGTTCCAGTACGGTGATAAATTTTTCCGTGTATTCTAAAACAGTATGGCCCATATCCTGATGGTGATGCAATATTTGCACCCATGGAAGCAAAAGCAAAAGAACTATTTATGGAAGGAATATTTTCCATGAAATTTTTACTGTCAGAATCTTCCTTTGTCGTTAATCTTTTTAAATAGGCTGGGTATTCTGGAAAACGTATATCATTTGGACAAACTTTACCTTTGCTACAACATCGAGTAAATTTCCCATCAGATGGTTTTTCATCAGAGAAATTTAGTGATAGGCAAAGTTGACATCTAACAGTCATTCCACCACAACTATGTTCGAGAATTACATCCTCATGTACTCCATTTTCGCTGAGAAGGCAGTTCCTACCAGTATTGGTAGTACTTGTTGATGACTATTCTTTAGACATATTCTGTAGTCACCACTGCCTTCTTTCAACTTCAAAGGCACATTGGTCTTTAGACATTTTATGCCAATGACCCCAGCTATTTTTGGCTTCAGAGCTACGTTTTGCCAATAGTAGCTTTTCAGATACATTCTATCACAGGCACTGCCTTCTTTCAACATTAGATGCACGTTGGCCTTCAGACATTTTCTGTCGATAACGCTGGCTTCTTTCAGCTGCAGAGCTACGTGGTATCAATAGTTGCTCTTTAGACATAGTCCCACCTCCCTGCTGTCACCGTCTGAGATGCAAATGAATGAGAGTCCTGGCTGCCAGGCCACTGAGAGCTGTCTGACCAACAGCTGATTCTGGCTGATTCTGTGAGAGTGGGACTTCCTCCTCCCTGCTTTCAGAATCTCGGTGATGCAAGCGTTATGTGCCCGGCCTGGCCAGAGGCCCTTCTCTGTGGCGGGGTGCAGAAAGGCCCCCCTCCCCACCAGCCATTCTGTGCCAGCTGGCCAGAGGCCCTCCACGGCCGGGGTGGAACACTTGCTTCATTGCCACGGCAATGAAGCAAGCATTCTGTCAGGCCCCTCAGTCTGTATGCTCTCAGCAGCTGCCCCTCGTCCCCAGGACTGGGGGACTCTGGCAGGGCTGAGAGGACTGGACGCTGCCATCTTGTGGCTATGGGCGCTGTCATCTTTGTGACGGAGTGGTGGTCAATTTGCATATTACCCTTTTATTAGATAGTATTGACTTTGGGCTTTCTTCTTCTCCTTCCGGATGAAGGGCTTTCTTCCATTTATTTTGTAAATATAGACCTTTTGCTGTTCCCAGCGCCCTCATTCTATGGAAATTTACCTGTTGCAGCTCTACAGCCCTGTTCTCCTTCTATGGTCCCCTTGATTTCTAAAATTTCCTAAAACCTGTCTTTTTCACCCCTAAAAATTCCTGTTTCAATCCCCCCTCCAATTAGGAAATCCCAACTGCCATTGGGGACAATGGACACCGATCTGTCTGGCTGCTTCCTGCTGGCAAAGGGGTCATAGTTTGGGGGGCAGCAGTCAGGGTCCCATTGGAAGTGGGCTAACTAAGGGTCCACAGATGGTCGATATAGCTACCTTCATCTGCAGTTTCATGCGGAGGACAATTTGTAGCTTAAGTTGTCCTATAGACTAAGTTTTAGTACATTTTACTCTGAAAGAGATGTGGGAGATGTAGTATATCTACTTGAGATTATTTGACCCTGAATTGGGCTGCTTGTAAGATACTTAGTAGTTAAGGATTTGGGGAGCCAGTATGGCTTGAAAAATTTACTGTATCAGGGTTACAGAGAGGGGCTATAAGAAGGAGTATTTTGTGATGTTTCTGGGTCCCAGTAAGGACAGACAAGGTCTCCTACAGGTACCAGCCTAAGATTAAGGTGACACTTATGAAAAGACAGAATAAGAATTGTTAAAAAGATGAAGATACTGATTATTTAGAAATACCAGAGTATGTTACTTATTTGGTACTTGTTGACGCTTCAGGTTCCCTTCGAAAGAGAAGTTTCAGGTCCTTTAGAGGCTCACATGAGTAGAAATCTGGTGATCTGGCTGATGGAAATGTAGCTTTGTCCTCTTCCTGTGCTGGCATTCAAGGCTCACTCGAGATAGATGGATTTAGGAGTCGATGCTACTGACCTGTGGGGAAACTTAAAGATGGTGCCTGTAAAAGAGCCTTTTGAGCTTTTTAAAGGCCTTCCCAAATAAATGAGGGCTATTCCTGAAAGCTCTGGGGAAGCACTGACCATGTTAGCTGATGGCTTTGATTATTGGGATCTTTTAAAGGCAAATAGGGACTGTGAGTTAGGAAGCAGGAGTATATAGAAGAAGGCATTCTTGAGATTTAGTACTGGAAACCACTTTGTGTCCTCTGGAGTCTGGGCAAGTAAAGCATAAGAGTTAGGGACAATTGGCTAGATAGGAATCACTGCCTTATTTACTAGTTATAAGTCCTGAACTAATCCTTCCTCTCTATTAGACTCTTGTACCGCTAAGATGGGGGTGTTGTAAGGACTATGACAGGTTTCAATAAACCTTGGGCTTCTAAAACAGATGGCCTGTTAGAATATTGAGTCCTTCTCGAGCCTCAGGGTTGAGAGGATATTGTTTCTGATTCGGATATGAGGCTTTTTGCAGAATCAGGAAGGCGTGGGAAAGGAACAACTTACCCCAGCTGCACCCTAAATGCTGAGAAAGTATCTCCTTATTGGCTTCCCAGACATGCCTGTAATGGCTACAGCCTCTGAGGATAATTTACCAGGGTTTGGGAAGAGTACAGAGAAAGTGGCTCCAGCATCGGGGAGGAAATTAATTTCCTTGCCCCGCACCCCTCACTGTGAGGCTTACCCAGGGCTCCTGGGTGGAGGTGGCAGTCTTCTGAGGAGCTGAATTGAGAGACCCTGAGCTCCATCAGTCCTGTTGGGCCAACTGGTTGCCAGCCCTGTCCCAAGGGACCTATCTGCAGGGGCAGTCCGACTTGCAGTGGTTTCCTTGACCACTGGAAAGAGGGCTTCAGGAGTCCACCACGCCCCTTGGGGCAATTTTGGTGCATAAGTCCAACTTGTCTACAGTTGTAGCAGGTGACCAGGACTGATCGTTCGCCTCTGGGCTCTGACTGAGGGCCCTTGTCTTACCGAAGCGCAGCACAAAGAGCCTTGGTTTTGGGCTGGCTTTTCCTGTTTCTCCTTTTTTCCTTCTCCTGGTCTCCGAACACAGAGGTGGTAACTTTCAGGAGATTTTCTAAAGTACTCTTGGGACTAATAGCCAATTTTTGAAATCTCCTGATGTCTGGGATAGCCTGTGTGATAAGTTTGTCCTTTAAAATTAATTGTCCCAATTCTGAATCTGGGGTAAAGTTGGTACGCTTAACCAAAAGCCTCCCTGAGCCTTTCAAAAAGACTAGGGGTATTTCTGTCAGCCCCTTGATTAATGATGGTTAATTTAGAGTAGTTAACAGGCTTTGTTTTACTATGTCTGAGGCCTTCTATAACACAGATCTGGCAGTGCTTTATTTTCCACCTCTCAGTTTTAAGATCCCATTGAGGTCTACAGGGAAAATTATTTCACTTCTAAATTCTTTTGTCTTTCAGGGTTTTCAGACGATTATTTTTAATTTGGCTCATGTCCCAGGGTGAGAAGGGGATCTGGGCTTAAGTACGGCCAGATCCTCTATCTGTCTTGGGGCAAGTTTGGGTTGTCTTATTCCTGGGTGGGTTCATGGTCTCTGCCCTCCCCCTAGGTGGACTTGGGTTGTTATTGCCAGGATCAAAGGATTAAATTTACAGTTTCCCAACTGCCTTTGGCTTGTCCCCTAGAGTAAAGAAAAGCCTGGGCATATGGGACTTTCAATTATTTCCCGTTTTTCCTATTAAAACTTTCCCCTAGAGCGGTGATGGCGAACCTATGACACGTGTGTCAGCACTGACATGCGTAGCCATTTCCGATGACACGCAGCCGCTGAGGCGGCAGCATGCCAAGGATGAAACATTTGCTGCTCCTGAGGATGAAACATTTGCGACTAGAGTCTACTCCAAGACTCTAGTCGCAAATGTTTCATCCTCTCCTATTAGACACTCTGTGCTGGAGGTCTGTAGGCCAAAACAGCAGAAGTCTGGCACAGAGCGTCTAGTTCTGGGACTTCCGGTTAAGCCGGGATCTTTGCCCTCACTTCCGCAGGCAGAGCAGGGAGCAGCGGAACACAGCAGGGGACGCATCTCTGGGGGCCCTGCCATTACCAGTAACCAAATAACAGTTAACCACAGCAACCATTATCTACTGTTCTGGGGTGTCATGGATTTCTAATCCATCATTACTGAGATAAGTGAGGGGGAGGCTGGGAGAGGCGAGGGTTTGTGGCGTGCTATGGGTGCTGTTTCCGCCATTAGAAATAGCGGCAGCCATTTTAATTCACATAAGGAACACCATCTTGCTCCATAGTGCAGACTCCATTTCACCACTATTACTGTTGTACATCCTTATTAACCCCTATTTCTGCTTATTAACCCTGCCCTTTCCTAAAAGGAAGTTATATGCACCATTTTGTGGTTAGTTAGGCTAGTTAACCCCTAATTGTCTGCAGGCCTAACAAGCTATCTATAATTCTATCTTCTGTCACTGCCCCCCTGATGGAGAACCCAAAAAATAAAAAAACTAAGGTTAAGTAAAGGAAGTGGTAGTAGCAGTGGCCGACCCTTTCAAGAGACCTGGACCAAGATGTATGGCTTTATAGAAAAAAATGGCAGATCATTTTGCATTCTATGTACTGAAACGGTAGTAAGCAGAACGTGGAATATAAATAGATATTTTGAAACTAATCATTCCCAGCTCTTGGAAAAAAGTGAGGATGAAAGGAAGGAATACATTTCCAGGCAACTACACCTTTATAAGAGCCAATCTAATTCCATCCTTAAATTTATGAAAGGCTCTACAAATTTAACATCTGCAAGTTTGAGCTTTGCTCACTCTATAGCTCAGCATGGAAAAGCACTCAGTGAGGGAAAATTTATTAAAGAAACACTCCTAAGATGTTCACCAGTTCTATTTCACGATGTGCAGAATAAAGATGCAATTATTAAGAGAATACCTGAGTTACCACTCAGTAGAAATACCATAAAAGACCGAATAATGAGACTGAACACAAACGTACAACATCAATTAAAGAGAGACATAAGGAAGTGTAAATATTTTTCGATCTCTCTTGATGAAACTACTGATGTCACATCACATGCTCAGTTGGCCATTATTGGTCGCTATTCTGATGGTCTCACAATGAGAGAAGAGTTGATAAAGTTAGTATCAGTGTCAACAAGCAAATCAGGAAGCGAAATATGTAAGGTTGTTATACAAACATTTCGTGACCTAAGCATTGATATCTCTAAAGTTGTGTCAGTGACGACAGATGGGGCACCAAATATGGTGGGGGAAAAAAGTCGGATTTGTCAAATTGTTTACAGAAGCTATTGGACATCCGATTGTGCCTTTTCATTGTATTATCCATCAGGAGGCTTTATGTGCCAAGGCAGGATTCACCGACTTAAACGACTTAATGTCAGTTGTTACAAAAATAGTTAATTTAATAGCTGCTCGCCCCCTTCACAAGCGAGAATTTTCGGCACTTTTACTGGAGGTTGATTCCACCTACAGTGGACTGCTGATGTACAATAATGTAAGATGGCTGAGCCGAGGCAAAGTTCTTGAGCGCTTTGTGGAGTGCTTTGAAGAAATTAAGGTATTTCTTGACAATAAGGATCTGGGAAACTTTCCTCAGCTTAATGATGATAAGTGGGTCAACACCCTGATGTTTTTTACAGATCTCTCTGTTCATATTAATGAACTGAACTTAAAGTTACAAGGTTTTGGCAAAAGTATTGACGTTATGTTTGGATACATAAAAGCTTTTGAAAGTAAAGTTAAAATTTTCAAGCGAGATGTAGAAACTAGAACTTATAAGTATTTTCCTCAAGTAACAAAGTATTTTGAGAAGGCCAGTGCAGCTGTACAAAATGAAATGGAACTCTTGCATATGAAGTACCAGCATGTTTTAGACTCATCACTTGATCAGTTTAGTGATAGATTTAGTCAATTTAGAAGTCTAGAACAGACCATGAAAATAATTAAGTATCCTGATGTAGTAGTCTACAGTAGTTTGGAATTAAATGGTTTCCAATGGATGCAAATTGATGATTTGGAGATGAAATTTGCAGAATTTCAAGACAGTATCTGGGCTCAGGTGTTTGTTGACTTGAGGTCAAAGCTTGAGAATCTGGAAAGGTGCTGCTTGGAGAATCAAGAGGAGTGCCACTACAAACAGGAAATTTGGAGTGCCTGGAACCAACTACCAGACACTTTTAGCACCCTGAAAAATATAGCAATGGCTTTACTCACAATTTTTCCCTCTGCATACTTTTGTGAGGCCTTATTCCATTTCACCACTATTACTGTTGTGCAGCATTAAATAATATCAAAACCAACAAAAGAAACAGATTGACAGATGAAGTTTGTAGCGCTTGCTTGGGCCTGAAGTGTACAAAATACCAACCTTCAATTGAAGATTTATCCAATGAAATTCAGCAACAAAAAAGTCACTAATAGGAAAGTTAGTTAAAGAATTCCCCCTCCCCCTCACTTATCTTAGTTCACGGCACCCCACACAAGCTAAATAATATCAAGACCAACAAAAGAAACCGACTGATGGATGAACAAAGAAGTCACTAAGCAGGTAAGTTAAATATTTAGTTTTTGGTTTATTAAATACAATTATATATAACAATTATACATTTGTTATTTAAACTATAAACATCGCGAAATAATGTTTTTTCCTCAAAGTGACACACTACCCGAATTATGCTCAGATTTTGGCGAAGTTTGACACACCAAGCTCAAAAGGTTGCCCATCACTGCCCTAGAGTAAAGAAAGCCTGGACATATAGGACTTTCAATTATTTCCCATTTTTCCTACTGAAAAGATTAAAACTTCCCTCTGGGGCTACTTCTTACTATTTTCTAGTTGGCATTCAAGCCCAAATCTGAGGGAAGAGAGAGATCAGGCACTTTTTCTTTAAGGTTTGTGGGTCAATATTATCCCAATTCTTCAGGATGTATCCTAGGGGCTGTCTTTTATGTAATATGGACAGCAGACTTCCCATCAAGGAAAAAGAAAAGAAGAAGAAAGAGAATATGTACAAGGATGACCAGCATCCTTGTACCCACAAAGGACGTCCTGCATCCATTGTGATGATTTAGGTGACCCACCTTGTCAATGTGTGGTCACAGACAAAGTGGCCAGGTAGACTTAACCGCACTCACCATCACGACTGACCACCCGAGCTCACTCAGAGGCCACCCCTTCCTGAAGCTCCTGGTGACTTCCTGATGGGGGTGGCATGTATAACCATTGTCTCAGGCCCCTTGTTTATGATTAAAAGTGCCTGAGGCAGCTGTAATATTTTTGAAGTACCTATTGGACTGTATTTCCTAGGGGTTTACTCTAGGATGAGGAATTAAGAGAGTTTACACAGTACCTGGAACCCTGGTTTACTTTATCCAAGTAAAGTATTAACAGCTGTATTAATCCTAGCTTGGCCAGTGATCCAAGTAAAGTATTAACAGCTCCGGTCCCCACCCCTTGTATGCCCCTCGTTATTAAGGATTTATCCTCTGCCTGATTTTGGGAGAAAAGATGGAATCTCTAGTCAAATTTAGTACTTTAAAATTTCTGCTCACTGGCTTAACTTTTTATTTTTATTGAGCCTTAATTTCTGTTGTTTTATTTTCAACCCTTAAGATGCCACCTTAGAGATTTTACTTTCTTTTAAACATGGCAACCAACTTGATTGCTCCCCCACTGGGAGAGGGAGATGCTAGTTGATTTTACAAAGAATTGTTTAGGTAAAAGGCATACCTTCTTAGTTCTTATTAATGGTAAATATTGGTGTAAGAGATTTTTATTTTCCCTTTTTAAACTTAAATTTACCCCTGAATATCTAGTGCTCATCTGTATGTTTTACTCAGGTATGCTGGGAGGGGGTATCACCTTCTATATATACTTTAATAATACCCTGAAATTCTACAAACCCCTTTTAGTTCAAAGATATGACCTGCTTAGCACCTGCAATTTAGAGTATGTCAGAGTTTTTTCCATGGGTCTTTCTAAAGACTTAAATGCACCAAAGTAATGCAATGGCTGTCCAATGACAAAATTCAAAAGTGGCATGGTTTTAGACTTCTTTAAAATGCAATTGATAAAAGCTTTACTTTATAATATTCTGAAATAACAACCTTATAGTACACAAAAAATTTGTATATAAAATATAACATGTGGCCCATGGCTTATTGCAGATGAAGTATTAAGCATTGAAAATAATTTAAAACCTCTAATATGTGAAACACAAGTACCCAGAATGTCATTGGCAGGTTCAGAGAATTACTATGCTTACCCTTTTCCCTGACTGAAAGTTTCCATTTTGAAGTTGGCTTTAAATCTGTGTAAGTTCTTTGCTAAAGCAGACTGAAATTTCTATAACATCCAAAGTATATATATTTAAATAGAACATTGCTATTAATTTTTATTTGACAGAGTTTCCTCATGCAATTCCCAGTATATTGCATTGGTCTAATTTAGTTCAAAAATATTTCCTTTTAGGGAGAGAGCATAAAACTTTGCATCAGCTCAGGGCCCTTGAGATGTCACAAAGCTGTCTCTCAGTTAAATTCTTAAAATATTACACTTGGAAAAGCTGTCAAATATACTCAATTTAAAGATTATTAAAACTTAAACCAGGGACCTCAGAAGATGGCTACCGACAGGAAGGCAGACTGCAAGATAGTACGTGAGTGAGAGAATGAAAGGAGAGTGTGTGGTCTCACTGGGAGTGTATATGTGTGAGTTGAGGGACAGCTATACTCCAAGGGACTGTTCGGGAGTGCCAGATGAGGTTCCCCTGACCAGACAGCCTCCACTGCTGCTGAAATCCTTCCCCGAGCAACCAGCTCTGACATGGAGACAGCGCCATCTTAAAGGGGAGAGGGGCTGTTATTGGAAGCCTAAAAATCCCAGGAATCTACACCACCACCCAGGAAACAGCTGCGAACCCAGGAACACCGGACCCAAAGCAACTTGAATACACGGACTCGGAGGAGCTCTGCACCTTCTCACGGAAAGGTCATATTTTGCCTAGGAAAAGGTGAGGTCTATGACCCAGGCAGGAGAGAGAAATGCGCACAATGAGAACTAGAGGATCTGGGGAAGTCTGTGCCCCCAGAAATCTGCGGCCATTGGGGCTAGCGTAATCCATGAATGTGGAAAGGGATCCGCAGGGCTGCTAACAGAAGGGAACTCTAAAAAGCAACCCATAGCTGAACTGGGCACAAAAGGGCAGCCAAAAAATTTTAACAGTGTGCTGGCTGCTTAGAGCTAGGGGGAAAAAAGACTGCACAGACTTGCAAGCAGCACAGAGGGTAAAAGCTTCTGGTTCGCGCACTTACTCTGGCTCTTTTTTCTTTCTCTTTTTTTTTCTCTTTAAATCCTTGCTTTTGATTACTAAGCCCAGAACATAGGATCACCCAATTGGGGACACTCTAAGAGACTGCAGGGAAAGTTGTTTTTGTGGAACCTGGGGATCAGAGCAGGGAATAACGATCAGAGAACCAGCTCTGGGGGAGCCCATTCCCCCAAACCAGTATTAACCTTTTGCACTCGGATGTCGAGTGTGACTCGACACGGTTAGCATCACTTGACACGTAGTTTCACTGCGGGGGGAAGGGAGATTTTTGTCTATTTTTCCAGTATCTTTTCTTGTTTTCATTAGCATGAAAGGACAAGTAAAATGTAAATGCCATCTCAACTGATGCCGCCACCTAAGCTTCACCAATGGCATCTTCAAAGGCTATTTGTTTCTAAGACACATCAGTCACGTGAAAAAGGTTAGACCAGTCCACTAACTTCCAGGGGTAGATTATTATCCACTAACTTAGAGCAACGTTTAGATGGAAAACTCCATATAATCACACCTCACCCTAACAAAAAACACAAAGATTGTGTTGTTTGTTCTAACAGAAAAATCAAAGGAGGAAGAAGAGAGACGATTTATATTTGTGAAACATGTGAATGTAAACCAGGTCTTCATGTGGGTGAATGTTTCAAAAAATATCACACCATGAAAAATTATAGAGATTAAAATTACTCTTTGAATGTATCAATAATTTGAAATATTAAAAAATCCAAATAAATAAGTTTGTATGAAAAGAAACTCCAGTTTTTTATTCTACTGCCACACTTTGTAAAATCTGGGGTATTTAAAAAATTAAATCCCTAGTAGAATAAAGGAATTGAGAAAAAAGCAAGCGAGTGCAAAGGGTTAAGTATGACAGGGAAAACAAAATCTAAGCACTGGCTAGAGAGGACCTATAGACCTGGAGGTCAATTCAGAAACACTGCCACCCCGGGGTTGAAACACAAATTGATTCTTGTGTAAACACAAATAAAGGAGTATAAGAAACAAAGAAGTACTGCCTTCTGGAAAATCAGGACTGTGGCTTACAACACTGAGGAGCAGTGGAACACAGGGAACTTCAATACTGACCTGATTAGGAAACAGGCATGCCAAACAGAACAGTAGAGGAAGTGAATGACCTTCACTACTGCACATTTTTACTTTTTTTTTTCATCTTTTACTTAAGAAACTAAATTTTTTTTCTTTTTTCCTCACTTGATTTTACCTTTTTAATTACTACATTTTTATTTTTAATCAGTACTATTAGTACTACTATTTTACCTTTTTTTTAAAAGTGTCATTTTATTTTCTCTTTATTTTATTTTGGGATTAGTGTTCTACATTCTATTTTCATCTTTCCTTCAGCATCATTTTACGCTATCTCAACTTTACCTTTATTCCAACACTCTCTTCCTCACTTTCCCCTTTTGTTATCCTGTTTCTCTTACCCTATTCTTGCTTTAGATTTTCCCAATTCCTTCTTTTTACCCCCTGTTAAAAATTCATCCTACTTAAATATCTAATTTCCGATCCCCTGCTCTAAGTCCATACACACTTCTCTCTTCTCTTTCTTCACTATCCAAATTTTTTTCTCTCTATCCTTTTGTTGTTGTTTGCTTGATTGTTGATTATATTGGGTTTTTTTATCCTTGTTTCTGAGATTCTTTCACTCTTTCTTTTTGTTTTTTTATTCTATTTTTGTTTGTTTGTTGTTTCTGATTTTCCTCTCCTCGCTTGATATTAGTTGTTGTTTGTAGTTCGCATGCATCTCTAGGTATTTGTTGCTTACATTTGGTGGGATTACTGGCTGTTCTATTGGAGTTTCTCCCCATATAAAGAGTTTTTTTCCCCTGTTCTTTTTTATTCTCTTTCTTTTCTCCCTTACTTTTTTTTCCTTTTCTCAATTTCATTTTTGCAATCCTTTTTTTTCTTCTTTTTTATTTCATATCCCCTAATTCTCTTTTCTCTAGTGGTCACCTCTATTTGGGGTTATTAGTATCGTGAATACATTTGTGTTCAGTGACTGTGTGTTGTGCCTTATTGTGTTGTGTTTTGTGCCCTTAAAACAACACAGGAGAGAGAGAACTACATAACCAAACACATGGAGAAGAGAGATCATGGGGAGACAAAGAAACAGCCTGCATATGAAAGAAAAGGAGGCATCACCAGAAAAAGAAGTAAACGAAATGGAGGCAAGCAATCTGTCAGAGAAAGAATTCAGAGAAATGGTCATAAGGGACTGAAAAGAATGGAAGACAAATTAAACAATATATGTAAGAACCAAGAGGAAATGAAGAAGAACCAAGAAGAAATGAAAAATGACATCACTGCTATAAAGAACTCAATAGAAAGCATCAACAGTAGAATAGAAGAAGCAGAGGACCGCATCAGTGAGCTAGAAGACAAGGTAGGAAAAAATACCAAGCAGAGAAGCATCTAGAAAAAAAATTAAAAGACAGGAGGAGAGCCTAAGGGAACTTTGGGACAACACAAAAGGAAACAACATCCACATAATAGGGGTACCAGAAGGAGAGGAAACTGAGCAAGGAATAGAAAACCTGTTTAAAGAAATAAGGACAGAAAACTTCCCTGATATAAGGAAGAAAAAACTCACACAAATCCAAGAAGCTCACAGAGTCCCAACAAAATGAACCCCAAAAGACCATTGGCAAACCCCAATGACAAAGTAAAGGCTGCCAGAGAGAGACAGAAAGTTACATACAAAGGATCCCCCATCAGACTAGTGACTGATTTCTCAACAGAAACACATCAGGCCAGAAGGGAATGGAATGAAATATACAAAGTCATGCAAAGCAAGAGTCTGGATCCAAGAATACTATACCCAGCAAGGCTATCAATCAAAATTGAGGGTGAAATCAGGAGCTTCACAGACAAAAAAGAACTAAGGGAGTTTATTACTACCAAACCAGCAATGCAAAAAATGCTAAATGCACTGATGCAAAAAGAAGAAATAGGAAGCGAAGAAGGAATACAGGCATAAAGAATAAAAATGGTAACAAACAAGTACCTATCAATAATAACTTTAAATGTAAATAGATTAAATGCCCCAATCAAAAGACATAGGGTAACTTAGTGGATAAGAAAACATGACCCATATATCTGCTGTCTACAGGAAACCCACCTCAGAAAAAAAAACGCACACAGACTGATGGTGAAGGGATGGAAAAAGGTTTTTCAGGCAAATGGAAATGAAAAAATAACTTGGATAGCAATACTTATATCTGACAAATTAGATCTCAAAGTGAAGGACATAACAAGAGATAAGGAAGGCCACTTCATAATATTAAAGGGAGCAATCCAACAAGAAGAAATAACTCTAGTAAACCTATATGCACCCAATACAGGAGCACCCAAATACATTAAAAAAAAAAAACTCCTGGAGGATATCAAGGGAGAGATTGACAGCAAAACAATCATAGTAGGGGACTTTAATACCTCATTATCACCACTGGATAAATCCTCTAAACAAAACATCAGCAAAGAAACATCAATCCTAAAAGACTCACAAGATCAGATGGAATTAATTGACATCTTCAGAACATTTCACCCAAAACCACAGAATATACATTCTTCTCTAGTGCACATGGGTCATTTTCAAAGATAGACCATATATTGGGTCACAGACATAATCTCTTCAAATTCAAGAAGATAGAAATCATATCAAGCATCTTCTCAGATCCCAATGGAATAAAACTGGAAATCAACTCCAACAAAAACAATCCAAAAAAAAATCAAACACCTGGAGACTAAATAGCACGCTATTAAACAATCACTGGGTTACCAGAGAGATCAAAGAAGAAATAAAAAAAAATATCATGGCAACAAACAACAATGAAAACACAACAATCCAAAAATCTATGGGGCACAGTGAAAGCAGTCTTGAGCGGGAAGTTCATAGCTCTACAAGCCTACTGCAAAAAAACAAGAAACAATGGTAATAAATTACCTAACCCTACAACTCAAAAAAAAAAAAAAAAAAAAAAAAAGAATTAGAAAGAGAGCAATGAGAAAAGCCCAGTGTAAGCAGAAGGAAGGAAATTATAAAGATCAGAGCAGAGATAAATGACATAGAGATCAAAACAAAAAACTAACAAACAAAAAAACACCAATACAAAAGATCACCAAAACCAAGCGCTGGTTCTTTGAAAGGATAAACAAGACTGATGAACCTCTAGCCAGGCTCACCAAAAAGCAAAGAGGGAGGACCCAAATAAACAAAATCAGAAATGAAAGAGGAGAAATAACAACAGACACCACGGAAATACAAAGGATTGTTAAAAAATACTATGAACAGCTCTATTCCAACAAACTGGACAACCTGGAGGAAATGGACATATTCCTAGAAAAATACAACCTTTTAAAACTTAATCAGGAAGAATCTAAAAATCTCAATAGGACTATAACTATGGAAGAAATAGAAGCA
This sequence comes from Ia io, assembly GCA_025583905.1. Lineage (NCBI taxonomy): Eukaryota > Metazoa > Chordata > Mammalia > Chiroptera > Vespertilionidae > Ia > Ia io. The sequence continues at coordinate 1,975,988 of JAJQQW010000003.1, read as the reverse complement.
GTCCTCAAAAAGCTTCCAGTATACAAAAGCCCGGGGCCAGACGGCTTCACAGAGGAGTTTTACCAAACATTCAAGGAAGAACTAAAACCTATCCTCATAAGACTATTCCAAAAAATTCAAGAGGAAGGGACACTTCAAAGCTCATTTTATGAAGCCAGCATCACCCTATACCAAAACCAGATAAAGACAACACAATGAAAGAAAACTATAGGCCAATATCCTTCATGAACATAGATGCCAAAATCCCCAACAAAATTCTAGCAAATCAAATCCAGCAGTACATCAGAAAGATCATACATCATGACCAAGTAGGATTTATCCCAGGGATGCAAGGATGGTACAATATCTGCAAATCAATCAACGTGATACATCACATAAACAAATTGAGAGGTAAAAATCACATGATCATATCAATTGATGCAGAAAAGGTATTTGAAAAAATCCAACACCCGTTCTTGATAAAAACTCTCAGGAAGGTGGGAATAGATGGATCACACCTCAAAATAATAATAGCCATGTATGACAAACCCACAGCCAACATCATACTCAATGGGCAAAAACTAACACCATTTCCCCTAAGAACAGGAACGAGACAGGGATGCCAACTATCACCACTCCTGTTCAACATAGTACTGGAAGTATTAGCCATTGCGATTAGACAAGAAGAAGAAATAAAAGGCATCCAAATTGGAAAAGAAGAAGTAAAGCTCTCCTTATTCGCAGAAGACATGATATTGTACATAAAAAACCCTAAAGACTCCTTAAAAAATTATTAGACTTAATAAATGAATATGGCAATGTAGCAGGATACAAAATTAACGACAAGAAATCTATGGCATTTCTATACACCAATAGTGAACTTACAGAAAGAGAGACTAAAAATGCAATCCCATTTACCATCACACAAAAAAAATAAGATACCTAGGAATAAACTTAACTAAGGAGGTAAAAGACCTATATGTGGAAAACTACAGGACACTGAAAAAAGAGATAGAGGAAGACATAAACAGGTGGAAGAACATACCATGTTCATGGATTGGTAGAATCAACATCATTAAAATGTCCATACTACTCAAAGCAATCTATAGATTCAATGCATTCCCCATTAAAATACCAACGGCATATTTCACAGATCTAGAAAGTACTCTCCAAAAATTCATCTGGAATAAAAAAAGACCCGAATAGCTGCAGCAATCCTGAGAAAGAAGAACAAAGTAGGTGGGGTCTCAATACCAGATTTCAAGCTATATTAAAAAGCCACTTTTCTCAAAACATCCTGGTACTGGCACAAGAACAGGCATATAGACCAATGGAATAGAATAGAGAACCCATAAATTGACCCAAACCACTATGCTCAATTAATATTTGACAAAGGAGGCATGAACATACAATGGAGTCAAGACAGTCTCTTCAATAAATGGTGTTGGGAAAATTGGACAGATACATGCAAAAAAATGAAACTAGACCACCAATTTACACCATACACAAAAATAAACTCAAAATGGATAAAAGACATAAACATAAGACGGGAAACCATAAAAATACTAGAGGAATCCACAGGCAGCAAAATCTCAGACATATGCCCAAGCAATTTCTTCACCGATGCCACTTCTAGGGCTGTGGAAACTAAAGAGAAAATAAACAAATGGGACTACATTAAAATATAAAGCTTTTGCACAGCAAAAGAAACCATCAACAAAACAATAAGAGCCCAGCCGGCGTGGCTCAGTGGTTGAGCATCGACCTATGAACCAGGAGGTCACAGTTTGATTCCTGGTCAGGGCACATGCCCAGATTGCAGGCTCGATCCCCAGTGGGGGACATGCAGGAGGCAGCCCATCAATGATTCTCTCTCCTCATTGATGTTTCTATCTCTCTCCTCTCCCTTTCTCTCTGAAATAAAATAAAATAAAGATTAAAAAAAATAAAAACAAGAAAGCCCACTGTACGGGAGAACATTATTTTCCAATGTTATCTCCGATAAAGGTTTAATCTCCAACAAATTACAGGGAACTCATACAACCTAACAAAAGGGAGATAAACGATCCAATAAAAAAATGGACAACGGACCTAAAAGGATACCTTTCATAAGAAGACAGAAGGAAGGCCAAGAGACATATGAAAACTTGCTCAAAGTCACTAATCATCTGAGAGATGCCAATCAAAATGACAATGAGGTACCATCTCACACCTGTCAGAATGGCTATCATCAACAAATCAACAAATGACAATTGCTGGCAAGGATGCGGAGAAGAAGAACCCTAGTGCACTGCTGGTGGGAATGCAGACTGGTGCAGCCACTTTGGAGAACAGTATGGAGTTTCCTCAAAAAACTAAAAATGGAACTTCCATTTGACCCAGTAATCCCACTTTTAGGCATATACCCCAAGAAACTAGAAACACCAATCAGAAAGGATATATGCACCCTTATGTTCATAGCAGGAAAATTTACAATAGCTAAGATTTGAAACAGCCTAAATGCCCATTAGCAGATGAGTGGATTAGAAAACTATGGTACATCTACACAATGGAATACTACGCTGCTATAAAAAAGGGATTCTTATCATTTGCAGCAGCATGGATGGAACTGGAGAGCCTTATGCTAAGTGAAATAAGCCAGTCAGAGAAAGATAAATACCACATGATCTCACTCATTTTATGCTAAACAAAGAACATTATAACCTGATGAACAAAAAGATAGATACAGAGGCAGAGAAACATCGAACAGACTGTCAAATTACAATGGGAAGGCTGGGCAGGGTTTGGGGAGGGAGGTAAGAGATCAACTGAAGGACTTGTATGCATGCATATAAGTACAACCAATGGACACAAGACTCTGGGAGGGTGGGATGAGGGCCTGTGCCAGGGGGTAGGGGAGGGTGTGGGAAAGTCAATGGGAAAAAAAAAAGGAGACATATGTACTAGTATTTGTAATACTTTAAACCATAAAATAAAATTGAAAAAATACTTAAACCAGTTTTATCACTAAAGATTTGGTCCAGACCACTGAATTAATCCTTTTCAATCTGGCTAATAAATTGTTATATTTTAATAACTCTACAGTATACTTTGAATTGTAGAGAAAACACTGGGAAGACACACCTACCATCTGCCCATTCCCTTGCCTTCGTGCCCCCAAGGGCACAGAAGTTTCTGCCTCTTAGCCAGCCTCAGTTCCACTTAGGCAAGCCTGCTCGGGTTTGTGACGTCATAGGCAGACGCTGGACCACCTGGTCCCCGGTCCCTATTAATATCCAAGCTACCCACCGGATGTTCAATGGATGCAATGCTGGACAGGACTTTGTAAATTTCCCCTGCCCTGTTTCTTTTGTTAAGCACCTGCACAGGTTAGGCCAGTGTCACCTCTTATTCTGCCACTTTTGGAACCAAAAGCCGCTTGTCTGAGTAATATTGCTCTTTTTTTTTTTCCCTTCCTCCTCCTGCTTCACCCCAGGTGAGGAAGACAAATGGTTTGTCAACCACAGGTAGGCTACAACTTCAGCTAGTGGTCTTTGTTTAAACTTCCCTGGGTTAACATATGTGTAACCTTCACAAATTTTACACTTTCAAATTAGCCTTAGAATCTTCATATATTAATCCAGCAAAATAACCTTTGGTTCTGAGTGGCACGAAGCCTACACAGAGCAGAGACAGAGGGCTTTCTATGTTCATAAAAATGGCAAAGAGCAAACTAAGCTAGCAAAGCAATCAGTAACCAAGGTACATTGCAGACAAAGATACTCTCAAGATTCAAACCCGGCCACATGTTCAGCCTATCCACAAGCAGCTGGGCCACAGAAAATTGGGATCTTCCCTATCTTTAAACAGATTGATTCAAACATCAACAAGAAAAATCAATAGAAATACCCTTATACATGACTAGAGGCCAGGTGCACGAAATTCGTGCACGGAGGTTGTGTCCCTCACCCCAGACTGCACCCTCTCCAATCCAGGACTGCTGGCTCCCAACTGCTCACCTGCCTGCCTTCCTGATTGCCCCTAACCTCTTCTGCCTGCCAGCCTTATCACCACCTAACCACTCCACTGCCAGCCTGATTGATGCCTAACTGCTCCCCTGCCAGCCTAATTGCCCCCAACTGCTCTCCCCTGCAGGCCTGGTCACCCCTAACTGCCCTCCCCTGAAGGCCTGGTCACCCCTAACTGCCCTCCCCTGAAGGCCTGGTCACCCCTAACTGCCCTTCCCTGCAGGCCTGGTCGCCCCCAACTTCCCTCCTCTGCTACCCTGGTCACCCCTAACTGCCCTCCCCTGCAGGCTTGATCACCCCCAACTGTCCTCCCTTGCAGGCCTGGTCCCTCTCAACTGCCCTCCCCTGCTGGCCTGATCACCCACAACTGCCCTCCCTTGCAGACCTGGTCCCTCCCAACTGCCTTCTTGTGGTGGCCATCTTGTGTCCACATGGGGGCAGCCATCTTGTGTGTTGGAGTGATGGTCAATTTGCATATTACTCTTTTATTAGATAGGATATTTACAAGTGCGCCCAATCCACAGACACTCCACAAAGCACTCCATTAAAAAGCAATGTCTCTTGTCCCTGGTTTGGAGAACTGACTCTCCTTAGAACCTCAGTATTTTTCCAATTGACTAATTTGGCCATGTGTCTTGCCTGGTTGCCTCACATTCCCCTTATGTCATTTTTGCCATCTTCCAAAGAAAAAACATCTCCAGCCTATTCCATCGCATCCACGAAGAGATGTGGCTCAGGCCAAGAAGCCACCCAAAATCGGGTGGAGCGCCTCCCTTTGAACTAGCCTTTTCCTCTACATAGGTACAGAAAGTTCCAAAAGCACCCCTAATTTGTGAGAAATGGCTCACCTATCTAAATTTCAAATGAGGGACTAGGAAATAAAAACATGGCAAAAATGAGACTTTTAAGAACACTCCTGAGAGTGTGCGACCATTTTACAGAATCACAGTAAAGGTGAGAGGCGAGTTACCTAGTAATTAATGGGTTAACTTAGCAGCTGTGTCTGGCTGTAATGCTGAATTCTCCGAAAGGCTAAGACCTCTACAGGATGGTGGCAGAAGCAGCTAAGGACTGTGATTAACTCCTGTTATGCCTGATGGGAAGATTTAGGCCATGTTCATATGTCAGAAGTGGAAAACAGTTAGTTGGCCCTCTCTTAACTCTTGCCTAGAAATTTTTCCCCAGTACCCTTACTATAAAGGCCTGCACAAATGGAGACTGGGGATTTTAAGCTTAGTGGGACCTGGACCGCGGAGGCAGCGATCTTACTGGCTACTATTTGACCTGATTGAGAGAGAGCAGAAGAAAAAAGAAGAAGATTCTCCAATTAAAACTTGCATGGGATCTGGGGCAGGGGAGTGGACATATGTAGTGGGTCAGAAATGTGCTGGGGTTTGTGTGTGTGTGTGTGTGTGTGTGTGTGTGTTTTGTTTTTTTGTGTGTGTTGTTGTTTTTTGAACCGTGTCTCAGTTTCTCTCCTGGATCTAAGACAGCTGTGAGGACCTGAAATTCTGGGTGACCAACCCTTGTATGCATCCCCTGTATGGGTCAGAATTTAATTACATGTGTTGTTAAAACCCTATGAGGTGGTCTTCACACTATGGAGAGTCTCCCCCAGCACCCCCGTTGTGCCTCTCACTCACATAAGAACATATGAGAGTCCCAGACCAAAGCAGTGCTAGTGGGGAGTTGCCTCTTTAATCTTCTCAGAGCTGGGCAGGGACCCAAGCACTCATTTAGTCGATGGCCAGGCTTTGACCTGTGACTGGCGGAAGCCTAATGCTCTAACCCAACCTGGCACCAATTTATCCTTCCATGGAAGACTTTTTTTTTTTTTGTAGCGGCAGTTGCCCTAGTGACCTTTACTTGACTGACCCATGCCTCATTTGGTTTTGGCTCTGGAAAATACATCCAGAATGGAGCAGTGAAAGAGAGAGAGAGAGAGAGAGAGAGAGATGCCCACTTTTTAGACAGCAGCTAAGTTTAAGTGACTGGTGGGCAGCCATCAGCCTCCAAAATCATATAAGAGACAGAAAATGGGATTGTAGAAGATGGTGGCAGGCAAGACAGAGGTGAGGGAGAGGGTGTGAGTGAGGGGGTGAAAGGAGAGTGTGTGGTGTGTGTGTGAGTGAGGGACAGTTAAATCTGGCAGGAGTAGCAGGGGCTGGCAGACCAGGCTCTCCTGGACAGGGAGCACCTACCACCACTGCAGGCACTCCTTGGGCTGTGGGACTCGGGCACAGAGCCCACACCATCTTGAAGGGGATAGCGGGCTCTTCTAGAAACTCATCAACACCACCACCCAGACAGGCCTTGGACACTGCCTGTGACCCTGCATCCACTCCATCCAAAATCCTGCTGCCCCACCTGCAGACCTGCAGACCCTAGGACCTCCACCTCCAAAGGTGCATACTTCTACAGCACTAAGTGCAACTGCCCCCCTCCCCAGCAGCCAACCTATGGACACCCCAGTCACACTTTACCAGAGCCACAGTTGCAATTTTCAAGCACATAAGCCTCTTGAGCCTATCACCCCACAGGCCACTTTTGGGTGCCGCTGCTGGGCATGCTTCTATCCAAACAAGGGCTCACTGCCCCTGCAGTAGAAATTCTGAATTCCCCCTTCTTGGATACCTGCCCACATACACCTGGGTCACACGGCTTCAGTGCCAAGGCCCCTCTGAGTACATGAGCACGCCACCACTGTCTGTGTGTGAACCCAACCAAGGCACAAGGCCCCTGGCAGTAGAAATTCGGACTTCCCCCACCCCTGGCTGCCTGCCCACAGACACCTAAGTCACACTGCTTCAGCGCAAGGTTCTCTCTGAGTGCACCGCCCTAGCAAATGGACTCGGGGTACCTCTGTAAGGCACCACTGGGCGTGCGCGAATTCAACCAAGGGCACAAGGACCCAGCAGCAAAAACTGAGTCTTCCCCGTCCACAGCTGCTGACCACTGGACACCACAGTAATGTCTTTCCAGCGCGCAGGCCTCCTGAGCCCGGTGCCTCACTTTGGTGCCTCTGTGAGCTCTTGCTGGGTGCACTTTCATCCAAACAAGGGTGCACAGCCCTGGCAATAGAAATTCAGACCTCCCCCTCCCCTTCTGGCTGCCTGCTCAAAGACACCTTGGTCATGCAGCTTCAACACGAGGGCCATGCTGAGTGTGCCACCCTAGCAAACAGCTCCCCGGTGCCTCTGTGAGCCACCGCTGGGTGCGCACGAAAACAAACAAGGGCACAAGGCAGCAAAAATTGGGACATTCCAATACAATACGGATGGAGGAAGATGGCGGCTGGCAGGACGGAGATGAGGGAGAGGAAGTGAGTGAATGAGGGGATGAAAGGAGAGTGTGTGGATGTGTGTGGTGAGTGTGTGAGTCAGTGAGGGACAGTTAAATCCCAGCAGAAGCAGCAGGAGCTGGCAGACCAGGCTCTCTTGGACAGGGAGAGACTACCACCACTATGAGCACTACCCAGACTGCAGGACTCGGGCACGGAGCCCACACCATCTTGAAGAGGAGAACGGCCTTTTCTAGGAACTCATCAGCACCACCAACCAGACAGGCCTTGGAACTGCCTGTGACCCAGCTATCACTCCAGCCAAAATCCTGCTGCCCCACCTGTAGACACACGGACCCTGGGACCTCCACCTCCAAATGTGCACAGCTCCGGCAGCAATATGTGCAACTTCTCCCCTCTCCAGTGGCAGGACTCTGTACACCACATTAGCACGTTTCCAGCACGCAGGCATCCAGAGCACACCACTCCATAGGCAGTGCCTGGGAGCCACTGGGAGTTATTTTGTACAGAAAAGGGTGTGCTGCCCCACAGTAGAAATTCTGAACTCCCTCTTCCTGAATAACTGCCCAGGGACACCCCAGCTGTGCAACTTCAGTGCTAAGGCCCCTCAGAGTGCGTCAGAGCTCTGTGCAGGCAAGCAGACCTCCACAGTTGCGCATTTCCAAGGGCAAGCACCCTGAGCCCATCTATCCACAGGGTGCTCATGGGAGCCGCTGTGAGCTCTCGCTGGGTGTGATATTGGACAAACATGAACGCACTCCCCCCGAGCAGTAGAAATTCTGAATTCCCTCTTCCTGAATAACTGTCCACAGACACCCCAGCCGAGCAACTTCAGCATCAGGGCCCTTCAGAGTGCATCAGAGCTCTGCGCCGGCAAACACACCACCAAAGTCGAGCAGTTCCAACAAGCTGCTCCCCAGAACGCACTGAAATGGATGTGCTCAGGGGTCCTGCTCATTGGAAAACAGTATGGCTTTTCCTCAAAAAGTTAAAAATGAAACTTCCATTTGACCCAGTAATACCACTTCTAACAATATATCCCAAGAAAACAGAAACACCAGTCAGAAAGGATATATGCACCCCTATGTTCATACCAGCACAATTTACAATAGCTAAGATTTGGAGCAGCTGTGAGCAGCTGGGTGTGATTCTGCACAGACAAGGGCGGGCTGCCCTGCAGTAGAAATTCTGAATTCCCTCTTTCTGAGTAACTTCCCACAGTCACCCCAGCTGCTCAACCTCAGTTTCAGGGACCCTCAGAGTGCGTCAGAGCTCTGCACCAGCAAACGCACCTCCACAGTTGCACATTTCCAACAGGCAGAGTGCGTCAGAGCTCTGCACCAGCAAACGCACCTCCACAGTTGCACATTTCCAACAGGCAGAGTGCGTCAGAGCTCTGCACCAGCAAACGCACCTCCACTGTTGCACATTTCCAACACGCACCTCTGCAGTTGCACACTTCCAATTCCCTGAGCCCATCTATCCACAGGGCGCTTGTGAGAGCCTCTATGAGCTCTCATTGGGTGCGATCTTGGACAAATGCAAGGCTGGTACAATATCTGTAAATCAATAAACGTGATACATAACATAAACAAATTGAGAGGCAAAAATCACAATCATATCAATTGATGCAGAAAAGGCATTTGACAATGTCCAACACCCTTTTCTGATAAAAATGTTCAGCAAAGTGGGAATAGAGGAATCATACCTCAACATAATAAAAGCCTTATATGACAAACCTACAACCAACATCATACTCAATGGTCAAAAACTAAAACCATTTCCCCTAAGAACAGGAACAAGACATGGATGCCTACTTTCACCACTCCTGTTCAACATAGTACTGGAAGTGCTAGCCACAGCAATAAGACAAGAAAAAGAAATAAATGCCATCCAAACTGGAAAAGAAGAAGTAAAATTGTCATTATTTGCAGATGACATGATACTGTACATAGAAAACCCTAAAGACTCCTTAAAAAATTATTAGACTTAATAAATGAATTTGACAATGTAGCAGGATACAAAATTAATTCCAAGAAATCTATGGCACTTCTATACACCAATAGTGAACTTATAGAAAGAGATTAAAGAAGCAATCCCATTTACCATTGCACCAAAAAAATTAAGATACCTGGAAATAAACTTAACTAATCAGGTAAAAGACCTCTACTCAGAAAACTACAGGATGTTGAAAAAAGAGATAGAAAGATACATAAATAGATGGAAGAGCATACCATGTTCATAGATTGGTAGAATCAACATCATTAATATGTCCATACTACCCAAAGTAATCTATAGATTCAATGCAATACCCCTTAAAATATCAATAGCATATTTCACAGACCTAGAATGAATTATCCAAAAATTCATCTGGAATAAAAAAAGACCCGAATAGCTACAGCAATCCTGAGAAAGAAGAACAACATAGGAGGGATCTCAATATCAGATATCAAGATGTATTACAAAGCCACTGTTCTCAGAACTGCCTGGTACTGACACAAGAACAGACATATAGACCAATGGAATAGAATAGAGAACCCAGAAATCTACCCAAACCACTATGCTCAATTAATATATGACAAAAAAGCAAGAGCATACAATGGAGTCAAGACAGTCTGTCCAATAAATGGTGTTGGAATAATTGAACAGATACGTGCAAAAAAATGAAACTAGACCACCAACTGACACCATACACAAAAATAAACTCAAAATGGATAAAGAACTTATACATATGACAGGAAACCATAAATATATTAGAGGAATCCACAGGCAGCAAAAACTCAGACATGCGCCGAAGCAATATCTTCACTGATTCAGCTCCTAGAGCAATGGAAACTAAAGAGAAAATAAACAAACTGGAGTATCTATATCTATAAAGAGGTAATATGCAAATTAGCCGGGATGCCTTAAGGCGTCATGACTGGCTTAGGAGGAGGCTGCATCATGACTGGCTCAGGAGGACCTGCGTGTGCAGATGGGTGGGAGGGGACTGCTTGCCACCCCCAGCCCCAGTGGCTATGGGGAAGCAGAGGCTGGGTGCGGGTCTGAGTGGAGATACAACACCACAGGTGGGGGCATGCTCAGAGCATCCATGGTGTAGCTCAGAGCACGACCCCCCCCCCCCCCCCCGCCAGCGGACACAACACCAGGACTGGGAGCAGTCTCCGAGCGGCTGCGGCATAGTTCGGAGCACACACCCACCCCAGCAGACACAACATAATGGCTTGGGGCATGTTCTGAGCAGTCATGGCGTGGCTTGGAGCATGGCCTCACCCCAGCCAACACACACCAGGGGGGCCTCTGTGTGTGAGCTGCAGAGGAAATACCTTTTCTGACTGCTCATTCGCTAAGATCCCTGTATGCCACAATGTGAAGTGTACTTGCTAACTTGGGTAATAAGAATCCAAGAAGGTGATCTAGGATTTTTCTACCTCACTCCTGGAGAAAAAAAATGAAGGTCCACTGCTGGAGGGGCTAATAAATGTCATATCTTGCCCTAGACGGTTTGGCTCAGTGGATAGAGTCTCGGCATATGGACCACAAGGTCCTGGTTTGATTCTGATCAAGGGCATGTACCTAGGTTGCAGGCTCCTCCCTGGCCGGGGCCCAGGTCAGGGCTCATGCAGGAGGCAACCAATGGAAGTGTCCCTCTCACATTGATGTTTCTCTCCGTCTTTCCCTCTCTTCCGCACTCTCAAAAAAAATCAATTGAAATATATCCTCAGGTGAGGATGAAAAAAAAAGAAAGAAAGAAATGTCATACCCTATGAAAGACACATCTTGAAAATGCCTAAATAAAGTTTTCATTTTTTCGTGGTGAAAGGACTGGAGTCCGTGTTGATGAAAACACCTTAGCAGCAACAGCGGGGTGATGACTGATCAGCCCAGTCACCTTCCGAAGAGGGAGGCCAGACTGTGGCTTAGGCCCGCTCCCCACGGGAAACAGGCTTAAGCCATCAGTAGGACATCCCCTGAGGGCTCCCAGACTGTGAGAGGGGGCAGGCTGGGCTGAGGAATCCCCCAACTCAGTGCACAAATTTTGTGCACCCAGACTCTAGTATCAAAATGAAAAGCTTCTGCACCGCAAAAGAAACCATCCACAAAACAACAAGAAAGCCCACTGCATGGGAGAACATGTTATCTCCGATAAGGGTTTAATTTCCAACATTTACAGGGAACTCGTACAACTTAACAAAAGGAAGATAAACAACCCAATCAAAAAATGGGCAAGGGACCTAAATAGATACTTTTCGAAAGAAGACATAAGGAAGGCCAAGAGACATATGAAAACATGCTCACAGTCACTAATCATCTGAGGGATGCAAATCAAAACGACAGTGAGGGACCATCTCACTCCTGTCAGAATGGCTATCATCAACAAATCAACAAATGACAAGTGCTGGTGAGGATGCAGAGGAAAAGGAATTCTCGTGCACTGCTCGTGGGAATGCAGACTGGTGCAGCCACTGTGGAGAGCAGTATGGAGTTTCATCAAAAAACTAAAAATGAAACTTCCATTTAACCCAGTAATCCCACTTCTAGGAGTATATTCCAGGAAACTAGAAACATCAATCAGAAAGGATATTTGCACCCCTATGTTCATAGCACCAAAATTTACAATAGCGAAGATTTGGAAACAGCCTAAATGCCCATAAGCAGATGAGTGGATTAAAAAACTGTGGTACATCTATACAATGGAATACTATGCTGCTGTAAAAAGGAAAGAATTCCTACCATTTGCAACAGCATGGATAGAGTGAAATAAGTCAGTCAGAGAAAGAAATATCACATGATCTCACTCATTTGTGGATTATAATGAACAACATAAACTGATGAACAAAAACAGATCCAGAGACAGGGAAGCCTCAATCAGATGCTCAAACCTCAAAGGAAAGTTAGGGGAGGGTGGGTGTAAGGGGTAGAGATAAACCAAAGGACTTGCAAGCATGCATATAAGCCTAACCAATGGACACAGACACCAAGGGGGTGAGGGCATGATCAGGAGTGGGGTAGGGGACAATGGGGGGATAAAGACACATATGTAATACCTTAATCAATTAAAAAATAGAGATAGAAAAGGGACAGAAGGACGGACTCCGTGGCTACTCACCATTGATCGTCATGAAAAGGGTTGACTGACTTATGGAGAAATTCTCGGCCAATGCACCATTTTGAAATGGAATTTTTGGACTGGAACCTGATTCTTTGTCCATCAGAGTCAAAGAATGAATCCATGGACACAGGGTAGCATGGGTGGACATTTATTGAAGAAGAAGCACAGACTCCCACGTGGGGAGAGGAATAGGGTCCCACTGGGTTTGTTTTCTCCTTTGCTTATAAAGGCTACAGATCCTTGTGCCTTGATAGTCCCTCTGATTGGTCACTATTCCCTTAGACTGTTACTATAGTAACTCCTGAGCTCAAAGGTTAAACCTCACAAGGGACATATGAGTTTCCCCCCCCCCCGCTCCCCCCCTCAGCCCCCCCTCCCCCGCTCCTTCCTTATTATTTTCCTATTCCCTTTGGGTTTTCTTCTCCTTCTGGATGCAGGACTTCCTTCCCTTTATTTTATAAATACAGACCTTTTGCTGTTCCCAGCGCCCTCATTCTATGGAAATGTACTAGTTGCAACTCTACAGGCCTGTTCTTCTTCCATGGTCCCCTTGATTTCTAAAATTTCTAAAATTTTTTAAAACCTGTCTTTTTCACCCCTAAAAATTTATGTTTCACTTTGATCAATCCCAATGAGCCCAGGGCAGCTGAACTGTTCCTGCAGAAAGGCACCTCAGCAGAACTTGGCTGTATAGTGAGCTGATCTGTACCCCAGCAGTCTCTGACTGGACCTCTAGCCCTGAATAGAACACTGGGCAGAGAGCAGGACAGGGGCTGGTCTGTGTGCCTAAGGGGAGAAAAAAAAGAGATTGGATTTCCTTACTTCACGTCCACTTTAAGCATACTGATGGCACCCTGCCCCCAATCTTTGAATCTGCTACATCTGCTCCAATCTGTTGTGGTTTGAGCCTAAGGAAAAAGGTGTGGGGCTAGAAATGTATGTCCCTACCACTGGGGCTAATGGCATAGTGGTCATAGACATTTAGCCAGTTGAAGCCTGGGCAGAAGCCCTGACTGAGCAGGAGGGGCCAAGAGGGGTTGATATTTTTAATTTGATTTTTTGTTTGTTTGTTTACTATTGGTTTGTTTGTTTTGTTCTTTGATGTCCTCCTACTTTATCAAAAAGGGAGTGCCAGGAAGCCAAGAGGAGCTAAGCAGCAATGTTTCCCAGGTGGGTTTCTGTCCAGGTGAATGTTTGGGAGACAGAGGGGTGTGTACTGGGCCCTTCAGCAGCATTACATGGAAGCAGATACAAACTTCCCAGTGAGTACAGCCAATGTAGCCTGGGAAAAAGAAGTGCCCGCCCCCTTTCCTTCAGATTACAAGCACTACCCCCAACAAGAATCTGCTTAAAGTGGTCGGCAAATTGCGGCTCGCGACCCACATGCGGTTCTTTGGCCCCTTGAGTGTGGCTCTTCCACAAAATACCATGGCCTGGGCGAGTCTATTTTGAAGAAGTGGCATTAGAAGAAGTTTAAAAAATTTGGCTCTCAAAAGAAATTTCAATCGTTGTACTGTTGATATTTGGATCTGTTGACTAATGAGTTTGCCGACCACTGGCTTAAACCATATTGGCCAGGTATCAGATAACCCTGCAGAGTAAAGATCTGAGGAGGAAGGGAGAACAATTCAGAGAAGGGACATTCAAGGGGTAGAACCAAGGCAGATCCAGTGTCTGGTCTTTAGACTGTTTGGAACAGCCCACCAGACTGTTTGGAACTCTACCCTGCCACATGTCAAACTGGTGGCCAAAAGCCAGGCAGGGATAGCGACTGACATTGATTGCACCAGAGAACCTAATGGGAGGCCTGTGACTGCCACCAAGGGGCCAGTCTTGGACAACATCTAAGCAAAATCCAGTGAGCGCCACAAATAGTAGTCCAAAGGTTCAACACAGTAGGCAGTGAAATCCGCAGTTCTGTATTCCACTTTTTTTCTATTTCTTTGTCATTTTATTTCTTTAATATTATTTTGTATGTTTCCTTCTCTTTATTTTTTAGATTTTACTTTGTTTCTACAACTCTTTTTTTTCCTCTCATACGCTTCATTTCTCTCTTCCCTTTTCTCCATCTATTTTTACTTTCTCTTTGCTTTTTTAAAAATATAGTTTTATTGATTTCAGAGAGGAAAGAAGAGGGAGAGAGAGATAGAAACTTCAATGATGAGAGAGAATCATTGATTGGCTGCCTCCAGCACGACCCCCATTGGGGATCTAGCCCACAACCCGGACATGTGCCCCTGACCAGAATCAAACCCGGGACCCTTCAGTCCGCAGGTCGACGCTCTATCCAACGAGCCAAACCAGACCAGCGAGGGCCTCTGCTTTTTAAAAAAAATTTTAATTTACTTTCCATTTTCCCTTCATATTCCACATTTATTTTATTCATTATTATAACCATTTTAAATATATATTTATTTATATTCTTCTCTTTTATCCTTATTTTTTCTTTCTTCACACTACCTTCTTTTCCTTCATATTCTCTCCCTTCATTTCCTTCTTTCTGCTTTAATTCTTTGGATTTCTTGTATTATAGTATTCCTTTTTATCTCCCTTTCTTCCTCTTCTCTTTTCTTACTCTTTTTTGTTGGTGGTGGGACTGTTTTGGTTCTTGTTATTAGTTTTTATCCTGTGTGTGTGAGTGTGTGTGTGTGTGGTTTTGGTTTGGTCCTGTCTGGTCTTGTCTTGTTCTGTTAGCACTTGTAATAATAGCTGCCATAACATGATTGGGGTTGAGCTTCATAATAAGCCAGCCCAAGGACTGAGCCCACCCATGAAAGGGATAACAGCAATCAAGAATCAATTACAACTGGAAAGCCCAGATAACCCACGCAAGGGACATTTCTAGAGTACCCAACTCAGAAGGTCAAGGAGACTACACCACCACATCCCACAAAACACACACCATGGAAGGTCAATCCACCAGGATTGGGAGTCATAAAACATGTGCCTAATAAATAGATAAAAGCAAGAAGAGGTAGCCAAAATGGATAGATCTTCTAGACAAAAAAAAAAAAAAAAAAAAAATCAACAAGGAAACAATGACTTTAAACAACATAATAGATCAGATGGATTTAATTGACATTTACAAAACATTTCAGCCAAAAGTTGCAGAATTCACATTCTTCTAAAGTACACATAGGACATTCTCAAGTATAGGCCACATGTTGAAAGACAAAAGAAGTCTCTACAAGTTCAAGAAGTTTGAAATAATATCAAGCATCTTCTTGAATCTCAATAGCATGAAACTAGAAATCAACCACAATAAAAAGAAATCTCAAAAACATTCAAATGCATGGAGGCTAAACATCATGTTATTAAAGAATGAATGGGTTACCAATGAAATCAGGGAATAAATAAAAAACTTTCTGGAAACAAATGAAAATGAACACACCACAACTTCAAATCTATGGAACACAGTGAAAGCAGACCTGAAAGGGAAGTTCATAGCACTACAGGCCTGCCTCAACAAACACACACAAAAAATATCTAATAAGCTATATAACTATATAACTAAACAAATTGGAAATAGAAAAATAAAAGAAGGCCAGAGAAAGTAGATGGCAGGAAATAATAAAGATTAGAGTGAAAGTAAATGATATAGCGACTAATAAAAACAATACAAAAGATAAATGAAACCAAGAGATGGTTCTTTGAAAATATAAACAATATTGATGAACCTTTAGCCATACTCAAGAAACAGAGAGAGAGAGAACCCAAATAAAATCAGAAATGAAAGAGGTGAAATAACTCACACCACAGAAACACAAAGAATTGTAAGAAAATACTATGAAAAAAATATATGCAACAAATTGGACAACCTAGGTGAAATGTACAAGTTCATAGAAACATACAATCTTTCAAAACACAACCTGGAAGATTCAAACTGCCACAGTCTTTTTGCAGCAATATGGGTTTAGGAGAAAGTCTTGGATAAACTAAACAAGAAATATAAATTTGGGAGGCATGGGGGAGCCAAGGGAAGCTCCACTTTCTGGTCAAGTGGGCTCTCTGAATGTCCAGACGCACAGCTTTTTATTACCACATTTTGCCCTTTAGCGAAGCAGAAATACATATCAAATGTAAGGTCCAGTAAATAATAAAGGACCATCAGGCTGGGGGAACTGCCCTCGGCTGTCTGGCAGCAGGCAATAACATGCAGATCTTCAGCCCTGCTGAAGCACCAAGGTCCATCAGCCTTCTGATGAACTTCTTCCATCATTATGTCCTGCTGGGATTTGCCAAGAGCAC
Source organism: Ia io (assembly GCA_025583905.1). Taxonomy (NCBI): domain Eukaryota; kingdom Metazoa; phylum Chordata; class Mammalia; order Chiroptera; family Vespertilionidae; genus Ia; species Ia io. The sequence goes on along the minus strand of JAJQQW010000003.1, from coordinate 1,959,340 downwards.
AGACAACCTGAACAGGCCAATAACAACTAATGAAATTAAAGCAGCAATCAAGAAACTCCCAACAAACAAAAGTCCTAGTCCTGGTCACAGAGAAGTTTTACCAAACATTCAAAGAATACCTAATACCTATCCTCCTCAAACTATTACAAAATTTCAAGAGGAAAGGAGAATTTCAAGCCCTTTTTACAAGGCCAGCATTATTTAAATTCCAAACCCAGATAAAGATACTACAAAGAAAGAGAATTACAGGCCAATATCCCTATAGATGCTATAATCCTTAACAATTATTAGCAAATCACATCCAGCAATATATTAAAAAGATCTTAGAACATGACCAAGTGGGGTTTATTCCAGGGATGCAAGGTTGGTACAATATTCACAAATTAATAAATGTGATACATTACAAAAAGAAATCCTATATAATAAAGAGGGAATATGCTAATTAACCATCACATCCTCACAAAGATGGCGGCTCCCACAGCCAATTAGGAGGGAATATGCTAATTGCTTGTCATGCTCTCAAAGATGGTGGTGCCCATCATCACAAGATGGCAGTACCCAGTATCCTCAGCCCCCTCTGCAGGGCCTGCCCCCAGGAGGGTCTGGCCACCCAGTGTGCCTGCCTCTGGAGTCCCCCAGCCCCCTCAACGCCCCAGCCACCCAGGGCCGGCCAAGGCGCAGGCAAGCCTCAGATGGCAGCTGCACAACTGATGCCCGAGGCTCAGGCAAGCCTCAGATGTCGGCTGCCCAGCCGATGCCCGAGGTGCAGGCAAGCCTCGGATGGTGGCTAACCAGCATCCCAGGGCTGGCCCGAGGCACAGGCAAGCCTCAGATGTGAGCTACCCAGCCAGTGCCCAAGGCACAGGCAAGCCTCAGATGTCAGCTTCCCAGCCTCCTAGGGCTGTCCTGAGGTGCAGGCAAGCCTTGGATGGCGGTTGCCCAGCTGTTCAGGGCCGCCCGAGGCTCAGGTTACCAGGGCCAGCTGAGGCAGCAGACGTGTGATGGGGGCATCACTTTCCCCTGATTGCAGGGTCACCTCCAACCCCTGAGGGCTCCCAGACTGTGAGAGGGGGCAGGCCGGGTTGAGGACCCCCACTCCTCCAGTCCATGAATTTTCATGCACTGGGCCTCTAGTTAAAATATAAAAATCCCATCATCATATCTAGCTACACAGAAAAAGCATGACAATAAAGACGCTTCCTCTTTGCCGCATCTACTGCGAGGATGAAGACCGTTCTCAGCAATCAGACTGTGGACATCCCAGAAAATGTGGACATCACTCTGAAGGGACGCACAGTTATTGTGAAGGGCCCCAGAGGCACCCTGCAGAGGGACTTCAACCACATCAATGTAGAGCTCACTCTCCTCAGAAAGAAAAAGGAGAGGCTCCGGGTTGACAAATGGTGGGGAAATAGAAAGGAACTGGTCACAGTTCGCACTATCTGCAGTCATGTACAGAACATGATCAAGGGTGATACACTGGGCTTCCGTTACAAGATGAGGTCTGTGTACACTCACTTTCCCATCAACGTCGTTATTCAGGAGAATGGTTCTCTTGTTGAAATTAGAAATTTCTTGGGCAAAAAATACATCTGCAGAGTTCGGATGAGGTTAGGCGTTGCTTGTTCAGTATCTCAAGCCCAGAAAGATGAGTTGATTCTTGAAGGAAATGACATTGAACTTGTATCAAATTCAGCTGCTTTGATTCAGCAAGCCACAACAGTTAAAAACAAGGACATCAGAAATTTTTTGGGTGGTATCTATGTTTCTGAAAAAGGAACAGTTCAGCAGACTTATGAATAAGATCTAAGTTGTCCAGCTATAGAAACACCAAGATGCCAAATGATTTGTCACACTTGTTTGTGAAACTATAAAGATGTACAATAAAAGCCTTGTATTGGGGGGGAAAAAAAGCACGACAATATCCAGCACCAGTTAGCAATAAAAACTCTCAGCAAAGTGGGAATAGAGGGATTATACCTCAACATAATTAAAGGCCATTTGTGACAAACCTACAGCCAATGTCATATTCAATGTGCAAAAACTAAAAGCATTTCCCCTACGAACAGGAAGAAGACAGGGATGCTCACTTTCACCACTCTTATTCAACATAATGCTAGAAGAACTAGCCATAGTGATTAAACAAGAAGAAATAAAAGGCACCCAAATAGGAAAAAAAGAAATAAAACTGTGTGCTCGCTTCGGCAGCACATACACTAAACAAAAGTGTCAAGAACATAAAATGGAGTCAAGACAGTCTCTTCAATAAATGGTGTTGGGATAATTGGACAAATACATGCAAAAAAATGAAACTAGGCCACCAACTTACACCATACACAAAAATAAACTCAAAATAGGTAAAGGACCATATGCAGGTGCAAATGTAAGATGGGAAACCATAAAAATCTTAGAGGAATCCACTCATACACATATGAGTGAGATCATGTGATACTTGTCTTTCTCTGGCTTATTTTGCATAGCATAATACTCTCCAGGTCCATCCATGCTGTTGCAAAATGTAAGAGAGCCTTCCTTTTTACTGCTGCATAAAATTCCATGGTGTAAATGTACCACAGCTTTGTTATCCATTCATCTCCTGATGGACACTTGAGCTGTTTCTAAATCTTAGCTATTATAAATTGTGCTGCTATGAACATAGGAGTGCATACATTCTTTCTGATTGGTGTTGTGGATATCTTAGGATATTTTCCTAGAAGTGGGAACACTGAGTCAAATGGCAGTTCTATATTTAATTTTTTGAGTAAACTCCATACTGTTTTCCATAATACTGGCTGCACCAGTCTGCATTCCCACCAGCAGTGTACTAGGATTCCCTTTCGCCACATCCTCACCAGCACTTGTCATTTGTTAATTTGTTGATGGTAGACATTCTGACAGATGTGAGGTGATACCTCATTATCATTTTAATTTGAATCTCTCTGATGATCACTGACTTCGTGCATTTTTCTTATGTCTCTTGGCCACCTATATATCTGCTTTGTAGAAGTGTCTAGGTGCTTTGCCCATTTTTAAATTGGATTGTTTGTCTTCCTTTTGTTAAGATGTATGAGTTCCTCATATATTTTGGATATTAACCACTTATCAGATATATCATTGCCAAATATGTTTTCTCATACAGTGGGCTCCCTTTTCATTTTGTGGATGGTTTATTTTAGTGTGCAGAAGATTTTTATTTTCATGTAGTCCCATTTGTTTATTTTCTCTTAGTTTCCTTTGCCCTAGGAGATGTACCCATAAATATATTTCTAGGAGAAATGTCTGAAATTTTGCTGTCTTTGGTTTCTTCTAGGATTTTTATGGTTTCATGACTTACATTTAAATCTTTTATCCATACAAATTTTTTAAAGTAAAGAGAGGCTTTTGTAGATGTATTATTTTTTTAAGTTGTTTGTTTTAGAGAGTCTAAGTTTCTCAAAAGTTCTTCTTGCCCAAATGAATATGCCACGTCACATGAATTATAGATGCGTTTAATACTGCGTAAAGTTTTCTTTTCAAAAGAGAGTCATCAACTGCTTAAATATATTACCAAAGGGAAGAAATACCATACATGTGGTCAAGTCCTGTGTTTCTCATTTGTGTCATTTAATTGCTCTGTTTTTGTATCTGGCTTTACCACAGGAAAGTTTGATGGATGGAATTTGCTTCAAAGTTGAAAATAATACTCTTCTTCCAGATTTACTCTACATAATATAATTTTTAGAAAATAAATGTGCAAAAGTCCTTTGTAGCAACATATATGTAACCAAGGAGAAAATGGTAAAAAGAAAACATTATCCACAGGAAACAACAGTAGCAGGGGTCAAACTCTGTCAGATAAATTTAATGTTATTTAAACCCACTTGTAATCTATTATTTATAGTTCTTCAGGGTCTATAGGTGAGCAGGAAAACAAAAGCAAAGGACTATTTTAAATCCATGTAAAAAATGTTTTGTGTTAAGATTTGAAATTTTACTCCTTCCCACCCCTCCAAAACAATACAGGATACCTGCTATTCTTTACATTTTAGATGAGTTTTGTATTTTTATCCCCTATATCTTAGTAATGTATAAGATTATAAACTAAAAATACAAAATTATAGAAATATTTCAATATTAGGAAAAACTAAATAGAAAAATTAAAATGGGTTTGTTTCTCATTCCCCCCAAAATGAATATGCAATCTTGATTGATGCTAAATTAAATGTACTTTAAGAGTACTTATAATGCCAAATGCTTCCCTATTTTTCTAACATCTTCCTCTTTTTCAAAGCTAAAAGCCAGGTGGACACCTCCAAGAAAGATGGATGCCAAGCAAGAATTTCTACCATAAATTAGGGCTAGGTCTGAAAAGACATTACAGTAAGTTAGCCACCAACTATACTGCCTGCATCAGTGACTGGAATAATGCGGAGGTTTGGGTAGAAAGAGGAGCATCTTAGAAGAACCTACTAATATATCACACTGCGGACTCCTGACATGAAAAAAGTTATCAAGTTAGGTCACGGTGCACCAGAGGAGAAAGACCCTCAGCTAAGTTAAGGTGTTATCCCTTTTCCTCTGTTCTCTTAGTCTAGCCCCTGGAGGAACCAGAAGGTGGAATAGCAGAAGGAGATACAAGAAGAAACCATTACTGCTAGTCCTTGAGCCCCAGATCTGGCTGGGAAAGTGTGAGAGTTGGGGCTGTGTGAGGAGAAAAAGAATCTTTCTTTGGGATAGGAGATTAAAACTTTGATGTAGTTTGGGCTAGAAATACTCTCAGTATGTTACCTAAGATATTCTTAGTATATGTGGGAACCCGAATCAGAGTATGCTGGATGTTCAAGGCCAATTTGCCATACACAGGTGCAAAAGCAAGGACTCAGCTATTGTACTGTATGCACTATGCAGGCATACTTTTCTATAACTCAAATATTGATGTAACTATTTGGCAAGAAGCCTCTTTTGTCTAAATTGGTATAAAGATGTGTTACTGACTAGCTGGTTGCTGGACTGCTTTATGTAAAAGTTTTGTTAGTGGCTGCTTTATGAGGCTACTTTGAAGAATTGTTTTATCTAATGGCTCCTTGTTAGCAATAGGAATGGTCTGCAATAAAGTCTCTTTTATATGCTTATGACTGCTCATATCTCCTTCTAATACCCAACATCTGAAGACCTGTGGTCTCACTGTATGTAACTTGAAAATAAAAAATTTCTCAGACATGAAAGTTACTAAAAGGTTAGGGGTCTTCCCAAGCTGTCATCCAGGGGCAGGAAGGGAAATATTGTAGAGCATATTTGAAGCTGGAGTGTGGAGGGGCGGGGGATAGTAGAGAAGTACTCACTTCCTACTTATACAACACTAAGTCCAGGCCATTTAATAAACAAAACATTTATTTAGAATAAACCTAATTAATTAATGTAAACTAAGTGATTATTCTCTGGAAAAGCCAAAACAAAGAACTTAGAGGTTTTCATTTAGACTATCTAATGTGCAGATAACTCCTTTAATAAATAAGGAGGTAACATTTGTTATAGTTTTCTCTTATCTATTTTTTTTTTAATTCATGCTCTGATCTAAAGATTATCCACTCTCCCTTTCACCATGATTTTTTTTTTTTTGGAAGGTAGGGCAAAAACACCAAATTCTAAGTTATGTTTTAAGTGTCAGAATGTAATAGGTATGAAAACAACAGGTATTCTCAGAGATCGTGTATTCTTTATATAGACACTTATTAGAAGACTAGTGGCCTGGTGCACAAAATTTGTGCACATTAAAAGGAAATTAATTAGAGGAACTATTTTAATATTGCTACTTGCCCTTTCTCTATAATAGAAGTATCAGAGATGAAAGAAAATTAGTAAAATGTATATGAAAATCTCCCTCCTGTCAGAGTCTGGGGTGTGCCATGGGATCTAGAGTCAAGTCCCCACCCACCACCCACACACACTTCAAAAACACAGGAGACCCAGACCCGGCCAGCCCCACCCCTATTGGGTGAGACCCAGACCCAGCTGGTCCCACCCCTGTCAAGCCCCTCCAGGTGGGGGGTGCTGGCTGAGGTCTCCCAGCCCAGCGCTGGGGCTGAGAGCACAGCCTGTGATTCCTGTCATGTCCCACCGGGCAGGGGGCGCAGCCTGAGGTCCCCAGCCTGACACTGGGGCAGGGGATGCGGCCTGAGGTCTCCTGTCCCAGAGCCAGGGCAGAGGGCTTGGCCTGAGGTCCCCTGTCAAGCCTAGCAGGGCAGGGGGTGCAGCCTGAGGTCTCCCAGCCTGGCACCTGGGTGGCGGTTGCAGCCTGAGGTCTCCAGGCCCAGCGCCAGGGAAGGGGGTGTGGCCTGAGGTCCCCTGTCAACCCCCAAGGGGTGGGGGGCATGACTTGAAGTCCCCTGTCAAGCCCAGCAGGGCAGGGGCACACAGCCAGAGGTCTCCTGGTCCAGCGCCAAGGTGGGGGGCACAGCCTGAGGTCTCCCGGCCCGGCACCAGGGCAGGGGGTGCAGTCTGAGGTCTCCCGGCCTGGCACTAGAGCAGGGGCCATGTCCTGAGGTCTCCAGGCCTGGTGCCAGGGCAGGGGCCAGAGCCTGAAGACCCCTGTCAAGCCCAGCAGGGTGGGGGGGGGGCCTGAGGTCCCCGTTAAGTCCTGCCAGGCTAGGGGTGCAGCCTGAGGACCCTGTCAAGCCCCAAGGGGTGGGGAGCATGGCCTGAGGTCCTCTGTCAAGCCCAGCAGGGCGGGGGGATGCAGCCTGAGGTCTCCAGGCCCGTCACCAGGGTGTGGGGTGTGGCCTGAGGTCCCCCATCAAGCCCTGCCGGGCAGGGGTCATGGCCTGAGGTCCCCTGTCAAGCCCTGTGGGGCAGAGGGCACAGCCTGAGGTCCCTCGCCCCGGGCAGGTGCCATGCAGCCTCAGGTCCCTGCTGTTCAGTCGTGATGCTACAGCATCCTGGCTAATTTGCATATTTCTCTATTATATAGATAGAGTTTGCAGTGCTTCCTGTAATTAGTCACTTCATGGTAAACAAGTACTTTTGTGTTCACTTTTCCAAAATAAAATCTGGCCAAAAAACCCATTTTTGTTATTAAAATTAATGTTCAATAAGATTACACATATTTTTTATAAGCTTGAACTGAATTTTTAGCTCTTCTCTACCACAGCCAAAGGAAAAAATATTTCCTGAACCATTAGATTATGTCTCACCAGTATTATCAAGGGGTTGAAATCTATAGTCTATATACTCAGACATGCAGAAATAGGATTTTCTGTTTTTTAAATTACTTACCTCACCTTGTCTCTCAAGCCAGCTTTCCAAATTTTCTAACCAAATTATCCTAGTGGTTTTATTTGAAAATAGTCTATTTAGAGTAATTACTCATTTCCAGATTTATATTTTCCCTCTAAATCCTTCTTGCTAACATGGCCTCTAGGAATAATATAAATTTAAATTTCCAATTAGCAAAGGGCAGGAAGTGTCTGGTTCTTAGAACTTCCTCTAATTTCGTGATTCATTCCATTTGGTCAAAATATTGACCTCTGTTCTCATTTTATCTGCTAATATAAATCCAGGCCTGCCTGATCACTATATTGCTAAAGTAGTAATGTTACTGGACAGGGCCCAGGGTTAGAGTAGGTCTGCCTCAGACAGCCTGTGTGTGGGTTCTTGACTTTGTATGGGAAAGATGTCACAACATGAGTCCAGGTGATTTTGAGAGTATGCTTATTAAAGCTGGGGACAGTAAAACAAAGGAAGGACTTAGGATAGAAGAAGCAATAGGAAAGAGCCTAGGTGGTGTTCCGTTTTGGCTCCCTAGGAATGTTATAGGAAAGAAGTGAGCAAGGCTGGGTTGCTGTTATCTCACTAGTAAGTGAAGTTCACAATGATAGAAATGAGCCAAGGGTGGGCTGCTTTTAGCTCACTAGAAAGTCAAAGAAAATGGGGTAAGCCTGGGTTGAGGTGCCACTGCCCACTGCTCCCCTCATTGCAAGTCTCATGGGGACCCTTAGAACTTAGGAGGAAGTAAAAATTTCATGCTCAGGAAGGAACATGGGCATGCTCTAGAGTCTAGACAGAGCAAGCCAGCAACAGGTCTTTGTCTTGAGGGGTTTTAGATCTCTTCTGAGAATCTTAGGGGAAGGTTTTAGTAGAATATTCACCAGCTTTCCATGTGTGTGTTTTAATATGTTGATACATCAAAATGAGCTTATATGGTAATTTGGAATTATTCTTTGGTCTGCTTTACTGTTTTTCTTTTATGTTGAGCCTGTCTGGTTTTAATCAGGCTTTAAATTATTTGTTCCCCTGACTTCATCTGTCCTTGGGTTTAACTGGCACAAATAGCATTAATTGAATCTCTGTTCTTTATTTTCCTGACCACAGTGATTTAAGCTATGTATTCTCTGGTTAGGGAGCAGAGGTATAAACCATTTGCTCTCAAGTGCCCTTTGTTTAGGGAGGATAAGGTCTTGTAATTCACTAGCTAGTTGTAAGTTCTTAAAATTATTTGGCCTTTATATTTAGTTATTTTTGCTTTTTTTGACCTTTTTAAATTATCTTGTCTCATTTTTCCTATTCCACATTCTCAGGAATTTTCCTAGCTTCTTATTACCCTGCCTCAGTACCACAGACATGTGACTACTCCCACTCAGTTTATTTAGAGTTGAGTTTACATGTGCTTCTAATAATCATGGAACTTCACTTTCCCTGCAGTCCTGAAATGGTCACACATACTGTGGCCTTATTATTCCAAACTCAATCTTCTTATAACCAACTAGAGGCCTGGTGCATGAATTCGTGCATGGGTGGGGTCTGGCAGGAGGCCCCCTTCAGCCTGGGGAGGGGCTGCAAGCAGTTGGCCACCGGTTGGCCCCGGATCAGGGTGATGAACTCCTTTAGCTTTTTCTTGTCTATGAAGGTCTTTATCTGGCTTTCAATTCCAAATGAGCTTTGCTGGGTAGAGAAGGGCCTGGCAAGAAATATTCAAAGTGACAAAGAGCAAGGAACTGCAACCAGGGCAACCTTCCTTTTGTTTGAAAGGACATGTCTGCTCCAGGCCCAGAGTTCCGTCTCTGTGAAATCTGGGTCAGTCTTTACATCAGGCAAGTGGAATCACTGAGGCCTGCTTGAGAGTTGCCAAGGCTGGGAGCGTGATCTCAGAACAGTTAAAAACATGTTCACGAAGGGATGTTATGGGTTCTCATCAAAAAGCCCACATGTATCTGTGCTACACCAACAGGGTTGCTTTAACACGGAAGCCTCCATTCGCAAGCCCTCCCGCCTCCAGGAGCTGGTGGCAGGTTGAAAGTGGCCTTGGGTAGATGAGGCCAGTGCCAGGCGACCTGGCAGGTGTCAGCGGCTCTGCAGTCTGAGCCCCAGGCTCAGGGAGACAGGCTCTGACTTCACAACCTCACGGAGGATTTGACGGCAGCAGCAGCGGCTTCAGAGCGTGTTGCTATTTTGTTTTATTTTTATCTCCTTTTCCCTTTAAACCTCTCCAGGTTGCCTGCGTTCGAGAGAGGAGCAGCCTTTACAGCCTCCTTAGCAGAGAGCACGCCTTCGATCTGGGTTCACACGCAGCCAGAGTCCTGATTAGAAACACGTGTAGGTCTTGCATTATTTGCTCTATTACCCATAAAGAGGGTTTTAGATTCTGGCACGTAAATATGATTCCTGCTTATCCAGGAGGGCAGGAGGCTGAGCACAGCCACAGTTCTTCACTCCTTCACAGGCCTCCGTCCAAGGGCAGCGATGCAGGCACTGCACACATGGAGGGGGACGGGAGCAGGGTCAGGCAGCCCTGCTTTTGCCAGACCTTCTGTCTCATTCCCAATCTTCCCGCTCCGGATCTGTAGCGTCTTCCTTTTGAGGCAGATTCAGGTGTCTGGGGACATAATGTTTATCACATGCTGTTTTCCGTGTGGGTGGTCAGCATGGGGGTGTTCCTGAATCAGGATTCCTTTGGCATTGCAGTGGGGGGGGGGTAGCATGAAGGTGCAAACACAACCCAAGGGGACTCCTCTCTGAGTGCATTCTGTATACCTTCTGTATACCTGGTGGGCTTCTCCCCTTAGAAGGGATGCTCCCTGTGTCTGCGACCAGCAGGTGGTGGGGGTGGTATCAGGTTTGTTGACTGCTGCAGTGCCCTCATAGTCACAGTGTCAGCAGGTGGGGCAGAGTACCTGGGACCCTGGATTCCCTCTGGGGTTTGCAGAACGGCCCCATCCCTTTGTTCTTTGTTCTCCCATTCTCCATGGAGGCAGCTGTTGGCAGACGGCAGGATGGATGGATCTGCGATCAGACCTACCGCCTGATCTCCATGGTAGTTTCCTGACCCCTCTGCGTCCCCCGCTCACCTGAAGCCCCTAAAATATTCAGAGTGCCCAGTGCTCGGAGGCTCCCGTGAGCTCGTGGAGTTTTTATATTTTTACATGTCTTCCATGTGCAGTGATCACACTGCATCTGGAGCGGGGTGGGCTTGAGTGACCTTGGGGAGCCTCTAGGGAGGGAAGCAGCCGCAGGGCCCGAGGCCAAGTTCCAGGAGTCCAACCGCGCTGTCGGGATCATGCCAGCAGCGCTAGTCTGTTGGTGCCTGGCCTGTCCTCTTGAGATTGAACCTGGAAGACTACTAAGGGAGCCAGTCCCCAGTTCTGCCCCGCCTTCACCACTGATGGATTGGAGTTTGAGGGGCAGGAGGAGGGACCAAGAGGTCTGCCTTTCAGATGCTCTCCAGTCACCGCTGCCACTGATTGATCACTTCCCACTCCCTCAGCTCCCTACCCTGGCACTCATTTGAGCCTTTGGTCATTTTGGACTTTACAGACTCTGGGTTTTTATATATTAGGATGATACTTTCAGCATTTTCTTTTCTTCTCTGACTTCCATTTCCATAGTTAAGATTCTTTGTTATAAGCAACAGAAATAGGTTCTGCATGAATTTTGGGTTGGAGGTGGGGAGAAGAGCTATGAAAGAATTTTGCATGGGTTGAAGAAACATTGAGAAGGCTATAAGACCAAACTTGAGTCTGGGCTTCCAGGAACATTATCCAAAAATCTGCCATAAAACTTACACTTCTCAGTAGAATATAATATGTGGCAGTAGGCCAATATTCCCACTGATGCAGCTAGAAAAAAAAAGGATACATTTATAATAATTATTTTTTAAAGACATAAAGCTACAAAAACAAAGAGGACTTTGAAAACCAAAACTCTAGTTCTTCGTAAGTAAGTTGATAATCTCCAGATGTTTTTGAACCTGAGGTAATTTTCTTAGTTTAAGAGCAAGCTGAGGTTCTGTCAGTGGTGGACAAGGGGGTCTCTGAATGGAGATAGCCTCTGGCCAGAGACAGTACTCTGAACCCCCAGTTTGTATCTTGCTTGTAGGAACACATTCAAACAAGAGACAACAAATAACAGCAAATGCAGGGGAGGGTTTATTTGTAGGAAAGCAATACACTCAGAGAGGACCTGAGCAGGTAACTCAGTTGGCAGAAACCGAACCCAGTGATCTGATATTTGGGAGTTTATAGGATTTATACCACTAGGCTGGAATACCCCTAGGTAAGGAGCAAGTCACTCACTCCCTTATGTCTTAAAAAATGTATCTTTAATATCTTTAAGTTACAAGGCTCCTACATCTAGGTGAAGCCCTCCACATCTTGGAGGGCTCTAAATCTTTCTCGCTCACATAGGGGCCTACCACTTCTATTATCTATTTTCAGTTTGTCATGTCTCACACTTATTTCCTCCAAGCCCCAGTTACCTCTCCCACTTCATACATTTCTATCTGCCTACTCTAACAGTTCCAGCTTGGATTAGGTAGAGGTATTCTTCTGATGAAAGGGAATCAGTGAAACTTTTGAAGTTCATGTGGACTATAATGATGTATTGAAATTAGAGTAACCCTGAAATTCTCAGGGGATAATTTTTGAATTCTGAAGTATCACAAGAGCAGAATTGTTCTAGGCTAAAAACAAAGTAAAATGTCCTGCAGTCTATGGTAACTAGAAGACAAAAGTCCACTAGAGTGAGACAGTCAGATTCAAACACTTCATTGGTCTTTTCCTGAAGACCATTGCCTGATTTTGAAACTACATGTTATGGGAAACCAATGGTTATACTAAAAATGTCTGAAGGGCCAAACTGAATATCCCAGTTTCTCAAGTTTAAGAAGATGGAGACTTGCAAGGCTCTCAATTACAAATGTGGGAGAGCAAGGAATAGGGTCAAAACACAGTTTTGGCTCAGTCTTACTAAAACTGCAATCCAAAACCAATACAGGTTCATCTTGTATTGGATTGAGATAATAGTTCTTCTTATTACCTGCTTAACAAAATAAAAGAGGTACCATATCTGGCAGAATTAATATAATCAAACTAGAGGCCTGGTGCATGAAATTCGTGCATGGAGGGGGGGTTGTCCCTCAGCCCAGCCTGCACCAATTCCAATCTGGGACCCCTCGAGGGATGTCCTACTGCCCGTTTAGGCCCGATCCAGGATCGGGCCTAAACGGGCAGTCGGACATCCCTCTCGCAATCCAGGACTGCTGGCTTCCAACTGCTAGCCTGCCTGCCTTCCTGATTGCCCCTAACTACCCTCTCCTACAGGCCTGGTCACCCCTAACTGCCCTTCCCTGCAGGCCTGGGTCCCCCCAAACTGTCCTTCCCTGCAGGCCTGGTCGCCCCCAACTTCCCTCCTCTGCCAGCCTGCTCCCTCCTAACTGCCCTCCCCTGCTGGCCTGATCACCCACAACTGCCTTCCCTTGCAGGCCTGGTCCCTCCCAACTGCCCTCCCCTGCTGGCCATCTTGTGGCAGCCATCTTGTGTCCACATGCGGGCAGCCATATTTGACCACATGGGCACAGCCATCTTGTGTGTTGGAGTGATGGTCAATTTGCATATTACTCTTTTATTAGATAGGATAGAGGCCTGGTACACAGGTGAGTGCTGGCTGGTTTGCCCTGAAGGGTGTCCTAGATCAGGGTGGGGGTTCCCTTGGGGCATGGGGCAGCCTGGGCGAGGGGCCTGTGGTGATTTGCAGGCCGGCCACACACCCCGGCAACCCAAGCGGAGGCCCTGGTATGTGGGATTTATTTATCTTCTATAATTGAAACTTTGTAGCCTTGAGCGGAGGCCAGGCCAGCCAGGTAGCTTGGCTTCCTCCATCGCCAGGGGCAACCCAAGCCTCCTGCTCTCTCCAGCTCCATGGCAGCTGCCATTTTTGTTGGGATTTATTTATCTTCTATAATTGAAACTTTGTAGCCTTGAGTGGAGGCCAGGGTTGGCCAGAGTGGGCAGGAAGCTTTGCTTCCTCCATTGCCGGGGAAACCCAAGTCTCCTGCTCCCTCCGTGGCCACAGCCATCTTGGTTGGGTTAATTTGCATACTCGCTCCTGATTGGCTGGTGGGCATGGCTTGTGAGCATAGTGGAGGTATGGTCAATTTGTATGTTTCTCTTTTATTAGTATAGATAGACATACTGAATCTGAAAACTATATCTGAAATTAAGAATTAGTCCTACTAACTTTATGATGCCCAACCCTGCTAAGCTATCATCAGGCAGAGGGATCTGCTCTAAACACCTAGGCTGGGATTGCATTGCAGTCTTTCTTGAAAAATTCTCAAGGAGTTTCAGGCAATCTCAGGGGGATTCCAGAAACACACAAGGAGAGACAGAGATGTGGGCCAATTTTCACCACATGTTCAACCATTCCTGTGGTGGATTTGCCCACACCCCTCCACAACATCAGCCTGGTGAGATGCATTAACATCACTCTCTGATGGCCTGCTGTGGAAGTTCATAACTTGCTGCAAGGGCCCTTGTTGCAAGTTTTCTTGAAAAACTCTTAACAGATGCCAGCATTTTCAAGCAACATGGCCAAATCTTAATCTGTTTTAGTCTAATAAAGTCTACTAGCTCCACTATTATGACTCCCTGAGACCCTGCCCCACTATAACAGTTTGCAGGCCCCAGGCAGATGGCAACAGCAATTGGTGCACTCTAAAATTTGGCTGAGTGGTGCCAAACCAAGCACTGGCAACAAATTTGAATTTGTATCAAACTGGTAAACAACACTCATCCCAACTTGGTTACTCACCGAGAAATTGCCTCATGCAACTGAGTCTCTTTTAGATGCTGAGCCTAATGGGGAGCAGGCAGATAGTGTCAGATCTTATGGTGTCTTGGGATTTTTGCTGATCTTCCCCAGGCTCAATACTGGTGGCAACCAGCTTCAATACACAGTGCAGCATGTCCCGTATGTACCCAGGCCAAGCACAAATAGCTACCGATCATGAATGACATTTTATCTTATAACAGGTATCCCAGGGCTGGTCACAAGCACATTTTATGACAATTTGCACTGCAATTTCTCACAAAAAGCCCTAGAATCAACAAACCTGATGGCTGCCTTCAGACCATAGCAGCTCACGTAAAAACACACAAAACCCTAAAGTGAGAAAAAAAGAGTGGACAGAGGAATTTTATTCAAATGAAAACAAACAAAAAACTAAGACAGCAATAGTTATATTAGGCAAAATAGACTTTAAAACAAAGGTTATGACAAGTGACAAAGAAGAACATTATTTAAAGATAAAAGAAACAATCCAACAAGTGAATATGACCCTTATAAACATTAATGAACCCAACACAGGAGCATCTAAATATACATTGAGTGCCCAGATTATTATGATCTTTGAACACATAATAATATGGCCACTCAGTGTATATCCTATATAATAAAAAGCTAATATGCTAATTGTCCCCTAGACCAGGAGTTTGACCAGCAAGCAGGCTGGCCAACCACCCATGTCCTCTCCCCATGGCCAGGCTGGCTGGACCCAACCATGCACTGGGCCTCTAATATATATATATATATATATATATATATATATATATATATATATATATATATATATATATATATATATATATATATATACTGAGTGGCCAGATTATTATGTGTTCAGAGATCATAACAATCTGGCCACTCAGTGCATAAAGCAAATATTGATGGATGTAAAGGGAGAGATTTATAGTAATACTAGAAGTCCGGTGCATGAAATTCATGCACGGAGGGGGGTTGTCCCTCAGCCCAGCCTGTACCCTTGCCAATATGGGACCCCTCAAGGGATGTCCGACTGCCCGCTTAGGCCCGATACCACTGGGAACGGGCCTAAACGGGCAGTCGGACATCCCTCTCACAATCCAGGACTGCTGGCTCCCAACTGCTTGCCTGCCTGCCTTCCTGATTGCCCCTCACCACTTCTGCCTGCCAGCCTGATCACCCCCTAACCACTCTGCTGCCAGCCTGGTTGATGCTTAACTGCTCCCCTGTCAGCCTGTTTGCCCCCAACTTCCCTCCTCTGCCGGCCTGGTCACCCCTAACTGCCCTCTCCTGCAGGGTTGATCACCTCCAACTGCTCTCCCTTGCAAGCCTGGTCCCTCTCAACTGCCCTCCCTTGCAGGCCTGGTCCCTCACAACTGCCCTCCCTTGCAGGCCTGGTCCCTCACAACTGCCCTCCCTTGCAGGCCGGGTGCCTCCCAACTGCCCTCTCCTGTTGGCCATCTTGTAGTGGCCATCTTGTGTCCATATGGGGGCAGAATCTTTGACCACATGGGGGCAGACATATTGTGTGTTGGAGTGATGGTCAATCTGCATATTACTCTTTTATTAGATAGGATAGAGGCCTGGTGCACGGGTGGGGGCCAGCTGGTTTGTCCTAAAGGGTGTCCCAGATCAGGGTGGGGTTCCCTTGGGGTGTGGGGCGGCCTGAGCGAGGGGCCTATGGTGGTTTGCAGGCCGGCCACACCCCCTGGCAACCCAAGCAGAGGCCCTGGTATCTGGAATTTATTTTCCTTCTACAACTGAAACTTTGTAGCCTGGAGCGGAGCCAAGCCTGCTGCTCCCTCCAGCTGGCAGCCATTTCTGTTGCAGTTAATTCACCTTCTACAATTGAAACTTTGTAGCCTTAAGTGGGTGAGCCCGGCCAGGGTGTGTGGAAAGCTTTGCTTCCCCTGTTGCCGCTGGCAACCCTGGCCTGCTCTCGCAAGCTCCGTTCTGCCCCCATTTCTGTTTGAATTTGTTTACCTTCTATAATTGAAACTTTGTCGCTTGAGTAGAGGCTTAGGCCTGCAATGGCTATCGGAAAGCTTGGCTTGCTCTGTTACCTGGGAAACCTTGCTCTCTGTGGCTGTAGCCATCTTGGCTGGGGTTAATTTGCATACTTGCCATGATTGGCTGGTGGGCGTCGCTTATGTAATCGAGTGGTGGTTAATTTGCATATTACCATTTTATTAGAGAGGATAGTCATAGTATGGGAATTTGGCATCAATGGATAGATTTTCCAGAAAAATCTATCCATTCAGAAAATCAACAAGAAAACAGCAGCCTTAAATGAAACATTAGCCCAGATGTATTTAATTATATTTTCAAAGCATTTCAGCACAAACCAACAGAATATATATTCTTTTCAAGTATACATAATAAAACATTCTTCAGGACAGAAATGTTAGCATACAAAACAAATGTCCATAAATTTGATAATATTGAGATCATACCAAGCATTTCCTCTAACAACAATGACATAAAACTAGAAATTAATCACAAGAAGAAAAAAAATTAAAAAACACATGAAGATTAAATTACACGCTACCAAAAAGTGAAGCAGTTAACCATGAAATGAAGGAAGAAATCAAAAGATGCCTAAAGACAAATGAAGACATAATAAACCAAAACCTTGGTACACAGTAAAAGAAGTTCTAAGAGAATAATTCATAGCAACAAACACTGAGTGGCCAGATTATTATGACCACCCCATCAATACTTCATTGGGCCACCTTTTGCCTTCAATACTGTGGCGATTCTTCTTGGCATTGACTCCACAAGATGTTGAAAGGTGATGCGAGGAATCTGACACCATGCCTGATGAATAGCATTGTCCAGTTCTATGAGATTTGATGGTTGTGGAACCAGCTGCCTGATGGCTCTTTTAACTTCATCCCACAAATGCTCATTTGGATTGAGATCTGGTGATTGTGGGGGCCACCTAAGCAAGGTAAAGTCTCCCTCATGTTCTTGAAACCACTCCTGCACAATACGAGTACCGTGGCATAGCACATTATCTTGTTGGAAGAAGCCATCTCCATTGGGATATGCCATCAACATGATAGGATGAATTTGATCAGCAACGATACTTAGGTATGTTGTGCTATTCAGACGTTGTTCCACACGAATTAAAGGGCCCAAATTATGCCAGAAAAACATGCCCCAAACCATAACACTGGCCCTACCAGCTTGAAGGGTTGTACTCATGCATGTGGGGTGCATGCTTTCATGCTCTTTCCAAGAAATTCTCACTCTGCCATCTGCACGATGCAACTGGAAACGTGATTCATTGGGCCACATGACTTTTTTCCAATGCTCTACTGTCCAATACTTGTGTTCCTGTGTGAATTGGAGACATTTTATCTTGGTAACCTCAGACAGCAAAGGTTTTCGAACAGGCCTTTAGCTTCCATATCCCATACAATTCAGTGTATGGCTAATTTGCCTACAAACATCAGGTGGTCATAATAATCTGGCCACTCAGTGTCAATGTACCACATGAAGTAAGAAAAATCTTAAATAAACAAGCTAACTTTACAGTTAAAGAAATTAAAAAATAGAACAACAAAGTCCAAATTGACTAGAAAAGGGAAATAATAAAGATCAAGGTGGAAATAAACAAAATATAGTCAAAATTTTAAAAATCAATGAAACCAAGACCTGTTTTTTAAATATAAATAAGATTGATAAACCTTTAACCAGAATCACTTTTATTTTATTTTTCTTAATATTTCAAGAACTTTTTATTTATTTATTTATTTAATTGTCTAAAGTTTTACATATGTATCTTCTTTCCCCAATTGACACTCCACCGCCCCCCCCCAAGACATTCCCAGTCAGCCTCCAGTGCCCCCGTGTCTGTGTCCATTGGTTATGCTAATATGCATGCATACAAGTCCTTTGGTTGTTCTCTAACCCCTCCTCCCCTACCATTTGTCTCTGGATCTATTCTTGTTCATCAAATTATGTTGATCATTATATCGAACATATGAGTGAGATCATGTGATATTTATTTTCTCCAATTGGCTTATTTCGCTTAGCATAATGCTCTCCAGTTCCATCCATGATGTTGCAATTGGTAAAAGTTCCTTCTTTTTTATAGCGGCATAGTATTCCATTCAGTAGATGTACCACAGTTTTTTAATCCACTCATCTGCTGATGGGCACTCAGGTTGTTTCCAAATCTTAGCTATTATAAAAACATGTTTTATGCAGTGTTGACAGACCAGTGTTTATCTTTTTCTGCTGTTAGAATATCCTGGTGAAAAGTGTGTAATCTCTCAAAATCTTGAATTTGGATTTACTGTTTTAAAAAAGTAATTATTGTTTATTTATACCATGAACTTCATCAATTTAGGTCTTATTCAGGAGATAGTTTTGGTAAAAATTATTTTTTTTCTTGTATTTTTTTTATTGAGGTATTATATGTGTACATATCTTACCATTGCCCCACCCCCACCCCACACCCATACATGCCCTCACCCCCCAGAGTTTTTCGTCCATTGGTTATGCTTATCAGAATCACTTTTAAAAATATATTTTTATTTATTTCAAAGAGGAAGAGAGAGTGAGAGAGAGAGAGAGAGAGAGAGAAACAGCAATGATGAAAGAGAATCATTGATCAGCTACCTCCCCCATGTCCCACACTGGGGATTGAGCCTGCAACCCAGGCATGTGCCCTAACCAGGAATCAAACCATCACCTCCTGTTTCATATATCAACACATAACCACTGAGCCATGAGCCATGCTGGCCAGGCTAATCAGAACCATTTTACAAAAGTGTGGGAGAGGGGAGGGTCAAGATGGTGGCTGGCAGAGAGAGTGTGAGTGAGATAGAGAGTGAAAGGGGAATGTGTGGACTTGTGGGGTGTGTGTGTGTGTGTGAGAGAGAGAGAGAGAGAGAGAGGGAGAGACAAAGGGACAGTTAGATCCTGCAGGACTTTGGGGGGCTGGCAGACCAGGCTCTCTTAGATGGGGTGCCACCACTCTCTCTGCCAGTACACCTGGGTGGACAGAGCTAGCACAGACCAGACCAGTGATGGTGAACCTATGACACACGTGTCAGCACTGACACACGTAGCCATTTCTGATGACACGCGGCCGCATGCCGAGGATGAAACATTTGCAGCTCCTGAGGATGAAACATTTGCGACTAGAGTCTTGGAGTTAGATTTTTCTTCAAAGTGACACACTACCCAAGTTATGCTCAGTTTTTTTGGTGAAGTTTGACACACCAAGCTCAAAAGGTTTCCCATCACTGGACCAGACCATTTGAAGGGGAGAGCTGCTGTGACTAGGAACCCAGCCTCACCACCACCCAGACTGGCCTCAGACACCACCTGGGCACCACAGGCACTCTGGCCAAAGACCAGCTACCACAGCTGCAGACCAATGGACACTGGGACTCCAGCCTCCTGAGTCACAGGCACCTGTGAGTCCCAGAACACGTTACCCTCCCACCACCAAGAGCTGCGGCACAAGCACCATGCATCCTGGTGTCTGTTCTCTCCCATGACTCGTGGGGTGCACAATGTTCCCACTGACCTGCTGCCATGGCACAGGCACCACGCATCTGGCACTAGGGTTTTCCCATGACTCTCAAGACATGTGACACTCCCACTGACCTGTCACAGTGGCACAGGCCCCATGCAATAAGCACTGGACTCTCAGGGTACATCACCCTCACACCAAGCCCTCCACTTCAACCACAGGCCCCAGGCAACTCGGGGCCTGGACCCTTCTGTGATAGCAAAATGGGGAGACAAAAAAACAAACCCAAAGAAAAGAAAAGGGAGAATGATCAGAAAAGGCACCAAATGAAACAGAAGCATGCAATGTGTCAGAAAAAGAATTCAGGGTAATGGTCATACACTTCATAAACTGGATGGATCAGAAAATCAACAACTTATATAAGAGTCAAGAGGAAATAAAAAATGATATAAGTACATTAAAAAACTTAATGGAAGGTTTCAACAGTAGACTAGAAGAAGTAAAGGATGGAATAAGTGACTTAAAAGAGAAGACAGAGAAACACACACAACCTGAACAGCAATTAGAGAAAAAAAATTAGAAAGCTGGAGGAGAGCCTAAGGAAGCTTTGGGACAACATGAAATGAAGTAACATCGTATAATAGGGATGCCAGAAGGACAACAAGAGGAGCAAGGATTAGAAAACCTATTTGAAGAAATAATAACAGAAAAGGTTCCTGATTTGGTGAAGAAAAAATTCACACAAGCACAGAGAGTACCAAACAAGATGAACTCAAAAAGATGCACACCAAGACACGGTGTAATTACAAAAGCTGCAAGATAGAAATAGAGAGTTACCTACAAAGGATCTCCCATTAGATTATCAAATGTTTTCTCAACAGAAACATATCAGGCCAGAAGGGAATGGAATGAAGTATATGAAGTGATGCAAAGGAAGTGACTGAAACCAAAAATATTCTATCCAGCCAGGCTATCATTCAAAATTGAAGGGTAAATCAGGATCTTCGCAGACAAAAAAAGGTTAAGAGAGTTTATCACTATAAGTCAGCAATGCAAGAAATACTAAAGGAACTGTTGTGAAAAGAAGAAATATAAAGGGAAGAAGGAACATAGGCATAAAGAATAAAAATGGTAAAAAAACAAGTACCTATCAATAATAATCTTAAATGTAAATGGACTAAATGCTCCAAAGACATAGAGTGGATTAATGGATAAGAAAAATGACCAATATTTATACTGTCTAGAAGAGACCCACCTCAGAACAAGGGACTCACACACACTGAAAGTGAAGAGATGGAAAAATATATTTCAGGCAAATGGAAATGAAAGGAAAGCTGGTGTAGCAATACTTATATCTGACAAAATAGACATCAAAGTGAAGGCCATAACTAGAGACAAAGAAGGCCACTTCATAATACTAAAGGGATCAATACAACAAGAGGATATAACTCTGGTAAACATACATGCACCCAATGAAGGAGCAGCCAAATACATTAAAAAAAAAAAAAAACTTGTGGAAGATATCAAGGAAGAGATCGAGAGCAATACAATTAGAGTAGGGGACTACTATAATACCCCATTGACATCACTGGATAAATTCTCTAGATAAAAAATCAGCAAAGAAATAGCTATCCTAAATGACTCACTAGATTAGATGGCTTAATCAAAATCTTCAGAACATTTCACCCCAAAGCTACAAAATACACATTCTTCTCAAGTCCACATGGGACATTTTCAAAGACAGACCACATATTGGGAAACAGACAAAGTCTCTTCCAATTCAAGAAGATTGAAATCATATCAAGCATATTCTCAGACACAATAGCATAATATTAGAAACAAACTACAATAAAAACAATCATAAAAATTCAAACACTTGGAGGCTAAATAGCAAGTTATTAAACAATGACTGGGATACCAAAGAGATCTAAGAAGAAATAAAAAAATATCCTGGAAACAAATGACAATGAAAATACAACAATCCAAAATCTATGGAACACAGTGAAAACAGTCCGGGGAGGGAAGTTTATAGCTCTACAGGCCTACCTCAAAAAACAAAACAAAACAAAAACTGGTAATAAATTATTTAAACCTACAACTTAAACAATTAGCAAGAGTGCCCAGCCAGTGTGGCTCAGTGGTTAAGCATCAACCTGTGAACCTGGAGGTCATGGTTCGATTAACAGTCAGGGCATATGCCTGGGTTGCAGGCTTGATCCTCAGTGTGGGTGTGCAGGAGGCAGCCAATCAATGATCCTTTCTCTCATCATTGATGTTTCTATCTCTCTGTCTCTCTCCCTTTCTTTCTGAAATCAATAAAAAGATATTTTTGAAAAAGAATTAGAAAGGGAGCAACAAGAAAAGCCCAGAGTGAGCAGAAGTAAGGAAATAATAAAGATCAGAGTGGAAATAAATTCTATAGAGACCAAAAAATCAATACAAAAGATCAATGAAACCAAGAGCTGGTTCTTTGAAAGGATAAACAAGACTGATGAACCTTAAGCCAGGCTCACCAGAAAACAGAGAGGACCCAAATAAAAAAAAATCATAAGTGAAAGAGGGGAAATAACAACAGACACAGTATTGAAAAAAAAATAATATGAGCAAAAACTTTTTTTCCAACAAACTGATAAACCTAGGAGAAATGAACATATTCCTAGAAAAATATGAAATCCAAAACTCATTTAGGAAGAATTAAAAAGTTGGAATAGGCCAATAACTATGGAGGAACTTGAAGCAGTCATCAAAAAACTTCCAGCAAACAAAAGCCTTGGACTAGATGGCTTCACAGGAGAGTTTTACCAAGCATTCAATGAAGAATTAAAACCTATCCTCCTCAGACTATTCCAAAAAATTCAAGGGGAAGGAACACTTCCAAGCTCTTTTTTATGAAGCTAGCATTACCCTAATCCCAAAACCAGATAAAGATACAACAAAAAAATAGAATTACAGGCCAATATCTCTGATGAACATAGATGCTAAAATCCTCAACAAAATCCTATCAAATCACTCCCAGCATTACATTAAAAGATCATACACCATGACCAACTGAGATTTATTCTGGGGATACAAGAATGGTACAATATCTGCAAATCAATAAACGTGATACATCACATAAACAAATTGAGAGATTTAAAACCACATAATCATATAAATTGATGCAGAAAAAGCATTTGACAAAATCCAACACCCTTTCTTGACAAAAACTCTCAGCAAAGTGGGAATAGAGGGATCATACCTCAACAGAATAAAAGCCTTATATGAAAAACCTACCTCCAACATCAAAGTCAATGGGCAAAATTAAAATCATTTTACCTAAGAATGGGAACAAGACAGGGATGCCCACTCTCACCACTCCTATGTGACATAGTGCTGGAAGTGCTAGCCATAGCGATCAGACAAAAAGAAGAAATAAAAGGCATCCAAATTGGAAAAGAAGTAAAATTGTCATTATTCACAGAGGACATGATATTGTACATAGAAAAACCTAAAGATTCCATCAGAAAACTATTAGATTTAATAAATAAATTTGCCAATGTAGCTGGATACAAAATTAACAACCAGAAATCTATGGCTTTTTTATACACCAACTAATAGCCCTGCACACAAATCCATGCATGAGTAGCTTGCTGCCCCTTGCCTCAGCTGGCTACCCGCCCACCACCACTGGTAGCTCTCTGCTGCTCCTAGCTCGCTGCCCCACCCTCCTGGAGCTCTCGGCCCACTGCCTGTGCTCCTGGGGTTCCCCCCACCCCTCACACTCCACTCCCCCTCATATCTTGCTGCCCTGCTCCCTCCTGTAGCTTTTCGCCACCCACTTGTAGTTCACTGCAACACCCTCCTGCAGATCCATGATCTGGTCATTATGAGGTTGGTTGTTATGCCTCAAGGGGTAACGGATAATTAGCATATTCCTCTCTTATTATATAGGACTAGAGGCCTGGTGCAAGAAATTCGTGCACGGAGGGGGGTTGTCCCTCAGCCCAGCCTGTACCCTCACCAATATGGGACCCCTCAAGGGATGTCCGACTGCCCGTTTAGGCCCGATACCACTGGGAACGGACCTAAACGGGCAGTAGGACATCCCTCTCACAATCCAGGACTGCTGGCTCCCAACTGCTTGCCTGCCTGCCTTCCTGATTGCCCCTAACCGCTTATGCCTGCCAGCCTGATCACCTCCTAACCACTCTGCTGCCAGCCTGTTTGCCCCCAACTTCCCTCCTCTGCCGGCCTGGTCACCCCTAACTGCCCTCTCCTTCAGGGTTGATCACCTCCAACTGCCCTCCCTTGCAGGCCTGGTCCTTCTCAACTGCCCTCCCTTGCAGGTCGGGTGCCTCCAACTGCCCTCTCCTACTGGCCATCTTGTGGTGGCCATCCTGTGTCCACATGGGGGCAGGATCTTTGACCACATGGGGGCAGCTATTTTGTGTGTTGCAGTGATGATCAATCTGCACGTTACTCTTTTATTAGATAGGATAGAGGCCTGGTACAGGGGTAGGGGCCAGCTGGTTTGCCCTGAAGGGTGTTCCGGATCAGGTGGGGGTTCCCTTGGGCCATGGGGCAGCCTGAGTGAGGGGCCTGTGGTGGTTTGCAGGCCGGCCACGGCCCCTGGCAACCCAAGCAGAGGCCCTGGTATCTGGAATTTATTTTCCTTCTACAATTGAAACTTTGTAGCCTGGAGCAGAGCCAAGCCTGGGGCTCCCTCTGAGGCCGGCAGCCATTTGTGTTGGGGTTATAATTGAAACTTTGTTGCCTTAAGCAGGTGGGCCCTGCCAGGATGTGTGGAAAGCTTTGCTTCCCCTGTTGCCGGCTCAACCCTGGCCTGCTCTCTCAAGCTCCATTCTGCTGCCATTTGTTTGAATTTGTTTACCTTCTATAATTGAAACTTTGTAGCTTGAGTGGAGGCTTAGGCCTGGCAAGGGCAGGCGGAAAGCTTGGCTTCCTCTGTTACCTAGGAAACCTTGCTCTCTGTGGCTGCAGCCATTTTGGTTTGGGTTAATTTGCATGCACCCTCTGATTGGATGGTGGGTGTAGCTTGTGGGCGTGGCTTGTGGGTGTGTCAGAGGTATGGTCAATTTGCATATTTGTCTATTATTAGGTAGGATAATACACTCACAGAGAAACAATAAAACAATCCCATTTACCATTTCACCAAAAAAAAATTAAGATACCTAGGATTAAATTTAACTGAGGTAAAAGACCTGTACTTAGAAAACTACAGGGCACTGAAAAAAGAGATTGAGAAAGACATAAACAGATGGAAGAACATACCATGTTTATGGATACGTAAAATTAACACCATTAAAATGTCCACAATACCTAAAGCAATCTATAAAGATTCAATGCATTCCCCATTAAAACACCAATGGCATATTTCACAGACCCAGAACAAACTCTCCAAAAATTCATATGGAATAAAAAAAAGACCCTGAATAGCCACAGCAATCTAGAGAAAGAACAAAGTTGGAGGGATCACAATACTAGATATCAACCTATATTACAAAGCCACTGTTCACAACACTGCCTGGTACTGGCACAAGAACAGACACATAGACCAGTGGAACAGAACAGAGAACCCAGTAATTGACCCTAGCCATTATGCTCAATCAATATTTGTCAAAGGTGGCAAGAGCATACAATGGAATCAAGACAATCTTTTTAATAAATGGTGTTGGGAAAATTGGACAGATACATACAAAAAAATGAAACTAGACCACTAACTTACACCATACTCAAAAATAAACTGATGATGGATAAAGGACTTAATTATAAGATGGGAAACCCTAAAAATACTAGAGGATTCCACTGGCAGCAAAATATCAGATATATGTCATAGCAATATCTTACCAATACAGCTCCTAAGGCAATGGAAACTGAGAAGAAAATAAACAAATGGGACTACATCAAAATAAAAAGGTGCTGCACAGCAAAAGAAACCATCAACAAAACAGCAAGAAAGCCCACTGCATGGGAGAATATATTTGCAAATGTTATATCTGATAAGGTCCTAATCTCCAAAATTTATAGGGGATCCATACATCTTAACAAAATGAAGATAAGCATCCCAATAAAAAAAAATGGGCAAAGATCTCAAATAGACACTTTTAGAAACTGGACATACAGAAGGCCGAGAGACATATGAAAACATGCTCAAAGTCACTAATCATCCGAGAGATGCAAATCAAAATGATAATGACATACCATTTCACACTTGCCAGAAAGGCTATCATCATCAAATTGCCAAAGACCAGTGCTGGTAAAGATTAGGAGAAAAAGGAAACCTCGTGCACTGCTAGTGGGAATGCAAACTGATACAGCCACTGTAGAAAACAGTATGGCATTTCCTCAAAAAGTTAAAAATGAAACTGCCATTTGACTCTGTAATTCCACTGCTAGGAATATATCCCAAGAAATCAGAAACACCAATCAGAAAGGATATATGCACCCCTATGTTCATAGCAACACAATTTACAATAGCTAAGATTTGGAAACAGGCTAAGTGCCCATCAGCAGATGAGTGAATTAGAAAATTGTGGTACATCTACACAATGGAATATTAGGCTGCTGTAAAAAAAGAAAGGACTTTTCCATTCGTTTGTCCATTCTTTTGGCAACAGTACCGATGGACATGGAGAGCATTATGCTAAGTGAAATAAGTCAGTGAGAAAAACATAAATATCACATGATCTCACTCATTTGTGGAATGTAATGAACTATATTAACTGAAGAACAAAAATAGAGACATAGAAGCATCAAATAGACTTTTAAACTTCAGAGGGAAGGCAGGGAAAGGTGGGAGGGTAAGATATCAACCAAAGGACTTGTATGCATGCATATAAGCATAACCAATGGATGCAGATATTAGTGGGTTGAGGGCATGTGCTGGGGAGTGGGGTTGACTGGGGAGAATTCAATGGGGTAAAAAGGAGACATATGTAATACTATATGTAATACTTTAAATAACAAAGAATTTTTCAAGTGAGAGAGAGAGAGAGAAGATCCAAGTAAATAAAATTAGAAATGAAAGAAGAAGAATAACAACTGTTTCCACAGATATACAAAGGATTATAAGAAAACACTGCAAAAATAATATGCCAATGAATTGGACAATATAGAAGAAATGGATAAATTCCTAAAAGCACAATCTTCTAAATCTGCATTAAGAAGAAACAAAATCTGAACAAATGGATTACAACCAACAAAATCAGAGCAGTAATAATATATATATATCCTAGACAGATGGCTTCACAGGTAAATTTTCGCAGGTAAAATTTGCCAAATATTTAATGAACTGTCAGCTATGATTCTCAAATTATTCCAGAGAAGGGAATATTCCCAATCTTATTTTATAAGTCCAGCATTATCTTTATTGTTGAAAGTATTACATATGTCCCCTTCCCCCCACCCCCATTGACTCCTTCCAGCTTGTCCCACCTCCTGCCCAGGCCCTCACAGCTCCATTGTCTGTGACCATGGGTCATGCATATATGCATACAAGGTTCTTAGTTGATTACTTCCCAATCACCCTCCTCCACCTTCCCTGAAAGATTCTGCACTGTATTCCAATGCTTCCATGTCTCTGGATCCACTCAGTTCATCAGTTTACTTTGTTACTTTGATTCCACATATGAGTGAGATCACGTAATATTTGTCATTCTCTGATTGACTTATTTCATTTAGCATTATACTCTCCTGCTCCTTCCATGCTGTCTCTAAGGGTAAGAGATACTTCTCTTTTTTACTGTTGCATAGTATTCTGTAGAGGGCTGCCTGGGAAGGCACATGGGCATTTCTTTAAATTGTTGTCAGCTGAGTCCGAGACGACTGGCAGAGCCGCGTCTTGGATACACATTTCCCCAAGATGGCGGAGAGTGTAATCAGCTTGGCCTTCATATCAGCCCAGGTGTTGGCAGGGCCGGGTCTAGATACATAAATCCAGTCAAGCACTAGGAATTCTCTGGCCTACTTAAGAATGCAAATAAGCTCCTCTGATCCTAAGTTTTGGTGATAGTTCCTGGTATTTGGGGGTATAAAAATAAATGTGCTGCGTGGTCTCATCGTTATCGCTGCCTCTCCATCAGAGAGAATGGCATCCCATCTGGCTCCCAGCTTTTAAATCTATTTCTGTGTCTTTCTTTCTCTCTTTCTTTCTCTCTTTCTTTCTTTCTTTCTTTCTTTCTTTCTTTCTTTCTTTCTTTCTTTCTTTCTTTCTTTCTTTCTTTCTTTCTTTCTTTCTTTCTTTCTTTCTTTCTTTCTTTCTTTCTTTCTTCTATTTCTCAATCCCTGGCAGCCTCCACTTAGAACCGGTTCGTTCATCTCTCTTTCCGTGCTGGACGCAGAAAAGGGAGATCTCCGTCATATCTGGCCCCTGCCGCATCTGGCCCCCGCATCTGGCGCCCAACGTGGTGGCAAGGGATCACTCCAAGAATTGCGCGTGCCACAGATTTAAGGAAGTGTAAGGTAAGGAGAGGAGTGTATTGTGTATTGAATTAGCTGGGTGTAAAATATGGGTAATCCTCATGCTTAAAACTATGCTCAAAGCTTAAAGATGCTCTGTTAAGCGTAGTCAGAGTCTTGATTTCTTTCTTAAGTTTTGTTGATGAAACTTGGGAAAAGGTCAGAAAGCAGTTGCATGACCGATACACAGCAGAAGGTCCAGAGAAAATTCCTATTCATACTTTAATTATTGATTCAGCACAGGAGAGTTTAAGAATGTCTAAGTGGGGTGCAGCCATGGCCTTAGAGCCTGCAGTAGAAGGGTGCAAATCTCTAAGAATACCATCTGCACCTCCTCCGTCTCCACGTGTCATTCCTGCGACCACAGTCAAAAGCCCACCTGATAAAGATTTATCTCGTAATTATGAGCTGGAGCTAGAGTTTGAGGAAAAGAGAGGCAAGCATCACTGTGAGCGGGATAAGAAAGGTATTGCTCGCAGCTACCCAGCCTTTGTGACTGGATGCAGGCGCTTGGCAGAAAGTGACTTCATATTTCATTTTGTTGGATGCTAAAACTACTTGTAACCAAGTAGAAAAGATTAAAGGAATTTCTCAGCAACTGCCAATAATTATTTTTCTTAAAAAGTCTTTTTCTTTCCTTAAAAAATAAAAATAAATAAAAATTGAAAAAATAAATAAAATAAAAACAGTAGATGCCAGACCATTACTGAATCTTCCCCCTAAGAAAGAAGGAGGTGGGGGAAGGGAGACACGTGGTGATCCAATATGGACACCACTCCCCGAGAAAGCCATTTTAAAAGGCCTCATCTTTGCCATGTTTTTTTCCAGCTAGTGACTTAAAACTTTTACAAGTTGATAAATGCATTGGGGATTTCTGTGCAAATGTAAAGGGAAAAGCAAGTTTAAAAACACGATGCGCGCAACTGTCCAGTATTTGGACATTTTAGATAAGGGTTTTTGAGCTGAGCTTAACTCTTTTCTGTGTACAGAATACAAACCCGAGACTGTTTTTAGCCTTAAAGATGATGGATATGAACCGGGAAAAAATACAGGCCGGCTTCCCAAGGCAATCTCTAAAGAAAAAAAAAGGTGGCTCTTTTGAAATCTCCCGCCCAGAGGCAAATAACCTGCAGGAAGTAGACAGCAAGTTTACATGTGAATAGCTATGGGTTTGCTTCTTGACTTCCCCAGCAGAAAAATTCTTTTAAAAGTTAGCAGCTGTGCCAGGCCTCAAATGATAAATTCAAATGATCTAAATATATTGAAATGATATAATACTGAAATGTTGATCTGAGTATGCCTAGTATGAAGTCTAGATAATAGAAGTTAACCTTTTGCACTCGGATGTCGAGTGTGACTCGACACAGTTAGCATTAGAATAAAGGAATCGAGAAAAAAGCAAGCAAGTGCAAAGGGTTAATCTATTAATTGAATATGCCTTATATTTTATTTGAAATGTATCCTTAAAAATATAAAAATATTATTGATTTGAGAAATGCTAAGTATTTGATTTGCTCCTTTTGTTAATGGAGGAAGGGGTAGTCGCCCTTTCCCCAGCATACAGGTAGGCCAGTTCCCACCAGCAGCCATCTTTAAGGAAGAATGTGGTAATTTACATTTGAATAAACCAAACTTGTTTTGCCATCTTTAAGAAAAGTAGGTTTGGCGGCTTAAAAATTTTTAAAGTTTGCTTAATTATATAAATAATAAAAGTTATTAAATATCTAGATATTTTGAAATGAAAAAATGCTAAAATATTAATCTAAATTTGCCTCATGAAAAATCTAGAGGACAGAATTGAATCTATTTGATTATGTCTTGTGTTTTAGAAATTTATTCTTAAGAATATAAAAGTGTTATTAATCTAAGAACTGCTAAATATTTGACCTGCAAGCTCTAAAAGTTTAAAGTGCAAATTGAATTGGAAGAAATTATATAAATGTGGTAATTAAATGCCTAAAGTATAACGTGTTTTTGAGAAAATAAAATACTGTGTTTTTTCTGATAATTAGGAATTCAAAATATGTTACTTGTTGGTCTGATTTAAAAAAGAGGATTAATTTTGTGATCCAGTTTAAATTTAATTTATATTCTTTAAGATAATTTAAGTATATAATCTTTAAATCATATATATAAATATATATATTTCATCTTTCCAAGTGTATTTCAAGGTTTTGAGAGTAGCTTTTGGACATTTCATGGGCCCTGAAATGTTTTTCAAAAATCTGTTCTCTCTTAAAAGAAATGTTTTTTAATTAAACCGAATGATACTTGAAATCACATGGAAAGCTTTATCAAATAAAAATCAATCAATATATTTTACTTATATACATATATTAAATGTTATGAAGGTTTTCGCCTCTAAGAAGGGCAAAATCAATATATTTCTTAAATATAGCCAAAATTTTCAACCCCAGCAGTAGAATTTCTAGAAAGACAAAAGCCCCAAAGCAGCCTACATTTTGAATGGGCTGGGGGTGGGAAAGTGTTTTTGCTTTTAGATCAGACCAATAAGTATCAGACCTATAAGTTTACTGAATAAGTTTCTTTGCTTTTTAATTAAAGATACCTACTTAAGTTACTTTATGAATTAGCTTTTAAAATATAATCAAGGTCTCATATAAATTAAGTTACATGAGAAGCCAATGTTTAAATAATTGAATCCAAGTAAAATCTAAGAACAGATTAGAAGCCACCATTTACAGCTGCCTGCATTCTTAATTAAGCCAGTGGCGGGGCAACATTTTCAGCTTGTGAATTCAGACGTAAATTTGCTTTGCTTTTTAAATGAAGATACCTACTTTAATTACTTAAATAAATTAGCTTATTAAATTATAATCAAGGTTTTCAGCTAAATGAAAAGCCAATAATTTTATAAACAATTCTAATAAAGACCAGAAACAGCTAGTGAGAGTTTTGTTTGTCTGCAATGTGATTTGACTGTCTTAAAAGAACGAATTAGCCAGCCGCCATGTTGGCCACATGGCTTGCAGCTCCCATGGCTTGCTGCTCGCCATCTTGAAATAACAAAGGCCAACCCCCTTCCTTTGAATAAGCCAATGTCTTTGTAAGCAATTTAAATAAGTTTTCTAAGAAAGTTACTGAAGCCTTCCCATAATCCCTCTGTATATGCAAATAAGTCTAAGAGGATACTTTAAAAATATAATTATGATTTTAATAAAAAGGAGAAATTTTAAAATTTTAAATTCTCTTTCATTAATATTTACAGTGTAAACTAAGATTATTGTTAAAATGTTAAATCTGAAAGTAAATTAGTAGTCAGCCTTACTGTAAAGTGCTTGTAATATAGCTAGCTACTTGGCTGTAGGCTTGACCTCCAAACTGCAGCCCTATAGGTTGTGTGTTGTAAAAAGAAAGACAAAGATTCTAAATAAGACTCTGTAGCCTGAAAATTATTCTGGAAGAAAATAAAGAGATTTCCTTCAAATGTTGTAAGGATTGTAATTGAAAGCCTATATATTTGGCCTCTTAAACTAAAGTAAATAATTTGTGTTTTTGCCTCCCTGAAAAATTTTATATAAATTTACTCAAAGATTAATAGCAGAAAATTAATGTCATTTACTGTCCATAACCTAGGACTAATAAAATAAAGTTAATAAATAAATTAACCTTATTTCAGACTAACTTAAATGGCTAATTGAAATAAGTGAACATTCATAAAAACTTAATTGTACTGGACAAAAATCTGTTCCTGAAATATTAACAAAAATGTTTATTGATGGTTCATCTCATAGTAAAATTGCTTAACATGCTATGAATCCAAAGCAATCATATTTCTGTGCAAAAGTTAAAAATAAAAGGTTATCAAGACTGCATTAAAATTTTTTACAAAGCCTCATAATAATAAAATCAAAAAAGAAGGATAGTAGAATAATATCCTGTAAGAAATATCCTATAAGTAAATTATATCAAGCCTTAAATGCTTTAAAATTTTACTCAAAAAATTAATTTTCATTTATATGCTGATAACAAGACACTCTTAAAATCTTATGGTGTCAAAATAAGCCAAAGGAAAATCATTTGGACAAAAATCAAAAGGATCCCAGGTCTAATTTATGGAAAAGATTTCTTTATTAACCTTTGGTCAAGAATATGTTTATATTTCCAGAAAAGCCCATATGGATTCCTACAACAACAGATCCCAGAGAGGACCTGATAGGACTGTTCCAGCCACAGAATAAGCAGTGGCCCACAAGAACAGAGGAAAAACAGTAAAGAAATAAGGATGGTAAAAATGCCTTGCCATGCTAGCAGTCAGCAGCTGTGCGTTGCTGCAGGTTATCCAGGACGAAGGGCAAAGAAGGTCAGTGTGCACACGCTTCCAGACCATGTGTGCACACCATTCTGCATAGAAGTAAATGTTTGATGTTTTGTGTTCTACCAGGACCCTTGACTTGGGGGACTTGCCTTATTTCTAACACAGGGAATAGTATTAACTGCCACATTAAAAGAGATGTTATACCTCAGGCATTAACCATTTTTACAGATGGATCCAGTTCTGGAAAGGCTGGATCTACTGCAGCAGGGGAGCAAAGATCCTTAAAACCCCTTATATTTCAGTAGAAATACAAGCTCTTATTTATGCCTTAACAGATTTTGCTACGGAGCCCATTAACCTATAGTGATAGTACTTATGTGGTAAGTATGGCAAAAATTATTAAAACAGCTACTATAAGGCACACTAATTCAGAGGAAATTTTTCATTTATTTTTTCAGACTTAAAATGTTATTTGAGAATGACAATTTCCATGTTTTATTGGAAGCAATGTCCTCAGTGTGTTATCCACCTCCCTGTGCCAACTTTAGGGGTAAATCCCTGAGGAATTAAACCTAATCAAATCTGGTAAAATGGATATCACTCAATAGTGGAAAGAGCCAATCATACTCTTAAAGTCAATTACTAAAACAAAAAGGGGGAGATGAATGTTATGTGTCACCTCAAAACACAGTCATGCTCTTTATATTTTAAAATTTTTGAATTGTGATGCAGAGGATCTTACAGCAGGTGAAAGGCATCAGGCCTCCTGTACAATAGCCTCCACTGAGTTAGCTAGGTGGAAGGAAGCACAAACCAGACAAGAGTTTTATCGGATTCAGTAATAATGTGGGGAAGAGGTTGTGTTTTATATCTTTCCAGAAGGAGCAATGCAGCCAATTTGGGTGCCAGAGCGTTATGTCCATCACTGCAATGGACCCAGAGAAGCTCCTGTGTCCCTTCACTCAAAAGGACTGAGAGCTGCCCCATGACAGTAAAGAGGTAGAAGAAGAAGAAAACTGAAAGCTACACAAGGGACTGAGGTGCCAACATGGAGTCATCTGAAGAAGTTAACAACTGAAGGGCAGCAGATTGTGGAAAAGCAAGAAGTGGAAGCTACTTCTTCAACAATGTTCCTGCTCATGCTAGCATCTGCTGGCTGCCAGTCTTCTACAAAGTCTTGTGCAGCCAAGTCCAAGGACTCTGAGTAAATATACACCAGCAGCAAAAGAGACTTTCTTTCATTTAGTAGCAAAAAATGTTAACATGTCTATAGTTTTAATTTCTCTCTTATTGTTGTTTTGCATTAGCATTGTTTTGTTATTTAATAGCCAGAGTTTTGCTCTTGACGTTCAAGTTTTAAAATGATAACATGTATGTAGTTTAGTTTTTGCATTGGCATTGTTTGCAATTGTTTTAATTTAGAGCCTTATTCTTAATGTTTAAATTTTACTTTTATTAGAGTAGCTTAAAAACAAAAAAAAGGGTGAGATGTAGAGGACCGCCTGGGAAGGCCCATGGGCATTTCTTTAAATTGTTGTCAGCTGAGTCCGAGACGACTGGCAGAGCCGCGTCTTAGATACACATTTCCCCAAGATGGCGGAGAGTGTAATCAGCTTGGCCTTCATATCAGCCCAGGTGTTGGCAGGGGCGGGTCTAGATATGTAAATCCAGTCAAGCACTAGGAATGCTCTTGCCTACTTAAGAATGCAAATAAGCTCCTTTGATCCTAAGTTTTGGTGATACTTCCTGGCATTTGGGGGTATAAAAATAAATGTGCTGCATGGGCTCATCGTCGTTGCTGCCTCTCCATCAGAGAGAATGGCGACTCACCTGGCTCCCAGCTTTTAAATCTATTTCTGCATCTTGCTTGCTTGCTTTCTTTTATTTCTCAATCCCTGGCCGCCTCCACTTAGAATTGGTTCATTCATCTCTCTTTCCATGCTGGACGCAGAAAAGGGAGATCCCCGCCATATCTGGCCCCCACAGTATCTGGCCCCCGCAGTATTCCATGGTACAAATGTACCTCAGCTTTTTTATTTACTCATCTATTGATGGGCACTTGGGCTGTTTCCAGATCTTAGCAATTGTAAATTGTGCAGGCCAGCATTATCTTAATTCCAAAACCAGATAAAGATACTAATAAGAAAGAAAATTATAAACCAATATACCTGATGCACATAGATGAAAAAATCCTCAACAAAATATTAGCAAACTGAGGACTGGGGATTTCAGTCAAAATAGTAGCATAGCTAAATGTTGTGCTCATCTACTCCCACAATCACATCAAAATTTTAACTAAACAACAAAAAAACCCACATTGCAACTAAACCACAGAACAACCATAATTGAGAACCACCTGAAACCTAACTGAATAGAAGTCCTTTAAAGAATATAAAGAGCCAAGTTAACACTGGTAGAAACATGGGGGCATAAAAGGGGCTGGTTCCACACATTCTAGTGGAATTTGAAAGTAATACATAAGAAGAAAGAGATCTCTTCTGAGGAACCAGAGGTTGCAACCCCATGGCTGGCCTCCCAGCCCTGGGTTTCAGGAGTGGGAATGAAAGTCTCCTAAATGTATGGCTCTGCAAACCAGACGCGTTTGTGGCTGAGTGAGAAGGAAAGCTCCTAGATGATAGATCCTCCCTTCCCCCAACTGGTGGGCAGAGTATGACGTAACCTGCGTCTGTGGCCGGGACATTCCCGAGACATTGAACCACCAATCAGCACGTGCCGAGTGCCCTGGGCCCCACCCCTTCCCATTCCTCTATGGGCCCCACCCCTTCCCATTCTTCCCCTCAAAAGGCGTGTTCACCTCTGCACGTGTTGCTGTTCTCCCCTTGCGAGACAGCCCGGCTGGGTCCTCCTTCTCCTCTAATCCTGTTTTTTTCTACCCTCTTTCGTAATGAATTTTACTCGTTAGTGCGGAATAAACTTCCTCTTTTAACTTGTCTGTGTCTCCGACTTCGTTTCCTGCACCTCGAACCTTACATTTGGTAAGGTTTGAGGCACAGGAAGGGGTGAACATTCCATCTGACCATTCATGGTCCGGGATGCCCCCCTCTCCTCGTGGCTCAGGATCCTCAGGGCACAGCCCGCGTCAGAGATTGCCTTCCAGGCATAGCCCTCCAGGCCCCTCCAGGAGGGGTTCCGAACCATGGGAGGCAGCAGAGACGTTCCTGCTGCCCCTTTGTTCTCTGGCCTTTTGGCCTCCATTTTCCAGACCCCCTTCCAGGAAGGGGTTCCCGGACCCCGGGAGGTAGTGGATTTGTCCCTGCCATCCCTCTGGTCCCTCCATCTGTAGCCTTGGCTGAACGACTGGGACACTAGTCCTTTAGCCCCGGTTACTGACCCCAGGTATTAGACATAGGTAATAAAAGAAAAATCTAAACCAGATCCTAGCACACCTCTAGGGTGCCTCCTCACCAATCTGGCTAAGATAGCCCTGTCCCAGGATCTGCATCCTAAATGCCTCATTTACTTCTGTAACATGGCATGGCCTCAGTATGAACTGGAATGGGTCCAGATGACCCAAAAACAGGACTTTTGATTTTAACATCCTCACTGACCTCAGTAATTTCTGCCAGCAAACCAGGAAGTGGCCCTTCACTCCCACCCCTCACTTTACTCCTCATGTTCCACTCATCAAATCCTCCTCGCAAAGTCTTCTTCACCCCCTCAAATCAGTCCTCAGCCCCTTTCTCTGTCTTCTGACTCTTTTGACCCAGCCAATCTTTCATCTCCACCTCTCCCGCTCCCGCCTCCCTGCCTTCTGCTCCCTCTCTTCCTCCTCCTCCTTCTTCACAGCAGCTGCCCCTGCGGGTGCCACCATCACCGCCTCGGGCCACGAGCCAAGCAGAGGCCACCGCGCAGCACAAGAGCCACCCACCCGCCATCCCGCCTTCCACTCCAAACAGCTAAGTGAGATTTCTGTTTGTAGAGATTTTGGTTTGTTCTTCCCTTGTGTATTGTGAGCAGCCACCATGTTGGCTGCATGGCTTGCTGCTCCCATGGGGGCCAGCATCTTGAAACAGCAAGGCCCACCCTCTCTGGCCACATGGCTTGCCATTCCCATGGGGGCTGCCATCTTGAAAAAGCAAGGTCCAACCCCTCTCTTTGAATAAAGTTACTGAGACCTCCCACAGCCTGCCCACGCAGCCCTGGCCTGGTGTGGCTGCCCGCCACCACGCTCCTCCTCCTCTTCTGGCCCACAGCCCACCACCTGTTCCGCCACCCCCTCCCCTAACACCTTCTCAGACCCCGGTCCAAGATCTAGTGAATACGGCCTTTAAGGTTTTAATGCCCATGAGGAGCAGGCAGAGTCGGATCAGGAAGCCCGCCTTCGACAGAAGGTGAACCTGCAAACCCAAGCCTTGGTTGCAGCTCTGAGGCTGATGGCAGCCACGCATGGTCTCAAAGGGATTGTGTGTGTTGGGGGTGCAATGAGAGGACAAACGCCACCTAGAAGATGCTTCAAGTGTAGAAATGAAGGTCACTGGGAAAAGCAGTGCCCTCAGCCCTGGGCTCCAACCAAGCCCTGCCCAGCTTGCGGTCAAAGTGGCCACTGGGAAAATGACTGCCCCTGGAAAAGTGATGGGCCCTCTGCATCTCAGCATAGAGGGGCCGCCCTTCCAGGTCATGACCTGCTACTAGCCATGACTGAAGACTGGCCAAAGACTGAAGATGCCTGGACTCAACGACCCCATCACCCTCGCCAAGCCCAGGGTAATGCTCAAGGTAGCAGGTAAGCCAATCTCCTTCCTGGTCAATACGGGGGCTACCTTCTCTATCCTGCCCTCCTTTTCAGGGTCATTTTTACCTTCCACGATCTCAGTCATGAGTATTGATGGCAAATCGCCCTTTAATGCTCTGAAAACTGCTCTGGCCTCAGCTCCTTCTCACCCCACCCCCTCCCCCACTCCACCCTTCCTAAAGAACAACTTTCTTGCTGGCACAGGCTTATCAGAAACTTAGATCTTTAACTCTAGGGAAAAAAATGGCAGTTTTAAAATTCAAGCAGTTAGAGGCCTGGAAACAGGCTGCAGGGCCTGATCCCTCCTCCCCCTGCCTTTTCTAAATATTTTAAATAGCATACAATATTAAAACATTAATTGCTAGACATGTTCAGAAATATTTAATGGAAGGTATGTTGAAAGAAAGAAAGAAAGAAAGAAAGAAAGAAAGAAAGAAAGAAAGAAAGAAAGAAAGAAAGAAGGAAGGAAGGAAGGAAGGAAGGAAGGAAGGAAGGAAGGAAGGAAGGAAGGAAGGAAGGAAGGAAAGAAAGAAAGAAAGAAAGAGAGAGAGAGAGAGAGAGAGAGAGAGAGAGAGAGAGAGAGAGAGAGAAAGAAAGAAAGAAAGAAAGAAAGAAAGAAAGAAAGAAAGAAAGAAAGAAAGAAAGAAAGAAAGAAAGAAAAAGAAAAAAGAAAGAAAGAAAGAAAGAAAGAAAGAAAGAAAGAAAGAAAGAAAGAAAGAAAGAAAGAAAGAAAGAAAGAAGGAAGGAAGGAAGGAAGGAAGGAAGGAAGGAAAGAAAGAAAGAAAGAAAGAAAGAAAGAAAGAAAGAAAGAAAGAAAGAAAGAAAGAAAGAAAGAAAGAAAGAAAGAAAGAAAAAAAGAAAGAAAGAAGAGTTCTAAAGTTAACTGTTGACAATAATTGTAAAAGGACCCGGATGAGTAGGTATCATGCCAACTCACCTGGACGGTTCTGCCCCAGGGGTTCAGAGACAGTTCTCATCTGTTTGTCCAGGCCTTAGCCAGAGACCTCCAACAATGCTTGTTAGAAGCCAGCACTCTTCTCCAGTATGTAGATGCATGTATCAGAGGCAGACAGCTGGCCTCCTCAACTTTCTAGGGGACAAAGGATATCGTGTGTCCCCTGCCAAGGCGCAACTGTCAGCCCCCACCGTCACTTACTTGGCGATCTGTCTGACGCCCAATTCCCGAGGACTGACAGTTGACCAAATGCAAGCAATACAAGACCTACAGCCTCCCACTTCTGTGGAACAGATCTTGTCCTTTCTAGGGCTGGTGGGATTCTTCCGCCACTGGGTCCCAAACTTTGCTCTCCTATACCAGGCCGCTAAAAAAAAAACCCAGTAGGCCTCCTCTCCTCACCCTCTCTCATTCACCAGGCTTTTTCTAAGCTCCAGGATGCCCTTCTGGCATCTCCCCCTCTCTCTCTCCCAGACATCTCTAAGCCTTTCCAACTATTTACTGATGAGAAACAGGGAATAGCTATGGGGGTCCTCACCCAGCCCCTAGGGCCAGCCTTCACTCCCGTAGCCTACCTGTCCAGACAGCTTGATCCCACGGTTCAGGTATGGCAGCCCTGCCTCCGGGCTCTGGCTGAAGCAGCCACTCTTACCAAGGAGGACCAGAAGATCTGCCTCCAGCAACCCTTACAGGTCTTCTCCACCCATAGGCTACAGGATCTTCTGTCACACCGATCCTTATCTCTCCTTTGCCCCCTCTCGCATGCAGGAACTCCATCTCCTGTTCCTTGAGAGTCCTGACATCTTCCTAACTCAGTCCCCAGCCCTGAACCTGACCACTCTCCTTCCAGCTGCCTCCACCCAACCTGCAGCTATGCACACCTGTCCCGGGGTCATCAAGGCGGGACTCTCAGGCGGGAC
Source organism: Ia io (assembly GCA_025583905.1). Taxonomy (NCBI): domain Eukaryota; kingdom Metazoa; phylum Chordata; class Mammalia; order Chiroptera; family Vespertilionidae; genus Ia; species Ia io. Next base: position 1,920,418 of record JAJQQW010000003.1, on the reverse strand, counting down.
TCTCAGATTTCCTCTCTCTAATCCTAACTTAACTAAACTGCACATACCCTACCGCCCACAATCATTGGGTAAGATCAAGAGGATCAACGGCCTCCTTAAAGACCATCTAACTAAACTCTCTCTAGAAATTCGCAGCTCCTGGCTGTACCTCCTGCCCATGGCCCTGACCAGAATCCAGGCTACACCAAGGAACCCCACCTTCTTAATCCCTTTTGAACTCCTATATGGGAGACCCTTCTTGCTCAACCATCGTCTCCCTACTGACCCTCCTCTCCTGGCTACTTATCTTCCATACCTTCCCTTACTGAAGCAACTGCTCTGGGAACACGCTGACAGGTTTCTGGGCAGGCCAGAACCAGCCGACCAAGACTCCCGAGGACCAGCCCTCCAGCCGGGGGACTCAGTCCTCCTCAAGAACATTACCCCCAGGTTGTATTTCAGCTCCAGGCCCGGAAAAGCAGCAAAACCAGACAAGTGACACTGTGGCAGCCTCAGGACCAGCTTTTACCTCCCAAGTGACTCAACAGGATCGCTCTTGAGACTTCACCAACCAGTCTCTTGGGGAAATCATGCTGCTGCACTCCTCGTCCAGACTCCCATCATTAGGCCAACTGGTGTCTATTTCTTTACCCCCTTTCTCATGCGCTGTGTCACTAGTTTCTCTTGCAGAACAGAATGCAGGAGTTCGCCAACAAGAAGGTGGGAGAGATCTATCTGGCCTTGAATTCAGAACCTAGAGACACCTATGTCACCAGAATCCTTGAGACCCCGGGTAGACGCCCCTAACAATGCCCCCTCTCAACAGGAAGTAGCTACGGAAAACGGACCCTCACCCCCTGACCTTGCCCAGACTCTCAATTTTTTTTAATATCACCAAAAGCCTGGAATGATAGCTCCTCCCTTCCCCCAACTGGTGGGTGGAGTATGATGTAACCTGCGTCTGCGGCCGGGACATTCCCAAGACATTGAACCACCAATCAGCGCATGCCGAGTGCCCTGGGGCCCCACCCCTTCCCATTCCTCCATGGGCCCCACCCCTTCCCATTCCTCCCCTCAAAAGGCGTGTTCACCTCTGCACGTGTTGCTGTTCTCCCCTTGCAAGACAGCCCAGCTGGGTCCTCCTTCTCCTCTAATCCTGCTTTTTCTACCCTCTTTCGTAGTGAATCTCACTTATTAGTGCGGAATAAACTTCCTCTTTTAACTTGTCTGTGTCTCCGACTCCATTTCCTGTGCCTCGAACCTTACACTAGAGTCACAGGCATTTCTCTTACAGGGGCAATGCACAGACAGTCTCACTAGCTCTAATCTCAATCACTGGGGCACCTGGTTGAAAGATGCCAGGGACATATGAGGAGAAACTGAATTGTCCAGAATCAGAGCGGTGCGGAAGTTTTTGCCAACATAAAAGTATTGACTGTAGCTATTGTTCCTTTGGTGAGCCCTCCCCCATAAGAGTCACACACAGGTGTCATATCAGAGTCTCCATCAACTATGCAAACACTGTTTACTTTGCCCTGGTGAATCTCTGATATGCCACCCCATTCACTTTGCAGCCCAACAAAGCTATTTCCAGTAGCTTTTCCATATAAATGGCCTGGCCTGGCTCATATTGTAGCCTTTATTAAAATCTCAAAACCTGTGGTAGCCAGCCTCTGTTGCCAGCTTGACCTCTCCTAGGCACCTCCAAGCCCAGCACAAGTACTAGCCATTTTGTTGCTTATGACAGGTGGACCCAGGCAGGTCACAGGCAGCAGCTGACCTCGGCCTGCACCTCCTGGAAAGGCCCAGAACCAACAAACCTGGTGGACAGCTTCAGATCATGCTGAAGCACCACCCAACTATGTGCACAAGTGACACACTCAAGGGGTGGACTCAGCAGGTACTAGAGTTCCACTGAAGAAAGTCCTGCTTCATGGGGTTGGCCCCTGCACAATAGATCCTCAAAGATGATCCTGACCAGTCTTTGCAGCCAAATGAATTGGATGTAAATCTCTACCAATGATGTGCCAACAGTAATCAAATCTGAACTGCAACAGGATGGTTCACACAGCCCACATGTGGAGGCACTTTGGAGTGCTCAGCTTGAGTGACTGAGGAGGATGTGCCACTGGACCTTAGAGGACACCTATACATAAGGCCAGGAGACATAGTAACTCTACCTAATGCATAGAAACAAACACAGGGAGGCATCCAAAATGAGACAAAGAAACATGCCACAAATAAAATAACAGAAAAAAAGTCCAGAAAAAAAAAACCCTAAACTAAATGGAAAGAAGTAATCCACCAGGTGCAGAGAACAAAATACTAATTATAGAGTTCCAGTGTTCTCAGTGAGAACTTCAACAAAGAGCTAGAAAACACAAAAATTGAAATAGAAATCATAATAAAGAACTAGTAAGAAATAAAGAATACATTACAGAAAAACAACAGTAGAGTATCTAACGCAGAAGATCAAATCAGCAATTTGGAAGATAAGAATCAGAAAGCACCCAAACAAAATAGCAAAAGAATGGAAATTTTAAAAAAAATAAGATGTATAGTACCTTAATCAATAAAGAAATTAAAATGCAAAATAAAATAAAATAAAATAATAATAAATCTTTTTTAGCAATCAAAAAAATATATATAAGAACAGTATAGGAGCCCCTGGTACAACTTTAAAAGTACCAACATTAAGATCATGGGGTTGGTGGGAAAAGAAGAAAAAAAGCAAAGAACTGAAGACCTACATTAAAAAATTAATGATAGAAAACTTCCATAACCTGGTGAAGGAAATAGTCAGGCAAGTCCAGGAAGTTCACAGAGAATCTCAGTAAAATGAATCCAATGGGCTGACACCATACACATCATTATTAAATGGCGTAAGTTTAGAGACAAAGAGACAAATCTTAAAAGCAGAACAAAGCAGTTATCTACAAGAAAACTCCCATAATACTGAGCTTATTTCTCAACAGAAATTTTGCAGGCCAGAATAAATTGAGACAAATATTCAAATTAATAAAAAAACAAGAACCTACAACCAATAGCACTCTATCCAGCAAAGCTATCAATTAATATAGAAAAATACATAAAGATTTTCCCAGTCAAGAAAAAGTAAAGAAGTTCATCACTACCAAACAGATATTATAAGAAACGTTAAAGGGTCTTCTTTAAGAATAAGATTTTTAAATATATAAATAATATAAATAGTAAAATGGTAATAAATACATATTTATCCACAATCATTTAAATGCAAATGGATTAAATGCTTTAATCTAAAGACATACAATGGCTGAGTGAATAACAAAACAAGACCTTACATATGCTGTCTACAAGAAACTCACCTCAGATCAAAAGATACAGACTACAAGTAACGGGAAGGAAAGGGGATTCATAAAAATGGAAACAATATTAAAAAAAAACTGGGGTAGCAATACTTAATCAAGACAAAATTGACATTTTTAAAAAAGCTTATGTAATAAAAGAGAAAGAAGGACCCAGCAATTCAACTTCTGGGTATTAAAATGAAGAAACTCAAAACACTAAATCAAAAAATTCATCTGGAATAAAAAAAGACCCTGAATAGCTGCAGTAATCTTGAGAAACAAGAACAATGTTAGAGTGATGGCAATACCAGATACCAAGTTATACTACAAAGCACTGTTCTCAAAACTGCCTGGTACTGGCACAAGAACAGACATATAGACAATTGGAATAGAACAGAGAACCCAGAGATTGACACAATCCAGTATGCTCAATTAATATTTGACAAAGGAGGAAAGAGCATACAATGGAGACAAGACAGTCTCTTCAATAAATGGTGTTGGGAAAACTGGACAGATAATTGCAAAAAATGAAACTAAACCGCCAACTTACACCTTACACAAAAATAAAATCAAAATGGATAAAGGACTTAAACTCAAAACGGATAAAGGACTTTTATGGGAAACCATAAAAATCTTAGAAGGAGCCATAGGCAACAAAATAGCAGACATTTGTCGTAGCAATATCTTTATCGATACAGCTCCTAGAGCAATGGAAACTAAATAGAAAATAAACAAATGGGAATACATCAAAATAAAAAGGTGCTGCACAGCAAAAGAAACCATCAACAAAACAACAAGAAAGCCCACTGCATGGGAGAACATATTTGCCAATGTTATCTCTGATAAGGGTTTAATCTCCAACATTTACAGGGAACTCATAAAACTTAACAAAAGGAAGATACACAATCCAATCAAAAAATGGGCAAAGTGCCAAAACCGGTTTGGCTCAGTGGATAGAGCGTCGGCCTGTGGACTGAAGGGTCCCAGGTTCGATTCCGGTCAAGGGCATGTACATTGGTTGTGGGCACATCCCCGGTAGGGGATGTGCAGGAGGCAGCTGGTCGATGTTTCTCTCTCATCGATGTTTCTGGCTTTCTATCCCTCTCCCTTCCTCTCTGTAAAAAATCAATAAAATATATTTTAAAAAAAATAAAATAAAATGGGCAAAGGACCTAAATAGACACTTTTTGAAAGAGGACATTCAGAAAGCCAAGAGACATGAAAACGTGCTCAAAGTCACTAATCATCTGAGACATGCAAATCAGAACAACAATGAGGTACCATCTCACACCTGTCAGAACATCTATCATCAACAAAGCAACAAATGACAGGTGCTGGAGAGGATGCAGAGAAAAAGTAAACCTTTTTCACTGCTGGTGGGAATGCAGACTGGTGCAGTCACTGTGTAAAACAGTATGGCATTTCCTCAAAAAATTAAAAATGGAACTTCCATTTGACCCAGTAATACCACTTCTAGGAATATATCCCAAGAAAACAGAAACACCAATCAGAAAGGATATATGCACCCCTAAGTTCATAGTAGCGCAGTTTAGAATAGCTAATATTTGGAACAGCCTAAATGTCCATCACCAGATGATAGGATTAGAAAACTGTGGTACATCTGCACAATGGAATACTATGCTGCTGTAAAAAAGAAGGAATTCTTCCATTTTCAACAGCATGGATGGATCTGGAGAGCATTATGCTAAGTGAAATAAGCCGGTCAGTGAAAGATAAATACCACATGATCTCACTCATTTATGGATAATAAAGAACATTACAAGCTGTTGAACAAAAATAGACAGAGGCAAAGAAGCATCCAACAGACTGTCAAACTACAGTGGGAAGGTAGGGGAGGGTTTTTGGGGAGGGGTAAGAGATCAAAGGAAGGACTTGTGTGCATGCATATAAGTACAACCAACAGACTCAAGACACTGGGGACGCGGGGACAAAGGTAAGTGCCAGGGGGTAGAGGAGGCCGGGGTGAGGTCAATGGGAAAAAAAAAAAGACATATGTACTACTATTTGTAATACCTTAAACAATATAATTTAAAAATAATCCTATCTAATAAAAGAGAAACATGCAAATTGACCGTACCTCCACTACACCCACAAGCCATGCCCACCAGCCAATCAGGAGTGAGTATGCAAATTAACCCAACCAAGATGGCTGTGGCCATGGAGGGAGCAGGAGGCTTAGGTTTCCCCGGCAATGGAGGAAGCCAAGCTTTCTGCACACCCTGGCCGGCCCTGGACTCCACTCAAGGCTACAAAGTTTCAATGATAGAAGATAAATAAATCCCAACAAAAATGGTGGCAGCCACGGAGCTGGAGAGAGCAGGAGGCTTGAGTTGCCCCAGGCAATGGAGGAAGCCAACCTTCCACAGCCCTGGCCTGCCTTGGCCTCTGCTCAAGGTTACAAAGTTTCAATTATAGAAGATAAATCCCAGATACCAGGGCCTCCACTTGGGTCACCAGGGGGCGTGGCTGGCCTGCAAACCACCACAGGCCCCTCGCCCAGGCTGCCCCATGCCCCAAGGGAACCCCCACCCTGATCTGGGACACCCTTCAAGGCAAACCAGCTGGCCCCCACCCATGCACCAGGCCTCTATCCTATCTAATAAAAGAGTAATATGCAGATTGACCATCACTCCAACACACAAGTTGGCTGCCCCCATGTGATCAAAGATCATGCCCCCATGTGGACAGAAGATGGCTGCCACAAGATGGCCAGCAGGGGAGTGCAGTTGGGAGGGACCAGGCCTGCAAGGGAGGGCAGTTGGGGGTGATCAAGCCTGCAGGGGAGGGCAGTTAGGGGTGACCAGGATAGCAGAGGAGGGAAGTTGGGGGAGATCAGACCTGCAGGTAAGGGCAACTGGTGGGGACCCAGGCCTGCAGGGGAGAGCAGTTGGGGGGGACCAGGCCTGCAGGGGAGGACAGTTAGGGTCAAAGAGGCTGGCAGGGGAGCAGTGAGGCATCAATCAGGCTGGCAGGGGAGTGGTTATGGAGTGATCAAACTGGCTGGCAGAAGCAGTTAGGGGCAATCAGGAAGGCAGGCAGGCGAACAGTTGGGAGCCAGCAGTCCTAGATTGTGAGAGGGATGTCCGACTGCTAAACGGGCAGTCGGACATCCCTCAAGTGGTCCCTGATTCGAGAGGGTGCAGACTGGACTGAGGGACACATACACACCCTCCCTCCGTGCACGAATTTCGTGCACCGGGCCTCTAGTAATAAATAAAAGATTAAAAAATACATGTGCATTTATATGTGCATGGCAGCATTATTTACAATAGCTAATATAAGGAAGCAACCTAAGTGTCCTTTCCAACAAACTTTGTGGACAGCTTCAGATCATGCTGAAGCACAACCAAACCATGTGTAAGAGCGACACACTCAAGGAGTGGACTCAGCAGTACTAGAGTTCCACTGAAGAAAGTCCTGCTTCATGGGGCTGGCCCCTGCACAATAGATCCTCATCAATCAGTAGATAAATAAATAAATGGTGAAATAGACTTAGCCATAAAGGGGGATAAAATCTTGCTTCCTGCAGCCACATGGATTAACCTAAAGGTTATTGTGATGAGTGAAATAAGCCATACAGTAAAAGACAAATGCCAGATGATTTAATATTTATGTAGAATCTAAAAAACAAAATAATCAAATAGAACAGGAACAGACTCTCGATGGAGAGTATATGTTGACTCTTTTCAGATTAGGAGTACGGGAAGTTTGGGGGGATGATGAAAAAGATGACTGGATTAAGAAATACAAATTGGGAGATTCCAAAATAGCTGCAGAATAGGTGGAAGCTACACTCACTTCCTTCTGGAGCCAAACCAGATTTACACCTAAATTGTAAAGCAATCACCTGAATAACAACTGAAGGTTAGCTAAACAGAAATATCATAACCAAGGATTTATAGAAGACACCACATAGAGAAAAAGGCCAGAGATGCAGATATAGATGGCCCTTGTCCATGCTGCACCCAAAAAGAAGACCCATTAGCATTGTTCTTCCCTGTAACATCTGAGAAGCCCAAGGGATATCTTGGTTGTAAATGTCCTTCCTTGAGGATTACAAGGTCTCAACCCCATGGCAGGATCCCCAACCAAGAGCATCAGAGCCAGGAAAAGGAGCCTGCATAGTATCTGGGCTGAAAATCAGCAGGGATTCAGTTCACTTGGCAGAAAAGGGAGTCTGCTACAGACCCAGATGCCATTTTCCTGGAATTGAGCATCTTTATTGTTACACTAAAGTGCACTACCCAGTCCTCCAACTACAAGCAACATTATCCTGCTGGGCTTGAGTCCTCCAACCAACAGGGACTTTGGGAACACTTTTTTTCTTTTTTTTCTTTATTGATTAAGGTATTACATATGTGTCCTTATCGCTCCATTGCTCCCCCCAACCCCCACTCATGCCCTCAACCCCCAGGTTTCTGTGTCCATTGGTCAGGCTTATATGCATACATACAAAACCTTTGGTTGATCTCTCCTATTTACCCCCACCTCCCCTACCTTCTCTCTGAGGTTTGACAGTCTGCTCAATGCTTCTCTGTCTCTGGATCTGTTTTTGTTCATCAGTTTATGTTGCTCATTATATTCCATAAATGAGTGAGATCATGTGATATATATCTTTCTCTGATGGACTAATTTCGCTTAGCATAATGCTCTCCAGTTCCATCCATGCTGTTGCAAATGGTAAGAATTCTTTCTTTTTTACCACTGCATAGTATTCCATTGTGTAGATGTACCACAGTTTTTTTAATCCACTCATCTGCTGATAGGCACTTAGGCTATTTCCAAATCTTAGCTATGGTAAATTGTGCTGCTATGAACAAAGGGGTGTATATATCCTTTCTGATTGGTGTTTCTAGTTTCTTGAGATATATCCCTAGAAGTGGGATCACTGGGTCAAATGGGAGTTCCATTTTTAGTTTTTGGGTTTTTTTTTTTTTTTTTTAGGAAATGCCATACTGTTCTCCACAGTGGCTGCACCAGTCTGCATTCCCACCAACAGTCCTTTTTCTCCACATCCTTGCCAGCACTTGTCATTTGTTGATTTCTTGATGATAGCCATTCTGACAGGTGTGAGATAGTACTGCATTGTCCTTTTGATTTGCAGGTCTCAGATGATTAGTGACTTTGAGCATGTTTTTATATGTCTATTGGCCTTCCTTCTGTCCTCTTTTGAAAAGTATCTATTTAGTTCCATTGCCCATTTTTTGATTGGTTATCTTCCTTTTGTTAAATTGTATGAGTTCCCTGTAAATGTTGGAGATTAAACTCTTATCGGAGATAACATTGGCAAATATGTCCTCCCATGCAATAGGCTTTCTTGTTTTGGTGAAGGTTTCTTTTGTTGTACAGAAGCTTTTTATTTTGATGTAGTCCCATTTGTTTATTTTCTCTTTAGTGTCCATTGCCCTGGGAGCAGTATAGGTGAAGAAATTGCTTCGGCATATGTCTGAGATTTTCCTGCCTGTGGATTCCTCTGGAATTTTTATGGTTCCCCATCTTATGTGTAAGTCCTTTATCCATTATGAGTTTAATTTTGTGTATGGTGTAAGTTGGTAGTCTAGTTTCATTTTTTTTTTGCATGTATCTGTCCAATTTTCCCAACACCATTAATTGAAGAAACTGTCTTGACTCCATTGTATGTTCTTGCCTCCTTTGTCAAATATTAATTGAGCATAGTGGTTTGGGTTGATTTCTGGGTTCTCTATTATATTCCATTGGTCTATATGTCTGCTCTTGTGCCAATACTGGGCAGTTTTGAGAACAGTGGCTTTGTAATACAGCTTGAAATCTGGTATTGAGACCCCACCTACTTTGTTCTTCTTTCTCAGGATTGCTGCAGCTAGTCAGGGTCGTTTTTTATTCCAGATGAATTTTTGGACAGCTGGTTCTAGGTCTGTGAAATATGCCGTTGGTATTTTAATGGGGAATACATTGAATCTATAGATTGCTTTGAGTAGTATGAAAATTTTAATGATGTTGATTCTACCAATCCATGAACACGGTATGTTCTTCTATCAGTTTATGTCTTCCTTTATCTCTTTTGTCACTGTCCTATAGTTTTCCGCATATAGGTCTTTTACCTCCTTAGTTAAGTTTATTCCTAGGTATCTTAATGTTTTTTTGTACGATGGTAAATGGGATTGCTTTTTTAGTCTCTCTTTCTGTAAGTTCACTATTGGTGTATAGAAATGCCATAGATTTCTTGTCGTTAATTTTGTATCCTGCTACATTTCTAAATTCATTTATTAAGTCTAATAATTTTTTGCTGGAGTCTTTAGGGTTTTCTATGTACAGTATCATGCCATCTGAGAATTATGACAATTTTATGTCTTCTTTTCCAATTTCGATACCTTTCATTTCTTCTTGTCTAATTGCTATGGCTAGCACTTCCAGCACTATGTTGAACAGGAGTGGTGAGAGTGAGCATCCCTGTCTCATTCCTGTTCTTAGGTGACACGGTTTTAGTTTTTGCTCATTGAGTATGATGTTGGCTGTACATTTGTCATATAAGGCTTTTATTATGTTGAGGTATAATCCTTCTATTCCCACTTTGCTGAAAGTTTTTCTCAAGAAAGGGTGTTGGATTTTGTAAAATGCTTTTTCTGCATCAACTGATATGACTATGTGATTTTTATCTCTCAATTTATTTATGTGATGTATCACATTTATTGATATGCATATATGGTACCATCCTTGCATCCCCGGGATAAATCCTACTTGGTCATGATGTATGATCTTTCTGATCTAATGCTGGATCCAATTTCCTAGAATTGTGTTTGAGGAATTTTGCATCTATGTGCAGGATATTGGCCAGTAATTCTCTTTCTTTGTGTTGTCTTTATCTGCTTTTGGTATTAGGATAATGCTGGCTTTTTTTGGAATAGTCTGAGGAGGATAGGTTTTAGTTCTTCCTTGAATGTTTGGTAAAACTCCCCTGTGAATCTGTCTGGCCCCAGGCTTTTGTTTGCTGGGAGCTTTTTGATGACGGCTTCAATTTCTTCCATAGTTATAGGCCTATTGAGATTTTTTAGATTCTTCCTCATTGAGTTTTGGAAGGTTGTATTTTTCTAGGAATATGTCCATTTCCTCCATGTTGTCTAGTTTGTTGGAATAGAGTTGTTCATAGTATTTTTTAACAATCCTTTCTATTTCTGTGGGGTCTATTATTGTTTTGCCTCTTTCATTTCTAATTTTGTTTATTTGGGTTCTCTCTCTTTGGTTCTTCGTGAGCCTGGCTAGAGGTTCATCAATATTGTTTATCCTTTCAAAGAACCAGCTCTTGGTTTCATTGATCTTTTGTATTTTTTTTTTTTTTGTCTCTTTGTCATTTATTTCTGTTCTGATATCTATTATCTTCTTCCTGCTGCTCACTCTCGGCTTTTCTTCTTACTCTGTTTCTAATTCTTTAAGTTGTAGAGTTAGATGATTTACTACCATTTTTTCTTGTTTTTTGGAGGTAGGCCTGTAGAACTATAAACTTCCCTCCAGGACTGCTTTCATTGTGTCCCATAGATTTTGGATTGTTGTGTTTTCATTGTCATTTGTTTCCAGGATGCTTTTAATTTCTTCCTTGATCTCTGTGGTAACCCAGTCATTATTCAATAGCATGCTATTCAGCTTCCAAGTGTTTGAATTTTTTGGATTGTTTTTTATGGTAGTTTATTTCTAATATTATGCCATTGTGGTCTGAGAAGATGCTTGATATAATTTCAATCTTCTTGAATTTGGAAAAACTTTGCCTGTGATCCAATATGTGGTCTATTTTTTAAAATGTCTCATATGCACTTGAGAAGAATGTATATTCCATGGCTTTGGGATGAAATGTTCTGAAGATGTCAATTAAGTCCAACTGATCTAGTGAATCATTTAGGATGGCTGTCTTTGCTTATTTTTTGTCTAGAGGATTTTTCCAGTGATGTCATTGGGGTATTATAGTCCCCTACTAGGGTTATATTGTTGTTGATTTCTCCCTTGATATCTCCCAGGAGTTTTTTTATGTATTTGGGTGCTCTTGCATTGGGTGCATATATGTTTATCAGGGTTATATCCTCTTCTTGTATTGATTTCTTTAGTATTATGAAATGGTCTTTCTTATCTCTTATGGCTTTCACTTTGAGGTCTGTTTTGTCACATACAAGTATTGCTACACTAGCTTTTTTTTTTTTTTTTTTTCATTTGCCTGCAAGATATTTTTCCATCACTTTACTTTCAGTCTGTGTGAGTCCCTCGTTCTGACCTGGGTCTCTTATAGACAGCATATATGTGGGTCATGTTTGTTATCCATTCAGCTACTCAATGTCTTTTGATTGGAGCATTATTTCATTTATGTTTAAAGTTATTATTAATAGGTACTTGTTTATAGCCATTTTTAGTTTTTGTGCCTGTGTTCATTCTTCCCTTTCTATTTCTTCTTTTTACACCAGTCCTTTTAGCATTTCTTGCATTGCTGGCTTGGTAGTGATAAACTCCCTTAGCCTTTATTTGTCTGTGAAGCTCCTTATTTTCCCTTCAGTTTTGAATGATACCCTTACTGGATAGAGTAAATCTGGATTCAGCCCCTTGCTTTGAATCACTTTGTAAATTTTCTTCCATTCTTTTCTAGCCTGGTGTGTTTCTGTTGAGAAATCATTTGATAATCTAATGGGAGATCCCTTGTATGTAACTTTCTTGCAGCCTTTAAGATTCTGTCTTGGTCCTGAATATTTGCCATCGTAATTATGACATGTCTTGGTGTGGGTCTTTTCAGGTTCATCTTGTTTGGGATTCTCTGTGCTTGTGTGGTTTTTTTCTTCAGCACATCAGGGAAGTTTTCTGACATTATTTCTTCAAATAGGTTTTCTAACCCTTGTTCCTCTTTCTGTCATTCTGGTACCCCTATTATTTATATGTTGCTTCATTTCATGTTGCCCCAATGCTCCCTTATGCTCACCCCCTGTTTTTTTTATTTTTTTCTCCAATTGCAGTTCAGTTTGGGTGTGTTTTGCTTCCCTGTCTTCTAATTCATTAATTCGGTCCTCTGCTTCTCCTGGTGTTTTGTTGTAACTTTCCACAGTGTTTTTTTATTGCAACTATATCACTTTTTATTTCTTCTTGTTACATAAGTTGTTGATTTTTCATCCATCTTGTTTATGAACTGTATTACCCTTATTCTGAATTCTTTTTCTGACATATTTCATTCCTCCATTTCACTTAGCTGCTTTTCTGGTGATTCCTACTTTTGTTTCCTTTGTGGGTTTCTTTGTCTACCCAATTTTGCTCTCACCGGAGGATCTAGGTTTTCAGTCATGCAGGGGCTGCTCCTTGGGTAGTAGTGGCTTCTTGGGCAGTGGCTGCTCCTCAGGTGGTCACGGCAGCACCTGCTCTTCAGTTGACAGTGGCTCCTCTGGTGGGGTTTTTTCACAGCAGTGATGGCTCCTCTGGCTGGTGGAGACAGTCTGCTAGCGCAGCTGCTGCTCCTTGGATGGGTGCAGGCTGCTCGCATGGCTGCTACTTCTTGGATGGAGGTGGGCTGTTCGCATGGCTGCAGCTCCTTGGATGGGGGAGGCCCGCTCACACAGCTGCTGCTCCTCAGATGGGGGCAGGCTACTTGCAGGGCTGGTGCTCCTTGGATGGGGGCAGGTGGCGTGTGACTGCTGCTCCTTAGATGTGGGAAGGCTGCTCATGTGGCTGCAGCTCCTCGGGCAGGGGTGAGTGGCTCTCTCACTACCACCTTCTTCCTGCCTCTGTAGTTGGGTCTGGAGTGTTATTGACCCATTTGTGGATGGAGTCTCCTCTTCGGGTGTATGGTTATGTGGCTCACTCTCTACCACATTGGCCAAACAGGACAAAATTCACCTCGACAAGACACAACACAAAGGAAACAAAACACTAATGTACTCACGACGCGGATATAAGCTGAAAGGATAAGAAAACATGACCCATATATATGTAATCTAAAAAAGACCTACCTCACCCTAGCTTGGCCTGCGTACTGAAGGGTCCCAAGTTCCATTACAGTCAAAGGCACATGCCTGGGTTGCAAGCACCATCCTTAGTAGGTGGCATACAGGAGGCAGCCAATCAATGATTCTCTCTCATCATTGATGTTTCTCTCTCTCTCTCTCCCTCTCCCTGACTCTCAGAAATCAATAACAATATATTTAAAATAAATAAATAAATAAGACCTCCTCAGAACAAAGGATTCACACAGACTTAAAGTGAAAGGATAGAAAAAATTATTCAGGAAAATGGAAATGAAAAGAAAGCTGGCATAGAAATACTTATAACTGACAAAATTGACCTCAAAGTGAAGGCCATAACAAGAGATAAGGAAGGCCACTTCATAATACAAAGGGTATTGATACAACTAAGAGGATATAACCCTGATAAACATACTAGTATATGCACCCAATACAGAAGCATCCAAAAACATTAAAAAAACCCAAAAACTTCTAGAGAGAGTGGGATGTCCAGCTGGTGAGTGGGAACCTCTGTGTCACACACAACTAATGAGCAATTTAAAAATGAGTGATGTTGAGAAGGGCAAGAAGATTTTTGTTCAGAAGTGTGCCCAGTGCCATACTGTGGAAAAGGGAGGCAAGCACAAGACTGGGCCAAATCTCCATGGTCTGTTTGGGTGAAAGACAGGTCAGGCCCCTGGATTTTCTTACATGGATGCCAACAAGAACAAAGATCTCACCTGGGGAGAGGCTACACTGATGGAGTATTTGGAGATTACCAATAAGTACATCCCTGGAACAAAAATGATCTTCGCTGACATTAAGAAGAGTGCAGAAAGGGCAGACTTGATAGTTTATCTCCAAAAAGCTACTAATGAGTAATAGCCACTACTTTATTTATTACAAATGTATCATGACTTCTTTTATTTGTACCATATTTAAATTGATCTCATACCCCAGAATTCAGATCAGAATGGCTAATAGAACATTTATTTTGGGTAGTCGTGATTTACATAAGATTGGCTTGTGGTTAGAGGAATATGGTCACCTTTTTGAGCTTTAATGGTAATTTTGGTTCAGCAAGCGCTATCACTGTCCTCACTTCAAAAAATATGATTAGACTTGATTCGTAGTGTTCAACTTTTCACAGAGGTGGTGAGTGCCATCTGAAAATCTGTAGGACATTGGCTTATATTGAGATTTATGTAATTGGTTTTATTATATGTCTAAATTCTGAGGAAATTCCTTCACTGTCTCTTAGACATACAAGACTTGCTTGTGTTTCAAGTTGTGTTCATTCACCTATTAACCCTTTGCACTCGCTTGCTTTTTTCTCGATTTCTTTATTCTAATGTTAACCGTGTCGAGTCACATTCGGCATCCGAGTGTAAAAGGTTAAAAGGTACAGGTTTCAGTTAAGCTGGCAGTGACCATTTTATATTTTTAGTCCCAACTATGACAATTTAATAAAATTCCCTGTATCTAAACTATTGCCTTTTACTGAATGAAAGTCATTTAGTGTGGTTTATGTATAATCCTATCTAATAAAAGAATAATATGCAAATTGACTGTACCTCCGCTACACCCACAAGCCACACCCACCAGCCACTCCCACCAGCCAATCAGGAGCAAATATGCAGATAAACCCAACCAAGATGGCTGTGGCCACAGAGAGCAGGAGGGAGGCTTGGGTTTCCCCAGCAATGGAGGAAGCCAAGCTTTCTGCCTGCCCTCGCCGGCCTAAGCCTCCACTCAAGGCTACAAAGTTTCAATGATAAAAGATAAATAAATTCAAACAGAAATGGCGGCAGCCACGAAGCTGGAAAGAGCAGGAGGCTAGGGTTGCCCCCAGCAGTGGAGGAAGCCAAGCTTCTGAAGCCCTGGCCTGCCTTAGCCTCCGCTCCAGGCTACAAAGTTTCTATTATAGCAGATACATAAATCCCAACAGAAATGGCTGCCACCATGGAGCGAGTAGGAGGCTTGGCTCCACTCCAAGCTACAAAGTTTCAATTGTAGAAGATAAATAAATCCCAGATACCAGGGCCTCCGCTTCGGTCACCGGGGGTCGTGGCTGGCCTGAAAACCACCACAGGCCCCTCGCCCAGGCCACCCCATGCCCCAAGGGAACCCCCATCCTGATCTGAGACACCCTTCAAGGCAAACCAACTGGCCCCCATCCATGCACCAGGCCTCTATCCTATCTAATAAAAGAGTAATATGCAGATTGACCATCACTCCAACACACAAGATGACTTCACCCATGTGGTCAAAGTTCCTGCCCCCAAGTGGACACAAGATGGCCACCACAAGATGGCCAGCATGGGAGGGCAGTTGGGAGGGACCAGGCTTGCAAGGGAGGGCAGTTGGGGGCGATCAAGCCTGAAGGAGAGGGCAGTTAGGGGTGACCAGGCTGGCAGAGGAGGGAAGTTGGGGTGACCGGGCCTGCAGGGAAGGGAAGTTGTGGGAGACCCAGGCCTGCATGGAGAGCAGTTGGGGGGAACCAGGCCTGCAGGGGAGGGCAGTTAGGGGAAAACTGGCTGGCAGGGGAGCAGTTAGGCATCAATTAGGCTGGCAGGGGAGTGGTTAGAGGGTGATCAGGCTGGCAGGCAGAAGCGGTTAGGGGCAATCAGGAAGGCAAGCAGGCAAACAGTTGGGAGCCAGCAGTCCTGGATTGTGAGACGGATGTCTGACTGCCCATTTAGGCCCAATCCTACAGAGATCGGGCCTAAACGGGCAGTCGGACATCCCTTAAGGGGTCCCAGATTGGAGACGGTGCAGGCTGGGCTGAGGGACAACCCCCCTCCATGCACGAATTTCGTGCACCAGGCCTCTAGTATTAAATAAAGAGTATTTAACACTTCTACACTTTATAGATGATCTTTAAGGTCAGGTGCTTTTAAAATTCAGTATGACAAGATATAGTAGCAAACTTTCTGAATTCTTTAAGTCAGACTAAGTTATAGTTCAAAATTATCTTGAACAGCTATTAATTTACTATATATGTGTGTGATTGATAATGGTGCTTTTTCCAGCTCACTAGGATAAAAGTAGAGAACGGATCATCAACACAAAATTGTAAAGTATGTCATCATAAGGCTCAAGATAATTAAAAACCAAGTTACAGATCATAAAAAAAAAACTTCCGGAAATATCAAGGGAGAGATCAACAGCAATACAATCATAGTAGGGTACTTTATACCCCATTTACATCACTGGATACATTTGCCAGACAAAACTCAACAAGGAAACAGCAATCCAAAATGACTCACTAGATCAGATAGAACTAATTGACATCTTCAGAACATTTCACTCCAAAGCTACAGAATATACATTCTTCTCAGGTTCACCTGGGACATTTTCAAAGATAGACCACATGTTAGGACACAGGCAAAGTTTATACAAATTCAAAAAGGTAGAAATCATATCAAGCATCTTCTTAGATCACAATGGCATATAATTAGAAATCAACTAATTAAAAACAATAAAAAACAATCAAACACATGGAGGCTAAATAGCATGCTATTAAACAATGAATGGGTTACCAAAGAGATCAAAGAAGAAATAAAAAACATCTTGGAAACAAATGACAATGAAAACGCAACAATCCAAACTCTACGTGTGTGAAAGCAATCCTGAGCAGGAAGTTCATAGCACTACCGGCATACCACAGAAAACAAGAAAATTTTGTAATAAGTTATCTAACCCTATAACTTAAATAATTAGAAAGAAGAGCCCAGAGTAAGTAGAAGGAAGTAAATAATAAAGATCAGAGTGGAAATAAATGACATGGAGCCCAATAAAACCAAGAGCTGGTTCTTTGAAAGGATAAACAAGATTGATTAACCTCTACTGAGACTCACCAAGAAACAAAGAGACAGGACCCAAATGAACAAAATAAGAAATGAAAGGGATGAAGTAACAACTGACCCCACAGAAATACAAAGGATTTTTTAAAAATACTATGAAAAACTTTAATCCAACAAAATGAACAACCTTGATGAGCATTATGCTAAGTGAAATAAGTGAGTTGGAGAAAGATAAGTATCACATGATCTCTCATTTGTGTAATATAATGAGCAACATAAACTGATGAACAGAAACAGATCCAGAGACAGAGAAGCATTGATCATACCATCAAACCTCAAAGGTAAGGCAGGGGAGGGTGGGGGGAAGGGGGAGAGATCAACCAAAGGACTTGTATGCATGCATATAAGCATAACTAATGGACACAGACACTAGGGAGGTGAGGGCATGAGCGGGGGGTAGGGTGCAATGGGGAGATAAGGACACATATGTAATACCTTAATCAATAAGAAAAATAAATAAATAAATAAATAAATAGAAATAATTAATTAATCCAATCAATAGACATAGTATAACTGAATGAGTACAAAAACATGTCCTATATATACAGTCTAGATACCCACATCAGAGCAAATGATCTACATAGACTGAAAATGCTGGGATGGAAAAAAAATATTTTATGCAAATGAAAACAAAGAACAGCTGTGGGGTGCAATAAGTATATCAGACAAATTAGACTTCAAAACAAAAGCCATAATAAGAAAAAAAGAAGGAATTAGAAAATAATAAAGGAATCAATCAAAGAAAGTGTAAGCACTAAATAAGGAATGAAAAAAGAAAATCTTGGTGAACATAAAAAGAGAGACCAATAATAATACAGTCATTGCAGGGGATTTAAACACCCACTGGAATCAGTGGATAGATCTTCCACAACAAAAAATTAGCAAGGTAACACTGACCTTAAAGGACAGGCTGGACCAAATGGATTAAACTGATATTTATAGAACATTTAATCCCAAAGCAGCAGAATATATTTTAAGGATTTTCAAGTGCACAGAGAATATTCTCTAGGATAGACCACATGTTAGGACACAATACACGTTTTAATAAATTAAAAAAGTTTGAAATCATATCAAGCATCTTCTCTGACCACAATGGTATGAAACTAGAAATCCATTACAATAAAAAAAAAAACACCTGAAAAATACTCTCACACATAAAAGCTAAATAACATGTTACTAAATAATGAATGGGCCAACTATGAGATCAAGCAATAAATCAAAAGTTACCTTGGACAAATGAAAATGAACACAGAATAACCCAAAATCTATGGAACACAGCAAAAGCATGAGTAAGAGGGAAATTCATAGCATTGAAGACCTACCTCAAGAAGCAAGATAAATCACAAATAACAGTTTGACCCTATACCTAAAGGATTAGAAGAAGGACAACAAAACCAAGAGTAACTAGAAGAAAGGAAATAAAGATTAGAGAATAAATAAATTATGTAACTAAATAAACAATACAAAAGATCAATAAAACCAAGAGCTATCTCTTTGAAAAGGTAAACAACATTTCAACAAATCTTTAAATAGACTCATCAAGAACAAAAGTGAGAGGAACCAAGTAAATAAAATTGGAATAGAATAGGAGAAGTAACAACTGATATCACAGAAATACAAAGGATTATAAGAAAACTAGAGGCCCGGTGCACAAAATTCATGCAGAGGGGGAGGGTGGTCCCTTAGCAAAGCCTGCACCCTCTCCAATCAGGGACCCCTCAGGGGATGTCTGACTGCCGGTTTAGGCCCGATCCCTGCAGGACATGCCTCTCGCAATCTGGGACCGCTGGCTCCTAACTGCTTGCCTCCCTGCCTGCCCAATTGCCCCTAACCGCCTCTGCTTTGGCCCCTGCTACCATGGCTTTGTCCAGAAGGATGTTTGGAAGATGTCCACTCTAATTAGCATATTACCCTTTTATTAGTATAGATATTATGAACAACTATGTGCCAATAAATTGGACAACCTGGGTGAAATAGACAAATTCCCAGAAATATACAATCTTCCAAAACTGAATCAGGAAGAATCAGAAAATCTGAATAGAACAATTACAACTAATAAGATCAAGCAGTAATCAAGAAACTCCCAGCAGATAAACGTCCTGGTCCAATGGCCTCACAGGTAAATTTTACCAAACATTCAGAAAGAACGAACTCCAATCTTTCTCAAACTGTTCCAAAGAATTCAAAGAAAGGAAAAACTCCAAAGCTTATTTTATGAGGCCATAAAGATTATTCTTAATTCCAAAACCAAATAAAGACACTACAAAGAAAGAAAATTATAGCCCAGTATCTGTGATCAACATAGATGCTAAAATCTGGAACCAGATGTCAGAAAACTGGATTTGGCAATACATTAAAAAGATTACACACCATGATCAAGTTGGATTTATCCAAGGATGAAAGCTTGGCATAATATTTGCAAATCAATAAATGTGATATACCACATAAACAAAATAAAGGATAAATATCACATGATGATATCAACAAATGCAAAAAAAGGATTTTATAAAATCTAGCACCATTCATTATAAAAAGGCTTAGCACAGTGGGACTAGATGGATGATACCTCAGATAATATAAGCCATATATGACAAACTCACCAACAGCAGACTCAATAGGCAAAAAATAAAAACTGTTTCCCATAAATTAGTAATAAGATATCCACTTTCACCACCCTTATTCAATATAGTACTGGAAGTTTTAGTGCCAGCAATCACAAATCAAAGAGAAATAAAAGGCATCCAAATTGGAAAGGAAGAAGTAAAGCAGTCATTATTTGTAGATGATATGATACTAACCATAAAGACTCTACCAAAGATTACTGGAATTGACAAATAAATCCAGTAAGTAGCAGGATACAAAAAAAAATATCCAGAAATGGTGCCATTATTATACATAAATAATGAACTATCAGAAAGAGAAACTAAAGACAAACTCATTTATAATTGCCTCAAAAAATAAGATTCCTAGGAATTTAAGCAAGTAGGTAAAAGACCTGCACTTGGAAAATTATAAGATAGTGAAGAAAAAAATTAAGGAAGATACATATAAGTGGAAGCATATACTGTGCTGATAGGTGGGAAAAAATTAAGATAATTAAATGTCCATACTACCCAAAGCAATCTAAAGATTCAATGCAATTTCTATCAATATACCCATGGTGTATTTCACAGGACTAGAACAAATATTCCAAATATTTATATGTAACCACAGAAGACCTTGAATAGCCTTACAATCTTGAGAAAGAAGAACAAAGTTGAAGGTATCATTTTCCCTAATATCAAACTATAATACAAGGCCATAGTAAGCAAAACAACAAGGTACTGGCACATAAAAAGAGTTATATAGGTCAATGGAACAGAATAAAAGGCCTTAGAATTATCCGAGGGAAAAAGTATTATCTTCTACTTTGACTCTTAAATATGCCTTTCTGGTGGTCCACGCCCATGGGGCAATATGGAAAGAAAAAGGGCTCTTAACCTTGAGGAATAAGTACATTAAACATGCAAAAGAGATTTTTAAATTTCTAGAGGCAATAAATCTACCAAACCAGATTGCCATGATGTACTTCCCAGGAAAATAGAAGAATGGTTCCCAAACAAGCCAGGGAAACCAAACTGCCAATAAAGCAGCAATCCATGCTGCTTGAGGGCCAACACTTCTTGGGAGTTTAATTCCCCACCTGAACTTTTCATAACTTAAACCTCAGTATGCAGAATGAAATGATTAACAGGCCCATGAATGTGGATTCTCTATCACTGACCCTAGTTCTATATGGAAGATCAAAATTCATGATAAGATCTTACTCCCTGAAGCTCTTGTATATACCATTCTCAAACACCTACATGAAGGAAACCCATTTTGGGAGGGATGCTTGGACCTCATCAGGCCACATTGGAAGGGCTCTCATTTACAAAGGACCAATCAGAAGATTACCCAAGCCTGTTAAATACACACCAACAACAATCCTAAGACAGAACATGCCCCAAAAGGAAAGGAGTACAATATAAAGAGATATGCCCACTTGAAGACTGGCAAGTTGACTTTACACAGATGCCCAAAATCATAAGAAACTTTACATTTTCGTAAGTTTTTGTAGACATATTTTCTGGATGGGTAGAGTCATAGCCCACTAGAACTGAGTTAGCAAACTAAGGTAGCAAAACCTCTACTCAAAGAAATAAAGGTTCAGACTTCCTTATAGCATTCAAAGCGTCAATGGACCATTGTTCACTTCAGAAATCTCCCCGATAGGACAGACACTATAAATTCAATGGAAACTACATACATCTTGGAGACCATCTACAGAAAAGACAGATAAAATGAACTTCACAATAAATAAACCCTGGTAAAAATATGCCAGGAAACACATCTGAAATGGGACCAGGAACTCCTTATTGCCTTGCTCCAAATTAGGGTAGTGCCCCAATGTGGGCTTAAATTAGGCCCTTTTGAAATAGTTTAAGGGAGATGCTTCCAAGTTTATGTTTTAGAAATACCCCTTTAGATTTAGAACATGAATCAAAAATCAAACAATATGTACAATATCTAGGGCAAACACTATTAATTTTGCACAAGTTTGCTCATTGCAGGTCCATCTACCCATGAGCTCTTACACCTGTTTCAACTGGGAGACCGATCTTACTAAAGACCTGGAAGACTCAAGGTCCTAAACATCACATCAGTTAGATGAGCAATGGACCAGTCCCTTTGATGTCCTGCTGACAACACAGGCTTAGCTAAAGCACATGGGAATCAAACCTTGGATAAAGCTGGTGCCACCTGAAAAGAACTCAGATCTTGCTGCTGCTATTGATACTGCAAGGGAAAGCTGGATCTGCACTCTTAATTTAAAATTTCTTATTTGGAAAGGGACAATGCCTCCCAAAGCTAAGTGACAATGTTACTATTTTTTTATTCTGCATTTTCCAGACAGTGGCTTCTTCAGCAAACATCCCGCTATTGGGTGTGCCACACAAAGCCCCACTCAGGATTAGACAATAGGAATTCTTTAGTCTCTCCAATTTCTGATTTCACTACAATTTCCCCTTCACTACTAAGCATACCCCTCACTAAACATTTGGTTGTTTGTCTGCACAATAGGTCTTACTTTAGAAGCCCACTGGCAGCACCATCTCTTGAAATAAAATAAAATGTAAAAAGCAGTTTACCAGCTTTGCTTGTTCAGCAATGCCATCCTCTAGACACCACATATACCACCTTCGGAAGACAGCAATCCTCCTCCCTCATGTAAAGGCTTTCTTCCATTCTTTACCCCTTTCTTCTTGTATTAAGTAGTAAAAATCTCTGGACCCATGGTTTGGTAAGCAGGAAGAAACTACAGAAGATGAGGCCTTCATTCATTTGCCCTTGTAAGATTACAAGAGTCCAGAGTTTTGAAGTGAGGAGTTGTTACCATAGAGCAGGGGAGTCTCCCCCATTGGCTACGATAGGGGATGGGGTCTTACACTGAGTGTGCCAAAAGCTAGAAATATGAATGGATAAGGCCTGAGCATGCAAAAAGCTACAAAGATAATTGAATAGAGAAAAAAAGAAGCCTTCCCCTCCCTGTCACTCTAAGAATGGTAAGTTTGAGAAGGAAGAGAGATTTGTCTTTGTGATGGGAATCCACCATTCTCAGGTCATATGGCTTCTGAAGAAAATCGCTTTCTTTTTGTACTAGCACTTGCCTCAGGACTTTGGCTTTCATTGTAGCCGGTAACCAAACCTCCATTTTTTTTGTTTTTTTGGTTGGTTGGTTACACTATTTCAAATCTCTATTTTTAAAAGTAATTTTAAAAGCAATTAAACAACTAAGTCAAAGTATCCTGTGGATGTATTTACCATATTTTACAGTCATTTCACTGACAGATATTTCCCCTAAAGAAATTCTCCACTTGTGCACAAGGAGAATATACTAAGATGTTTATTACATAATTGTAATCATGTAAAATTGAATAATGTGTAAGTGTCCTTCAATAAGTGAATTGATAAATAAAATGTGGTATACTCCTACAATAAAACAGTAGCTAAAAGAAATGAACTGGATCTATATGTGTTATGAACAGTTAAGTGAAAGAATCAAGTTGCATAACAATATGTATTCTAAACATATATTATGTAGTATGTTTTTACTTTTTAAATAATGTATGTATCTCTGTTTTGAACAAATATTTTTAGTACATTCTGGGTAAACTCAATGATTTCACATTTAAATCCAGTAACTTCAGTTTTTCTCCACGTGATGGAATTGGGAAACACATTTAACCACTTGTTGTCATCTGTCAAGTTTCTCATGTGTAGAGATGTACCTTGCTTCATCTGCCACTTTGGCATGTTTATCCTCTACTAGAGGCCCGGTGCATGAAATTCGTGCACTGGGGGGGAGGGGTCCCTCAGCCCAGCCTTCACCCTCTCCAAAATGGAACCCCTCAGGGGATGTCCAGCTACCGGTTTAAGGCCGATCCCACAGTTGGACATCCCTCTCACAATCCGGAACTGCTGGCTCTTAACCACTCGCCTACCTGCCTGCCTGATTGCCCCTAACCACTTCTGCCTGCCAGCCTAATCACCCCCTAACCACTCCACTGCTGGCCTGATTAGCATATAACTGCTCCCCTGCCAGTCTGATCATCCCCAACTGCCCTCCCCTGCTGCCTGGTTGCCCCCAACTGCCCTCACCTGCTGGCCTGATCTCACCCCCAATTGCCCTCCCCTGCTGGCCTGATCTCACCCCAACTGCCCTCCCCTGCTGGCCTGATGGCCCCCAACTGCCCTCCCCTGCCACCCTGGTCCCTCCCAACTGCCCTTCCCTGCCAGCCTGATCTTGCCCCCAACTGCTCTCCCCTGCCGGCCTGATTGCCCCCAACTGCCCTCCTCTGCTGGCCTCATCTCGCCCCCAACAGCCCTCCCCTGCCAGCCTGATCTCACCCCCAACTGCTCTCCCCTGCTGGCCTAATTGTCCCCAACTGCCTTTCCCTGCTGGACTGATTGCCCCTAATTGCCTCTGCATGTCTTATCACCCCTAACTGCCCCCACTGCTGGCCTGATCTCGCCCCCAACTGCCCTCCTTTGCCAGCCAATTTGGTTCTGATTGATTAGTTTCTATGCCAGTCAGCATCAAAAGCTTCGCTTCCTAGGTAGCCATTGGCTCCTTACAGTTGACCCAGATTTGGTTCTGATTGGTCGGTTTCTATGTCAGTCAGCGTCTCTGGGTCTATCAATGGAGCCTGATCAGAAAGGCAGGGCTTATCAGCAGCCCCGGTGGAGGCCTGGAGAGAAATGGGGGCACGGCTGCTGAGCAGGCCTGGAGCTAAAGAGAGAGGCAAGTGCTGATCAACAGCTGCCACAGAGGCTATAGATCAGACCCTGCTTCTCTCTTTAGGCTTCTCTCTGGGCCTGATTCGCAGCCCCTTCAGCAGTCAGTGCTGGGTCATCATGCCTGCAGCCATGGTAGTCAGCGCTGGCAGCACTGACTGCAGGACTGATTTCTGGTTGGTTGAGCCTCCCAGTCATTGCGGATGTGATGGACCCAGGGTTTTTATATATTAGGATATTCCCATCCCTTGAATAGTCCATTTTCTGATTAGGCTCTGGTTCACACATTCTAGTGCTCTTTTCTAACCAAAAAGTCCTTACGTCCACTAGTCCCTGGTGCCAGGGAGGTACAGAAATTTGGCTTCTTCCCACATCACTCCAGAACTGCAGGTGTCCAGGTCAGGTAATAGCAGGTGCTCCTATTTTTGTCCCATGTGCTCCCTTCCAACCTCTCTCCTCTACATTAGGGGAATTTTTAGAACCTAGCTTGCTCCTTTACACCTTTTCCAAGAAGATAACACAGGTCCTTTCTACACCATAGCCCCAAACTCCTCTGAAGCTTCTAATTAACTATCTTCTTTTAGTAGACGTGAGGGAGAAATTGAAGGCAAAGAGGATCTTGCATTGAACATTTTTTCTTTTCTTTCAACTTTTTAAAATAATGAATGGCACTACTATATGATGTCTAGGGATACATACATTACAGTCACAAAAATAGTCTGAAAAAGACAAATTGGAATTTAAATTAAAGTTACCTCTGATAAGAGAAAGAACAGGATAACAGAAGGCTGCAACTCTACTGGTAATTTTACTTATTTTAAAATATGACAAAATGTTAAGGTGTCATAGATTTTGGTGTCCATTATGTGATTCCCTATAATTATCTGCATATTTGTAACATTTTATAATACAATTATTTTAAAAATAATAATAAAGAGCTACCAATTTTATTCAGGATGTAGTTATTAGTACATACAAATTTAAACCATAAAAAAGCCAAGTGACATTAATAGGCAATCCCTTAGAGCTCTCACATGGTGCGGGAAGCCACGGCTTGCCAATATTGTCATGAGTGTGCACCAAGAAACACGGGAGGCTGAAGGAACTTGAGCATTAGCAGGGCTGATGCTAGGCACTGATTGTTCATGTTGAGATAGTGGTGGCTCAAAGCAATTTCCTGACCTAATAGCCTACAAGTAAATGTTTACTGGACCTTACTGATCTTTACTCACTTTTGAGATGGTCTGTCTGCTACCTGTTTGCCATGCTTTACTGAGGGCAGGATGTATCTAAAACTGAATAAAAAGCAGATAGGACCCAGTCTCGGTGTCTCTCTTCAAGAAAGAGGCTCCACCTGGCCCCCAATGCCTTCTAAATTCATATTTCTTGTATAGTATTTTCATTTGTGTGCCGGCCCCTCCTTCAGGTACTGAACCCTGCTGCAAACGTCACGGCAACATGGTGTTTAGATTACAGAAGAGCGCAACACATAGAAGAGCAAATTAAAAGGAAGGAAACATTACTGTAGACTTATTCATTTATTAAATAAATGAATTAAAATGTGGCACGCATTCCAGATAAACGGATAAACCAAAATATTTTCATGTTTATTGGTAATGTAGCCAATATATTGTATAACCTGGATTTTGACAGAAAAAAGACATCTCTTGATTATCTGCAAAAGCATAAATTTCTATATAGTGACAATCATGCCTTCACTCACTGAAAATGCTTACTGCACATGAGGTGCATGAAAGGCAAGTTGAGGATGGAGCACACTAAAATTTTCTTCATCAATCAAGTAACTATTCCAATCCTTGGTACCAGTGATCTTGAATGAGATTATAAATGGACAATGCAGGATATTCTTATATTGAATTTGAATCTTCATTTTTAATTATTTTATTAAATATTTCATGTTGTTGAAGAAGGAATAATCTGTTAGAATAAATTGGATTAGTAAAAGTAATCTCTTCCAGTGTTTTAGGAAAAAGAGTTAACGGGATATTTGAAGTTTTTAGATCATATCATTATTCTCACTTTTAGTTTGGTTAAGAATGATGAACTATTCCTAATCTGGATGCCCTCTTCTACTGTGCTTAACCAGGTGAATTAGAAAAGTAAAATCTCAGACATCTCTCATAGCAATATGTTTACAGATACATCTCCTAGGACTGTGGTCAGCAAACTGCGGCTCGCGAGCCACATGCGGCTCTTTGGCCCCTTGAGTGTGGCTCTTCTACAAAATACCACGGCCTGGGCGAGTCTATTTTGAAGAAGTGGCATTAGAAGAAGTTTAAGTTTAAAAAATTTGGCTCTCAAAAGAAATTTCAATCGTTGTGCTGTTGATATTTGGCTCTGTTGACTAATGAGTTTGCCGAACACTGTCCTAGGGCAAAGGAAACTAAGGTGAAAATAAACAAATGGGACTACATCAAAATAAAAATTTTCTACACAACAAAAGAAACCATTAACAAAATGAAAAGACAGCCCACTGCATGGGCAAACATATTTGGCAATGATACTTCTGATAAGGGGTTAATTTCCAAAATCTAAAAAGAACTCATAAAACTTAACAAAAGGGAGACAAACAATCCAATTAAAACATAGGCAAAGGACCTAAGTAGACACTTCTTCAAAGTGAATATACAGAAGGCCAAGAGATATATGAAAAAATGCTCAAAGTCACTAATCATCTGAGACAGGGAAATTAAAACATCAATGAAGTATTACCTCACATCTGTCAGAATGGTTATCATCAATAAATCAACAAACGACAAGTGCTGGTAAGGATGTGGAGAAAAAGGAACTCTGGTACATTGCTGGTGGGAATGCAGACAGGTACAACCTCTGTAGAAAACAGTATGGAGTTTCCTAAGAAAAATTAAAAATGAAACTCCCATTTGACCCAGTGATCCCACTTCTAGGAATATATCCTAAGAAACACAAATTAGAAAGAATAAATGCGCTGAAACCGGTTTGGCTCAGTGGATAGAGCGTCGGCCTTCGGACTCAAGGGTCTCAGGTTTGATTCCAGTCAAGGGCATGTACCTTGGTTGCAGGCACATCCCCAGTAGGGGGTGTGCAAGAGGCAGCTGATTGATGTTTCTCTCTCATTGATGTTTCTAACTCTCTATCCCTCTCTCTTCCTCTCTGTAAAAAATCAATAAAATATATTTTAAAAAAATAAAAATAAATAAATGCAACCTTATGTTCATAGCAGTGCAATTTACAATAGCTAAGATTAGGAAACAGCCCAAGTGCCCATCAGTAGATGAGTGGATGAAAAAGCATGGCATTTATACCATGAAATACTGTGCAGCTGTAAAAAATAAATAACTCTTACCATTTGCAACAGCATGGATGGACCTGGAGAATATTTTGCTAAGCAAAGTAAGTCAGTCAGAGAAAGATAAGTATGACATGTACTTACCATGTGGTATCTAGTGAACAATATAAATTGATAAACAAAACAGATCCAGAAACATAGAAGCATGGAACAGACTGACGAATTTCAGATGGAAAGGGGTCTGGGGGTAAGAGAGAGAGAGATTAACTGAGGAACTTGTATGCATATATGCATAGCCCATGGACACAGACAAGTGTGAAGGCTTGGGAGGGGCAGGTGCAGGATGGAGGAGGTCAATGGGAAAAAAACAAAGGGGACATCTGTAATACATCAACAATAAAGATGAAATTTTAAAAAACAATAAATTTTTAAAGAAAAGATAATAGATTGAGTAAATGAAAAAAAAGAAAGAAAAGTAGGGTGTGCTACTTCAATCCAAATCAAAAAGAGCCAAAATATCACAATTAACATTAGAAATACAGATGACTGATGAGGACATGGAAAAGAATAGTAAGTCCAAGAACAGTCTCATAGAATAATGATAAGTAGTTTTCTAAATTTACTTTCAAATGTAGAATAATTATAATCATGCAATACATTCCAAGCTTGAACATGAAGTTGCTGTCAGAATCTGCCTCAGGGTATTTCATTCATTTGTAGAGAAGAGTACACATATTCTATATAATAAAAGCCTAATATGCTAAGTATCCAGTCGTCTGGTCATCCATGCAACCAATAAAAGCATAATATGCTAATGATGTGCTAAGGCCGCTCAACTGTTTGCTATGATGTGCCCTGATGACCAGGGGCCAGACAGTCGACCATTCGACCAGTCACTATGACATGCACTGACCACCAGGGGGCAGACACTCTGACCAGTAGGTTAGCTTGCTGCTGGGGTCCGGCAGATCAGGACTGAGTGAGATAGGCCAGACATGTCCTGGATCCCTCCCATGATCCCTCCCTAGCTGACCAACCTCCCACATTCCTCCCCAGCCACGATTGTGCACCGGTGGGGTCCCTCAGCCTGACCTACACCCTCTTGCAATCGGGACCCCTTGGAGGATGTCAGAGAGCCGGTTTCAGCCTGATCCCGCAGGCCAGGTTGATGGACCTCACTGGTGACGAATTCGTGCACCAGGCCTCTAGTTGGAAATAATTTCACATTCTACAAATAGACCAAATTGATCCAACTGGTACATTCCCAGAGAAATTGCACTCAATAATAACACATTTTTAAATTTTATTTATTGTCTAAAGTTTTACATATGCAACCTTTTTCCCCACATGACCCCCCTCAAGCCATTCCCACACCGGTCAAGCCCCCATCGCCCCAGTGTCTGTGTCCATAGGTTACACTAATATGCATGCATACAAGCCCTTTGGTTGCTCTCTAACCACCCCCCACCCCCGCCATTTGTCTCTGGATCTATTCTTGTTCATTAAATGTTCATTAAATTATGATCATTATATCCCACACTAGAGGCCTGGTGCATGAAAATTCATACACTGGAGGGGGGGTCCCTCAACCCAGCCTGGCCGCTCACACAGCCTGGGAGCCCTCAAGGGTGGGAGGCACTCAGCAATCAGGGGAAGGCGACGCCCCATCACACCTCTGCTGCTGCCCCAGCCAGCAGCGCAAGCCTTGGCCGGCCCTGGTTACCTGAGCCTCGGGTGGCCCAGGGTGGCTGGGCAGCAGCCATCCGAGGCTTACCTGCACCTCGGGCATTGGCTAGGCAGCCACCATTTAGGCTTGCCTGTGCCTCGAGCCGGCCCTGGGTGGCTGGGGGAATGAGGGAACTGGGGGAATCCGGAGGCAGGCGCGCAGCAAGGCCTGACACCCCAGCGGGGCTGAGGGGACTGGATGCCACCATCTTGTGGCTCCGGGCACCACCATCCTTGAGGGCATGTCAGTCAATAAGCATATTCCCTCCTTATTGGCTATGGGTGCAGCCATTGTTGATGGTGTGGCAGTCAATTAGCATATTCTCTCCTTATTGGCTGTGGGTGCCCCATATTTGTGACAGTGTGAGGGTCAATTAGCATATTTCCTCTTTCTTAAATAGGATATGAGTGAGACCATGTGATATTTATCTTTTTCTGACTGGCTTAATTTGCTTAGCATAATGCTCTCCAGTTCCATCCATGCTGTTGCAAATGATAAAAGTTCCTTCTTTTTTATAGGAGTATAGTATTCCACTGTGTAGATTTATCACAGTTTTTTAATCTACTCATCTTCTGATGGCATTTAGGTTGTTTCCAAATCTTAGCTATTGTAAATTTTGCTGCTATGAATGTAGGGGTGCATATAACCTTTCTGATTGGTGTTTCTGGTTTCTTGGGATGTAGTCCAAGAAGTGGGATTACTGGGTCAAACGGAGTTCCATTTTTAACGTTTTGAGCAAATTCCATACTGTCTTTCACAGTGGCAGAACCAGTCAGTATTCCCACCAGCAGTGGACAAGGATTCCTTTTTCTCCACATCCTCACCAGAATTTGTCATTTGTTGATTTGTTCATGATAGCCATTCTGACAGGTGTGAGATCATATCTTATTTTTGTTTTGATTTGCATCTCTCACATGATTAGTGACTTTGAGCATGCTTTTATATGTCTATCGACCTTCTGTATGTCCTCTTTTTGAAAAGTGTCTATTTAGGTCCTTTGCCCATTTTTTTATTGGATCGTTTATCTTCCTTTTGTTAAGTTGTATGAGTTCCCTGTAAATGTTGGAGATTAAGCTATTATTGGAGATAACATTGGCAAATATGTAAATTTTGGAGATTAAATCCTTATCTGAAATAGCATTGGGAAATATGTAGTGGGCTTTCTTGTTGTTTTGTTGATGGTTTCTTTTGCTGTGCAGAAGCTTTTTATTCTGATGTAGTCCCATTTGTTTATTTTCTCTTTAGTTTCCATTGCCCTATGAGCTGTGTCAGTAAAGATATTGCTACAACATATGTCTGCTATTTTGCTGCCTATGGAGTCTTGTAGGATTTTTATGGTTTCCCATCTTACATTTAAGTCCTTTAGCCATTTTGAGTTTGTTTTTGTGTATGGTGTAAGTTGGTGATCTAGTTTCTTTTTCTTTTTAATGTATCTGACCAAATTCCCCAGCATCATTTATTGAAGAGACTGTCTTGACTCTATTGTATGCTCTTGTCTCCTTTGTCAAATATTAATTGAACATAATGGCTTGGTTGAATTTCCAGGTTCTCTATGCTGTTCCATTGGTGTATATGTCTGTTCTTGTGCCAGTCCCAGGCAGTTTTGAGAACTGTGGCTTGGTAATATAGATTGATCTCTGATATTGTGATCCCTCCAACTTTGTTCTTTATCATGGTTGCTGTGGCTATCCAGGGTCTTTTTTTAAATTCCAGATGAATTTTTGGAGAGGTTGTTCTAGATCTTTGAAGTATGCCATGGTATTTTAATGGGGAATGCATTGAATCTGTATATTGCTTTGGGTATTATGGAAATTTCAATGATGTTAATTCTACCAATTCATGAACATGGTATGTTCTTCCATTTCTTTATGTCTTCCTCTATCTCTTTTTTCAATGTCCTGTAGTTTTCCGAGTACAGGTCTTTTACCTACTTAGTTAGGTTTATTCCTGGGTATCCTAATTTTTTTGGTGCGATGGTAAATGGAATTTTTTTTTTCCTTTCTCTTTCTGTGAGTTCATTATTGGTGTATAAAAAGCCCATAGACTTCTGGGTTCCAATTTTGTATCCTTCTACATTGCTGAAATCATTTATTAGGTCTAGTAGTTTTTTGATGGAGTCTTGGCGTTTTGTATGTATAGTGTCATATCATCTGCAAATAATGACAGTTTTACTTCTTATTTTCCAATTTGGATTCCTTTTATTTCTTCTTGTCTGATCGCAATGGCTAGTACTTCCAGTACTATGTCGAACATGAGTGTTGAGAGTGGGCATCCCTTCTTTGTGGTGTCTTTATCTGGTTTTGTAATTAGGATAATGCTGGATTCATAGCAAGAGCTTGGAAGTGTGCCTTCCTCTTGAATTTTTTTGGAATAGTCTGAGGAAGATAGGTTTTAGTTCTTCTTTGAATGCTTGGTAGAACTCCCCTGTAAAACTGTCCATAGCAGGGCTTTCGTTTGCTAGAAGATTTTGGATCACGGCTTCAGTTTCATTGGTGGTTATCGGCCTATTCAAGTTTTTTGATTCCTCCTCATAAAGTTTTGGGAGCTTTTATTTTTCTAAGATAATGTCCATTTCATCTAGGTGTCCATTTTGTTGGAATAGAATTTTTCATAGTATTTTTTCATAATCCTTTGTATTTCTGTGGGATACATTGTTATCTCACCCCTTTCACTTCTGATTTTGTTTATTTGGGTCCTCTCTCTTTGCTTCTTTGTTAGCCTGACTAGATGTTCATCAATCTTTTTTATCCTCTCAAAAATCTAGATCTTGGTTTTATTGATCTCTTGTAATTTTTTTGTCTCAATGTTGTTTATTTCTGCTCTGATCTTTATTATTTCCTTCCTTCTGCTTATGCTGGGCTTTTCTTGATGCTCTGTAGATTCTAACTCTTTAAGTTGTAGGGATAGATAATTTATTACCATTTTTTCTTATTTTTTAAGGTTAGCCTGTAGAGCTATGAACTTCTCTCTCAAGACTGCTTTCACTGTGTCCCATAGATTTTGGATTGTTGTGTTTTCATTGTCGTTTGTTGCCATGATGCTTTTAATTTCTTCTTTGATCTCTTTGGTAACCCAATTATTGTTTAATAGCATGCTATTTAGCCACTACGTGTTTGATTTTCTTTCAGTGTTTTTATTGTAGTTGATTTCTACTTTTATTCCATTGTGATCTGAGAACATGCTTGATATGATTTCCATCTTCTTGAATTTGAAGAGACTTGGCCTGTGACCCAATATCTGGTCTACCTTTGAAAATAATCCATGTGCAATGGAGAAGAATGGATAATCTGTAGCTTTGGGGTGAAATGTTCTGAAGATGTCAATTAATTCCATCTGATCTAGTGATTCTTTTAGGATTGATGTTTCTTTGCTGATGTTTTCTTTAGAGGATTTATCCAGTGGTGTTAGTGGAGTATTAAAGTCCCCTACTATGATTGTATTGCTGTCAATCTCTCCTTTGATATTCTTCAGAAATTTTTTTTTTACGTATTTGGGTGCTCCTGTATTGGGTGTGTATATGTTTACCAGATTTATATCTTCATGTTTGATTGCTCCTGTTAGTATTATGAAGTGGCCTTCCTTATCTTTTGTTATGTCCTTCACTTTGAAATCTAATTTGTCAGATATAAGTATTGCTACCCCAGCTTTTTTTTTTCATTTCCATTTGCTTGAAAATCCTTTTTCCATTGCTTCCCCATCACTCTGTGTGAGTCCTTTGGTCTGAGGTGGGTCTCCTGTAAATAGCAGGTATATGGGTCATGTTTTCTTATCCACTCAGCTACTCTATGTCTTTTGATTGGGGCATTTAATCCATTTACATTTAAAGTTATTATTCATGCCCTCTCACTGCAACAAGACTTGTTTGAGATGTCTCTTTTTTTACTGTGGATGATTTTTTTATTTTGCATTTCATATATCATCCAGTTTCACATTCTCACAGGATCAGCAATTACAATAGCCACCTCGTCTCCCAAGTCTGAAAACGGCAAGACAGCCACAGCTGCGGCCAAAGGCAAAGCACTGATGTGCTCACAAAACAAAAAAAAATTGCACAATTTTCCCTTCATTTTTCTTAAACTAATGCCTGACACAAAGGTTCATGGCTGGAGAATGGAAACCCTTTCTTCTTCATGCCTCAAACTAAACATTAAACTTACATGACAGGGCGAACAAGGTCTCTTCAACCATTAATTGCACACACACATGAAAAATCCTTTATGATGCATAAATATTTTGTTACACAGGGTACAAAAATATTTTCACTTTTTGGTTGGTTTCCTAGTTTGGAAAGAATGAGGAGCAGCGGCAGGGGTGGGGTGCGCTGCGGAGAGGTGAGCAAAGTGGGCAGAGAAGGGATGCTCTGAATAGCTGCTGGCCCATCTGAGGAGGAAGCGGAGGACCCCGATTTGAAATGAAAAAGGAAACACTCTGTTGGATGGTCCTTGCTGTTCAGCCGGGAAGTGTGTGGGGCAGTGGAACTGGCGGCAGGGCGCGGGCCTCAGCGAAGCAGGGTGCGTGAAGAGAGAGACCAGGAATGATGAACCATTAAAGGCCAGGACCTGTTGCTATGGTGACACAGTGTGAGAACAAACTGTACACTCACATATACACAAGTGTAAGTGTCATAATTCATGCCAGAAAACATGCAAAATCAAACGCCTTGTTTCTCTGAGGTGAAGCTACAAAAGCAAGTTTGGACGGGAGGCCGGGCCTCGCTAGGTCCCAGTGAGGCCTCGGAACTGGGTCTGGGTGTCCCGGAACCCTCCCCCGAAGCCTTGGAGAAGGACTCTGGGCAGGACAGGGCCGAGGGAGAGGAGAGAGAGGCACAGGAAGCAGTCCACTGAGTCAGGCTTAAAATTCACAGTCTTTGGAGGAAAGCAGCAGCTCTCCACAGGCCGCCTGGGGACAGTGGAAGCTGCGGCAGGCGGGCAGCTTCCTCCCCAGCGGGGGGCGGGAGCGTCAAGCTGTGGTAACAAGACTGAGAAACTAACAGAACTGACGGTATTTCCATCCTTGCTGGGTGGTATCAGAGGAAGGGTACCAGCGCACCTGAGCATGCAGGGCGGCGGCTGGGTAGGTGAAGGCAGTGTGTGAGGTAGCCGGGGTCAGCTCGCTGGTGTACAGAGGGTAGGGGGCCCAGGCCTCTGGGGATATGGGGATCAGAGCAGTCCCCATCAGGTCATAGGGGTCCCGTGCGATGAAGTGTGCTCTTAGGGTGGGGTGAGCGCTGGTGGGATTTGGTGTAGCCATTAGCTTGTTCTTGGCCATCTTGGTATTGGCTTTGGCAAACTCTAGCCTCAGGGTCTGCGGGTTCTCGGGATCAAAGTGAATACCATTCAACGCATTCTTGGCTGCTTCTGCTCCTGCGCAGCTGTCAGAGATCACAAAACCAACCGGCTGTCTGGATGTGAGCTTGATCAGGGACCCTTCGTACCCCTTGATCGGCCTGAAGAGCAGGTAGAGTTCTCTGGGCTTAATGTCCACAGGGAGGCCAATGACGAACGGTGTCCGGACCTCCTCCTCCAGGGTGCCTCCGGAGACCCAGCCCGTGCCGGTGCTGGTGCTGTGCTCGTCGTCCGGCTTCAGGTGGCTCATGGTGGGTGGGGGGGAGTGGGGGGAGAGGGGTGACGAAAGGAAGGGAACCCGGAGGGCGAGCTCTGTGCCGGCCCTGGCGAGGAGGTGGGAGGGGGCGCGGCGAGCAGTGCACTCGGGGTGGGGGCGGGGTGGTGGGGGGGGGCCCGCGGCGTGGGGAGAGAGGCGGCTGCAGCTTCGGGCTGAGGTCACATCAAGTTTGGCAGGTGCGGGAGGAGTGGAGGGGGTGCAGCGGGGGAGGCACTGCGAACCAGAGCCGAGCCTGAGTGGCCGCCTCCGCCTTCTCACTGCGACCATGGAGTGCGCCTTGGGCAGCAGCGGCGGGGGGCGGGCGCCCAGTTTGAGATGTCTTGTAGCCATGGCCTGGGGAAGTGGGTTTTTGATATCCAAATCCAGCCTAGTACCAGGAATGCTCAGGGCTTACTCAAGAAGGCAAATAATACACAGGGTAAAATAAGGTTGTTGTTAGAGTGTTGAGTTTGACAGTAGAATAGTAGTCAATTGTTCAGAGGAATTTAAATTGGCTAATTAAAATAAGCGAATATTCTAGAAAAATTGATTGTACTGTACAAAAGCTGTTCCTAAAGTAACAAAAATTTTTATTGGCAGTTCATCTCATGGTAAAATTGCACAACATGTAATGAACATAAAGCAGTCATATTTTAGTGCAAAAAATTAAAATGTAAAAGCTATCAGGACTACATTATAAAATTTCCAAAAGCCTCCTAATATTTAAATAAAAAAAGGGGGTGATAGTAGAAGAGTATCATGTAAGGAAAAATATACTGCAAGTAAATTACATCTAGAAAATTTGTACTTTAGAAAATTAACTTTCATTTGAAATTCTAACAGCGAGACACCCATGAAAAACACTCATGGTGTCAAAACAAGCCAGAGGAAAATCATTTGGGCAAAAAAAATGAAAAAGGATCCCAAGTCAAATTTATAGAAAATATCCATTTATTAACTTTTGGTCGAGAATATGTTCATATATTTTCAGAAAACAACTCCAAGACCATGGGGATTCCTTCAACAGAGAGGAATTGACAGGAGTGCTCCAGCCATGAAGACAGAAGAGAAACAATCCAGAGATGGAAGACGCTGACAACGCCTTGCCATACTACCAGATAGCAGCTGTGTGTCACTGAAGGATGCCCAGGACCAAACCAGAGACAGTTGGACTGGCATCACCACCATTTGTCCACCAACCAGATCTGAAATATCATTGCTGACATGTGCACATAAGGAACTGTTTGACATTGAAATTGGGACTCAAAAGAACTGTTGGCCCAGAAAGGAACTCACTACAGACTGATTCATTTGCCTCTCAGCATAACCACTATGGCTTGTCTCATATTCGATTCTTATAAGGGTATTTCTTGTATCACATGATCTCAAGCATCTAGGGGAAATAATGAACATAAACTGATGAACAAAAACAGACCCAGAGACAGGGAAGCATCGATCAGACTGTCAAACCTCAGAGGTAAGGTAGGGGAGGGTGGGGGTAAGGGGGAGAAATCAACCAAAGGACTTGTGTGCATGCATATAAGCCTAACCAGTGGTCATAGACAACAGGGGGGTGGGGGCATACGTGGGGAGGGGTTTGGGATGGGAATGGGGGGATGAGAACAATTATGTGATACCATAATCAATAAAGAAATTTAAAAAAATAAAAATAAAATAAAGTTATTATTCATAGGTATTTGTCTGTCGCCATTTTTATTCTTTATGCCTGTGTCCCTTATTCCCTTCCTATTTCTTATTTTTATAGCAGTCCCTTTTTCATTTCTTGCATTGCTGGTTTGGTGATAATAAACTCCCTTAGTTCTTTTTTATCTGTGAAACTCCTGATTTCACCCTCAACTTTGATTGATAGCCTTTCTGGGTACAGTATTCTTGGATTCATACCCCTGCTTTGCATGGCTTTGCATATTTCATTCCATTTCCTTTTGGCCTGGTGTGTTTCTGTTGAGAAATCAGTCAATAATCTGATGGGAGATCCCTTGTAGGTAACTTTCTATCTCTCTTTGGTAGCCTTTAAGATTCTTACTTTGTCATTGGTGTCATATATATAAAAAGCTAGTGTCCCTAACCACCACAATGACCAAAGGTCCAGTCACCATGAGGTGCATTGAGCACCTCTTGGTCCCTTCCCCACCCCCACCTCCATGAGCAACGGCTCCTGGCAGTGGGGCAGGGCGGCTTGCGGCTGGTGGCTCCCGGCAGCGGTGGGGCAGGGCAGCTCCTGGGTCCCTGCAGTGGGGTGGGGCGACTCATGGCTCCCAGTGGTAGGGCAGGGAGGTTCACAGCCCCAGTGGCGGGGCAGGGTAGTTGTGGCTCCCAGTGCAGAAAATCCAAACCAAGGTGGTACGACTGAGGCAGCAGATCAGATTTAAAAATATATGCTTTTGTGACACAAATGTGGAGCTGGAAAAGCAGTCTGGGCTAGGCAGTGTCTCTCACTAGAATGATCACCATGTGTTCCTCCTCCAGCTTGCCCAATGTCCTCAGTGCTGACTGCAGGTACTACTGTGAAAAGTCGGGCAACTCATGTCTCCCAGCGGAGGGGTGGCTCATGGCTCCCGGTGGGCTGCTTGTGGTTCCCATTAGTGGGGCGGGGCAGCTCTTGGTGGTGGCTCGTGGCTTGTGCATGGTTTCGTGCACTGGGCTTCTAGTGTAATTATAATGTGTCATTGTGTCGGTCTTTTTGGGTTCATCTTGTTTGGGACTCTGTGTGCTTCTTGGACTTGTGTGAGTTTTTTCTTCTTCCCAATATCAGGGAAGTTTTCTGTCATTATTTCTTCAAACAGGTTTTATATTCCTTGCTCAGTTTCCTCTCCTTCTGGGACCCCTATTATGTGGATTTTGTTTTGTTTCATGTTGTCCCAAAGTTCCCTTAGGTTCTCCTCCTGTTTTTTTTTAATTTTTTTTCCAGTTTCTGATCTGCTTGGGTAGTTTTTCCTACCTTGTCTTCTAGCTCACTGATGAAGTCCTCCACTTCTTCTAGTCTACTGTTGATGCTTTCTATTGTGGTCTTTATTGCAGTGATGTCATTTTTCATTTATTCTTGGTTCTTCTTCATTTCCTCTTGGTTCTTAAACATAATGTTGAATTTGTCTTCCATCCTTTTCAGCGTCCTTATGACCATTGCTCTGAATTATTTCTCTGACATATTGCTTGCCACCATTTCCTTTGCTTCCTTTTCTGGTGATTCCTCCTTTTCTTTCATATGTGGGCTGTTTTTTTGGGGGGGGTTGTTTTTGTTTTGTTTTGTTTTTTTTGTCCCTCTATGTTCACTCCTCTCGGGATGTCTGATTTTGTAGCACTATCTCTCCTGTGTTGACTTAAAGGCACAAGATACAACACAATAAGACACAATGCACAGGGTACCAAACACAAATGTATTCACAATACCAATAACCCCAAACAAAAGTGACCACAAGAGAAAAGAGAATTAGGGGAGAGAAAATAGTGCAAAAAATGATATTGATAAAAAGGAAAAAATGTAAGAGAGAAAAGAAAGAGAAGAAAAAAGAAGGGGGGGAATATATATATATATATATATATATATATATATATATATATATATATATATATGGAGAAAACTCCAAAAAACCAACAGCTAATCAAAAAATGCAAACAGCAAACACCCTGAGATGAATGCAAACAACAACTAATCCAAAAACTGCAAAAACAAACACCCAAACAACAAACACTCAGCTGAATCTGAGGAGGCAGAGCTCTCTCCAGGACATCTCTGACCTTTCTGTCCAAGGATTGCCTCACCAACTGTGTTTAACTCACAAATTCTGGGTGGTTGTTATTCGATTCAGCTGTTCCTTCTTTCTGCTCTTTGAGAAGGTGCAGGGCCCGTTTGCATATTTGGTGCTGCTTTGTCTTCCCTTGGAAAAACTTTTTTAGGAACCCACGGCCTGGGAGGCTGGAGTCTTGGTGTTTGTGGGTTCACAGCTGAGGCAGCTGGTCCCTGGGCATTGTGGTTGTAGGGTCCTTGGAGGTATCCAAGGTCTCCCCTGTTGAAGGTAAGGCTGGGCTTCTGATCACAGCCACTCTTCCCTTTAGTCTTTGTGGCAGAGCCGGCTGCTCCAGGAGAGATTTCAGCAGTAAAAGAGGCAATCCTCAAGCATTACCATATAAGTTAAAACCTGTGTGACAGCTTTGGACATTAAGAAATGTAACAGTTAACATCATATTATACTTCAGAAGAATTTGTTTAAAAAATGTGTTATTATTGAAGCCAATATGGTGGCCAATGGGATGGCAGGCTGCAAGATAGAGTGTGAGTGAGAGAGTGAAAGGAGAGTGTATGGACGTGGGGGGAGTGTATGGACGTGGGAGGGAACATGAGCCCTTCTGAGACTACGAACTGAAACAGGTTATTGGGTATCTAAAAAAAAGGCACAGATTTGTGAGGAAGAAGTCAAGTATCTAGGCTTCTGGATCACCCAAGGGAAACGAAGGCTAGGGACTGAAAGGAAGCAGAGAGTATGTGCTATCCCGGTCCCTAGCACCCAGCGGCCGATTCAGGAATTCCTGGGAGCGGCAGGATTCTGTCGAATTTGGATCCCAGGGTTTTCAGACCTGGCCAAGCCTCTCTATGAAGCTTTAAGAGGAGAAGAGAAGGCACCCATTGACTGGGGTCCTGAACAGGAGAAAGCCTTTGTCACCATAAAGGCAAAGCTCACTGAGGCCCCGGCACTAGGGCTACCAGATGTGACACAAGACTTTAATTTTTGTTCATGAGAACAGTGGGGTAGCCCTAGGAGTTCTAACCCAGGAGTTTGGACCCTGGCAAAGACCAGTAGCCTATCTCTCCAAGTGGATTGACCCAGTTGCCTCCAGGTGGCCCCCGTGCCTCAGGGCCCTTGCAGCCACGGCATTATTAGTCAAGGAAGCAGATAATCTTACCTTAGGACAAAACTTAAATGTAAAAGTATCTCATGCTGTTGTCACCCTGATGGAAGCAAGGGGGCAGCACTGGCTGACTCATGCTCCAATGACTCAGTATCAAGGGCTGTAATGTGAGAATTCACGGGTACGATTAGAAGCAGTGAGAACACTTAATCCTGCCACCTTTCTACTCATCACTGAGGGGGCCCCTGAGCATGATTGCCTGGAAGTCCTAGAGGGGGTTTATTCCAGCTGGCCAGACCTAAGGGATAGGCCCCTGCAAAACGCGGATTTGGTATTGTTCTCAGACCACAGCAGCTTCTTAAATAAAGGAAAAAGACAAGCCGGTATTCAGTAGTACCAAACTTTGAGACAATTGAAGCACAGGCCTTGCCTGAATGATGGTCATTGCAGAGGGCAGAACTTTGGGCCCTAGTAAGAGCCCTAGAACTCAGTAAGAATAAGTGTGCCAACATCTACACTGACTCGCGCTATGCCTTTGCTACCCTGCATGTCCATGAGGCCATATATAAGGAAAGGGGGCTCTTGACAGCAGGAGGAAAAGGAATCAAAAATCAGAATGAGATTTTAAAGTTACTAGAAGCAGTCTGGGAGCCTAAGGAAATAGCCGTCATCCAATTGCAAAAGTCACCAGAAAGGGAAAGACTCAGTATCAGAAGGAAACCAGTGTGCTGATGCCACAGCCAAGCTGGCTGCTAAAGCACAAGCAGCACCAGCACAGATCATGTTGGCCCCCGAATTACCTGAATCTCCAAAATACACTCCTCAGTAAGAGAAATGGGCCCAGAAAGAAAGGGGCAAGAGAACAATGTAAGGCTGGTCAGGCCTTGCCTCTCTCTTTCTTTCGGGGCCTGGGCAACAGCCACACCTCTCTTTCTCTGGGTTCTCTGCTGGGGCTGCTGATCAGCCCCACCTCTCTGATCAGGCCCGTTGATAGGCCCGGAGATGCTGACTGGCATAGAAACCGACCAATCAGAACCAAATCTGGGTGAAGTTCCAGGAGCCAATGGCTGCCTAGGAGGCAGAGCTTTAGGCGCTGACTGACATAGAAACTGACTAATCAGAACCAAATCTGGGTCAACTGTGAGAAGCCAATGGCTGCCTAGGAGGCAAAGCTTTGGACACTGACTATCATAAAAACTGACCAATCAGAACCTAATCTGGGTGAACTGTGAAGGCAGAACCTAAGATGGGAGCTGAGGAGGGGTTTTAAGGGCAACAGCTGTTTAGTATAAGGTGTAAGAAAGCAGTTCAATTTTTTAGTGACCCATTTGGCAGTATAATGAATATGGCTGGCTATCAGTCCAGATATAGGGATTATGTATTTTTGTCTGCCAAAAGCATCTCTTCCTGATGAAAAAGGCTTTTCCTTCCCATTTAAGCAATCCTATCCTATATAATCTATCTATACTACTAAAAGGGTAATATGCTCATTAGACTGAGTCACCCAGCCATCTTCTGGAAATCTGACTTCCTTCCGGACAAAGCCATGGTT
Organism: Ia io; assembly: GCA_025583905.1. Taxonomy (NCBI): domain Eukaryota; kingdom Metazoa; phylum Chordata; class Mammalia; order Chiroptera; family Vespertilionidae; genus Ia; species Ia io. Next base: position 1,878,937 of record JAJQQW010000003.1, on the reverse strand, counting down.
GTGGGGGCCAAGACAGAGGCCGTTATGGGCGATCAGGCCAGCAGGGAAGGGTAGTTGGGGGTGAGACTGGGCCGGTGGGGGAGGGAAGTTGGGGGCGAGATCAGGCCAGCAGGGGAGAGAAGTTGGAGGTGAGATCAAGCCAGCAGAGGAGGGCAGTTGGGGGCAAGATCAGGCCTGCAGGGGAGGGCAGCTAGTGGCAGGCAGGCAGGCAGAGGCAGTTAGGGGCGGTCAGGCAGTCAGGCAGAGAGGTTAGGGGCGATCAGGCCAGCAGGGGAGAGAAGTTGGGGGCGAGATCAGGCCAGCAGGGGAGGGCAGTTGGGGGCAACCAGGCTGGCAGGGGAGGGCAGTCGGGGGCAATATCAGGCCGGCAAGGGAGGGCAGTTAGGAGCGATCAGGCAGGCAAGCAGGTGAGCAGTTAGGAGCCAGCGGTCCCAGATTGTGAGAGGGATGTCCGACCGCCGGTTTAGGCCCAATCCCTGATTGGAGAGGGTGCAGGCTGGGCTGAGAGACACCCCCTCCCCCGTGCACAAATTTTGTGCACTGGGCCACTAGTTCTATAAATAAACTGCAACCAAACACTGGGAGCTAGAAGAATGATTTTGAGGAATGAATAACTTCAACATTTTTCTAAATAAAATCATAAGCAGTGTATTGATCCTTTTATTTATCCCTTATTAAAGCCTTGCTAATTCAACCTTCTAGCCTATCCTCTTCATGAAATTTTCCTTGATACCCTCATTGAACTGAGATCTTTGCTAAAATTGGTCATTGTAACAATTTCTTTGTACAGTGACACTTTTCACAATGTCATTTATTAATTGTTTATATGACCTTCTTTCTGATTACTTTGTAATGGTATACTTTTTTGGCATTTGTATAATTGTGATAGCTTTAAAAGTTTCTCATTTAAAAATTCATTCACATTATCTTTTTCAATACTCACATAGACCTCATAATTCAATAGATCATCCCTATTTTACTGATATGAGGGACATGAGATGATGCAATGGGCCAGCATCACAAGTCTTGGATTCTAGATTCCACTTTATTACTTATGAGGTGTGCAATTGTGAATAGTCCACATACACATGTAAAATTTTAGTTTTCTTTTCTGGAAAATATGTAACTGGCATGAAGTGCAGAGAGGGTCCATTGCCGTGTGATATTAATTGGATTTAAAACTTTCAGACACCATTAAAGTGGCATTAATTTATCACCATTGAAAGATTATAATCTCCTTGAGGGTAGGAACTATGTGCCTTCCCTAATGCACAGTTGGTGCTCACTAAATATTGGTTAAATGGATGAATAGGACAGGGGTCTTCAAACTTTTTCTGAAAAGGGCCAGATAGTAATTTTTTTAGGCTTTGTGAGCAATATGGTCCTGTTGCAACCACTCAGTGTTGTCCTTGTAGTTCAAAAGCAGCCACATAAACATAAATAATGAGCATGGATGTATTCTAATAAAATTATTTATGGACATTGAAATTTGAATTTCATATAATTTTTCACATCACAAAGGACTCTTGATTTTTTCAACCATTAGAAACTGTGAAAATCATTCTTAGTTAATGGGATGAACAAAATCAGATGGCAAACTCTAGTATACTGCTGGTGGAGATGTAGACTGGTGCAGTCACTGTGGAAAACAGTATGGAGTTTCCTCAAAAAAATTAAAAATGGTACTCTCATTTGACCCAATCTTCCCACTTCTAGGAATATATAATAAGAAACATGAAACACTCATAAGAAAGAATATATGCACCCTTATGTTCATAGCAGTGCAATTTACAATAGCTAAGACTTGGAAACAGCCTTAGATGATTGGATTGAAAAACTGTGTACATCTGCACAATGAACTACTATGCAGCTGTAAAATGTAAAGAGTTCTTACCATTTGCAACAGCATGGATGGACCTGGAGAGTATTATGCTGAGCAAAATAAGCCAGTCAGAGAAAGGTAAGTTTCACATGATCTCACTCATATATGAAATCTAATGAGCCAAATAAACTGATGATCAAAAATAGACCCAAAGTCATAAAAGCATGAACAGACTGTTGAACCTCAGTGAGAAGGCAGGGGAGGGTGGGTGGGAAGAGGTCAACCAATGGACTTGTATACATATGCATAACCCATAGACACAAAAAATGGGGTGGTGAGGGCCTGGAGGAGGGAAGGATGGGAGTGGGCTGGAAGTGGTTAATGGGAGAAAAAGGAGGACCTATGTCATACTTTCAACAATGAAGTTTTATTTAAAAATTAATTAATTAAAAAAAACAGATAGTAGATAAGGTTTAGCTTGTGGGGTGTAGTTTGCCAACATCTGATATAAAATATGAATATCAGTTACAGTAAAAAATTGGATTGTATTTTTATTGATTATGGTAATTATATGAGCATATTTTGGGTGATCTTATTTGAATAGATAAGAATAATTATTTAATCAATTACTCACACAATATTGTGAGAATAAGAATTATAGTTAGAAGGGGAGAGTGGCCTTTTCTAGGAACTCATCAGCACCACCAACCTGACAGGCCTTTGTCACTGCCCACGACACAGCAGCCACTACAGCCAAAATCCTGCTGCACCACCTGCAGACCCGTGGACCCTGGGACCTCCACCTCCAAAGGTGCACTGCTCCTGCAGCAGTAAGTGCAACATCCCCCCTCCCCAGCGGCAGAACTCCAGACACCACATTCACACATATCCAGCTTGCAGGCATCCAGGGCACACCACTCCATAGGCAGCATCTGGGAGCCACTGGGAGCCCCTGCTGGCTGTGATTCTGTACAGACAAGGGTACGCTACCCTGCAGTAGAAATTCTGAATTCCCTCTTCCTGAATAACTGCCCACAGACACCCCAGCTGCGTGACTTGAGCACCAGGGCCACTCAGAGTTCTTCAGAGCTCTGCACCACAAAACACACCACCACAGTTGCACATTTCCAATGAGAAGGCACTCTGAGCCCTTTTATCCAGAGGGCGCTCGTGGGAGCTGCTGGGAGTCCTTGCTGGGTGTGATCTTGGATAAACAGGGATGCACTCCCTCCTGGAAGTAGAAATTCTGAATCCACTCATCCTGAATACCTGACCACAGATGCCTCAATTACACAGCATCAGTGCGAGGCCCTTCAGAGTGATTCAGTGCCCCTCACTGGCAAACGCACCGCAGATGCCACTGTGAGCCATCACTGGGAGCATGCACCTATCCACCACAGGTGCAGCAGCAAAATCTGAGTCCGCCCACCCCACAACTACAGAACTCTGCACACCACAGTCACACCTTTCCAGAGCACAGGCCTCCTGAGCCGCATCACCCCAACAGACGGTTCCTGTGTGCCACTGTAAGTCCCTGCTGGGCACGTGCAGTTTCAATCAAGGGCGCAAGACGGCAAAAATTGGGACACCCCCCTCCATGGCTGCTGACTTCCAGACACAGCAGTTGCGCCTTTCCAGCTCGCAGACCTACATCAAGAGAACCCAAATAGCTCAAGTAGGGAGCTACACTAGATTACCAAGCCCAGGAGAACTGAGAGATCACACCAGTAGCACCATCCCCAAAAGAACCTGGATAGCAAAGAAATCGGATCTACAATTAAAACAATACAGCAAAACATGGGAAGGGAAAAAAGCAATCCCCAAAGGAAAGAAAAAGAAGAATCACCAGAAAGGGAGTTAAATGAAATTGAGCCTAGCAATATACCAGAGAAAGAATTCAGAGTACTGTTTAGAAGGATGCTCAAATGGCTGGATGACAAATACACACAACTCAATGACAAATACACACAACTCAATGAGAACTATAAGCCGCTGAATGAGAATGTCACCAACATGAAAAGGAACCAAGAGGACATGCAGAACAACATAGCTGCAATAAAGAACACAATGGAAAGCTTAAACAGTAGACTAGAAGAGGCTGAGGACTGCATCAGCGAATTAGAAGACAAGGTAGGAAAAAAACACACAAACACAGCAGCAACTGGAAAGAAGACTTAAAAAGCAAGAGGAGAGCCTAAGGGAATTTGGGACAGCACAAAATGAAACAACATTTGCATAGTAGGGGTAACAGAAAGAACGGAAGAGAAGCAAGGAATAGAAAACCTGTTTGAAGAAATAAGGACAGAAAACTTCCCTGATATTGGCAAGAAAAAAACTATGCAAGTCCAAGAAGTGCATAGAGTCCCAAACAAGATGAACCCCAAAAGACCAACACCAAGACACATCATAATTAAATTGGCAAACTCCAACAACAAAGTAAGAATCTTACAAGTTACCAGAGAGAGACAGAAAGTTACCTACAAGGGATCTCCTATTAGAATACCAACTGATTTCTCAATAGACATACACCAGACCAGAAGGGAATGGAATGAAATATGCAAAGTGATGCAAAGCAAGGGACTGAATCCAAGAATACTATATCCAGCAACTATCATCCGAAATTGAAGGTGGAATCAGGAGCTTCACAGACAAAAAAGGGCTAAGAGAGTTCATCACTACCAAGCCAGCAATGCAAGAAATGCTAAAGGGACTGCTGTAAAAAGAAGAAACAGAAAGGCAAGAAGAAACAAAAACAGTAAGAACAAAAATGACAACAAACAAGTACTTATCAATAATAACATTAAACATAAATTGATTAAATGCACCAATAAAAAGACACAGGGTAGCTGAATGGATAAGAAAACATGACCCATACAATTGCTGTCTGCAAGAGACCCACCTCAGAACAAAGGATTCACACAGACTGAGAGTAAAGGAATGGAAAAACATTTTACAGGCAAATGGAAAAGAGAAAAAAGCTGGGGTTGCGATACTTATATTTGATAAAATAGACCTCAAATTAGAGGCCATAACAAGAGATAAGGAAGGCCACTACATAATACGAAAGGGAGCAATTCAACAAGAAGATATAACTCTGGTAAACATATATGCACCCAATACAGGAGAACCCAAATACATAAAAACAACTTCTGGAAGATATCAAAGGAGAGATCGATAGCAACACAGTCATAGTAGGGACTTTAAAACCCCACTGACACCACTGGATAAATCCTCTAAACAAAAAATTAGCAAAGAAACAGCAATTCTAAATGACTCACTAGATCAGATGGACTTAATTGACATCTTCAGAACATTTCACCCCAAAGCTACAGAACATACATTCTTCTCCAGTGCACATGGAACATTTTCAAAGATAGACCACATATTAGGACACAGTCCAAGTCTCTTAAAATTCAAGAAGATAGAAATCATAACAAGCATCTTCTCAGACCATAATGTCATAAAACTAGAAATCAACTACAATGAAAACAATGAAAAAAAAATCTAACACTTGGAGGCTAAATAACATGCTATTAAACAATGATTGGGTTACCAAAGGGATCAAAGAAGAAATTAAAAGAATCCTGGAAACAAATGACAATGAAAACACAACAATCCAAAATCTATGGGACACAATGAAAGCAGTCCTGAGAGGGAAGTTCAAAGCTCTACAGGCCTACCTCAAAAAACAAGAAAAAAAATGATAATGAATTATCTAACCTTGCAACTTAAAGAACTAGAAAGAGAGCAACAAGAAAAGCCAACAGTAACCAGAAAGGAGATAATAAAGATCAGAGCAGAAATAAATGACATAGAGACCAAAAAAAAATACAACAATACATAAGATCAATGAAACCAAGAGTTGGTTCTTTGAAAGGATAAACAAGGTTGATGAACCTCTAGCCAGGCTCACCAAGAAGCAAAGAGAGAGGGCCCAAATAAATAAAATCAGAAATGAAAGAGATGATGTAACAACTGACCCCATAGATATACAAAGGATTGTAAGAAAATACTATGAACAACTCTACTCCAACAAACTGGACAACCTCGACAAAATGGACACATTCCTAGAAAAATACAAGCTTCCAAAACTCAATCAGGAAGATTCAAAAAACCTGAATAGGCCGATAACTACTGATGAAATTGAAACAGTAATCCAAAACTTCCAGCAAACAAAAGCCCTACACCAGATGGCTTCACAGGAGAGTTTTACCGAACATTCAAAGAATAACTAAAACCAATTCTTCTCCGACTATTCCAAAAAATTCAAGAGGAAGGCACACTTCCAAACTCCTTCTATGAAGCCAACATTACCCTAATCCCAAAACCAGATAAAGACACCACAAAAAAGAGAAATTACAGGCCAATATCCATGATGAATATAGATGCTAAAATCCTCAACAAAATTCTAGAAAACTGGATCTGGCATTACATTAGAAAGATCATACACCATGACCAAGTGGGATTTATTCCAGGAATGCAAGGCTGGTACAATATTTACAAATCAATAAATGTGATATATCATATAAACAGAGTGAGAGACAAAAATCACATAATCATATCAATTGATGCAGAAAAGGAATTTGACAAAATCCAACACCCTTTTCTGTTAAAAATGCTCAGCAAAGTGGGACTAGAGGGATCATACCGCAAAATAATAAAATCCTTATATGACAAACCCACAGCCAACACCATACTCAATGGGCAAAAACTAACACCATTTCCACTAAGAACAAGAACAAGATAGGGATGCCTGCTTTCACCACTCCTGTTCAACATAGTACTAGAACTGCTAGCCACAGCAATCAGACAAGAAGAAATAAAGGGCATCCAAATTGGAAAAGAAGTAAAATTGTCATTATTTGCAGATGACATGATACTGTACATAGAAAACCCTAAAGACTTCATCAAAAAAGTATTAGACTTAATAAATGAATTTGGCAATGTAGCAGGATACAAAATTAACAACAAGAAATCTATGGCATTTCATACACCAACAGTGAACTTACAGAAAGAGAGACTAAGAAAATAATACTATTTACCATCGCACCAAAACAATTAAGATACCTAGGAATAAACTTAACTAAGGAGGTAAAAGACCTCCACTCAGAAAACTACAGGACATTGAAAAAAGAGATAGAGGAAGACATAAATAGATGGAAGAGGATACCATGTTCATGGATTGGTAGATCATTAATATGTCCATATTACCCAAAGCAATCTACAGGTTCAATGCACTCCCCATTAAAATACCAACAGCATATTTCACAGACCTAGAACAAACTCTCCAAAAATTCATCTGGAATAAAATAAGACCTCGAATAGCTGCAGCAATCCTGAGAAAGAAGAGAAATGTAGGAGGGATCTCAATACCAGATATCAAGTTGTATTACAAAGCCACTGTTCTCAAAACTGCCTGGTACTGGCATAAGAACAGACATACTGACCAATGGAATAGAATAGAGAAACCCAGAAATCGACCCAAAACACTATGCTCAATTAATATTTGACAAAAGAGGCAAGGGCATACAATGGAGTCAAGACAGTCTCTTCAATAAATGGTGTTGGGAAATTTGGACAGATACATGCAAAAAAATGAAACTGGAACACCAATTTATACCATACATTAAAATAAACTCAAAATGGATAAAGGACTTAAGTGTAAGACGGGAAACCATAAAAATATTAGAGGAATCCACAGGCAGCAAAATCTCGGACATATGCTGAAGCAATTTCTTCCCTGATACTGCTCCTAGCACAATGGAAACTAAAGAGAAAATAAACAAATGGGACTACATTAAAATAAAAAGCTTCTGCACAGCAAAAGAAACCATCAACAAAACAACAAGAAAGCCCACTGCATGGGAGAACATATTTGCCAATGTAATCTCCAATAAGGGTTTAATCGCCAACATTTACAGGAAACCCATACAACTTAACAAAAGGAAGATAAACAACCCAATTAAAAAAATGGGCAATGGACCTAAATAGATACTTTTCGAAAGAGAACAGAAGGAAGGCTAAGAGACATATGAAAACCTGCTCAAAGTCACTAATCATCCAAGAGATGGAAATCAAAACGACAGTGAGGTACCATCTCACACCTGTCAGAATAGCTATCATCGACAAATCAACAAACAACAAGTGCTGGTGAGGATGTGGAGAAAAATGAACCCTCATGCACTGCTGGTGGGAATGCAGACTGGTGCAGCCACTGTGGAGAACAGTATGGCATTTCCTCAAAAAACTAAAATTGGAACTCCCATTTGACCTAGTGATTCTACTTTTAGGAATATATCCCAAGAAACTAGAAACACCAATCAGAAAGGATATATGCACCCCTATGTTCATAGCAGCACAATTTACAATAGCTAAGGTTTTGAAACTGCCTAAGTGCCCATCAGCAGATGAGTGGATTAGAAAACTATGGTAGCCCCAACTGGTTTGGCTCAGTGGATAGAGCTTCGGCTTGTGGACTGAAAGGTCCCAGGTTCGATTACGGTCAAGGGCATGTACTTTACTTGGGGGCACATCCCCAGTAAGTGGTGTGCAGGAGGCAGCTGATCGATGTTTCTGTCTCATCGATGTTTCTAACTCTCTATCCCACTCCCTTCCTCTCTGTAAAAAATCAATAAAATATTTTTTTAAAAAAGAAAGAAAACTATGGTACATCTACACAATGGAATACTATGCTGCTTTTTTTAAAAAAGAATTCTTACCATTTTCAGCAGCATGGGCAGAACTGGAAAGCATTATGCTAAGTGAAATAAGCCAGTCAGTGAAAGAGAAATACCACATGATCTCGCTCATTTATGTATAATAAAGAACATTATAACCTGATGAACAAAAAGATTGATACAGAGGCACAGAAGCATCGAACAGACTGTCAAATTACAGCAGGAAGGCTGGGGAGTGGGGAGGGAGGTAAGAGATTATTCAAAGGATTTGTATGCATGCATATAAGCATAACCAATGGATGCAAGACACTGGGAGGTAAAGGTATGTATGTGAGTGGCATGGGGGGGGCAATAGAGGGATATGGACACATGTAATACTTTAATCAATAAAAAAAAATTGAAAGAGGAAAATAAATAAATAACGTTGAACATAAAAAAAAAAAGAATTAGGAGAAACCAAGATAGCGGCATAGGTAAACACTTGAAATTGCTGCCTCGCACAACAATTTCAAAACTATAACTAAAAGACAAAACGGACATCATCCAGAACCACAAGAAGGCTGGCTAAGTGGAAATTCTACAACTAGAAGGGAAGAGAAAACCACACTGAGACTCAGAGGAGCTGCGGAAGTAAAGGCAGAGGTATGGAGGCGCATGCGCGTGTGGAGAGGGCTGGCAACTGAGGATGTGGCTGGCTTTTTCAATCCGCAGGGAGACACAAGCTCCCGACTGCTCTGAACTCCAGTTCCCGGCGAGATTCTGGGGACCAAGACTCATACAGGGAGAAAATGGACTGTCTGGCAGTGGGTGGACCTTGAGGGCAGCTTTCTCTCAGAGGTGCTATCAGCAATTACCACAGGACACTGAGACCCCGGGCCACTTAGGGCAGGGCTGATGGGAAGCCATTGCTGTTTGCTCCGCCCTGAGCCTCTGCCCCATCCAAAGTGTGCACAGAGGCTTTTGCATATGAATGGCCTGGTCCTTTGAAATCTAAACTTACCTAACAAACTGCAGTTGAATCAGTGAGACCCAGAACATCCAAAAGAAGGCCCAAAGCCCCGCAGCAGCTTTCATTGCTGGGCCTCATCTAGGGACCTCCAAAACCCAAACAAAGAAGAGGAATCTGCAGATATCTCCATAGCTCCTGCTGGGTGGCTTCAGGCAGAGGCTAAATTAGCACCTCCTTGGAGATCCAAGAGCCAGTGTACCCTGGGGTCAGAGTAGGACCATCCAGATTACAACTCCTCAGATCCATAAGAGACACACTCAGGGGGCAGACTCAGTGAGCACCAAAGCCCCACTGAAGCAAGTCTTGCCTCATAAGGGTATCTCCAGCACAGAAGTTCTCCCATCATAGACACAGCTGGTCCTCACAGCCACTGGGCCTGGAGGTCAATTCCTCCCAGTGATACCAGCAACAATAAAAGCTTAACTACAACAAGACTGTGCTCACAGCCCACAAAGGGGTGCACCAAGAGTGTCCACCTCAGGTAACTGAGCAGGCTGAGCCACTGGACCCTATAGGATACCTAGCACACAAAGCCACTCTATCAACTCAGGTAAGCAGCCAAAATGCAGAGACAAAGAAACAGGTCACAAATGAAAGAAATGGAGGAAAGCAAACTACTGGATATAGAGTTCAAAACCACAGTTATAAGGTTTTTCAAGAATTTTCTAGAAAAGGCTAATAAATTTAGTGAGACCCTCGAGGATCTGAAAAAGGACCAACTAGAAATTAAGCATACACTGACTGAAATAAAAAATAATATACAGAGATCCAACAGCAGACTAGAGGATCGCAAGAATCAAGTCAAAGATTTGAAATAAAAAGAAGCAAAAAACACCCAACCGGAAAAGCAAAAAGAAAAAAGAATCCAAAAATATGAAGATAGTGTAAGGAACCTCCGGGACAACTTCAAGCATACCAACATCTGAATTATGGGGGTGCCAGAAGAAGAGAAAGAGCAAGATATTGTAAACCTATTTGAAGAAATAATGACAGAAAACTTCCCCCACCTGGTGAAAGAAATAAATTTACAAGTCCAGGAAGCGCAGAGAACCCCAAACAAAAGGAATCCAAAGAGGACCACACCAAGACACATCATAATTAAAATGCCAAGAGCAAAAGACATAGAGAATCTTAAAAGCAGCAAGAGAAAAGCAGTTAGTTACCTACAAGGGAGCACCCATATGATTGTCAGCTGATTTCTCAACAGAAACTATGCAGGCCAGAAGGGAGTGGCAAGAAATATTCAAAGTGATGAATACCAAGAACCTACAACCAAGATTACTCTACCCAGCAAAGCTATCATTCAGAATTGAAGGTCAGATAAAGAGCTTCACAGATAAGAATAAGCTAAAGGAGTTCATCACCACCAAACCAGTATTATATGAAATGCTGAAAGGTATTCTTTAAGAAGAGGAAGAAGAAGAAAAAGGTAAAGATAAAAATTATGAACAACAGATACATGCCTATCAACAAGTGAATCTAAAAATCAAGTGAATAAAAAATCTGATGAACAGAATAAACTGGTGAATATAATAGAATCAGGGGCATAGAAAGGGAGTGGACTGACAATTCTAATGGGGAAAGGGGTGTGGGGGGTGTGGGAAGAGACTGGACAAAAATCGTACACCTATGGATAAGGAAGTGCGGGGGGATGGGGTAATGGCAGATGGTGGGGTGGGAACCGGGTGGAGGGGAGCTATGGGGGAAAAAAAGAGGAACAATTTTAATAATCTGAACAATAAAGATTTATTTTTTAAAAAAATAAAAAATAAAAAATCAGTGTTACCATAAAAAAAAGAATTATAGTTAGACGCAAATTATGCTATATTGGGTTAAACATAATTTTATCTTTCTAGTATTATGCTATATAAATTTCATCAAATATTATGTGGGTTTTTAATACATTTCTGGATTCATTTAAAAGTATATTGAAAAAAATTAAAAATGAAAGTATTCATTGAGAAACAACTGATAAGGCATATGATATAACCTGCTGCATATTACAGAAAGTCACGAAACTATGTAGGCTTGGTCCACTGCAAATTCATGCTATCCTATGTCTTTGGGGCTATTAGAGCTACTTGTCAGTAAAGAATGCAACTTTCTTCATTCGTTGCTTGTTAAATTTTTATTGCATTCCTCATGACAGCTGTTTTAGATTTTCTACACATTTCAACTTCCAATCCTATGACATCTCCCTCACAGTAAGAGATGACCCTTGCTTGCCCTGTACATGTCATCCAAAATGAGTTCTGGCAAGTTTTCTCCCCTTGTCCTCAGATACCTCCGTTATCACTCTTTTCCCATAACCTTGTATCTTCACTTCTTTTTTCTATCCAAGGGGAAAATGTAACTCTTCTCTTTTCATGACTAAATAGTCTCTTGTGCTCTCTATACCACTTTTTTTTTAACATTTTCCATAAAATTGTTGAGTCAATTATCTCCTTTGTCTCTTGTGTCTCTCTGCCTCTTTACTTACTCTTTCTCTTCTTCCTCATGTTCAGGTCTTCCAGTCCTTAAAAACAAGGCTCATTCAACTGTTTGCACTGGTGTGACCTTCCACCTGCATCTCTTCTGATTCGTTAAGCTTCTGTTCTCACTGGGAGATAACCCTAGCACAGTGGTCGGCAACTCATTAGTCAACAGAACCAAATATCAACAGTACGATTGAAATTTCTTTTGAGAGCCGAAAACCGACTTCCGCATATGGGCCACGAAGTTTCAATGGCACTGTACGTGTGCGCCGGCACGTGGTATTTTGTAGAAGAGCCACACTCAAGGGGCCAAAGAGCCGCATGTGGTTCGCGAGCCGCAGTTTGCCGACCACTGCCCTAGCATATTACCCCTTTGCTTTTGCCTTAAAATAAACAAAAACAAAAAATCATACCAAAACTACTTACCTCTTGGAACTTCTATTTATTTAAGACTACTCTGTCCAATTTTTTTTTGTGGTCAAACATTTTATGTTTTAAAAGCATAGTCTACATTTGATGCCTTCATAATTTATCCTTTTCTCCTAGTAATCTGTCTTCTCTCTTCCTTGTTTTTTTGTGTGTTTTTTTTTGTTGTTGTTGTTTTTTTGTGGGGTTTTTTTTGGTGTGTGTGTGTGTTTTAATCTGTTCTCAAGAATCACCAATGCAATTTCAGCGGATAAATACATTACAACTTTTTATTAATAATTATCTTCTTTCATTTCCTTAGCATTATGCTATGAAAACTAACACATACTGGGAAACTTTTACTGTTTGGCCTCAGATTATTCCTTATCTGAAAAAAGTTAGTTACTCTTTTTTTTTTTTTTCTGCCCTGTCAAAATTGGTATTCTCCAAAGTCATATCTCAGTCCCTCTCTCTTTTTTCCAAATTCATCTAACACCCTACCCATCCATATTCTATTCTATCACCTTCAAGCTTATGTGTTTTACTTCTCTAATTAGTCCTCTCTTACATAAGCTCCAGTTCTGCACTGTCAGGGTTGTGGTGGACATTTCCACCTGATGTATTACAAGCACCTGAAACTTATCATGCTTAAGACGGAACTCAAGATCTTTTCATTCAAATTATCTCTCACTCTCCTAATTTATTTCCTGATTTTTATAAAGGAGGCTCTATTTCTTCCGTAATGAAATCTTGGAGCCATACCTGACTCATTGCTTTTTATTGTCTCTCAGAAATCCCTAAGTCCTAAAAAATTACCTTTGGGATATTTCTGACATCTCTTTCTTTCTGCATTTTCCCACTGCAACTGGTGGTATTCTCTTTATTGGTCTCATTTCTTTTCTCCTTTTTAAATCCTCATCCAAGGATATGTTTTCATTGATTTTGGAGAAAGAGATAGAAACATAGATGTGAGAGAGAAGCATCTTTCTGTTGCCTCCCATATGTGCCCCAAACAGGAATCAAACCCGCAACCTTTTGGTGCATGGGACTTCTCTCCAACGAATTGAGCCACATAGTAGGGTGGTTTCATTTCTTACAATAACCCTTCTCCAAATGCATTTAGCAACTTCCTAAATCTTTGGTGTACATTACGTCACTTTGGTTACATTACTTTAAGCTCAGTTTTAATAGCTAGTAATTATGGAGGTCTTACTATGTGTTAGCACAATTCTAAGTAGTTTATTTAGATAGACTTAATTAATCCTCAAAAAGGATCCTAGGATCCTTTGAGGTAGTGAGCACTATTTTACAATCAAGAACAATGAGCCTTATGAGTTCAGCAACTCACTCAAGATAGCTTATAAAAAACAAGGCAGGAGTCAAAGACTGGCGGTGGGAGGCTGGGGGTAGAGAAAGGGACAAGCACCTACACTCTTAACCACTATACTGTATGTTATGCCTTCTGTAAGTGACTGAGTAAAGTTCAGACTCACTAACTTGGCTCACTAACCCTGTGATCTCCAGCTTCTTTTAATTTTCAGTAATATTTATCATAAAACCAGTGTAATAGCCCATCTCTCTCATTCAGAATTTTCATATGTATGCACTGGGTTTTTAGTCTGCATGATTTTACTTATATTGTTTTCGTTGCACCTTCATGCTCCCCCTTGACCCCAACAAATGGAAAGGCTTCAGTATAAACCTGGGCATCATCTTTCAACTTATTTAAGCACTACAGAGTCTATCTCACTCAGGAGTAGCCCTTGTTCTCTACTTACCAACTGCAGTTATCTTAAATACATTTCTAATTACAATATATGTTGTCACTTATATTTCACACTAGAGGCCCGGTGCATGAAATTCATGCACAGGGGGGGGGCTGTCCCTCAGCCCAGGCTGCACCCTCTCCAATCTGGGACCCCTCGAGGGATGTCCGACTGCCTGTTTAGGCCCGATCCCAGTCGGACATCCCTCTCACAATCCAGGACTGCTGGCTCCCAGCTGCTCACCTACCTGCCTTCCTGATTGCCCCTAACCACTTCTGCCTGCCAACCTCATCACCCCCTAACCACTCCCCTGCCAGCCTGATTGATGCCTAACTGCTCCCCTGCCAGCCTGATTGCCCCTAACTGCCCTCCCCTGCAGGCCTAGTCACCCCTAACTGCCCTCCCCTGCAGGCTTGATCGCCCCCAACTGCCCTCCCTTGCAGGCCTGGTCCCTCCCAACTGTCCTCCCCTGCTGTCCTGATCACCCACAACTGCCTTCCCTTGCAGGCCTGATCCCTCCCAGCTGCCCTCCCCTGCTGGCCATCTTGTGGTGGCCATCTTGTGTCCACATGGGGGCAGCCATCTTTGACCACATGGGGGCAGCCATCTTGTGTGTTGGAGTGATGGTCAATTTGCATATTACTCTTTTATTAGATAGGATATTATATGTTGGGTGGTATTTTGAACATTGATGCTTAAGTGTTATCTCCTCTAATAGACTAATTTTTGCATGCATGAAGATTTTATTAAATTCTCTAAAATAATTGAAATAGGACTGATACATATTCTGATTATCACTTAAATAATGTAAAAACTTAATTAAAGAAAGAGAAATAAACAATACTTTCCCCAAAACCCCAAATAATCACAGATTATGTCAGAGTTTATGGTTTTTAGTTACCATTAACTCTAAAAAACTGTTACCACAATACTGGAGATTTTCCCCAATAGTTCTGACTCTGAATAGTACCAGATATGTGGCTTGAAAGTCTGGTCTTTCTTGGTGAGTTGGGGCAGGAAGAAGGTCTCTGCTGGGTGCAGAGAGGAGACCACTGACATTGCTGTGTACCTAGAGATTGTGTGGACAGCTGGGCATGACACTTAAGTCTGCTTCAGTGGCCATTGCTGGTTTCTTCAGGGTAGGGTGCTCATTCCTTGTGGGCCTTCCCACCATGATCACCTAACCCACAGGTGAGTGTCCCTGTATGCCATATAGGATGTGGTAGGAATCTTTACTGCTTTGGAAACTTTAAAACCAATTTTCTAAGCATCATATACAATCAGTGACCAAGTTGCATTCTAAAACTGTCTGTTTGTCAGGACAACAGATTGCCTGGACTGGGCCAAATGGGGAATGGGGGTGAGGAAAGGGGCCCATAGAGTCCACCCTCCAGGAAGGGATGGGCCCGGGTCCTACAGGCACAACTTTGGTAGATTGTGTTTCCCTAGAAAATGGATTAATGTTTCATGCTAAGTCAAGGGAGGTGATTTGCACTGAAGTATATTTACATTATTTTTTATAACTAAGTGCACTGCATGGAAAGCATTGCCCATGCTGGTTCTGTCCTGTTACTGGAACCTAGCTAAGCTGGGGGTACCACAGGCCCTGATTCCCATGTGCACACCTGAGGGCCAGGCTGGAGGATTATAATGGTTTTTCATGGTGATCTCCATCTTGTGTCCGAATGCTCACTTAAAATAAAGACAACTGTGTAAAATAAATGTTTTAACTGAAAAAGAAAGAAAGAAAGAAAGAAAGAAAGAAAGAAAGAAAGAAAGAAAGAAAGAAAGAAAGAAAAAAGAAGAAAGGAAGGAAGGAAGGAAGGAAGGAAGGAAGGAAGGAAGGAAGGAAGGAAGGAAGGAAGGAAGGAAAGAAAGGAAGAAAGGAAGGAAGGAAGGAAGGAAGGAAGGAAGGAAGGAAGGAAGGAAGGAAGGAAGAAAGAAAGAAAGAAAGAAAGAAAGAAAGAAAGAAAGAAAGAAAGAAAGAAAGAAAGAAAGAAAGAAAGAAAGAAAGAAAGAAAGAAAGAAAGAAAGAAAGAAAAAAAGAAAGAAAGAAAGAAAGTCTGGTCTTGTGAAACTTTTGGTCTCAGCACTTCAGTTTTATTATACCTTTCGCTAAATTTTTTCAAGTGTACTCCTCATTTCCTATTACCTAACTAGTTGGGAATCTAGAATATCACTTCTAAACAATATAAAGGATAGATGGAAACTGTGGACCCAAAAGAAGGACTTCTGATTGGGCTCAAATTCATAACCAGAGTCTAGCAGGAATTGCTAAAAGATGCTTCTCATGCACACTGTATATCAGGAAAAAGCCACAGACTGATCTGCCCAAACTCCTTCAATGTGTTTCTATTTTCTGGGCCAACCCTTATAAAGGAATTCCTGGAATCATTTTTCGACAAATGGATAGAAACCTGCTAAATCCAATAGAAGCTGTGCAACTATATGCTTGTTTGCATTTTACTGACAAATCAAAGTGGCTCCATAATGACCAACCAGGACACACAATTCTGACCAATCAGGACAGTTCTATTAGGACCAATCAGAGTATGTAAATTTGGATTCCATCTTATATAATAAAAGCCTAATATGCTAAGTGTCTGGTCAACCGGTTGACCATTCAACCAATCAAAGCATAATATGCTAATGATATGCTAAGGCCGCTCAACTGCTTGCTATGACATGCACTGACCACAGGGGGAAGATGGTTTGACCAGTAGGTTAGCTTGTTGCAGAGGTCCGGAAAATCAGGACTGAGCGAGATGGGCTGGACATGCCCTGGAGCCCTCCTGCAGTCCCTCCCTGTCTGGCCAACCTCCCGCATTCCTCCCCGGCCCTGATCATGCACTGGTGAGGTCCCTTGGCCTGGCCTGCACCCTCTCATAATCTGGGACCCCTCAGGATGTTGGAGAGTCAGTTTGGGCCTGATCCCACAGGCCAGGCTGAGGGACCTCACTGGTGTATGAATTCATGCACTGGGCCTCTAGCCTATATGATAAAAAGTCTAAGCAACCATTATGGTGGAATGACCAGTCACTATGATGTGCACTGACCACCAGGGAGCAGACACTCAACGCAGGAACTGCCCTCTCATGGTCACTGTGCTCCCACAGGGGGAGCGCTGCTCAGCCAGGAGCTGGGCTCACAGCTGGTGAGCACAGCTGCCATGGCAGGAACCTCTCCCGACTTCCCAGCAGCAGGCGCAGCAGGCCGGGATGAGCGGGAGTGGTGCCCGGCCCTGATTTGGGCTCCTCCCTCCCTGGCTGCCTGCTGCTTGGCACACCGCTACATCCCCCGAGGAGTCCCAGACTGCAAGAGGGTGCAGGCTGGGCTGAGGGGAACCCCCCCCCCCATCCAGTGCATGAATTTCGTGCACTGGGCCACTAGTCTTTGATAAAAATAGACCAGGGACTTGGGCAGGTACTTCTATAAAATGTGGCTTCCCCTTTTGCCTCAGGTAGAGAGAGTCCAATTCTGGTTTTCAAATTGTTTACCTGAATAAGTTTCTCTTTTTTATATGTATGTATATAATTTAATTTTTATAGTTGGAAGTATTACATTCTCTCCCCTTTTCCCCCCATTGACTTCTCCCAGCCCAATCTGCACCCCACCCCAGGCCTTCACCACCCTATTGTCTGTGTCTATGGGTTATGTATATATACATACAAGTTCATTGATTGATCTCTTCCCACTCACCCATGCTCCCCTACCTTCCCTCTGAGGTTTGACAGTCTGTGTGATGCTTCTATGTTTCTGGATCTATTTTTGTTATCAGTTTATGTTGTTCATTAGATTCCACATATGAGTGAGATCATGTGATACTCATCTTTCTCTGATTGGTGTATTTCACTTGGCATAATGCTCTCCAGGTCCATCTATGCTGTTGCAAAGGGTAAGAGTTCTTTATTTTTTTACAGTTGCATAGTATTCTACTGTGTAGATGTACCAGAGTCTTCTAATTCACTTACCTGCTGATGGGCACTTGGACTGTTTCCAAATCTTAGCTATTGTAAATTGAGCTGCTATGAACATATGGGTGCATATATACTTTCTGATTAGTGTTTTGGGTTTCTTAGGATATATTCCTAGAAGTTGGATTACTGGGTCAAATGGGAGTTCCATTTTTTATTTTTTGAGGAAACTTTATACTGTTTTCCATAATGGCTGCACAAGTCTGCACTCCCACCAGTAGTGTAATAGGGTTTCCATTCCTCAACAACCTCACCAACACTTGTCGTTTGTTGGTTTGTTGATGATAGCCATTCTGACAGGTGAGAGGTGATATCTCATTGTCGTTTTGATTGTCATCTCTCAGATGATTAGTGACTTTGAGCATTTTTTCATATGTCTCTTGGTTTTCTGTATGTTTACTTTAGAGAAGTTACTATTTAGGTCCTTTGCCCATTTTTTGATCAGATTATTAATCTTCCTTTTGTTAGGTTGTATAGGTTTCCTATATATTTGGGAGATTAATCCCTTATTGGATGTATCATTGCCAAATATGTTTGCCCATGTAGGAGGTTCTCTTGTCATTTTGTTGCTGTTTTCTTTTGCAGTGCAGAAGCTTTTCATTTTTATGTAGTCCCATTTGTTTATTTTCTCCTTAGTTTCCATTGCCTAGAAGATGTATCGGTAAAGATATTGCTATGAGATATGTCTGATATTGTGCTGCCTATGGATTCTTCTAAGTTTTTTATGGTTTCCCATCTTATGTTTAAGTCTTTTATCCATTTCAAGTTTATTTTTGTGTATGGTGTAAGTTGGTGATCTACTTTCATTTTTTTGCATGTATTTGTCCAATTTTCCCAACACCATTTATTGAAGAGACTGTCTTGACTCCATTGTATGCTCTCGCCTTCTTTGTTAAATATTAATTGAGCATAATGGCTTAGATTCTGTTCTTTTCCATTAATCTATATGCCTGTTCTTGTGCCAGTACCAGGGTGTTTTGAATACAGTGGCTTTGTAGTATCACCTGATATCTGGTATTGTGATCCCTCCACCTTTGTTCTTCTTTCTCAAAATTGCTGCACCTATTGGGACCTTTTTTGATTCCATATAAATTTTTGGAGAGTTTGTCCTAGGTCTATGAAATATACCATTGGTATTTTAGTAGGTATTGCTTTGGATAGTATGGACATTTTAATGATGTTGAATCTACTAATCCCTGAACACGGTGTATTCTTCCATGTGTGCATATCTTCCTCTAGCTCTTTTTTCAACTTTCTGTATTTTTCAGAGTTCAGGTCTTTTACCTCCTTGGTTAAATATATGCCTAAGTATCTTAATTTCTTTGTTGCAATGGTAAATGGGACTTTTATTTTAGTTTCTCTTTCTGAGAGTTCATTATTGGTGTATAAAAATGCCCTAGATTTCTGGGTGTTAATTTTATATCCCGCTATGTTGTTGAATTCATTTATTTTTTTTTTAGGGTTTTTTTTTATGAAGGCTTTAGAGTTTTCTATGTATAATATTATGTCATCTGCAAATAATGACAGTTTACTTCCTCCTTTCCAATTTGGATGCCTTTCATTTCTTCTTCTTGTCTGATTGCTGTGGCTAGGACTTCCAGAACTATGTTGAATAAGAGTAGTGAAAGTGGACATCCTTGTCTAGTTCCTGTTCTTAAGGGTATTGCTTTTAGTTTTTGCACATTGAGTATCATGTTGGCTGCATATTTGTCATATAAGTCTTTTGTTATGTTGAGGTATAATCCTTTTATTCCCACTTCGCTGAGAATTTTTATCAAAAAAGGGTGTTGTAGTTTGTCAAATGCTTTTTCTGCATCAATTGATAGGATCATGTGATTTTTGTCTTGCAATCTGTTGATGAGCAGTATCACACTTATTGATTTGCGGATGTTGTAACAGTCTTGCATCCCCTGAATAAATTACATATGCCCATGGTGTATAATATTTTTAATGTATTGCTGATTGGATCCGGTTTGCTAAAATATTGTTGTGGATTTTAGCATCTATGTTCATTAGGGATAATGGCCTATAATTCTCTTTCTTTAAACTGTCTTTATTTGGTTTTTGCATTGGGGTAATGCTGGCCTCATAGACAGTGCTTGTAAGTGATCCTTCCTCTTGAATTTTTTGGAATAGGTTGAGGTATTAGTTTTTGTTTGAGTATTTGGTAAAACTTCCCTATGAAGCTGTCGGGACCAGGGCTTTTGTTTGCTGGAAGATTTTTTATTACTGCTTCAATTTCATCAGTAGTTATAGACCTGAATAGAGGTTGTTTGATTGCTTCTGATTGAGTTTTGGAAAGTTGTATTTTTCTTGGAATATGTCCACTTCTTTAAGGTTGTCCAGTTTGTTGAAATAGAGTAGTTCATAGTATTTTTTTATGATCCTTTGTATTTCTGTGGGTCCATTTTTACTTCACCTCTTGTTTCTTATTTTATTTGGGTCTTCTTTCTTTGTTTAATGGTGAGTCTCAATAGGGTTCATTAATCTGGTTGATCCCTTTGAAGAATCAGCTCTTGGATTTATTGATTTTTTGTATTGTTTTTAATCTCTATGTCATTTATTTTTGCTCTGATCTTTATTATTTCCTTCCTTCTACTTACTCTTGGTTCTTCTTGCTTCTCTCTCTCTCTAGTTATTTAAGTTGTAGGGTTTTAGATAACTTATTACAAGTTGTTTGGGTTTTCCAAGGTAGGTCTTTGGTGCTATTAACTTCCCTCTCAGATTGCTTTCACTGTGTCCCATAGGTTTTGGATTGCTGTGTGTTCATTTTCATTGTTTCCAGGATGTTTTTTATTTCTTATTTGATCTCCTTGGTAACCCTTTCATTGTTTAATAGCATGCTATTTAGCCTCCATGTGTTTGATTGTTTTCATTGTTTTCTTTATAATTGATTTCTAATATTATGCCATTGTGATCTGAGAAGATGCTGGATATGATTTCTACCTTTTTGAATTTGTAGAGACTTAGCCTGTGGTCTTTGAAAATGTCCCATGTGAACTTGAGAAGAATGTATATTCCATAGCTTTGGGATGAAATGTTCTGAAGTTCCATCTGATTTAGTGAGTCGTTTAGGATTTTTGTTTCCTTGTTGATTTTTTGTCTAGCAAATGTATCCAGTGATATAAATGGGATATTAACATCCCATAATATGATTGTATTGCTGTTGATCTTTCCCTTTTTATCTTCCAGAAGTTTTTTTTTATTTGGATGCTCCTTTATTGGTGCATATATGTTTACCAGAGTTACATTCTTTTATTGTATCGATCCCTTTAGTATTATGAAGTGACCTACATTATCTCTTGCTATGGCCTTCACTTTTAGATATATTTTATCAGATATAAGTATTGCTACCCTAGCTTTTTTTTTTTTTTCATTTCCTTTTGCCTGAAGAATTTTTTCCCATCCCTTCACTTTGTTCTGTGTGAGTCCTTTGTTCTGAAGTGGATCTCTTATAGACAGCATATATATGGTTCATGTTTTCTTATCCATTCAGCTACCTTATGTTTTTTTATTGGAGTATTTAATACATTTACGTTTAAGGTTATTATCAATAGGTACCTGTTTGTTGCCATTTTTATTCTTTGTGCCTGTGTTTCTCCCTTTCTTTCTATTTGTTCTTTTTATGACAGTCTCTTTAGGATTTCTTGCATTACTAGTTTAGTGGGAATAAATTCCTTTAGCCTTTTTTGTCTGTGAAGCTCCTGATTTCACCTTCAATTTTGAATGATAAAATTGCTTGATAGAGTTGTCATGGATTCAGTCCTTTGCTTTTCATTATTTTGCATACTTCATGCTACTTCCTTCTGGCCTGATGTGTTTCTGTTGAGAAATCAGCAGATAGTATAATGGGAGCTCCCTTGTAGATAACTTTGTGTCTTTCTCTTGCAGCCTTTAAGATTCTTTCTATGTCTTTAACATTTGCCATTTTAATTATGATGTGTCTTGGTGTGGATCTTTTTGGGTTCATCTGTTTTGGACTCTCTGTGCTTCCTGGACTTGTGTGACTTTTTCTTCCCTAAGTCAGGGAGGTTTTCTGTAATTATGTCTTCAAACAGGTTTTCTATTCCTTGCTCAGCTTCCTCTTCTTCTAGCACTGCTATTGTGCAGCTGTTGCTTCATTTCATGTTGTTCCAAAGCTCCCTTAAACTCTGCTCCTGCTTTTTTTTTTTTTAATTGGTGCTCCAATTGGGTGTCTACTAACTCACAGATTCTGTCCTCAGCTTCTTCAGTTCTACTGTTGAAACCTTCCAGGGTGTTCTTTATTGCAGCTATGCCATTCTTCGTTTCCTCTTGATTCTTATCCATGTTGGTGTATTTCTCATTCAGCTCCTTATAATTCTCATTGAGTTGCTTGTAATTCTCAGTCAGATGTTTGAGCATCCTTATAACCACTGTTTTGAATTCTTTATCTGACAAATTATTGCCTCCATTTCATTTAGCTCTTTTTCTGGTGACTCCTCCTTTTCTTTCCTTTGGGGCTTGTTCTTTGTTTTCCCATTTTTGCTGTTCCTTTGTATTTGTTTCTATGTCTTAGATCACCCAGATTTTTTGGGGGGTGGTCATGTGTACTAGGTGTTTTGTGGGACCCAGTGGTAGTCTCTCACATCTCCTGAGCTGAATGCTCTAGGAAAGCCCCCTACTTGAGTTATTTGGGTTCTTCTGATATAGCTGGGTTTTAAATGTCATTGACCCATTTGTGGATCAAGTCTCATCACAGGTTGTCTGACTATGTGGCTTACCCCTGACCTCATCTTGCAAGCTGCTCTAGATGTCCTCGGGGTACCAACTTCCATGGCAAGCGTTGTCTGTGAGGTCTTATTGGCATGTGACTCACTGCGGGTTCAGGAGCCCATGGCAGCCTAGTTTCTTTTTTACCACACCCAAGATTGGGGACTCCTGTTTGTGTTAGATTGGTGGCCACACATTTTGCTGATGGAACCAAATGTTACAAAACTAAAATTTGCTGTAATAAAAATCTACCTGATAAATAGAGTTGTCAGATTTGGGGGATGATGTGGTTGTAGGGATAAGCAACAATCTAAAATGATGAAGCACAAATCTAAAATGATGCAAGTATGTATTTTCCTCTTTTAGCTACTCTAAAATTCAAGTTGTTCTTAATCTTAGAAAAGTTGTCTACTTGGAGGATACAGTGATAGCAAAATAAATTTTGATCAATTTTTCCCTTCTAAGCTCAAAGTTAGCCAAACTAAACTCACTCTGAGACTCCTTGAAACTTCATATTGTTTTATGATTTTAAACATTTTAAAATTAAATTCAGAATAATATCATTATCTACTAAGCTTGTGACATTTTAAATTTGCTGATACTTATTGTTTTCAATACCCAGACAAGGATTATTCCTGCATATCCTAAATGCATTATTAAATGGAGTTTCTTAGGGTTTTTTTTTTTTTCCCTACTTTCTAGGTAGAATTGGCAAAATAGGCTTCTTACATTTCATGGTTTATATGGAACACCATGCATCTTGCAGGTTTTGGTAAATGCTTCTTGGATATGTCATTTTAAGATACAAATTGTCTGTAATACTGATCAGTAGAAGAATACACTGTCAAAGAACAATGAAAGCAATCTTTTTTATACATGGGATTACTTAGATAATTTAGAAGTTATGTCATCCTGTATGCTTTTACCTGTGTTCTGAGTTTTTATGTATCATTTTCCCCCATTTTTCTCTATTTGGTTAATTTTTTTAAAATTCTTTTTTTTTAAGTATTACATATGTCTCCTTTCTCCCCCATTGACCTCTCCCTGGCCACTCCCACCCCTAAGCATATGTCCTCACTCCCTTAGTATTCGAGTCCTTTGGTTATGCTTATACGCATGCATACAAGTCCTTTGGTTGATCTCTTAGCCCCACCGTCCCTGCATTCCGTCTGAGGTTTGGTGGTCTGTTCGATGCTTCTCTGTCTCTGGATCTATTTTTGTTCATCAGATTATGTTGTTCATTATATTCCACATATGAGTGAGATTATGTAATATTTATCTTTCTCTGACTGGCTTATTTCCTTTAGCATAATGCTCTCCATGTCTATACATGCCGTTGTGAATGGTAAGAGTTCTTTCTTTTTTTCATTAGCATAGCATTCCATTGTATAGATGTACCACAGTTTTCTAATCCACTCATCTGCTGATGGGCACTTAAGCTGTTTCCAAATCTTAGCTATTATAAATTGTGCTGCTATGAACATAGGGGTGCATATATCCTTTCTGATTGGTGTTTCTGATTTCCTGAGATATAATCCTAGAAATGGGGTTACTAGGTCAAATGGCAGTTCCATTTTTAATTTTTTTAGGAAACTACATGCTGTTTTCCCCAGTGGCTGCACCAGTCTGCATATTCACCAACAATGCATGAGGGTTCCTTTTTCTCCACATACTTACCAGCACTTGTCATTTGCTGATTTGTTGATGATAGCAGTTCTCACAGGTGTGAGATGGTACCTCATTGACATTTTCATTTGGATCTCTCAGATGATTAGTGACTTTGAGCATGTTTTCTTATGTCTCCTGGCTTTCTGTATGTCCAGTTTGCAAAAATGTCTCTTTTGGTCCTTCGCCAATTTTTTATTGGATTTTTTCTCTTTCTTTTGTTAAGATGTATGAGTTCCCTTTATATTTTGGATATTAGGTCCTTATCGGATATAACATTGGTAAATATGTTCTCCCATGCAGTGGGCTTTCTTGTTGTTTTGTTGATGGTTTATTCTGCTGTGCAGAAGCTTTATATTTTGATGTAGTCCCATTTGTTTATTTTCTCCTTAGTTTCTACTGTCCTAGGAGCTGTATTAGTAAAGATGTTGCTATGACAAATGTCTGATATTTTGCTGCCTGTGGATTCTTTTAAGATTTTTATGGTTTCCCATCTTATGTTTAAGTCCTTTATCCATTTTGAGTTTATTTTTGTGTATGGTGTAAGTTGGTGGTCTAGTTTCATACATTTGCATATATCTGTCTAATTTTTCCAGCACCATTTATTGAAAAGACTGTCTTGACTCCATTGTATGCTCTTGCTTCCTTTGTCAAATGAGCAAAATGGCTTGGGTCTATTTCTGGGTTCTCTGTTCTGTTTCATTGGTCTATATGTCTGGTCTTGTGCCAGGCCAGGATGTTTTTAGAACAGTGACTTTGTAATACAGCTTGATATCAGGTATTGTGATCCCTCCAACTTTGTTCTTCTTTACCAGGATTTCTGCAGCTATTCGGGGTCTTTTTTTATTTCATATGAATTTTTGGAGAGTTTTTTCTAGGTCTGTGAAATATGCCTTTGGCATTTTAATGGGGATTGCATTGAATCTATAGATCGCTTTGGGTAGTATGAACATTTTAATGATATTGATTCTACCAATCCACGAATATGGTATATTCTTCTATTTGTTTATATCTTCCTCTATCTCTTTTTCCAATGTCCTATATTCTTCTGAGTACAGGTCTTCTACCTCCTTAGTTAATTTTATTTCTAGGTATCTTAAATTTTTGTTGCAATGGCAAATAGGCTTATTTTTTTACTTTTCTTTCTATGAGTTCATTATTGGTGTATAAAAAAAAAAGCCATCGATTCCTGGGTGATCATTTCATATCCTGCTACATTGCCAAATTCTTTTATTAAATCTAGTAGTTTTGATGGAGTCTTCAGGGTTTTCTAAGTACAATATCATGTCCTCTGAATAATGACTGCTTTACTTCTGCTCTTCCAATTTGGATGCCTTTTTATTTGAAAATTCATGCACTGGAAGGGGGGTCCCTCAGCCCGGCCTGCCCCCTCTCACAGTCCGGGAGCCCTCAGGGGCAGAAGGCAACCTGGCGATCAGGGGAATGTAACACCCTCATCACACCTCTGCTGCTGCCACTGCCGGAAGCACAAGCCTCGGCCGGCCCTGGTTACCTGAGCCTCTGGCGGCACTGGGCAGCTGAGAAGCTGCCATCTGAGGTTTGCCTGTGCCTCGGGCTGGCCCTGGGTGGCTGGGCAGCTGCCATCTAGGCCTGACTGCACTTCAGGTCAGCCCTAGGTGGCTGGGGGGCTGAGGGGACTTGGCGCTGCCATCTTGTTGCTGTGGGCACCTCCATCTTTGAGGGCATGACAGTCAATTAACATATTCCCTCCTTATTGGCTATGGGTACTGCCATCTTTGAGGGCAGGGCAGTCTATTAGCATATTCCTTCCTTATTGGCTGTGGGTGCCACCATCTTTGTGATGGTGTGAGGGTCAATTAGCATATTCCCTCTTCATTAGATAGGATTCTTATCTGATCATTATGGCTACCACTTCCAGTACTATGTTGAATAGGAGTGGTGAAAGTGGACATTAATGTCTTGTTCCTGTTCTTAGGGGAAATGGTTTTAGTTTTTGCCCATTGAGTATGATGTTGGCTCTATGTTTGTCATATAAGGCTTTTATTCTGTTGAGGTATGATCTCTCTATTCCCACTTTGCTAAGAATTTTTTTTTTATCAAGAAGGGGTTTTGGATTCTGTCAAATGCCTTTTCTGCATCAATTTATATGATTATGTGGTTTTTATCTTTCAATTTGTTTATGTGATGTATCACATTTATTGATTTGCAGATATTGTACCATCCTAGTTGCCCAGAATAAATCCCACTTGATCATGGGGTATGATTTTTCTAATGTAATGCTGAATTGGATTTACTAGAATTTTGTTGAGGATTTTAACTTCTATGTTCATCAGTAATATTGGCCTATAATTCTTTTTCTTTGTAGTGTCTTTATCTGGTTTTGGGAGTAGGTAATGCTGGCTTCATAGAAAGAGCTTGGAAGTGGTCCTTCCTCTTGAATTGTTTGGAATAGTCTGAGGAGGATTGGTTTTAGTTCTACTTTGAATATTTGGTAAAACTCTCCTGTGAAGCTGTCTGGCCCAGGGCTTTTGTTTTGCTGGAAGTTTTTTGATGACAGCTTCAATTTCCTCCATAGTTATTGGCCCATTCAGATTTTTTTATTCTTCCTGATTGAGTTTTGGAAGATTATATTTTTCTAGGAATATTTCCATTTCTTCTAGGTTGACAAGTATAGTGGAATAGAGTTGTTCATAGTATTTTTTACCAATCCTCTGTATGTCTGTGAGGTCAGTTGTTACTTCGCCTTTTTCATTTCTGATTCTGCTTATTTGGGTTTTCTCTCTGCTTTTTGGTGAGCCTGGCTTGAGGTTCATCAATCTTGTTTATCAACTCTTGGTTTCAATATATATATGTCTTTATGTCATTTATTTCCCCTCTGATCTTTATTATTTCCTTCCTTCTTTCTGCTCACTCTGGGTTTTTCTTGTTTCCTTCTCTCTCTCTCTCTCTCTCTCTCTCGCAATTCTTTAAGTTCTAGGATTAAATAATTTATTACAATTTTTTCTTGTTTTTGGGCAGTTGGCCTCCTATGCTATGAAATTCCCTCTCAGGACTACTTTCACTGTGTGTCATAGATTTTGGATTGTTATGTTTTCATTGTTATTTGTTTCCACGATGTTTTTTTATTTCTTCCTTGATCTCTTTGGTAACCCAATCATCTATATTAATAAAAGAGTAATTAGACTGGGAGACCTTCCACACATCCTTCCAGACAAAGCCTGATGGTGGGGCCAAGGCAGAGGCGGTTAGGGGTGATCAGGCTGGCAGGGTGGGGCGTTAGTTGGGGGCAACCATGCTGGCAGGGGGAAAGTTGGGGTTGAGCAGGCTGTCGGGGGGGGGCAGTTGAGGGTTAGCAGGCTGGCAGGGGGGCAGTTGGGGGCAAGCTGGCTGGCAAGAGGGGACAGTTGGGGGCAATCAGGCCAGCAGGTGGGGCAGTTGGGGGTCATGAGGCCAGCCAGGGAGGGCAGTTGGGAGTCATGAGTCTGGCAGGGGAGGGAAATTGGGGGCTATCAGTCCAGTGGGGGGGCAGTTGGGGGTGATCAAGCTGGTAAGAAGGGGCAGTTGGAGGCAAGAAGGCCAGCAGGGGGGCAGCAGGCCGGCAGGCAGAATGGTTAGGGGTGATCAGACAGGCAAGCAGGTGAGCAGTTAGGAGCCAGTGGTCCCGGATTGCGAGAGGGATGTCTGACTGCCGGTTTAGGCCCAATCGCTGTTGGATCCCAGATTGGAGAGGGTGCAGGCTGGGCTGAGGGAACCCCGCCCCCACATACACCAATTTCATGCACCAGGCCACTAGTTGTCTCATAACATTCTATTTACTCTCCAATTGTTTGAATTTTTTTATTTTTCAATTGTAGTTGATTTCTAATATTATGCCATTGTGATTTTAGAAGATGCTTGATATTATTTTAATCTTCTTGAATTTGAAGAGATTTTGCCTGTGTCCCCATATGTAGTCTATATTTGAAAATGTTCTATGTCCACTTGAGAAGAATGTATATTCTGCAGTTTGGGGTGAAATGTTCTGAATGTGTCAATTAAGTCCATCTGATCTACTGATTTGTATAGGATTTCTGTTTCTTTGTTGATTTTTGTCTAGAGGATTTATCCAGTGATGTCAATGGGGTATTAAAGTCCACTAATATGATTGTATTGATGTCAATCTCTTCCTTGATATCGTCCAGAAGTTTTTTAAATATTTTGGGTGCTCCTGTATTGGGTGCATATATGTTTACCAGAGTAATATCCTCTTGTTGTATCAATCCCTTTATTATTATGAAGTGGCCCTCCTTGTCTCTTGTTATGGCCTTCACTTTGAGGTCTATTTTGTCAGATATAAGTACTGCTACCCCAGCTTTTTTTCATTTCCATTTGCTTGAAAAATATTTTTCTATCTCTTCATTTTCAGTTTGTGTGAGTCCCTTGTTCTGATGTGGGTCTTTTGTAGACAGCATATATGTGGCTCACGTTTTCTTATCCATTCAACCACTGGATATCTTTTTCTTGGAGTATTTAATGCATTATGTGTAAGGTTATTATTGATAGGTACTTGTATTTTGCCATTTTTATTCTTTGTGCCTGTGTTCCTTCTTGCCTTTCTATTTATTCTTTTTACACCAGTCCTTTTAGCATTTCTTGCATTGCTGGCTTGGTAGTGATAAATTCCCTTAGCCTTTTTTTTTGTCTGTTAAGCTCCTTATTTCCCCTTCAATTATGAATGATATTCTTTCTGGATACTGTAGTCTTGGATTCAGTTTCTTGCTTTGCATCACTTTGTATACTTCATTTCATTCCCATCTGGCCTGATGTCTTTCTGTTGAGAAACCATCTGATAATCTAATGGGAGATCCCTTGTAGTTAATATTCTATCTCTCTCTTACAGCCTTGAAGATTCTCCTTTGGTTGTTAATGTTTTCCATTGTAATTACAATGTGTGTTGGTGTGGGTCTTTTTTGTTCATCTTGTTTGGGACTCTCTGTGCCTGTGTGACCTTTTTCTTGCCCAAATATGGGACATTTTCTGTCATTATTTCTTTAAATGGGTTTTCTAATCCTTTTTCTCTTCTTGTCCTTCTGGAACTCCTATTATATGAATGTTACTTTATTTCATGTTGTCCCAAAGCTTTCATAGGCTCTGACTGCATTCTAATTTTTTTCTCCAATTGCTGTTCAGATTGGGTTTGTTTCTCTGCCCTGTCTTCTAACTCACTAACTTTGCTTCTTCTAGTCTACAGTTTAAACCTTCCATTGTGTTTTTATTATAGCAATATATTCTTTATTTCCTCTTGGTTCTTACATATATTGTTGATTTTCTCATCCATCCAGTTTAGGAACTCTATGACCCTTACTGTGAATTCTTTTTCTGACATATTGCATACTTCTGTGTCATCTAGGTCCTTTTCTGGCAATTCCTCCTTTTCTTTCCTTTCAGGGTTGTTTCTTTGTCTCCCCATTTTTGCTCTCACCAAAGAGTCTGAGTGCCAAGTCTCACCAAGACTGTGGCTGAAGTTAGCGCTTGGTGGGAGGGTCACATACTCTAAGACTCACCGAAGGGTCCAGTTGCCAAGTTGTGTGGTACCTGTGGCTGAACAGCGGGTTGGCAGGAGGGAAGCATGCTTTGGGTCTCACAGGAGCCTGCAGCCAGGGTGGCAGGAGTCCTGGAGTCTGTGGGTCTGCAGATGTGGTAGCAGGTCTTTGGCCAGAATGGCTGTAGGGTCCAGGATGGTGTCTGAGGCCATTCTGGGTGGTGGTGAGACTGATCCTAGTCACAGAAGCTCTCCCCTTCAATATGGCATGCTTTCTGTGCCAGAGCCAGCCACCGCAGTAGCGCTTGCCACAGTAGCAGGGCCTCCCCTTCTAGGAGAGCCCAGTCTGCCAGTCCCTGATACTTCTGCAGGATCTAACTGTCACACACACACACACACACACACACACACACACACACCACATCACACACTCCCCTTTTTCTCCCTCCTCCCTCACACTCTCTCCTTCACTGCTGTCCTGCCAGCCACCGTCTTGATTCCCCCCTGGGGTTTATTTTTTATCTAGGATCCTAGGTTAGAAAGTATAATGTGAAAGAAAAGGTACAAATAAAAGTCTTGGAGTGTTTTAGGGATGAAAATAAGAACTTTTTAGAGATAGTGGTTAGAGATGACTTTATAAGAGAATTAAGGCAAGGAGGGAAAAGATGTGGGCTGATTGTGTACTCTGAAGTTATAAGTCAGTGATTGATATAACTTGGAATTTAATAAAATTACAGAATAACCAGCATAATACCTTCTAGGAAGATATTTCAAGCCACTTTTAAGCACACATAATGCTACATACCTCACAAAACTGCTTTAAGTATTAGGCATTAGTTAATAGAACATGTTTCCTCTTATCAACCAGCTTAAAAATAGCACTCTTTTTGGAGCATAATCTGAAAATTATTAAAAGCACAATAACCCCCCCCACACACACAAAATCCTTCACATAACATGTGTACATCATCATTACATTGACTAAGAAAATCTGCAAAGCACCTATCTTGGGTGATTCTTTGCCATATCTTTCATTAAGATTAATATTTTTTAAACATTTTAAAGGATCATAAAATCCAATCTGTGTTTTAAATTATGATTGAACTCAGCTGAAATATATGCCTTCCAAGTGAGGTATGTGTAGAACTTTCTTTATATACTTAGAGACTCATTAGTTTACTAAATAGAACACAATGACCAATGAAAATAAAGGCTTTGTTCAAGTTTTTCCAAGGATTTACATCTTCATATTTAAAAGGTTTTCTAGTTACAATTTCCTAGATATCTAAACCTCCCTCAAGGCTAGGGGATGCATATCTGTTGAAGAAAAGTAACCACTATAATGCATAGTGACCTCAAGCACTGGTAGGAGTAGATAGGATACAGCCTGAGGACAAACTGTTCAAGAGATGACTAAACCATCTATATAAATTAATAAATTAGAGGTACAGTGCTGCAGTCCATAACAGAAGACTGAGCAAAAGGTTGAGAATCTAGAAGGTCAGAAATAGAAGAGAAGGCAGGGTCAATTTGAGTAATAAAATGTAAGTCTGTGAACTGGGCCAATGAGTCAGAAGAAAATTCTACTGGATATCTATCACTTCTTGAATTGGTCTAATTTAAAGACATGCAATAGGGTGGCGGGGATGGGGGGATGGGGGAAGAAAGACACATATGTAATACCTTAAATAAAGAAAAAAAATAAAGACATGCAATAAAGACCAGAGAGATCACTGATGTTAAGAAAAGCTGGGCAACTGACCTTGTGATAGCCAGCTTATCTATGCTCAGACTAACACCAGACCAGAAAGTTTTAATTAATTGAAAATTTTCCATTATCTGACTCTGTATTCCCTACACTTATATTTTAAGTTACTTTAACTTAATTATCTATGCAGTTATCACTTTTTTTGGGAATCTAATTCTCTACCTGGCCTTTGATTGGTAACCTATTCATTTTTCTTTAATCAGCTTAAGCAGTAATTCTTTTTAACTGGCTTAGATAACTAGGGTAATCCTGGGTATTCCCATAAAATTTTATCAGTATGTCTCAAGTTTCTGGTTCCATCACAATCACTTTAAAAACATTAAATATTGAGTTCTCAGGCTCCCACCCATACTGAACAAAGTAGAATATCTGGATGCAGGACTATGAATTACATTTGTAGCAATTGCCCAGGTGATTCTTATGTATATAAATGATTCTTATGTAATTATCTCTGTGTATATCTGCCTCTATTTCAATTGAACATGCCTGTAGGAAAGAGTCAATGCTTTGGTAATCTTTGAATCCCTGGAAACTAGTTCAAAGTCTAAAAGATGGTACACATTGTATATATTTATTGATTCAGTTAATAAATGTTTAGCACTCAGTGATGTTTAGCACTCAATGCTGGCCACCACTTCCTGCTTGGACACTCCTCTTCACCGTAATCATGCTTTGACACCCTACTTTCTATGTAGCTAGGAACTCCCTACAATCAATGAAACTCTCCATCATTTGCCATTTTATCATTTTTCCTTATTCATTTTAAAATATTGCTGATAACTGTTTCTATTTTTACCCTGTTTATATAGCACACTTCTTATCAAATCATTAAGAATGTTTCATAAATATAAATTTAAATGACATTACTTGGATATAACATTATTTGTTCACAATTACAAGTTACAACCTTAGACTCCAAAAAGAGGAGGCACTAGTCAAAAGTAGTACCAATGACATGAGACAAGGGAGACAAAATAGCGGCGGAATAGATGGACATGTCCCGAGCCTTGTCCCAGAGCAAATAGAATGAGCAGCTGAAACAAATAACATCCAACCCAAATTGGTGAAGGAGACTCAACTGGTGAGACAGTTTGTAGCCTGGAAGGGCAGAGGATCCCTGGAGAAAGGTAAAATCAAGGATCTGGTCAGGAGAGTCTGCCAGACCTCTGAGTCCAGAAGGTCAGAGGGAATCTGCACAGCACCAAGCCATGTCCCTGCAGACAGGCACAGTGTCTGACTGTGGAAATATGGTCCAAAGGACCGCTGGACAGCAGGGTATTCTAGATCAGGGTCCATAGTCACAAAAGACTGAGCCCGGAGAGGGCAGCCTCGGGGGCTGACCAGATCACACAGTGCCTGCAGGAGAGGAGTGCACAGAGGTGCAGTCTTTCCCCTCTCTGTGGACCTGTGCCTTTCTTCACTGAACCTGGTTTGTAGGACCTTTCTTATCCATGGCTGAGGTGTGGGAGAAGGTGCGGTTTTTTGGAATCTGGGGAGAGGAGGGGTTCCAGGAGAAGTGGCAACAAGTCTGGTACTGAGTCATACCTGAGCCCGGGACCTGGGTAGCCATTTTGTCCTGAAGAGATAGCTGCTTCCTCCAGTATCCAGGCAACCAATACAGCCACAACCAGATTCCACCCTGAATGGTACAAAGGATTTAAAAAATCTAAATAGTCCCTGAGTGTCCAAAGGGACTGGCCTAAAGAGAGACCTTCAGTCCCAGCAACAGGAACCTGAGAAACAGTACAATACAGAAGACTGGGATCTTAAGCCAGCCAAAGGAACAATACTTCATTTTTTTATTTTTTTTATTATTATTTTGTTATCTCTCTTTTTTCTTCTGTTTTCCTGTTTTTGTTTGTTGCTTTATTTTCCATTTCTTTTCACATTATTTTTCCATCACTGTATTTTATTTTATTTTTGTTTGCTATTTTTTATTTTTAAACCATTTTTAAATCAATTTTTGTAAATTTATTACTATTTTTTATTATTTTCTTCTCATTCTCTTTCTTCTTATCGACCCATCCCCTTTCTACTTCCTCTATACTGAACTGAAGTCCCCCCAATATTAATCCAATTTTTAACCTTATTTTCTGTAGCAGCCTCTACAGATTCCAACCCCACCCTCTTTACTGCATGTTTGGTGTTTGTATTTTTTTGTTTGTTTATCTATTGGTTCTGTGGTGTTTCTCCTTTTTCTTTTCTCTCTTATCTTTTTCTCTCTCTTCAATATCATTTGTGCTCTCTTTTCTCTCCCCTAATTCTCTTTTCTCAGGTGGTCACTTATAGTGGGGTTATTGGTGTTGTGAGTACATTCATGCTTTGTTCCCTTTGTGTTGTGTCTTGGTGAGGAGCTAGAGAGCAAACCACATAACCAGACACCTGGAGAGAAAACTCCATCCATGCACTGGTCGATAACACCCCAGACCCAACTACAGAGGCAGGAAGAAAGCAGCAGTGAGGGAGAGAGCGTGAGTGAGTGAGGGATCAAAAGTGGAATGTGTGGTCATGTGGGGGTGTGTGTGTATGTGAGTGAGGCACAGTTAGATCCTGCAGGACCTTCGGGGGCAGGCTAACAGAGCTCCCCTAACTAGGCAGCCTCTGCTACCATTGTAAACAGTACCGGGAGGCCAGCTTGTCCTCAGAGGCCTAGCTTCTTTGAAGGGGAGAGCTGCTGTAAATGGGAGCCCAGCCTCACCTCCACCCAGGGTGCCTTCAAATAACACCTGGGACTCTACAACCATCTTTGCCAGGGACCTGCTACCTTGGCTGTGGTCCCACAGTCAACTAGTCTCCAGCCACCTGGGGCACAGGCTCCTGTGAGTTCTGAAGCATACTCCCCTCTGACCAGCCCAATGCTTTAGCCCAGAGCACTGCAACTACATGAGCAGCAGACACCTGAGCAGCCCGCTCCTGTCCAAGGAACAACAGCCCCATGATCAGCCCGCCCCAAGCCTAAGAGCAGCAGCCTCACATGGCCTGCCCCTGTCCAAGGAGCAGCAGCTGTGTGAGCGGCCTGCTCTCCCAACTGAAGAGTAGCAACCATGTGAGCAGCCCACCCCATCCAAGGAGCAGCAACCACAGGAGAAGCCTGCCCACAATTGAGGAGTGGCAGCCCTGTGCAGCCCGCCCCTGTCTGAGGAGCAGCAGCTGCATGCAGCACGCACCCTGCCCCTGTCTGAGGAGCAGCAGCCGCACAAGCAGTCTTCCCCCATCTGAGGAGCAGCAACTTTGTGAGCAGCCTGCCCCTGTACAAGGAGCATCAGCCACCTTTACAGACTGCCCACATCCGAGGAGCAGCAGCCCTGCACAGTCCACACCGGTCCAAGGAACAGCAGTCACACGCAGCCTGCACCTGTCTGACGAACAGCAGCTGGGTGGGCGGCCCGCACCCTTCCAAGGAGCAGCAGCCGATCCCCCATATGAAGAGCAGTAACTGCACAAGCAGACCGACCCTGTACGAGGAGTAGCAGCCACTTATGCAGTTCACTCCCACCCGAGGAGCAACAGCTGCCTGAGCAACTTGGCCCAGTCTGAGGAGCAGCAGCCACACAAGCAGACCACCCATGTTCGAGGAGCAGCAGCCCTGCACAGCCCGCACTGGTCCAAGAAGCAGCAGCCACACGCAGACTGCGCCTCTCCGACAAGCAGCAGCTGGGTGCACAACCCACCCCCAACCGAGGAGCAGCAGCCGCACGTGCAGCTCACTCCTGCCCAAGGAGCAGCAGCCATGCAAGCAGCCCTTCCTGCATCCAAGGAGCAGCAGCTGTGCGAGCACCCCACACTGGTACGAGGAGAAGCAGCCTTGCAAGCGACCTGCCCCTGTCCAAGAAACAGCAGGCTCATGAGCAGCCCACCCCATCTGAGGAACAGCAGCTGTGCGAGCAGCCACCCCCACCAGCCAGAGGAGCCACCATGGCTGCAAACAGCCCCCACCAGAAGAGCCACTGCCAACTGAGAAGCAGCTGCTTCCATGACTGCCCAAGGAGCAACTGCAGCCCAAGGAGCCACTGCCACCCAAGGAGCAGCCCCTGCACAACATGAAATCTAGATCAGTCGGTGAGAGCAAAAATGGGTAGACAAAGAAACCCCCAAAGGAAAATAACGAAGGAATCACCAGAAAAGCAGATAAGTGAAACAGAGGCATGCAATATGTCAGAAAAAGAATTCAGAATAAGGGTCGTACCATTCATAAACTGGATGGATGAAAATATCAACACTTTATGGAAGAATCAAGAAGAAATGAATGAAAAAATCAACAACTTATGTAAGAATCAAGAATAAATGAAGAGTGATATAGCTGCAATAAAAAACACCATGGAAACTTTCAACAGTAGACTAGGAGAAGCGGAGGACCGAATGAGCAAATTAGAAGACAGGGAAGCGAAACAAAGCCAAACTGAATTGCAATTGGAGAAAAAAATTAAAAGACAGGAGGAGACCCTAGGGGAGCTATGGGACAACATGAAACAAAGCAACATATGAATAATAGGGGTGCCAGAACAACAGGAAGAGGAACAACGGTTAGAAGACCTATTTGAAGAAATAATGTCAGAAAACTTCCCTGATGTGCTGAAGAAAAAAGTCACACAAGCACAGAGAGTCCCAAACAGGATGAACCCGAAAAGACCCACACCAAGACACATCATAATTATGATTGCAAATATTCAGGACAAAGAGAGAATCTTAAAGGATGCAAGAGAGAGACAGAAAGTTACATAAAAGGGAGCTCCCATTAGATTATGAAATGATTTCTCAACAGAAACACATCAGGCCAGAAATGAATGGAAGGAAATTTACAAAGTGATGCAAACCAAGGGACTGAAACAAAGAATACTCCAACCAGCAAGGCTATCATTCAAAAATGAAGGGGAAATAAAGAGCTTCACAGACAAAAAAAAGGCTAAGGGAGTTTATCACTACCAAGCCAGCAATGCAAGAAATGCTAAAGGGACTGGTGTAAAAAGAAGAAATAAAAAGGTAAGGAGGAACACAGACACACACACACAAATGGCTACAAACAAGTACCTTTCAATAATAATTTTAAATGTAAACGGACTAAATGCTCCAATCAAAAGACATCAAGTTGCTGAATGGATAAAAAAAAACATGACCCATATATATGCTGTCTACAAGAGACCCACCTCAGAAAAAGGGACTTACACAGACTGAAAGTGAAAGGATGAAAAAACATCATTCAGGCAAATGGAAATGAAAAACAAGAGGGGTAGCAGTACTTATATCTGACATAATAGACCTCAAAGTAAAGGCCATAACAAGAGATAAGGAAGGCCACTTCATAATACTAAAGGGATCCATACAACAAGAAGATATAACCCTGATAAACATATATGCATCCAATGCAGGAGCACCCAAATACATAAAACACTCCTGGAAGATATCAAGGGAGAGATTGACAACAATACAATCATAGTAGGGGACTTTAATACACCATTGACATCACTGGATAAATCCTCTAGACAAAAAATCACCAAAGAAACAGCAATTCCAAATGACTCACTAGATCAGATGGACCTAATTGACATCTTGAGAGCATTTCACCCCAAAGCCATGGAATATACGTTCTTCTCAAGTGCACATGGGACATTTTAAAAAATAGACCACATATTGGGTCACAAGCAAAGTCTCCCCAAATTCAAGATTGAAATCATATCAAGCATTTTCTCAGACCACAATGGCATAATATTAGAAATAAACTACAATAAAAACATTCCAAAAAATTCAAACACTGGGAAGCTGAATAGCATGCTATTAAACAATGATTGGGTTACCAAAGAGATCAAAGAAGAAATAAAAAACATCCTGGAGACTAATGACAATAAAAGCAGAACAATCCAAAATCTATGGGACACAATGAAAGCAGTCCTGAAATGAAAGTTTATAGCTCTACAGGCTTACCTCAAAAAAACAAGAAAAAATGGTAATAAATCATGTAATTCTACAACTCAAAGAATTAGAAAGAGCAACAAGGAAAGCCCACAGTGAGCAGAAGGAAGGAAATAATAAAGATCAGAGCAGAAATGAATGACATAGAGACCAGAAAAACAGTACAAAAGATCAATGAAACCAAGAGCTGGTTCTTTGAAAGGATAAACAAGATTGATAAACCTCTAACCAGGCTCACCAAGAAGCAAAGAGAGAGGACGCAAATAAACAAAATAAAAATGAAAGAGGCGAAATAACAACAAACCCCACAGAAATACAAAAGATTGTTAGGGGGGAAAAAAGGAAAGAAAAACAGGGACAACTCTATTCTAACAAACTAGACAACCTGGAGGAAATGGACATATTCCTAGAAAAATACAACCTTCCAAAATGCACTCAGGAAGATTCTAAACACCTCAATAGGCTGATAACTATGGAAGAAATTGAAGCACTCATCAAAAAGCTTCCAGCAAACAAAAGCCCTGGGCCAGACAGCTTCACAGGGGAGTTTTACCAAACATTCAAGGAAGAACTAAAGCCTATCCCCCTAAGACTATTCAAAAAAATTCAAGAGGAAGGAACACTTCCAAGCTCATTTTATGAAGCCAGCATCACTCTAATGCAAAAACCAGATAAAGACAACACAATGAAAGAGAATTACAGGCCAATATCCCTCATGAACATAGATGCCAAAATCCTCAACAAAATTCTAGCAAATCAGATCCAGCAGTACATCAGAAATATCATACACCATAACCAAGTAGGATTTATACCGAGGATGCAAGGATGGTACGATATCCACAAATCAATAAACGTGACACATCATATAAACAAATTGAGAGATAAAAATCACATAGTCATATCAATTGATGCAGAAAAAGCATTTGAAAAAATCCAACATCCTTTCTTGATGAAAACTCTCAACGAGGTGGGAATAGAAGGATCAAACCTCAACATAATAAAAGCCATATATGACAAACCCACAGTCAACATCACATTCAATAGGCAAAAAATAAAAACCATTTCCCCTAAGAACAAGAACAAGACAGGGATACCCACTCTCACCACTCCTGTTTGACATAGTACTGGAAGTACTAGCCATTGTGATCAGAC
This sequence comes from Ia io, assembly GCA_025583905.1. Lineage (NCBI taxonomy): Eukaryota > Metazoa > Chordata > Mammalia > Chiroptera > Vespertilionidae > Ia > Ia io. The sequence continues at coordinate 1,840,084 of JAJQQW010000003.1, read as the reverse complement.
AAGAAGAAGAAATAAAAGACATCCAAATGGAAAAGAAGCAAAACTGTCCTTACCCGCAGATGACATGATAGTGTACATAGAAAACCCTAAAGATTCCATCAAAAAAATTATTAGACTTAATAAATGAATTCAGCAGTGTAGCAGGATACAAAATTAATGCCAGGAAATCTATGGCATTTCTATACACCAATAATGAACTTACAGAAAGGGAGACTAAAAAAGCAATCCCATTTACGATCGCACCAAAAAATTTAAGATACCTAGGAATAAACTGAACTAAGGAAGTAAAATACTTATATGTGGAAAACTACAGGACATTGAAAAAAGAGATATAGGAAGACATAGCAGATGGAAGAACATACCTTGTTCATTGATTGGTAGAATCAACATCATCAAAATGTCCATTCTACCCAAAGCAATCTATAAATTCAATGCACTCCCATTAAAATACCAATGGCATATTTCACAGACATAGAACGAACTTTCCAAAAATTCATCTGGAATAAAAAAGGGCCCCGAATAGCTGCAGCAATTCTGAGAAAGATCAGGATTGCTGGCACCCCTATTATTCTCAATACCAGATATCAAGCTATATTACAAAGCCACTGTTCTCAAATTGTCCTGGCCTGGCACAAGAACAGACATATAGATCAATAGAATAGAATAGAGAACCCAGAAATCGACCCAAATCACTATGCTCAATTAATATTCAACAAATGAGGCATGAACATACAATGGAGTCAAGACATCCTCTTCAATAAATGGTGTTGGGAAAATAGGACAGATACATGCAAAAAAAAATGAAACTAGACCACCAACTTACACTATATACAAAAATAAACTCAAACTGGACCAAGGACTTAAACATAAGACAGGAAACCATGAAAATACTAGAGGAATCCACATTCAGCAAAGTCTCAGACATATGCCAAAGAAATTTCTTCACTGATACTGCTCCTAGGGCAATGGAAACTAAAGAGAAAATAAACGAATGGGACTACATCAAAATAAAAAGGTATTGCACAGCAAAAGAAACCACCAACAAAACAAGAAAGCCCACTGCATGGGAGAACATATTTGCCAATGTTATCACCTATAAGGGTTTAATCTCCAACATTTACAGGGAACTTATACAACTTAATAAAAGGAAGATAAACAACCCAATCAAAAAATGGGAAACAGACCTAAATAGATAATTTTTGAAAGAAGACAGAAGGAAGGCCAAGAGACATATGAAAACATGCTCAAAGTCACTAATCATCTGAGAGATGCAAATCAAAATGACAATGAGGTACCATCTCACACCTGTCAGAATGGCTGTCATCAACAAACGACAAATGCTGACAAGTGTGAGGAGAAAAAGGAACCCTCGTGCACTGCTGGTGGGAATGCAGACTGGTGCAGCCATTGTGGAGAACAGTATGGAGTTTCCTCAAAAAACTAAAAATGGAACTCCCATTTGACCCAGTGATCCCACTTCTAGGAATGTATCCCAAGAAACTAGAAACACCAATCAGAAAAGATATATGCACCCCTATGTTCATAGCAGCAGAATTCACCATAGCTAAGATTTGGAAACAGCCTAACTGCCCATGAGTAGATGAGTGGATTAAAAAACTGTGGTACATCTACACAATGGAATACTACGCAGTGGTAAAAAGGGAGTTCTTACCATTTGCAACAGCAGGGATGGAACTGGAGAACATTATGCTAAGTGAAAAAAGCCAGTCAGAGAAAAGTAAATATCACATGATCTCACTCATTTATGGAATATAATGAACAACACAATCTGATGAACAAAAACAGATCCAGAGACAGAGAAACATTGAGCAGACCATCAAACCTCAGAGGGTAGGTAGGGGAGGGTGAGGGTAAGGGGGAGAGATCAACCAAAGAACTTGTAAGCATGCATATAGGCCTAAGCAATGGACACAGACAACAGGGGCGTTATGGCATGAGTGGGGGGGATGGAGGGGTTAATGGAAGGATGAGGACATGTATGTAATAACTTAATCAATTAAGAAATTTTTAAAAAAACAAAAGTAGTACCAATAATTTTAAGTTTCTTGATAAACATTTCAGAAAGGTTATTCATTCAAATATTCCAATATAATGTATAAATATAATGACATGAGAATGAAAAGTATTTTCATATTTAAAAAGAATTAAACACTATAGATTGTAAAGTTTGTTTACAAAAATAAACAAATAACCAGAAAATTTCTGAAAAAGAAAAGCAATGGATGGGTGTAGGGGAATTACTCTCTCTTTTTTAAAAGAAGTTATCTTTATTGTTGAAATATTATAGATGTCCCCCATTTTCCCCATTGACCCCCTATTTCCCACTCCTGTCCCTTCCCTAGGCCTTTACTGCACTATTGTCTGTCCATGGGTTATGCATATATGCATATAAGTTCTTTGGTTAATCTCTTTCCACCCCTATCCCCTTTCCTCTGAAATTCATCAGTCTAGGGAATTATTCTTATCAGTTTATCTAATTGAAACAGTATGATATTGGTGAATGCAGGCGACCAGAAAATTCAGAAATAGACCAAAATGTATGTTCAAATTTAGTATATGAAAATGGTAGCATCTCAAGTCAATGTGATATGTACCATTATGATAATTGGACAGCCACATGGAAAAAGATCAATTGCATATATTCTTCATTCCATATACCAACCAATATAAATTGCAAATGTTTCAGAAACGTAACTAAAGCAAATGAAACATAAACGTAGTAGAAGAAAACTTGAGTTCTTAAAATGAAGCAAAATTAGAAGCACAAAAAACTAATAAAGTTAATTACATAAAAAACTCTTTACTATAACAAAAAAATACCATAAGCAAATCCTATATAATAAAAGCTTAATATGCGAAGTGTCCAGTCGACCAGTTGGCTGTTCAACCAATCAAAGCATAATATGCTAATGATATGCTAAGCCCACTCAGCTGCTTGCTATGATGTGCACTGACCACCAGGGGGCAGACGCTCTGACCAGTAGGTTAGCTTGCTGCTGGGGTCCAGCTGATCATGACTGAGCGAGATGGGCCAGACACACCGTGGAGCCTTCCCGTAGTACCTCCCTGACTGGCTAACCTCCTGCATCCCTCCCCGGCCACAATAGTGCACCAGTGGGGTCCATAAGCCTGGCCTGCGCCCTCTCACAATCCAGGACTCCTCGGGGGATGTCGGAGAGCCAGTTTCAGCCCAATCCCACAGGCCAGGCCAAGGGACCCCACTGGTGCATGAATTCATGCACCAGGCCTCTAAAAAAGATAAATGACAACTGAGACAAAAGTATTTGTTACTTAACTCAGAGATAAAGGTCTAATAAATATAATACATAAAAAGAAGAGAATTACCAAAATCCTAATAAAAATTGGCATGAGATTATACACATTCACAAAACAAAAGTAACAAGGTAAAAAAAAGTTTACAAAAAATAATGCAAAATGCCTATTAAACATTTAAAATAATATTGCTCATAATAAGAGAAATGCATACTAAAATTATATTCACATGCCATCTCTTAATTATCAGATTTCTAAAATTTCAAAAGTTTACAATATTTTGTTGGTGAGACTATGAGAAACGTAAAATGGCACAACTTCTATGGAAGGGAACTTGAAATTATCCTGCAAAACTACTAAGTATTTTTGTCTTTTAATAAGCAATTCTACTTCAAGAAACCTATTCTAAAGATACTTCCATAAAAAATATGAAAAGTTTCAGGAAAATATAAAAATTGGAATCACTCCAATGGCTTTCAATAGGGTATTGGTTGAATAAATTATGGTACATATATGTAGTGGATTGGTAACTACTGCTAAAATACTGCTTTATAACAAACCACCCCAACAACCTTTGCTGAAGGTTGCACATGACATATTATAACAAACACACACACACACTCAATGATACATATCCCTCATTTGACACAAATAGCATATTATAAACACTTTACGATACACTCTTTATACACATTTTAATATATATAGGCTAAGGCAAAAGTAGGTTTATAGTCATGAGTATACAAAGCAGTTCATTCATATACTGGAGGCCCCATGCATGAAATTTGTGCATGGAGGGGGGGGGGTGTCCCTAAGCCCAGCCTGCACCCTCTCCAATCCAGGACTCCTGGCTCCCAGCCACTCACCTGCCTGCCTGCCTGATTGCCCCTAACAGCTTCTGCCTGCCAGACTGATCACCCCCTAACCACTCCCCTGCCAGCCTGATCGATGCCTAACTGCTCCCTTGCCAGCCCGATTGCCCATAACTGCCCTCCCCTGACGGCCTGCTCACCCCTAACTGCCCTCCCCTGCTGGCTCAGTCACCCCTAACTGCCCTCCCTTGCCAGCCTGGTCACCCCAAACTGCCCTCCCCTGCTGGCCTGGTTGCCCCAACTTCCCTCCTCTGCTGGCCAGATTGCCCCCAACTGTCCTCCCCTGCAGGCCTGGTCACTCCAAACTGCCCTCCCATGCTGGCACAGTCACCCCTAACTGCCCTCCATTGCAAGCCTGGTCGCCCCTAACTGTCCTCCCCTGCTGTCGCGATTAACCCTCACTGCCCTCTCTTGCAGCCTGGTCGCCCCCAACTGCCCTCCCCTGCCGACTTGGTCACCCCCAACTGCCCTCCCCTGCATGGTTGGTCCCTGCAGGTCAGGTTGCCCCTGTCTTCTCCTGCAGGCCTGGTCACCCCTAACTGTCCTCCCCTGCAGGCCTGGTCACCCCCAACTGCCCTCCCCTGCTGGCCTGGTCACCCCCAACTGCCCTCCCCTGCTGGCCTGGTTGCCCCTAACTGCCCACCCCTGCCAGCCTGGTTGCCCCCAATAGCCTTCCCCTGCAGGCCTGGTCACCCCCAGCTGCTCTCCCCTGCAGGCCTGGTCCCTCCCAACTGCCCTCCCCTGCAGGCCTGGTCACCCCAACTGCCCTCCCTTGCAGGCCTGGTCAGCCCCAACTGCCCTCCCCTGCAGGCCTGATTGCCCCTAACTGCCCTCCCCTGAAAGCCTGCCCCCCCCCAACTGTCCTCCCCTGCTGGCCTGATTGCCCACAACTGCCCTCCCTTATCGGCCATCTTGTGGCAGCCATTTTGTGTCCACATGGGGATGGCCATCTTTGACCACATGGAGGCGGACATCTTGTGTGTTGGAGTGATGGTCAATTTGCATATTACTCTTTTATTAGATGGGATTAATATTTATTAATAATTGTATCTTTTTCAATATGAACAACTGTAAACCTACATTTGCTCCACCGTGTGTGTGTGTGTGTGTGTGTGTGTGTGTGTGTGTGTGTGTGTGTGCACGTGCGCACGTATACCAGTGATGGGCAACCTTTTGAGCTTGGTGTGTCAAACTTCGCCAAAAAACTGAGCATAACTCGGGTAGTGTGTCACTTTGAGGAAAAAACATTATTTCGCGATATTTATAGTTTAAATAACATAAATGTATAATTGTTATATATAATTGTATTTAATAAACCAAAAACTAAATATTTAACTTACCTGCTTAGTGACTTCTTTGTTCACCCGTCAGTTGGTTTCTTTTGTTGGTCTTGATATTATTTAGCTTGTGTGGGGTGCCGTGAACTAAGATAAGTGACGGGGGGAGAGGAATTCTTTAACTAACCTGCCTATTAGTGACTTTTTTGTTGCTGAATTTCATTGGCTAAATCTTCAATTGAAGCTTGGTATTTTGTACACTTCAGGCCCAAGCAAGCGCTACTAACTTCATCTGTCAATCTGTTTCTTTTGTTGGTTTTGATATTATTTAACGCTGAGAATAAGGCCTCACAAAAGTATGTAGAGGGAAAAATTGTGAGTAAAGCCATTGCTATATTTTTCAGGATGCTAAAAGTGTCTGGTAGTCGGTTCCAGGCACTCCAAATTTCCTGTTCGTAGTGGCACTCCTCTTGATTCTCCAAACAGTACCTTTCCAGATTCTCAAACTTTGACCTCAAGTCGACAAACACCTGAAATTCTGCAAGTTTCATCTCCAAATCATCAATTTGTATCCATTGGAAACTATTTAATTTCAAACTACTGTAGACTGCTACATCAGGATACTTAATTATTTTCATGGTCTGTTCTAGACTTCTAAATTGACTAAATCTATCACTAAACTGGTCAAGTAATGAGTCTAAAACATGCTGGTACTTCATATGCAAGAGTTCCATTTCATTTTGTACAGCTGCACTGGCCTTCTCAAAATACTTTTGTTACTCGAGGAAAATACTTATAAGTTCTAGTTTCTACATCTCGCTTGAAAAATTTAACTTTACTTTCTAAAGCTTTTATGTATCCAAACATAACGTCAATACTTTTGCCAAAACCTTGTAACTTTAAGTTCAGTTCATTAATATGAACAGAGAGATCTGTAAAAAACATCAGGGTGTTGACCCACTTATCATCATTAAGCTGAGGAAAGTTTCCCAGATCCTTATTGTCAAGAAATACCTTAATTTCTTCAAAGCACTCCACAAAGCGCTCAAGAACTTTGCCTCGGCTCAGCCATCTTACATTATTGTACATCAGCAGTCCACTGTAGGTGGAATCAACCTCCAGTAAAAGTGCCGAAAATTCTCGCTTGTGAAGGGGGCGAGCAGCTATTAAATTAACTATTTTTGTAACAACTGACATTAAGTCGTTTAAGTCGGTGAATCCTGCCTTGGCACATAAAGCCTCCTGATGGATAATACAATGAAAAGGCACAATCGGATGTCCAATAGCTTCTGTAAACAATTTGATAAATCCGACTTTTTTCCCCACCATATTTGGTGCCCCATCTGTCGTCACTGACACAACTTTAGAGATATCAATGCTTAGGTCACGAAATGTTTGTATAACAACCTTACATATTTCGCTTCCTGATTTACTTGTTGACACTGATACTAACTTTATCAACTCTTCTCTCATTGTGAGACCATCAGAATAGTGACCAATAATGGCCAACTGAGCATGTGATGTGACATCAGTAGTTTCATCAAGAGAGATCAAAAAATATTTACACTTCCTTATGTCTCTCTTTAATTGATGTTGTACGTTTGTGTTCAGTCTCATTATTCGGTCTTTTATGATATTTCTACTGAGTGGTAACTCAGATATTCTCTTAACAATTGCATCTTTATTCTGCACATCGTGAAATAGAACTGGTGCACATCTTAGGAGAGTTTCTTTAATAAATTCTCCCTCACTGAGTGCTTTTCCATGCTGAGCTATAGAGTGAGCAATGCTCAGACTTGCAGATGTTAAATTTGTAGAGCCTTTCATAAACTTAAGGATGGAATTAGATTGGCTCTTATAAAGGTGTAGCTGCCTGGAAATGTATTCCTTCCTTTCATCCTCACTTTTTTCCAAGAATTGGGAATGATTAGTTTCAAAATGTCTATTTATATTCCATGTTCTGCTTACTACCGTTTCAGTACATAGAACGCAAAATGATCTGCCATTTTTTTCTATAAAGCCATACATCTCAGTCCATGTCTCTTGAAAGGGTCAGCCACTGCTACTACCACTTCCTTTACTTAACCTTAGTTTTTTATTTTTTGGGTTCTCCATCATGGGGGCAGTGACCGAAGATAGAATTATAGATAGCTTGTTAGGCCTGCAGGCAATTAGGGGTTAACTAGCCTAACTAACCACAAAACGGTGCATATAACTGTCGTGTAGGAAAGGGCAGTGTTAATAAGCAGAAATAGGGGTTAATAAGGGTGCACAACAGTAATAGTGGTGAAATGGAGTCTGCACTATGGAGCAAGATGGTGTTCCTTATGTGAATTAAAATGGCTGCCGCTATTTCTAATGGCAGGAAATGGCACCCACAGCACGCCACAAACCCTCGCCTCTCCCAGCCTCCCCCTCACTTATCTCAGTAATGATAGATTAGAAATCCATGACACCCCAGAACAGTAGATAATGGTTGCTGTGGTTAACTGTTATTTGGTTACTGGTAATGGCAGGGCCCCCAGAGATGCATCCCCTGCTGTGTTCCGCTGCTCCCTGCTCTGCCGGCAGAAGTGAGGGCAAAGATCCCAGCTTAACTGGAAGTCCAGAACTAGACGCTCTGTGCCGGACTTCTGTTGTTTTGGCCTACAGACCTCCAGCACAGAGTGTCTAATAGGGGAGGATGAAACATTTGCGACTAGTGTTGGAGTTAGAGTCTCAGTCTTGGAGTCTAACTCCAAGACTCTAGTCGCAAATGTTTCATTCTCAGGAGAAGCAAATGTTTCATCCTCGGCATGTGGCCACCTCAGCAGCGGCGTGTCATCAGAAATGGCTACGCATGTCAGTTCTGACACGCGTGTCATAGGTTTGCCATCATTGGTGTATACATCGTACCTAATAATAGACAAATATGCAAATTGACCATACCTCTGACACACCCACAAGCCACGCCCACCATCCAATCAGAGCAAGCATGCAAATTAACCCAAACCAAGATGGCTACAGCCACAGAGAGCAAGGTTTCCTAGGTAACAGAGGAAGCCAAGCTTTCCGCCTGCCCTTGCCAGGCCTAAGCCTCCACTCAAGCTACAAAGTTTCAATTATAGAAGGTAAACAAATTCAAACAAATGGTGGCAGAATGGAGCTTGAGAGAGCAGGACAGGGTTGCCGCCAGCAACAGGGGAAGCAAAGCTTTTCACACACCCTGGCCAGGCCCACCTGCTTAAGGCAACAAAGTTTAAATTATAACCCCAACAGAAATAGCTGCTGGCCTTGGAGGGAGCCCCAGGCTTGGCTCTGCTCCAGGCTACAAAGTTTCAATTGTAGAAGGAAAATAAATTCCAGATACCAGGGCCTCCACTTGGGTTGCCAGGGGGTGTGGCCGGCCTGCAAACCACCACAGGCCCCTCGCTCAGGCTGCCCCACACCCCAAGGGAACCCCCACCCTGATCCAGGACACCCTTCAGGGCAAACCAAATGGCCCCCGCCCGTGCACCAGGCCTCTATCCTATCTAATAAAAGAGTAATATGCAGATTGATCATCACTGCAACACACAATATAGCTGCCCCCATGTGGTCAAAGATCCTGCCCCCATGTGGACACAGGATGGCCACCACAAGATGGCCAGCAGGAGAGGGCAGTTGGGAGGCACCTGGCCTGCAAGGGAGGGCTGTTGAGAAGGACCAGGCCTGCAAGGGAGGGCAGTTGGAGGTGATCAACCCTGCAGGAGAGGGCAGTTAGGGGTGACAAGGCCGGCAGAGGAGGGAAGTTGGGGGCAAACAGGCTGGCAGCAGAGTGGTTAGGGGGTGATCAGGCTGGCAGGCAGAAGTGGTGAGGGGCAATCAGGAAGGCAGGCAGGCAAGCAGTTGGGAGCCAGCAGTCCTGGATTGTGAGAGGGATGTCAGACTGCCCGTTTAGGCCCGATTCGGCCTAAACAGGCAGTTGGACATCCCTTGAGGGTTCCCATATTGGAGAGGGTACAGGCTGGGCTGAGGGACAACCCCCCTCCGTGCACGAATTTCATGCACCGGGCCTCTAGTATATGTATAATTTTATATGAAAAGCTTCCGTATTCTTTGTTGTGGCTATATGCTATTCCATTATATGAATATGCCATTGATAACCAGAATGTTGAGCTGAGGTTTTATTTCCCTGGATCGTGTCTCATGACACCAAAGAATGAGCTCCATGGACCAGAAGATTTTAGGAAAAGTGTTGAAAATTTATTACAGGTAAGTTCAGACTCCCCTCACGGGAGGGAGGCCCAATAATGGGCTGCCACCTAAAGCTTTGTAGTCCAGAGGTATATATTTGCTACAAGCCTGCTTCTATATCTATTCGTGTCATCACCTGATTGATTCCCTCAATTGTTCTTGCCCAGCAACAGACCTGAACTTTCCCTGCTATGTGTTCTTTCTCTGTTCCTGTGCTGAACTTTCTCTGTTTCTATGCATCCGTACACCTTGTTGCTGCAGGCCCACCCTTGTTTTCCCAGGCCTCCCACTTTGAGTCCAGAAACATTTTATTATTTCTACTTGGTTGGTTTCTGTGATTAGGCTTGGTAAAACTGTCGTGTCTGCCCCTGCCTATGTTCCACCTGCCTTTGTTATCCTGGACCCCTGTCCTATCTGTCTGCATTTCAAGTTAACCCTCTCAGTACCCCCTCTGATTAGGAATTCCCAATTGCTGTTGGGAGCAGAGGCAACATCCACTCTGGCTACTTCCTGCTGACAGTTGGCATTATGGGGAGAGCAGTCATCAGGTCCCATAGGGGTCCACAGTAAAAGGCAGTCATCTCCATCTGGGGCTGCATTTGGAGTTTTATAGTCTTTATTCGAGAAGAAACATAATGTATTAGGAGGTTTAATAAGCAAGGGCCAAAGATAAGTAATAGAAATAGCCAAACAAAGGGCTTAAAAGAGGTGCAACCAGCTTCTGAGGAATGGGATTATTTCTTTAATTTGTTTTAAGTCCTTTATGGAAAATGATATCTGGACCTGGGTGGATCAAAACTATCCCCCTGTCATTGCCTGGAGAGGGCAGACGGTACTCGGGAGCCTGGGTGGGTGAATCCCCTTGGGTCTTGGTGGGACTTGTCCTTCCAGAGGTCCTGTATTATAAAGAGGACAAGATGGCTAAGGTGTATTCTGTGGGCCAGTAGGCCCAGTCACCTTCTTAGGGGTTTTTGACTCTTTGGTATTGTTTTGTGTCAAGGCTGTCAAGAGCTAGGGTTCAATTTTCACATTGCTGACATAATTTTTATTGTTTCTTAAAGTAAAGAAAGCCTGGATATATAAGTGCTTAAACTACTTCCCTTCCCTCCTATAGAAAATATTTAATTGCAAGATGGTATTGTAGTTAATACTTCCCTCTGGGGACTATGTCTCTCTATCTTCCAGTTGATACTGGGGACATGCCTGGGTACAAAAGAAAATCAGGCGTTTTTTCTTAAAGGTCTGAGAGTTGAATGTATCCCAATGTTTAAGAATACAGCCCAAAGGGCTATCTGTACAGGGTATGGCCAAAGCACTTCCCACCTCTAAGAAAACACACAAAAGGATGTCCAGCATCCCCTGTGATCATCTCTTCTCTGTTTGGGGTATCCCCTCCTAGATAAAGGATGTCAGGTGAATGCCTCTTTGTGCATGGCCACAAAAGAGGATCTGCCAGACTTAGTCACACTTGTCAGCAAGATCTAGGGCAAGAAAACCTGTTAGTATGTGCTCACTAACAGAACTGACCTATTGGACAGTGCCCACTTACCACCGTGGTCTCACCAGGCACCAGTCCTGCTCCAGATGTGGGGAAGCCTGTACTAACTCGTATCCTTGATTGAAAGTGTCTGAGATGGTTCTAATGTTTTTGAAGTACCAATCAAGTTTCCTAGGGGAGTTTAAAAGGAAGTGACTCTAGGCCGAGGGCTGGGAGAGTTCAGCCAGTACTCAAAACTCTGGGGTGGCCACCACCCAGAGCTCCAGGGAGAATACAAACAGCTCCAGCCTTATTCCCATGTACGCCCTCACTATCAAAAGATCTATCTTCTTCATTCTGGTCTCCCTAGTCTTTCATCAATGAGAGACTTATATTTCCAAGGAAATATAAGTCCCACCCTACTTTAGTTAAGGCTAGAATTTTACATTCACTGGTTAGGTAATCTTCTAGATAATACAGGTGTCTAGTATATTATTTACCTGGGAACATGGAGGGGCACTGCAAATAGTACTGGAGGGCTTATTTTAGTCTCATTTGGCCCCCCTCTTTCCAGTTCTCTGCTCTACTTACTTTTCTCATGAAAGAAAAAACCCTCAACTCCAGGGCCTAAATGCCCTCCTGCAGATGGGAAGGTATAGGTATCAGAAGCATGCTATGCCTCCTGAGCAGGGATACTTTATTCTAGGCTTTCCTATAATTCTGATAATGACCAAGACTTCCTCTGATTCCTACAAGTCCATGGCTAGTTTCTTAAAATTCAAACCCTGGGAAGCTTGTCAAACTAATTTGACCAAAAGATTATATATAAAACACACAATTTTCCTTTTAACAGACTGGAAAAGGACTAAACAAATCCCACATCAAAGGGGATGACATTTTCTTCAGAGCCAAGAAATCCTTGTTCTCTGTTAGAGGGATGATGAGGCCTGGGCACAGAAGGAGATGATGATGTTATTTAGAGGTGATATTCCCTGTGTGTGAGTAGGGCTTGTAACCTCGTGGAGACAAACTGAACAACAAGAATTAGGACAAGTGGTCCCGTGAAAGGAAAAGTATTTTAGTGTTCAATGATTCCAAAGCTAAGGATGGGAGAAAAGCAAGTATTAGTCTGGAGAGTTGTATATCAATATCCAAGAAAACTATGAATTGAACTGAACTTAGGATTCAGTTCAATTCATAGGTGTAAGATAAAACTTCTAAACAATTAATTGGAATCAACTCACAATTGTGTATTATAGAGTCTGTTAAAACATGATTTTTCTCCCTAAAATTACCCTTATTTTTATTAAAGACCAACTTACTTAATGTATTAACTCTAGTTTTAATTTGGCCTGAGGGTTTGCATGAATACAACAAGAACAGTAATTGACTGTATAGGCTCTTTCAAAATCTATTTTGGTGGAATCTCATGATAGTGCTGTAATGATCCCCTCAGGGCAAAGAAGTCAGCCACCTAGCTGCCATCAGGCTTGCCTTCAATACCTGCAGATTTGGGATGCATTCAGCGAGTTGAGGTCCTCACAGATGTCTTGAGGTTCTTTTTTGTGCCATCTCTCAGGAAAGTAACCTTCTTTCCTTACCTGGAAAGACTGCCATGAACTATGTGACCAAGCGAGGTACCAGGCTGTTCTCCAAGGTGTTCACATTGGCTTCAAGTCTTCTGGTGACACCCAGAATTTAGGCCTGTCTCTCTCAGATATGACACCCCAGCAAAAGACTTGGTTAATAAAACTATTATTGGAAACTGGTCTTATTGAACTCATGCAAAGAAATGCATTGCTATGACCTATTTATTATAGATTGCCAAAATCCAGAGGGATTAGTTAGGGAGAAAAATATATATTTTACTAAATTGCCTTGTTTCCCTGTACTTGAAAAACAAAGTTCAAAAATTAGAAATACTTTTACCAAAAGCCATAAAACTGAATTTTGTCTTCTCACACAAATGAATTTATATGAGAGACTTTGACTGCATTGTGAAAAGCCAATCAATTAAAGCAATCAAAGTATGTATCTCCATTGAAAAATCAAAGCAAGTAAACCTATACATCTGGCTCATGAAGTATAGATGGGCCCCCAGCCAATCCGAAGAGCAGGCTGGGTCGGGGTCCAAGGCATTATACAACCTCCTAAAATTGCTCCGTTGAATATTCTGGTACATATCAATTCTTAAGATTCTCTCTTATTTTGTTGTAGTCTTTTCAGAAATCATGAGAAGCACCTGGCAACTTGACCTTGACAAGCCTTGAGACTGCCAGCCTCTCTGCCTAGCGAGTAAAATGGCTTTTTTTCCATTTTGCCTTCCCCCCTCCCTTTCTGTAAGGAGGTTTTTATTTTTAACCATTTGCTCTCTGTCCTTGGCTGAGGGAAATAATGGTTTGTCAGGTACAAATTGGCTGCAAATTGCCCACATAATTTGGCTTTATTTTAATTGCTTTTAACATTTTTCCTTAAAAACCTTTTATAATTTTTATAAACCTTTTCACAACTTTTAGGAATAATTAGTTTTCAAAATGCATTTCTATGTACCATGTTTTTTATTACCAAAACTACATAATTTCCAATTAATAATTTCTAGAAGCCTCATCAATCCACAATAACCAAGAAAGCAAATAACCAGCATTTCTTAGATTGACCCTTAGTAACCTATTTTAAACATACTTAGTTTCAAAGCACATTCTTAACAAAGCAAAAGACATTATAACAGCTCTAAATTCACTTTACAGACTTTTAGCAATAAAGATAAAAAGCAGGCGATTTGGCAATCAAAACTGTAATAAGTTAATTTGATTTGCACACGTGGCTAAGTTTTTCCTAGAAACTTGTACCTTTAAAGATGGCCAGACTAGAGTTTTGGAACAGGTACTTGCATTTCAAAGGTCCTAGGAACCACAGGGAGCACTGTAGAAAGTGCTGAAGGGCCTCTAGCATTGTTGTAAATTCCAAACCTGCAGTCCTCCATTCTGTCTGGTGACCTATTGCCCTGATGTATGGAAAATGCCCTGATCTACCTCCCCATCCAGTTTCAAATGCTCACCAGCACATGGTGCTGTATGAACACCAGGGGCAGGCAGTGGCCCTCAGGCAAGGGCATTCATTCCTTTTGTGGCTCCCCTAACATTCTATTGAACACCCGAATCCCCTCTGGTCCCTACAAGGCCACTGCAAGGAGCTGGAAGAAATCAGGTCTGTGGGGGTCAGGTCCAAGGAGGCATTGAGGAGATGAAGGAATCCTCCGTTCACACATGGCTGGGTCTATCTATAATAGCGGACATCAAGAATGACAGATCAACCAGCCTGGGCCAGGATCTGAAGAACTTAGCATTCTCCACCCCAACTTTGGGCAGGAAGAGGAAAAAGGCATGAGCAGATCTTTGGCAATAGAAATCTTAACAAGGGAACAGGCCAGGGTTGGGCTATATGTAGTGGGTCCAAGTGTTCTATTTGTGAAGGGAACTCCCAGAGGCAGTGAAACCTCTGGTCATTTCCTCCTTTTACGTGTCTCAGTTTCTTTCCCCAGCTGTCTAGATAGCCATGAGGACCCAGAGAGCTGAGTGACCAGCTCTTATGTGCATGCCCTATACGGGTCAGAATTTAATTACATTTGTATCCTTTAGTCCCAATGAGGCCCCTGCACGTCTTAGGGTTCAACCCTAGACATCTCTGCGAGGTCCTTACTCACTTAAGGATATTCGAGATTCTCAAACCAGAGGGAGGAATTTGCCTCTTTGATCTTCAGAGCCTGGATAGGGACCCAAGAACTCTTTTAGTCATTGGTCGAACTTTATCTTGCAACTGGTGGGAAACCTACTGCTTTCTAACCTGGTCCAACAGCCAGTTCATCCTTCCATGGGAGCCTTTTTATGTGGCAGCTGCCCTAATGGCTTTTGACTGGCTGACCCATGCCTGGCTTTTAAATGGCCCAAAGGCTGGAGACTGCATTTGGAAATTGAAAGAGAAAAGTGCCCGCTGGAGATGGCAACCTGATTAAGTGGCTGACAGGCACCCAACAATGCCTCAAAAATTACAAAGGAAACATCAAAAGAAGTGATAGGGTCAGTAGGCTCACCGTTTGATGTGGAGAGGTTGAATCCCAGACTGAGGCCTCAAAGCTGATAACTGAACCTTGAGCCGAGGTTTTTTCCCCAGGGTCATGTCTCGTGACACCAAAGAATGAGTTCCTTGGACCAGAAGATTTAAGAAAAAATGTGGAAAATTTATTACAAGCAGATTCAGACTACCTGAACCTGCGGGGCGGGGGGGCGGGGGGGTGGAGGAGGGGGGAGAGACAATAATGGGCTGCCTATGAAACCTTGTACTCTAGGGGTGTATATTTGCTACAAGCCTGCTCTATATCTATCCATGTCATCACCTGGATTGATTCCCCCAAGTGTTCTTGCCCAGCAACAAACCTGAACTTTCTCTGCTTCTATGTGTTCTTTCTCTGTTCCTATGCTCAACTTTCTCTGTTTCTATGCTCAACTTTCTCTGTTTCTATGTGTTCATACACCTTGTTGCTGCAGGCCCTCCCTTGTTTTCTCATGCCTCTCACTTTGAGTCCAGAAACATTTTATTATTTCTGCATGGTTGGTTCCTGTGATTAGGCTTGCTCAGACTGCCATGTCTGCCCCTGCCTATGTTCCACCTGCCTTTGTTTTACACTGGAGTCCTGCCCTATCTGCCTGCGTTTCAAGTTAATCCTATCACCATTATTTAATAAACCAACTTCTTAACTAAGGGCATTTAGGTGGTGTCTAATTCTTTATTACTACAAATACTTCAGTAAAGACTGTTGTGGAGAGAAGGCAAGTGAATGACCACTGGAGCCCAGACCAAATTAAAATTTAGGGAGCCTTTATTAGCCGGCCCGCCGGCCGGCCAGCCAGCCAACCGGCAACTGCTCTGCCTTTCTCCATGCAGGGAGTCCGGAGAGCAGCAGCGACCCTTTGTGTAGGACCACTTTTAAGCCCATTAACCACATCCTGTTTTTGCAGAGCAAGCAACTGAAAACAAAACAGTTTTTTTTTCCCAAGCAACGTCAGAGTCATGCCATTGATGACCATGTTATTCACAGGGTCATCCTGTTCTTCAGAAAGCTGACAGTGAACTATGAAAGAAGGCCTACGTGCTAGGAAGGGGCCATGAGACCGTATCTCAAGGCCTGACCTGGTGTCAGCACTGACAACTCTATCTGGGGCATAGTCCACAGCCTCTCTGGAATGGGGCATGCTCAAAAATTCCCACCCTCTAACATTCCCCACTGGTTTTATGTACATGAGTCAAATCATTGACTGTTTTGGGTTATTATTGTTGAGGGAGTTATATTGACCCATGAGGACTATAAGCCTGATAGAATTAATTCTCTGCTGAATAAAGTCAGTGGGCCTGTTTATAAGATAAGGGCCCGGAATGAGGGCCAGGACTAATCTTTAGAGGGTCTGAAGAGTTCTGGACTCTCTATTTTGCCTGGGCTGTCTTAAGCCAGGTGTGATGAAGCCACATCAGGATCCTGTCGACCTTGACTGCCGTGGAGGTGGTCCTTTCCAGGTAGGAATCAGTCTTTGAGTGGCAAATTTCTTTACCCAAACAGAGTCACCAGGGTGGAAGGAAGGACAGGATCAGAAGTTGGTATAGGCAGACTGCTTTCTGGGTAGACTGTAAAGCCTGTAAGAACTTGAGTAAAGATTGGTTATGGATTTCAGCTTTTCTAGATTGGGTTTCTATGTAAGCTGGTGAGGTGGGTAAGTCAGGGTTTGGAAGAGTCACTAGAATCTGTAGAGGCCCCACTGGTTTTAGAGCAGCCTCCCAGGCTGCTTCATCTGCAGCCTCGCTCCCTCTTCTTCTGGGGAGTCCCCTTGTCTCACATAGATAGAGATGGAAAGACTTAATTACATCTGGTAGTGCTAATTGGCCCATCGTCCTTGCTCTGCTCATATCTAACTGCCTAATATATTACCTCAAGGATCCTGGCTCTGAATTCTTTTAGGGAAAATGGACGTCAGTGGGTTCTTCTAGCTACTTCCTGCTGAGACGGGTCAGAAGTTTCTCTCTGAGCCAAGAAATCCTTGCTGTCTGTCAGAGGGACACTGAGGCCTGGGCACAGAAGGAGGTGGGCTTGTGACCTGGCGGAGACAAACTGTAACAAATGGTCTGGTGGAAGGGAAAGAAAACCTTTCAATTTTAATAACTTCTATTGAAATAGAATTTTGCTCCTCAAAATTACCCCCATGTTTATCAAAAGAGCCAAATGAAGACTAATTTATCTATTGTATTCAATTTGGCCTGATTGTTTGCATAAACATAATAAGAATGATAATTGGCTACCTTTGCCGGAATTTCATGATTGAATCTTAATGTGCCCCATAGGGCCAGGAAGCCAAGTCATCCAGCTGCCGTCAGGCCTGCCTGTAGTACCTGCTGAGTTAGGTGAATCCTCACCTGTAGTGGCTCTACCTGGGCCCATGCCCTAGGCTTCAAGGCCCATCTCAGCCCTCCTACTCGTTGCGGCTCAGAGTGTGTGGGGGTCCCACAGGGACACAAAGGCGCCCTTATTGCTCCCCCTTGTACTCTGACCAACCGCCAGTGATGGTAGGGTATGGGCCTGATGCTCCAGCACCAGGTATTTTCAGGGCTACCAAGCAGGA
Source organism: Ia io (assembly GCA_025583905.1). Classification (NCBI taxonomy): domain Eukaryota; kingdom Metazoa; phylum Chordata; class Mammalia; order Chiroptera; family Vespertilionidae; genus Ia; species Ia io. Next base: position 1,822,284 of record JAJQQW010000003.1, on the reverse strand, counting down.
TACCAGGCTTTCTCCGTGGCACTCTTATTGGCTTCAAGTCTTCAGGGTTCAGGCAAGGCTCTTTAAAACATGATACTCCAGTCAAAGTTTCTGGTTAATAAAACCACTATTGGAAACTGGTCTTATTAAATTTATGCAAAGAAATGTATTGCCATGATATTTATTAAGTATTGCCAAATTTTGGAGGAATTGTATAAGGAGAAAAATATACTGACCTGCTTTAAGATAGAATTTTCCTTGCCAGTCCTTTTTATGGACTTTTCAAATTATAACAAACAGTAACTTAGATTTCTTTTACTTAGTCCCTCCTAAGTAAGCTATTTACCCTCTGTTTAGGGAGGCAAAATGCAAGTTATTTACTCTTCCTGGCTTATTGGCTTGTATTTTTTATTTCTTTTCACATTTCTCTTCTCCTTCTTTACTACATACACAACCTTCTATTGAAATAGACACTTCTAAATTAGGCTTCAAACCTTCTTTCATAGATCACTGTCAGCTTTCTGAAGAACAGGATGACCCTGTGAATAACATGGTCATCAATGGCATGACTCTGACGTTGCTTGGGAAAAAAAACTGTTTTGTCTTGGGTTGCTTGCTCTGCAAAAACAGGATGTGGTTAATGGGCTTAAAAGTGGTCCTACACAAAGGGTCACTGCTGCTCTCCGGACTCCCTGCATGGAGAAAGGCAGAGCAGTTGCCGGTCGGCTGGCTGGCTGGCCAGCCGGCTAATAAAGGCTCCCTAAGTTTTAATTTGGTCTGGGCTCCAGTGGTCATTCACTCGCCTTCACTCCACAACACAGACCTATGTATATGTACTATGTATGCATGTAAACATACATAAACATGTAATATTTCACATATGTTAGTATGTTCTAGAAATGGACATTTTTAACCCATTTGAAAATTTCCTCTCATTTAGCACTTCAATGTTAATAATGTTTCTCATTTACATTCATATACAATGACTAGAGGCCCATTGCAGGAAGATTCCTGCAAGAACAGGGCTTCTGGCAGGCTTTCCTCCTGCCACCACCACCTCTCCTGCCCCCCCCACGCTTTCCCTGCCACCTCTGCTCCCCCACCCCGACCCTCCGCACTTTCCTTCCCGCAGCCGCCACCCCCCCTGCACTTTCCCTCCCGCCACCGCTGCCCCGTGCTTTCCCTTCCGCTGTCGCCCCGCACTTTTCCGCCGCCCACCACCCGCCCCGCCCACGCTTTCCCTCCCGCAGCCACCTTGCTTTCTGTTTTCCCTCCCTCTTCCTTCTATGCTGTCTTCAGTCTTCACTCCTCCCTCCCTCAGTGTATGCAAATTAACTGCCATCTTTGTTGGGTTAATTTGCATACTCACTCTGATTGGCTATGGGTTTAGCGAAGGTACTGTCAATTAGCATTTTTCTCTTTTATTAGTGTAGATGTGTTAATTCTTTGAAAAATTCTTCCAAGGTTCTAGTTTTTTAAAAATAGTACAAAGTTACAATAAAGACTGAAAGAAGTCTGTTTCCATGTCTGTTTAAAATCCTTTGTATTTCTGTGGGGTCATTTGTGACTTCACCTCTTTCATTTCTGATTTTGTTTATTTGGGTCCTCTCTCTTTGTTTCTTAATTAGCCTAGTTAGAGATTCATCAATCTTGTTTATCCTTTTAAAGAACCAGCTCTTGATTCTATTGATCTTTAGTATTGTGTGGTTGTTGTTGTTTTTTTTGGGGGGAGGGTGGTTTGTTGTTGTTTGTTTTTTTGTCTCTATGTCATTTATTTCTGCTCTGATCTTCAGTATGCCCTTCATTCTACTTACACTGGGCATTTCTTGTTGCTTTCTTTCTAGTTCTTTAAGTTATAGGGTTAAATAACTTATTACCAGTTTTTCTTGTGTGTGTGAGGTTTTCTTTGAGTTTTATTTGTTTGTTTGTTTGTTTGTTTTTGAGGTAGGCCTGTAGTGCTAGTATGAACTTCCTACTCAGGAGTGCTTTCGTGTCCCACTGATTTTGAATTGTTGTGTTTTCATTTTTATTTGTTTCCAGAATGTTTTTAATTTCTTCTTTGATCTATTTGGTAACCCACTCATTGTTTAATAGTATGCTATTTAGCTTCCATGTGTTTGATGGTTTTTATTGTAATGGTTTTCTAATTATATGTCATTGTGATCTGAGAAGATGATTTCAATCTTCTTGAATTTGTAGAGACTTAGCCTATGTCCTACCATGTGGTCTGTCTTTGAAAATGTCCCATGTGAACTTGAGGAGAATGTGTATTCCATAGCTTTGGGGTGAAATGTTCTGAAGATGTCAATTAATTTCACCGGATCTAGTGGGTTTGTTAGAATTGTTGTTTCTTTGTTGATTTTTTGTCTAGAGGATTTATCCAGTGGTGTCAATGAGGTATTAAAGTCTACTACTACGATTGTATTGCTGTTGATCTCTTCCTTGATATTTTCCAGAAGTTTTTTATGTATTTGGATGTTCCTGTATTGGGTGCATATATGTTTACCAGAGTTATATCTTCTTGTTGAATTGCTCCCTTTAGTATTGTGAAGAGGCCTTCCTTATGTCTTGTTATGACCTTCACTTTGAGGTCTATTTTGTCAGATATAAGTATTGCTACCCCAGCTTTTTTTTTTTTCATTTGCCTGAAAATATTTTTCCATCCCTTCACTATCAGTCTGTGTGAGTCCTTTGTTCTGAGGTTGGTCTCTTGTAGACAGCAGATACATGGGTCATGTTTTCTTATCCATTCAGCTACCCTGTCTTTTTATTGGAGCACTTAATCCACTTAGGTTTAAGGTTATTATTGATAGGTACTTGTTTTTTGCCATTTTTATTCTTTATGACTGTGCTCCTTCTTCCCATTCTATTTCATCTTTTTAGAGCAGTCCCTTTAGCATTGCTGGCTTGGTGGAAATAAACTCCCTTAGACTTTTTTGCCTGTGAAGCTCCTGATTTCACCTTCGATTTTGAATGATAACCTTGCTGGATAGAGTATTCTTGGATTCAGTCCCTTGCTTTGCATCACTTTGTATACTTCATTCCATTCCCTTCTAGCCTGATGTGTTTCTGTTGAAAAATAGGTTGATAGTCTAATGGGAGATCTCTTATAGATAATATTCTGTCTCTTTCTGGCAGCCTTTAAGATTCTTACTTTGATGTTTGCCAATTGAGTTACAATGTATCTTGGTGTTGGTCTCTTTGGGTTCATCTTGTTTGGAACTCTGTGTGCTTCTTGAACTTGTGTGAGTTTTTCTTCCCCATGTCAGGGAAATTTTCTCTTATTATTTCTTCAAACAGGTTTTCTATTCCTTGCTCAGCTTCCTCTCCTTCTGGCACCCCTATTTTGCAGTTGTTGTTCGTTTCATGTTGTCCCATAACTCCTTTAGACTCTCCTCTTGCTTTTTATTTTTTTTCCCAGTTGCTGCTCTGCTTGGATGTATTTTCTACTTTGTCTTCTAACTTGCTGATTTGGTCCAACAGCTTCTTCTAGTCTAGGGTTGAAACCTTCCATTGTGTTCTTCATTGCAGCCATGTCATTCTTCATTTCCTCTTGATTCTTACACATGTTGGGGAATTTCTAATCCAGCCTTTTGAGCATCTGTATAACCATTACTCTGAATTGTTTCTCTGACAAATTGCTGCCTCCATTTCATTTATTTTATTTTCTGGTGATTTCTCATTTTCTTTCCTTTGGAAATTGTTTCTTTGTTTCCCCATTTTTGCCATCTCTTTGTATTTATTTCTATGTACTGTGAGTTCTGTCACTTTCTGGCCCTGGGCAACCTGTTTGAGATCCAAGAAGTTGAAGCCCCTAGCAGTCCAATAGTCCAGGACCCCTTACCCCAGAAGTTGGGTCTGCCTTGAGTCTCATGCTTTTGTCTCTGCTCTGAGTTGTATTCCTTTCCCCCCTCAGATCTGGTTCCTCAGTTGTTGTCCGCTACAGATGCTCAGGGTTGGTAGAGGCATTTGCACACTTCTTCTAATATGTGACTCCAGCATGGGTCCAGCTGCATGGGGGCTGGGTGTGCAGAGGTCCTTGAAGGGCCAATTCCAGGTGTGCAAGGACCTGGTATGCTAGGACTGGTCACACAGGTTCCAAGTGTGTGGTGTCCCGGTAAGCTGGGTTCTGGCGTGCGGGTTGCTGGTGCACAAGGTGCTGGCTTGGCGACTGGGTGTGCCTCGTCCAGGCTTGTGGCATCCCTGATTCTCCAAGTCCCGGTGCATGGGGTCCTGAAGTGCAGGGACCGGTTTCAATGGTTGGGAGGTACAACATGGGAGGTGTCTCTGGCCTGAAATCACTACTGGAAGCTGGCAGTGAGGTAGGGCACCACTCACCACAGTGGTGGCAGGCAAATGGCTCTCTGCGCAGGTGCTGTGTGGTGTCTGAAGACAGTGTGGTTGTTGGTGTGGCTGTGCTCCTGCCCTCCATTGCTCCCTCTTGAAGATGGCATGGTCTCTGTGCCCAAGCTTCACTGGTTTCGGAAATGCTCACCACAGTAGCAGGGGCTCCCCTTCCAGGAGAGCCCTATCCACCAGTATCCAAGACTCCTGAAAATTCTAATTGTCCCTTACTCACCCACACACACTACCCACCTCCACACACTCCCTTCTCACTCTTTTACTCACTCACACTCTCCCTCACTGCATCCTGCTGGCCATCATATTGTGATCCTCTGGTTTTGTTTGTTTGTTTATTGTTTTTTAATAAACATAATGCAAGTTTTGTGGGTGAAAAGAGGCCACATGCTAACTTGACTAACTCAGGGAAGGCCTATGTGGCAGTATTGCAAACTCAAAGACCTAACGTAACCACAAATGATGGTCTAAAATTAAAACCTATTAATTAAAAAGCAGTTTATGGTGGGTAGTCACATCTGAGGCCTGACAAAGTTCAATCTTTGCCTTAACTGAGCCTATTATCTTTTTGCGTCTACAATAACATATCGTTGGAATGTCACAGTAATTTTCCTTTTTTCCAGACCCCTCAAAGCACAGGCACCACTCTGCAGAGACCACAAATCCCCTCATTATTATTGAGTTAATTGTTTATTGTTAACTATTTTGTACCCATCTAAGTAAAGGAAGTATGTGTCTATCATTTTACTTTTTATCCAATCCCTGAGGTTTCCCCTGCTTCGCACTCTCCTGCCTCTATAATCCATCACCAGTGGAGTTAATGTAACCCAGTTACATCTCCCCTTTTGATTGTAATGTATAAAACATGGTTAAAAAAAAAAAATTCACCAGAGTACTATCTCAATACGCTGAGATTCTGCTTCCTGGCAATTATCAACAGTTTGGTTCAAATAAACTCACAAAAATTCTTTACAGGTTTGAATGTGTGTGTGTGTGTGTGTGTGTGTGTGTGTGTGTGTGTGTGTTTTACATTAACAGTTTCAAAATGAGAGAACAGATGCAGAACAATGGCAGAAAATGTTCTTTCATGAAGGAAGAAAAACTCAGCACATTGCAATGAGGGACTACTCTGCTGCCACTTTTTAATACTACCCTAAAAAGCCTAATTTCAGTGGTTTCTTTCTGAATTTGCCCACATGTCTGAGCAGAAATGTACAGGGCAGGCAGGGCAAAACAAGAAAACCAGCAGCTTCTCTGTCAGAGGGGGCTCATTTGGTTTGGACCAGAGTGTGGAAAAACCTTACATTCAGTGATGTTGTCAATAAAATTACTGGTTTACTTCAACAAAGCATTAAGAAAAAGGACTTAAATCCTTCAACAAAGTTTAATCATGGCCAAGATTTTTTTTTCCAATTGAAGTAATTGATTCTGGGTAATGTTATTCTGAACACAGTGTTGGAAACGCATAAACTTCAGTTAAATCCCTTAGTGACAGATTATTTATTTAAAACAGATTTTCATTGTTTATTTTGCATGCTATTTAAATATTTCCAAAAGGAGATTGTGTTCACGCCAAATAGCACTATGATGACAATAGTCCATCCAATGTTATGGCCAAAAAACATTTTTGTTTTAATTAGAAAGATCTTGTGTCTCAAAAGGCCACTTCTAATAAAATATCTCCATTTATTGGGAAAAGGTAATAAGAAGTCCATAAAATTAATTCAAAAAATCATATGAGACAAAAACTCATACCATTTGATGATTATTTTTGAATTGCCAGGACCAGAGATGGACTTACTGAGAGGTGAATAAAGCCTCACATGCAGGATCTCTATGAGTGCTGGGAGTGGCCAGGGGTTAGCTCTTTCTCTCACCTCAGGTTGTTGTAAATCCAAAAATTTGGGAACAGAACTTGCTATGTGAGAGAATAAGGAAGAATAAGAATACCAACCTTAAGTTGTACTCCTCTCTCCTGCTCCTCTGCCATTGCTCCCCAATTCAATGCTATTGTCTCATTAGCAGTACAGTACTCAGTTCCTATCCCATCTCCTTACCATGATGTAAATTCCCAGGATAATATTCAAGAAGGGAAAGATATTTAAAATGATATAGCTTTTTATGCTAGAGCTTGTCTCACTTCTTCTGAGTAAATGCTCAGAACCAATTCAGTCTAGTTTTCCTCTGTATTTTGGTTAAATCTTACTTGAATGTTTTATTTAGCCAGAGTTTTATCAGGACTTGCATGTGGAAACCTTTTTATACTTAAAAGATTCCATGAAAAAAATAGCTTTAAAAAAAGACATTTCAACTTAACTATCGGGGGTGGAAATCTTTGACTAAACTCAATAAAGAGGTAACCATAAAGATGGCAGGAAAAAGCCCAAGAGATGGCACCATGATTCTCAATAAACCAGGTAGAGATAATGGCTAGGGAAGCAGGTGAGTCAAAGACTGGGTCAGAAAACAAGCCCCTGGTCTCCCATTTCTGCCCCCAGAGGATTTACAGGATCCTAGCTTCAGAGTTCTACAAGCCGAGGCATCTTTGAACCTCAGCTTAGTCACAATTTCTGCCCAGCCTTGGGCCAGTTACCCAATTTGAAACTTAAATTCCTTAGTAAACTAGGAGAAATAACAAATAACTCAAATAATTGCAGTAAGTATTAAATAAATTACGGTAAGTGGAGCATCTAATATAGTATTTAGACAATAACAGCTTCTCAAAATATTCTCATTCTTGGCTTTTTGCCATTAACTCTTCTCCCAATTCCACGTGCAAGTGCTTTAGTTCCAAGGTTGCGAACTTCTCACAGAGTAAAAATAATCTACTACATAAAGACAGAAGACAATAAAACATTTTATGTTTTAAAGCTAACAGATTTTTTAATTGTGCACACACGTATATGTAGATATTTTTTCTTAATATATTTATAGCTTTACCTTGGTCACAAAAAATAGCACATATCTGAAATATGTAAAATTAAATCACAAATTTTCTACATAAAGTCACATCTTCAGTTTTTTGTTTTTGTTTTTGTTTTTTATCTGACTTTCAACTTTAAACTCCCCAGGAATTACAAAACAGGAGGTAGAGCTGCCCAACTATCAAGAATTCATATTGATTACTCAACCGGCATGGCTCCGGGGTTGAGCAGTGATGTATGAACCAGGATATCATGGTTTGATTCCTGCTCAGGGTACGTGCCCAGGTTGTGGGCTCAATCCCCAGTGGGAGACATGCAGGAGGCAGTTAATCAATGATTCCCTCTCATTATTGATGTTTCTGTCTCTCTCTCCCTCTCCCTTCCTCTCTGAAATCAATAAAAATATATTCAAAAAAAATAATTCATATTGAGAGGAAACCAAGATGGCGGCATAGGTAAACACCTAAACTGCTGCTTCGCACAACAATTTCAAAACTACAACTAAAAGACAAAACGTCTATCACCCAGAACCACGGGAAAGCTGGCTGAGTGGAAGTTCTACAACTAGAAGGAAAGAGTAATGTGCATTGAGACGTGCACAAGCACTGAAAAGCTGAGGTACAGAGGCATGTGAATCGGGCTGGCAGCGGGGGGAGTGGGTGCACTGCTTTTTTCAACCCTAAGGGAGACAAGCTCCCAATTACACTGAACTCCAGTTTCTGGGGAGACTCTGGGGACCCAAACTCCTACAGGGAGAAGCTGGACTGTCTGCCATTGGGTTGGAAAGTGAGGGTGGCTTTCTTGAAGAGGTGCACACAGAAATCATTGTTTATTATGCTGGGGCGTGAGATGCAGGGATGAGGAAACTTGGAGACACAGAGACGGCTGACTGGCAGCCATTGCTGTTTGCCATGCCCTAGCCTAGTGACTCCCTGAGACCCTGCCCCGCACAATTTACAAACCCACCCAAGCTCCACGCAGCGGCTTTTGCATATAAATGGCCTGCCCTATCATAGCTAAACCTAACAAACTGAGCTCGGGTCAGACAGCTCCAAAACCTCCAAACCCCAAGCAAGGAGGAGAAATCTTCAGATCTTGCTGTAGCTCCTGCTGGGTGGCCTCAGACAGTAGCTGACCTGCACCCCATTGGAGATCCAGAAGCCAGTGTATCTAGTGGTCAGTGTGAGACGACAGCAGATTTCAACTCTTCACATCCACAAGTGACACATTCAAGAGGCAGACTCAGTGAGCACCAAAGTCCCACTGAAACAAGTTCTGCCCCATAAGCATGTCTCCAGCACAGCAGTTCTTCAATTATAGACACAGCGGGTCCTCACAGCCAATTGGCCTGGGGGTCAATTCCTCCAGTGTACAGCAACCAAGGCTTAACTACACCAAGACTTTACACTCAGCCCATAAAGGGGTGCACCAAGAGTGTCCACCTCGGGTGATAGGGAAGGCTGAACCACTGGGCCCTATAGGTCACCTACCACAGAAAACCACTCCATCAACACAGGGAAGCAGCAAAATGCAGAGACAAAGAAACATGTCACGAATGAAAGAAATGGAGGGAAAGCAAACTACTGGACATAGAGTTCAAAACCACATTTATAAGGTTACTCAAGAATCTTCTAAAAACCTCCGAGAAACTTGATGAGACCTCCGAGGAGCTTAGTGAGACCTTCAAGGATCTTAATGAGAATGCCAAAAAAAATGGAAAAAGACCAGTCAGAAATTAAGCATACACTGTCTGAAATAAAGAATATACAGAAATTCAACTGTAGACCAAAGGACCCCAAGAATCAAACCAAAGATTTGAAATATGAGGACACAAAAAAACACCCAACCAGAAAAACAAAAAGAAAAAAGAATCCAAAAATATGAAGATAGAGAAAGGAGCCTCTGGGACAACATCCGAATTATTGGGGTGCCTGAAGAAGAGAGAGAGCAAAATATTGAAAACCAATTAGAAGAAATAATGACAGAAAACTTTCCCTACCTGGTGAAAGAAATAGACTTACAAGTCCAGGTAGCACAGAGAACCCCAAACAAGAGGAATCCAAAGAAGACCACACCAAGACACATCATAATTAAAATGCCAAGGGCAAAAGACAAAGAGAGAATCTTGAAAGCAGAAAGAGAAAAAGTTAGTTACCTACAAGGGAGTACCCATATGACTGTCAGCTGATTTCTCAATAGAAACTATGTAGACCAGAAGGGAGTAGCAAGAAATATTCAAAGTGATGAACAGGAAGAACCTACAACCAAGATTACTCTACCCAGCAAAGCTATCATTCAGAATTGAAGGTCATATAAAGAGCTTCACAGACAAGAAAAAGCTAAAGGAGTTCATCACCACCAAACCAGGATTATATGAAATGCTGAAGGGTATTCTTTAAGAAGAGGAAGAAGAAGAAAAAGGTAAAGATAAAAATTATGAACAAAATGACAACAAATACATACCTACCAACAAGTGAATCTAAAAATCAAGTGAATAAAAAATCTGATGAACAGTATGGACTGATGAATATAATATAATCAGGGACATAGAAAGGGAGTGGACTGACAATTCTCAGGGGGAAGGGGGTGTGAGGTGTGCAGGAAGAGATTGGACAAAAATCTTACAGACAGTGGCGGGGGGTAAGGGCATGGGGTGGGGTGGGGAATCAGGTGGAGGGGAGCTATGGGGGGAAAAAGAGGAACACCTGTAATAATCTGAACAATAAAGATTTATTTTTAAAAAATAATTCATATTGAGTGATTTCAAGGAACAGTAGAAATCCTGTACAGAATTCAAATTTTGACAGCCTGGCTTTTAACTCCTGGGCACAGTTCTCATGTATAACTTAGCTTAGGCACAGAAGAATCATAGGATTTAACCTTTTGCACTCGGATGTCAAGTGTGACTCGACACAGTTAGCATTAAATCCCGAGTAGAAGAAAAAAGCAAGCAAGTGCAAAGGGCTAAAACACTTTGTCCCTTACTATGTAAAGTATTAATGAAAATCCAAACAAGTCATAAGTTGTTCTAAAGAAACTAGAAAACAAAAATAAATTTGCAAAATGGCAGGGAGACTTTTTTAAACCAAGAGTGGAAAAGAAGGAATGGGAGGAACCAAGATGGCGGCAAAGTTAAACAACTAAACTGCCGCCTCGCACAACAATTTCAAAAATACAACTAAAAACAAAACATCTACCACCCAGAACCACGGGAAAGCTGGCTGAGTGGTAGATTTACAACTAAGAAGAGAAGGGAGCGCAAACGCTGGAGAGCCGAGGTACGGCGCGCGCGAAGTGACTGGCGGCGGGTGACTGGGTGCGCGGATTTTCTTCAAACCGAAGGGAGACAAACTCCCAATCACTCTGAACTCCAGTTTCTGGGGACTCGCTGGGGACCCAGACGCCTACGGGGAGAAGCTGGACTCTCGGCCATCGGTCGGAGAGTGAGAGTGACTTTTCTGCAGAGGTGCGCCCAGGATTCAGGGTTTGCTGTGCTGGAGTGTGGGACACGGGGACTTGAAAATGCGGAAAGGCAGAGACTGCTGAAGGCAGCCATGGCCATTGGCCATGCCCCAGCCTAGTGACGCCCTGAGACCCCGCCCCGCACATTCTACAAACCCGACCAGGCTCCACACAGCTGCCTTTACATATAAATGGCCTGTTCTGTGGCAGCTCAACCAAATTAACTGCAGCTCCAGTCAGACTGCTCCAAAACCGTCCAAGCAAAGAGGAAAAAACTGTAGCTCTTGATGTAGCTCCTGCTGGGAGGCCTCAGACCTGCATCCCATTGGAGATCCAACACTAGGGTATCTAGTGGTCGGTGTGGACGACACCAGATTTCAACCACTCTCATAAGGGACACATTCAAGAGGCAGACTCAGTGAGCACCAAAGCCCTACTGTGTCTCCAGCACAGCAATACTTCCGTTATAGACACAGCAGGTCCTCACAGCCAATTGGCCTGGAGGTCAATTCCTCCCAGTGTACCAACAGCAATCAAGGCTTTTAACTACACCAAGACTTTCCACTCAGCCCACAAAGGGGTGTACCAAGAGCGACCATCTAGAGTGATTGGGGAAGCTGAGCTACCGGCCCCTATAGGTCACTGACCACACAAAGCCACTCCATCAACACAGAGAGGCAGCCAAAATGCAAAGACACTGAAATATGTCACGAGTAGGAGAAATAGAGGAAAGCAAACTAATGGACGACACAGTGTTCAGAACCACATTTATAAGGTTACTCAAGAATCTTCTAAAAACTGCTGAGAAACTTGAAGAGACCTTCAAGGACCTAAATGAGAATACCAAAAAAATGGAAAAGGACCAGTCAGAAATTATGCATACACTGTTTGAAATAAAGAATATACAGACACTCAACTGTAGACCACCGTACCCAAAGAGTCAAACCAAAGATCTGGAATATGAGGAAGAAAAAAACACCCAACCAGAGAGGCAGAAAGAAAGAAGAATCCAAAAGTGTGAGGATAGCGTAAGGAGCCTCTGGGATGGCTTTAAGTGTACCAATATCCGAATTTTTGGGGTGCCAGAAGAAGAGAGAGAGCAAGATACTGAAAACCTATTTGAAGAAATAATGACAGAAAACTCCCCCCACCTGGTGAAAGAAATAGACCTACAAGTTCAGGAAGCGCACAGAACCCCAAACAAGAGGAATCCAAAGAGGACCACACCGAGACACATCATAATTAAAATGCCAACGGCAAAAGACAAAGAGAGACTCTTACAAGCAGCAAGAGAAAAACAGTTAGTTACCTACAAGGGAGCACCCACACGACTGTCAGCTGATTTCTCAACAGAAACTATGCAGGCCAGACGGGAATGGCAAGAAATATTCAAAGTGATGAATAGCAAGAACCTACAACCAAGACTACTCTACCCAGCAAAGTTATCATTCAGAATTGAAGGGCAGATAAAGAGCTTCACAGATAAGAAAAAGCTAAAGGAGTTCATCACCACCAAACCAGTATTATATGAAATGCTGAAAGGTATTCTTTAAAAAGAGGAAAAAGAAGAAAAAAGTAAAGATAAAAATTATGAACAACAAATACATATCTATCAACAAGCGATCCTAAAAATCAAGTGAATTAAAAATCTGAGGAACAGAATAAACTGGTGAACATAATAGAATCAGAGGCATAGAATGGGAGTGGATTGATAATTCTCAGGGGGAAAGGGGTGTCTGTGTGGGGGGTATGGGAAGAGACTGGACAAAAATCATACACCTATGGATAAGGACAATGTGGTGGAGGTAAGAGCAGAGGGGGGGTGGGAACCAGGTGGTGGGGAGATATGAGGGGAAAAAAGGAGAAACAATTGTAATAATCTGAACAATAAAGATTTATTTTAAAAAAAAAAAGAAGGAATGATGGTTATTTTATTAATATCTAAGGTGAATTGAACCTTCCTAGGTCCTTCACACTCGTTCCCTTCTTCCAACATCTTCCGTACCAACATTCCCTAAAAACTACTGATAACAGGCTGACAGCTGTCAGAAGGGAGCAGAGTTGAGGTACTGGGTGAAAAGGTGAAGGGATTAAAAATTTAAAAAAAAGACACAGACACGCCAGAGGGAAAGTGGGGGTGGGAGGAGATGAAAGTGAGTAAAGGGGAGATAAATGGTGGCAGAAAGAGACTTGACTTAGGGTGGTGAACACACAATGTAGTATGCAGATGATGTGTCATAAAATAGTACACTTGAGCCCTGCTGATGTGTCTCAATGGTTGAGTGTTGACCTATGGAACCAAGAGGTCATGGTTCGATTCCCAGCAGGGGGCACATGCCCCGGGTGTGGGCCCCATCCCCAGTAGGGGAACAGGAAGCAGCCTATCAATAATTCTCTCTCGCCCTAACCTGGTTTGGCTCCGTGGATACAGCGTCGGCCTGTAGACTGAGGGTCCCAGGTTTGATTCCAGTCAAGGGCATGTACCTTGGTTGCGGGCACATCCCCAGTAGGAGGTGTGCAGGAGACAGCTGATCAATGTTTCTCTCTCATCGATGTTTCTAACTCTCTATTCTTCTCCTTCCTCTCTGTAAAAAATCAATAAGATTACAAAATAATATTTAAAAATAGTACACTGGAAACCTGTATGATTTTATTAACCAATGTCACCCCAATAAATTCAATATAAAAAGACCTACAATAAGGATTTATCTGCCAAGTATGGTACTACTTTTCCAATTAGAGCTAATTACAAAATTTTGGAGACTCATTTTTCACCCCAATTCAGTAGTACCAGCACCACTACTCACAACACTTGCACACATATGAACTTGTTTATTCATCCTGTGGGAAAACTTCTAAAGACTTCCCACTACATTTCTTTGAACCCATTCATTGATTATTGGCCTGAGATTTGACTCAAAATTCTAGATAAAATTAATTTTTACCTATAAATGTGACTTTTATCTCTAAAATCTCAGTTATTCCTGTTACAGAGAGGAGTAATACAACACAGAAAAATTTGTCAATTCATACAAAACAGTTTTCCTCTGCCCTTACTAACATTTAACCTTAAACATGACTTCTGATACATGGCTACCCATCTGGACATGACTGTTGTTACCCATGCTTGGAGAAACAGTTCCAGAATTAAATAGTGGAAAAAAGAGGCCACAGTCATGTTTCAGCACAGTTTACTCACAACTTTTTTTATTCATTCGATATTTATTTATTCAGCATCTACAACATGCCAGATAATTTTCTAGTTACTGGGTTGTATCATAAAAAAAAAAAAAGATTAAAATTCCTACTGCTATAGAATCTATACCTTAGAGCAGGGGTGGGGAACATCTGGCCCACAGGCCACATAAGGCCCATTAAATAATTTGGTCTGACCCTGCCAGGGCAATAGGGGTGAGTTAATTAAATATTTGACCAAATATAGCAGGCTAATTTTTAAGGTGATAATTTTGTATGGCCCACAAATAATGTTATACAAATGACCCTTGGCAGAAAAATGTTTTCCCACCTCTGCCTTTGAGGGGGGAAATAAATAAGAGAAATAAGTAAATTCAATTACTTAGAAGATGGTAATTGCTAGTATTATGATGAAGAATAATACAGTGGAAGGAATAAGGAGGATTGTATGCCGTTACAAATATAAACAGAGTAATCAAAGAACCCCTCACTTAGAAAATGCCATTTGAGCAAAGACATGGAGTTGAAGGAGCATTTCAACTAGTGCAAAAGCTCAAAAGCAAAGACACAGTAAGAATATTTCAGATTTGGCATGAGGGCCAGTAAAGCTGGAAGATGGAGCAATGGGAGATGAGGTCAGAGAACTGGAGGTGGAACAGAGGAGAGTTTATTGTAAATGAGTTGAAGAACTATTACAGAGTTTTTGGCAGAGGAGTGGCAATATCTGACTCAGATTTAATGGAATCACTCTGAGTTTTCTGTGGAAAAGAGAATGAAAGACAATGAGGAAGATGGAAATAGAAAGCCTATTTTTTCTCTACCACAATAATCTAGGTACTCAAGTGGTCATGATTAGGATCAGGCTAAGAGAGAATAAGAAGTTATTGGATTTTGGAAATATTTGAAAGGTATATCCTACATAATAAAAGGCCAGAAGCATCACAACTGGAATGACCAGAGACCAGACCACCATGGCCCCTCCCAGGGTTAGGGGCAATCAGGCATCAGGGCATCAGACCACCATGGCCCCTCCCAAGCAAGCAGTTAGGGGCAATCAGGCAGGCAGGCAGAGTGGTTAGGGGTGGTCAGGTAGGCAGACCAGCAGTTAGGGGTGATCAGGTAGGTAGGCAAGTGGTTAGGGGAGATCAGGTGGGCAGGCCAGTGGTTAGGGGCAATCAGGTAGGCAGACCGCCCCTCACTGGTCTGGCTTTTCCCCCAAGCAAGCAGTTAGGGGCAACAGGCAGGCAGGCACAGTGGTTAGGGGTGATCAGGTAGGCAGATGGCCTCTCGCAGGGCTGGCCCCGCCCCCCAACAAGCAGTTAGGGGTGATCAGGTAGGCAGGCAAATGGTTAGGGATGATCAGGTAGGTAGGCGAGTGGTTAGGGGCAATCAGGTAGGCAGACAGCCCCTTGCGGGGCTGGCTCTGCCCCCCAGCAAAGAAAGAGGGAGGCCCAGGCCAGCCAAGGCATCTCACTCCAGCCTGTCGCCTGCAGAGGGAGGCAACCAGTGGCAGGGGAGGGGGAGGGGCAGTGCTGCACAGATGGCAAGCAGTGGCAGCAGTGGGGGTGGGGCCAGCTGCCTACAGCCAGGAGAAGGAAAGCCTTGATAGGCTCTGATCACAGGCCAGGCCTAGGGACCCTACCCGAGGGGTCCCGGATTGTGAGAGGGTGCAGGCCGGGCTGAGGGACCCCCCTGAGTGCATGAATCTTTGTGCACCGGGCCTCTAGTATATACTATATAGCAGTCAATTCAACTGATTCTTTTTCTATAGCTGTGTAGCTTTAATCTACCACAAAGGGATCCTCTGATGGTATCCTTTGCCCTTCAGCCCATCCTAAATAATTCTCCCTTTCCTCATGGGTTTGAGACAGAACAGATACTTCCACTGCTGATTCCATCTATGACTTTTAAGATTTCCTCCATGCTTTATTTAGATAACTATTCAGCAATACTGTGAAAGCTAAAGCCTGGTAAGGGACAAGCAGAAAAACCTTAAAGAGATTGAATTATCCTGGAAATAATTTAGAATTTTAAAATCACGTGCAAAAAATCTCTTGAAGTACATAGAGAAACCAGCTGTGGCTAAAACATTGCCACTCTTAAGTCTACCATTTGGTGTGAGGTATTTGCATAATTGCTACTTTAAAAGATCAAATTGTTCCCTGTGTTTATTATTGAACTAATGCATTTCAGCTGCTGTATCTTGTGCTTTACAAATCATTGGGAGCTTGGGACATTCATAGTCATATGAAGAGCCAAAAAAAGATGTCAATTTCATTCCTCAAATTAAAAACTGATCTCATTAGGAACAAACATAAATATGAGGAGGAAAAAGCAAGCCACTAAGCTAGCCTTGTCTGCAGATCTGTAGTTTCACCTAGGGCCAAGCTCTAACAAGGAGCAATAGAAGAACACTGTTCTAAATAAGATTTGTGTGGGTAAAGATTTATTCTAATGCTCAGTAATTAAAGACCCACACTGTGTATCCTGCCTGCTAGTGCACATTCTAAACATGAGGAGTAAAAAATATGTATTTGTTAATGGAATTCTTGAACAGTCATTCCATTTCAAGATAAGCAAAAGGCCAGCTTCCCCATACCTATTAACTCTCCTTGATAAATGATAGCGAGCTACTTCCTTAGGTTTCAAGTCAATTCCTTTAATTCAGTGGTTCTCAACCTTTCTAATGCCGCGACCCTTTAATACAGTTCCTCATGTTGTGGTGACCCCCAACCATAAAATTATTTTCGTTGCTACTTCATAACTGTAATTTTGCTACTGTTAATGAATTGTAATGTAAATACCTGTGTTTTCTGATGGTCTTAGGCGACCCTGCTAGCGGTTCTCAACCTGTGGGTCGCGATCCACAGGTTGAGAACCACTGCTATAGAGCCTAAGACCATCGGAAAACACAGATATTTACATTATGATTCACTAACAGTAGCAAAATTACAGTTATGAAGTAGCAACGAAAATAATTTTATGGTTGGGGGTCACCACAACATGAGGAACTGCATTAAAGGGTCGTAGCATTAGAAAGGTTGAGAACCACTGCTTTAATTCCTTTGCTCCTTTAATTGAAGAAACACATCTGAGCAAGATCACCCACCTTTTCCATTGTGCAGTTACACTACTTAAGTCAAAACTAATTACAAGATGATATAAGCAGTTTTTATAATCACAAGTCTGAAAAGGCAAATCTTGAAGTCTGAACAATTTGTTGCAGATTCCCAGATGATTATTATTTCCAGAAAACCTTACTATCTGTGGTTAAAGAGTCTAATTTTATTTCATTCTAAATGAATGAGAATCATGACTGCCATTTTGAGCTCAGTCTCTGAGGCCAGAGCTCCATCTCAGACCCAGCTCTGACTGTTGAGCTGGGAGAACCTTTGACAGAGTCACTTAACCTCTCTGTGCCCCAGTTTTATTTTGTAAACTGAAGTCAGCAATAGGACCTACCAATTGGCTATTGGGTGGATCAAATGATAAATTGCACTTGGCATTGTGACTAGCAAATAATAAATGCTTAATTAAAAGGCCCACCCATAATATTTGTGGAGCCTAGGGAGTTATACAAATGAAGTCTCTTATATTGGCAAAGATCCAAAATAAAATCCAAGTGGTAAAAATGGATTTTATTCAAAAACTATTGCAATTGGGGAAAACAGATGTCATTATGGAACTGAATTCGATTCTCAATTTAAGTAGGATAAATAGGAATTTATAACCAAAGACCAGGGTGAAGAGATCAGTGGATGGAAAATTACTAAAAGGAGAAAGATATCAAGGGTAGGTGTATTCTTGCTAAACCAACTCAACCTAATTTTTGCTGATGGCAGACCAGGATGGGAGATTCTCCATAAACTGACTTACCAAGATTTTTGCTAAAACTGGCAGGCCCAGCAAGGACTGGGGCCAAAGGTTAAGGCTTAGTCAAGAAAAAGTCTAAGTTTGGTCAAGGAGACTGTCAACACCACAGGTCTAAATATTTAAAAGGTATAACATCAAGTCAATAAATTGTTAAATAAAATGTGTAATATTTATTATCTACATATATAAAGAGGTAATGTGCAAATTGTCATTACTCCATCACAGTAACAACTCTTCAACAGGCTGCGCACACAGCAGGAGCTGGTGGGCAGGGAAGGGGGCAGGGACTTGCGCCATCTGAACATGAGGCTGCCTCCCAGCCAGGCGCCCAGCCAGTGATGTGAGGCTGCCTCATTGGCTCTTCATGTGAAAGGTGAGCTCAGATCCTCATTCTTATTCAATGTAGTGGAGTGTGGGAATTGGTTTATAGGATCCAGTCCCACTTGGGGAAATGTTACTACAGTCTGAGAGTAGATGTAAAATGGGGATCATATTTATTCACTCACAGGCTTGCTGTAGAACAGACAGAGTCACCATCCTCACAGAATTCAGGATGCCCCACGTGCAAACCTAGAATGAAAAGTCAGCAACACCGCACATGGCCAAGAACTAGAAACTGCCCTTGAAAGGAGTGTATGCAACAGAACTGTGAGTCCCGGGAGGGCAAAGAGGAAAGCTGTTCTTGCAGTTCATTTAAGAGTTAAAGGTGCAAAACTGGCATCAGAAAGTAGTGGCATAACACCGGGGCCATGCAGTCATGTGGCAACACTAAGACCGTGGGACCCTTGGGATGAGTGGTTTCCGATGCCATGGGAACCCCCTGCCCCAACCCCAGCCTCTGGGTGCCTGTTACAGACAACCACATGCACATGGATGAGGGCTCCGGGCCTGTGGTGGCGGGGTTAGGGGACAGAGGACCTCCTCCCATAAAGTCTCCCCCAGCCCACGCAGCATCAGGCTGTGTGGTGCACCCCACTGATGGCGTCACCAGGTGACATCACCTAGAGGGGCCGCTCAGGCAGTTTCCCTGAAGAGGGTGGTGCACCCAGCTCAGAGGTGAGGAGGTACAGGCTTGGGGGCCACACGATCTCCCGCAGCCCCTGCAGCGCAGCCAGAGCTGAAGCTGCAGGTCTATCTGGCTGTTGCAGGGCCTGGACAATGTTGTGGCCCTGGCACTGGTGGTGAGTGCTGGGCAACTGAATCTGGGGAGCTTCCCAGACCCATGGGCCTTCCCAGCTAGACCACTCCCCTCCTACATCCCCCACCAAACCCGGGTCTGACCCTCATCCTCCCCACCAGACCCCAGGGGCCCAACCTCCCAAATGGTGACCTTTGACTGTGTGCCCTCACCCTAACATTTCAGTCTCAGAACCTAAACCTCCCTTAACCCCCTCACCTCCAATCTAACCTTTAACAGGAGCCATTGCCAACCACCTCTGGTCCAGCACCACTCTCCCTCCTCTAGACCCTCACCTTCCTTCATGGAAGCTGCTATTGCTTCCCATGAACTCAAACGAAATTGGATTACTCAAAGAAGAATATGTCTGAGCAAAGACCTTGAACTAAAGAAGAAATAAAGTAACTACTATACATGAGAAAAGTTAACTTCAAAGGTAATGAAGTAATTGCAAAGGAAAGATACCTGGAATTTTTTAAAAATCACAATATTCAGTACTGGAGAGGGTGTGATGAAACAGACACCTGATAGCACTGCTCCAGAGTATAGGGGACAGCATTTCTGGAGACAGTTTGACAGGATGTAGCAAACATTCAGGCTCCTGGGCTGGGTGATTACATTTCCAGGACTTTATCACACATAATAATCAAAAAGTTGGGCAAGATCTCATCATAATAATAAAAGGCTAATATGCAAATGGTCATCACACCATGACACCATCAGGACTGAACAGCAGGAGGCTGTGTGCAAGGCAGGTGGGGGGGTGGTGGGGACTTGCAGCATCGGTGGGTGAGGACTTGCACCAGCCTGGAACGTGAGGCTGCCTCCCCACCCAGCGCCAGGCCAGGGGACGTGAATAGCAATCCTATATAATAAAAGCCCAATATGCAAATTGTCCCCTCGGGTGGTCATTCAACCGGGAACCCGGGAATTTGACCACTCACTATGACATGTGCTGACCACCAGGGGGTGGTACAGAACATGGTGGGTGTCAGTGATGCGGCACTGGCAACAGGCGGCAGTAGAGGTGCTGCTGGCCCTGATGGTCCTGACGAGAGTGGACTATGGTGGGATGGTGGAGCAGGTGAGTGGGCAGTGCCAGGTGAAGGCGGGTGTGAACAGGGGTCTGATCACCCTGATCGATCGCCCCATAGATGGTGGTGGCAAGGGGGGCAGGATTGCCGTCTGCCTCCCAGGCACTGAGGAAGCCAAGTGTTGGGGGGAGGCTTGGTCCCGATCGATCGCCCTGCAGGCAGGATGGTGGAGCAGGTGGGGGGCGGCGCCAGGCCAAGGCGGGGGCCAGGCAGGGCTGCGAGGCTGGGGGCGCAAGCTGGAGCTGCAAGGCTAGGGGCATGAACTGGGGCCCGGTCTCTGCGGGCACCCCGAGGGGCCCCACCTGTGCAAAAATTCGTGCACCGGGCCTGTAGTACTAAAATGTTTCTCTAATTAATTCCCTTTTGATATGCACGACTTCCGTGCACTGGGCCACTAGTTAATCTATAATATTTATAACTATTTATATAGTCTCATAATGATCTAGGGGCCCTCCGAGTTCTTCACTAGAATATGGCAGTTAGGGGAAAGCCTTCTTTTTTATAGCTGCACAGTGTTCCCCTGTGTAAATGTACCACAGCTTTTTTACCCACTCACCTATGGACGGACACTTGGGCTGTTTCCAGATCTCAGTTATTGTAAATAGTGCTATCTTTCTGATTGGTGTTTCATGCTTCTTAGAATATATTCCTAGAAGTGGGATCACAGGGTCAAATATCAGTTCCATTTTTTTATTTCTTGAGGAAACTGCATACTGTTCTCCACAGTGGCTGCACCAGTCTGCATTCCCACCAGCAGTGTACTGGGGTTCCTTTTTCTCCACATCCTCACCAGTACTTGTTTGTTGATTTGTTGATGTTAGCCACTCTGACAAGTGTGAGGTGGTATCTCATTGTTGTTTTAATTTGTATCTTTCTGATGATTAGTGACATTGAGCATTTTTTCATATGTTTCTTGTATGTCCTTTTTGGAGAAGTATCTATTTAGGTCTTCTGCCCATTTTTTAATTGGATGTTTTGCCTTCCTTTTGTTGCTTTGTATGAGTACTTTATATTTCTGGAAATTAATCCCTTATCAAATGCATCATTGGCAAATATGTTCTCCCATACATTGGGTTCACTTTTCATTTTGATGCTGATTTCTTTTGCTGTGCAGAAGCTTTTAATTTTGATGTTGTCCCATTTGTTTATTTTTTTCTTTGTTTCTCTTGCCCTAGGTATTATATCAAGTTGTGTTTTAAAAGTCCAGTTAACTCACTATCCTGTATAGAGTATGTCCTGTCAAAGTTTTTTTTTAAAAAAAAAGAAAATCATATTTGAAAAAGCAGATTTTGTACTATAGCACAATTCCTCGGAGCAATTTTATGTTAAGAGTAAAAAGGAGAAAACTGTGTGCTATGTTATTTTAACTTGATAAAAATGCTTTCTAGATAAATAATACACTAAATACTTCCATGAAAATGACTTAACTTTGTAAAAAATAAATTGATCTAAATACATGCCAAAAGAGATTGCTCAACTAAATCCATGAATGTTGGATTAGAAAATATAATTAAACTCTACGCAAGAAGATAGAGGCTGAGAATAAAAAATGCTGTACATAGTTCAGGTCCAATAGAAACACAGTTAATTTCTAAGGCCTCTTCAAACACTTAAAAAATAGAAAATCAGCATTGTACTATTGAGAAAGTCAATCAACTAAAAGGTTTTTTTCTGCATTTAGACATTCATTGTCTTTCAAGATCACTCTGTCTAAACAGGTAGATATTTTGAACAGCGTTTCTTAAAAACTCTTGTCAGAATTCTCACCAAAAAAAAAAAAAAAGCTAAGATACATAAATTACCCTATATGTATAAGTCAGTCAAAAGCTAAGAATGGTTATTTGCAAAATATTGAGATCCTGACTTATGGTCTTCTTGTGACATTTATATTAACACTAGTGGCCCGGTGTATGAAACCGTGCACATTAAAAGTGAATTAATTAGAAAAAATATTTTAATATCACTATTCGCCCTTTCTCTATAATAGAAGTGTCAAAGATTAAAGAAAGTTAGTAAAATGTATATGAAAATAATATATAAATTTATTAATAAATAAACAATAACAACATAATATAACAACAAAGATACAATATAAAAACAACAAAAACATGATATAAAAACAACAAAAAACGTGATATAAAAACAACATTGATACAAACAATGACCGATAAAGTGATTAAACTTATTCTAATATCTCCCTGTATACAACATTAAGAGTAAAAACACTTTCAGAGTGCTTGACTAATTTCTCTTGTGATGAAGTATTTACAACTTTACCTTTAACATCACACACTCTTCGAACTTGAGAGAAAGCAACATATAACTGACCATGTGCAAAAACGGGTTCAGGTAGGAATATTCCTATTCTGTCTAGAGTTTGTCCTTGTGATTTGTTAATAGTCATCACAAATGATGGCACCATGGGAAACTGTCTTCAAATTAATTTAAATGGGAGGCCAGTGTCAGATGGGGACAAATCAATTCTTGGAATCAGAACAACCTTTCCTTCTGAAGATCCTGGTAATACTTCAGCTTCAATAATGTTAGATCGCAATCTTTTGATAATAAATCTAGTACCATTACAAAGACCCCTTTACTAAGATTTCTCAATAGCATGATGATTACACCTACTTTCAATTTTAATTTATGACATGGCATTCCCAAAGGTGTAATACTATTAAAAAATTTCATGGGAAAATTTTCCTTTTCGGCATCATCCGTTGAATCGATGGAATCATCACTCAAATAGGTATGAAAATCTCCATCGAGTATATCCCAAATTTCTTCATTTAATTTACAAACGTGTTCATTTTTAGGACAAAGAATTGCACGTTTAGATATATTTTTAATATTATCTATAGATATACTATTTCCAAAGGTAGCTTCAATTATAGATCCATTACAAATCACTTCACGGGGGATTTCAATAATATCCTTCCTAAATAAAAACTGCTATCAAGTTTGCCATCTACAAGTTTTACTAACCATTCACTATAAGCAGAGTCCTCTGATCTCATATTTGTTTTAATAGACAACTTTCTGAAACATTCCCAAAACACTACAGTACTTTAAACTCATTTGTACTATGGCTGATCGCATAGCATGCAGCACAATACTGAGACATCGTCAAAAATCCTCTCCGAGAAGGAGAACTTTCCCACCAAATGCAACATTCAAATTCATAATTTCTCTTAGTAATCTGTCTATTGCATTTATAGCATGACTGGATGCCATGGTGCATTCATCAATAATGAGAAGTTGGGCCTTTTTAATAGTTTTAGCAACTTCACTCTTTATAGCAAGTCTAGAAATTGAGGTTTCATTTAATGGAATTGGTCATTTATATTGTGAATGAAAGATTCTTCCACCGAGAAGTAAATTTGCAGTAATTCCTGTATATGCTATGGGTAAAACAATACCACCATGACATCTAATATAATGTATTAAAACTTTATAAAGTTGTTTTTCCACTACCACCTGGACCATCCAAGAAAAAGCATTTGGGGTGTACACTTTGATCTTCCATGGTGGAAGTTTTAGTCTGAAACACTGCCGACTGTTCATTGTTAAGAGAATTTATCAAAACATCTGCCTTGAGAGATTCAAGATGGCTTCCGATGGGACTGCAGGCTGCTAGATAGTGTGAGAGTGAGAGAATGAAAGGAGAGTGTGTGGACGTGCAGGGAGTGTCAGTATTTGTGAGTGAGGGACAGCTATACTCCAAGGGACTATGGGGGACTGGCAGACTGCCCCTCCCCCTCCCCCATGACCAGGTAGCCTCTACTGTGGCTGAAATCTCTCCCAGAGCAGCCGGTTCTGCCACAGAGGCTGCGACATCTTGAAAGGGAGACGGCTTTGATCAGAGACTGACTGCGATCTGAACTCCAGCCTTGCATTCAACCGGGGAGATCTCAGATGCCACCTGGGACCTTACAACCACAAAGCCCAGGGACCAGTTACCTCAGCTGCAAATCCAAACTACCAGAAGTCCAACCTCCCCAACCACGGGTGCCTGAGAGGTCTGCTCAGGGGGAGACAAATGTACGAATTCGTGGACGGGCCCTGCAACTTCTCACAGAGCAGAAGGAACAGCTGAATCAAAGAGCACCACCCAGAACTGGTGAATTAAACACAGCTGGAATTGCCTAAAGAAAGGTGAGATTTGGGATCCAGGCTGGAGGGAACTAGCACATTGGGAACTAGAGCCTCAGAGAAAGACTGCCCCCCACAAAATTTGCAGCTGTTGGGATCAGTGTAGCCGTCAAATGTGGGAGGGGGTCCACAGGACTGCTGGCAGAAGGGGATTCTAGATATTAACCCACAGCTGGATTGGACCCAGAAAGGCAGCCTGAAGTACTGTACTGACCGAACAGAGTCCTGCACAGAATTGCACACAGAGCCAGAGTGGAGAGGCCTTTTAGCCCAGGATATTAAAACAGAAGCACTGCCACACAGGGGCTGTGGCAGAAATTAACTCATGTGTAAATACAACTAAAAACCGACTGAGAACCAAAGAGAGCAGAGAGATCCCGCCTGCTTGAAAATAGGGTTGTGGCTTACGACACCAGGGATCTTGTGCTGACTACCTGCCAAGCAGAACAGTGGAAGAAGTGAACGACCTTCACTACTTCACATTTTTATTTTTTATGTTTTACTTAAGAAACTAATTTTTTTCTTTCACTTGATTTTACCTTATTTTTTATTATATTTTTATTTTTAACTATTAGTATTAATACTATTACTATACCCTTTTTTTAAAGTTTTATTTTATGTTATTTTTTTCTTTTATTTTATTTTGGGATTCGTGTTATACATTCTATTTTGATTTTCCCTTTAGTATTATTTTACTCTATCTGAATTTTTCCTTTATGCCAATACTCTCTTCATCACTTTTCCCCTGTTTTGTCCTGGTTCTCTTACCCTGTTCCTGCTTTAGTTTTTTTCTACCCTTTCTTTTTCTCCCTGTTAAAAGTTGATCTTACTCATACATCTAATCTCCTCTCCCCTGCTCCAAACCCATACACATTTCTCTCTTCGCTTTCTTCAGTATCCAAATTCTTTTTCTGTTTTTGACTTTTTCTTTCTGTCTGTCTTTTTTTGTTTGTTTGATTATTCGTTAGTTTTTTTGTTTGTTTTTTCTTGCTTTGTTTTGTGGGTATTTTTGCTTCTGTTATTCCTCTCTTTGCTTGTTCTCTTCTTCTACTAATAGTTTAACTAATTCCAATCACCAAATCAGGCCTATCTACTCTCTATCCTCCTTTTCCAATAGTAAACAAATACACAGATAAATAGATTAAAGAAGAAGGAAAATTTGATATATATATATATATAATTTCAATACATATATATTTTTCTTTTTTTGTATTTAGTGTTTTACTTTTCTTCTTATATACCCATTCTCTTTATACCTCCCCTATACTGAATTGAGAATATTTCCCCTTTCATTCAATTCCTTGACTTTACCTCCTGGAAATAAGCTCTGCCTCCTCAGATTCATCTGGGTGCTTGATGTTTGAAGGTTTGTTGTTTGCATTTTTTGGATTAGTTGTTCTGTGTAGTTTGCATTCATCTCTGGTTGTTCGTTGTTTTCATTTTTTGAATTAGTAGTTATTTTATTGGAGTTTTCTCCCCATATACATATTTCCCCTTCCTTTTTTCTTCTCTCTCTTTACTCTATTATATTTTTTCCTTTTCTCAATATCATTTTTTCACTCTTCACTATTCCCTAATTCTCTTTTCTCAGGTGGTCACCAATATTTAGGGGTATTAGTACTGTGAATACATTTGTGTTTGGTGCCCTATGTGTTGTGTATTGTTGTGCTGTATTTTGTGCTTTTAATTCAATGGAAGAGGAGAGAGCTATGTAACCAGAAATCCTGAGAGGAGCAATCATGGGGAAACAAAGAAACAGCCCCCATATGAAAGAAAAGGAGGAATCACCAGAAAAGAAAGTAAATGAAATGGAGACAAGTAATATGACAGAGAAAGAATTAAGAGCAATGGTCACTAAATTAAGAGCAATGGCCACTAAAAAGGATGGAAGACAAATTCAACAATTTGTGTAAGAACCAAGAGGAAATGAAGAAGAACCAAGAAGAAAAGAAAAAATGATATCATTGCAATAAAGAACTCAATAGAAAGCATCTAAAGTAGACTAGAAGAAGCTGAGGACTGCATCAGTGAGCTAGAAGACAAGGCAAGAAAAAATGCCCAGGCAGAGCAGCATCTAGAAAAAAAACATTAAAAAATGGAGGAGAGCCTAAGGGAACTTGGGGACAACACAAAACAAAACAACATCCACATAATAGGGGTGCCAGAAGGAGAGGAAACTGAGCAAGGAATAGAAAACCTGTGTGAAGAAATAATGACATAAAACTTCCCTGATATAGGAAAGAAAAAATTCACACAAGTCCAAGAAGCTCGCAGAGTCCCAAACAAGATGAACTCCAAAAGACTGACACCAAGACACATTATAACTAAATTGGCAAACATCGAAGTAAGAATCTTAAAGGCTGCCAGAGAGAGACAGAAAGTAACCTACAGAGGATATCCCATAACCCTATCAACAGATTTCTCAACAGAAACACATCAGTCCAGAAGGGAATGGAATGAAATATACAAAGTCATGTAAAGCAAGGGTCTGAATCCAAGAATACTGTACCCAGCAAGGCTATCAATCAAAATTGAAGGTGAAATCAGGAAATTCACAGACAAAAAAGGACTAAGGGAATTTATCACCATGAAACCAGCAATGCAAGATATGCTAAAGGGTCTGCTGTAAAAAAAAGAAATAGGAAGCGAAGAAGGAACACAGGAGTATAGAATAAATATGGGGACAAATAAGTAATTATCAATAATAAATTTAAATGGAAATGGATTAAATGGCCCAATCAAAAACCATAGGGTAACGGATTGGATAAGAAAACAAGACCCATATATCTGCTGTCTATAAGAAACCCACCTCAGAAAAAAAGACACACACAGACTGAGACTGAAGGGATGGAAAAAGGTTTTCCAGGCGAATGGAAATGAAAAAAAAAGCTGGGGTAGCAATACTTACATCTGACAAATTAGATCTCAAAGTGAAGGACATAACAAGAGATAAGGAAGGCCACTTCATAATACTAAAGGGAGAAATCCATCAAGAACAAATAAATCTGGTAAACATATACGCACCCAATACAGGAGCACCCAAATACATAAAAAAAAAACTCCTGGAGGATATCAAGGGAAGAATAACAGCAATACAATCATAGTAGGAGACTTTAATACCCCACTATCACCATTGGACAAATCCTCTAAACAAAAAATCAGCAAAGAAACATCAATCCTAAATGACTCACTAGACCAGATGGAATTAATTGACATCTTCAGAACATTTCACCACAAAGCCACAGAATATACATTCTTCTCAAGTGCACATGGGTCATTTTCAAAGATAGACCATATGTTGGGATATAGGCAAAGTCACTTCAAATTCAAGAAGATTGAAATCATATCAAGCATCTTCTCAGATCACAGTGGCATAAAACTGGAAATCAACTACAATAAAAACAATCCAAAGAAATCAAACACAGGGAGACTAAACAGGATGCAATCAAACAATGACTGGGTTGCCAGAGAGAAAAAGGAAGAAATAAAAAACATCATGGCAACAAATGACAATGAAAACACAACAATCCAAAATCTATGGACACAGTGAAAGCAGTCTTGAGAGGAAAGTTCATAGCTCTACAAGCCTACTGCAAAAACAAGAAACAATGGTAATAAATTACCTAACCCTACAACTCAAAGAGTTAGAAAAAAGAGCAACAAGAAAAGCCCAGTGTAACCAGAAGGAAGGAAATAATAAAGATCAGAGCAGAGATAAACGATATAGAGACCAAAGAAACAATACAAAAGATCAACAAAACCAAGAGCTGGTTCTTTGAAAGAATAAACAAGATTGATAAACCTCTAGCCAGGCTCACCAAGAAGCAAATAGAGAGGACCCAAATAAACAAAATCAGAAATGAAAGAGGTGAAATAACAAAGGTCCCCGCCAAAATACAAAGGATTATTAAAAATTACTATGAACAACTCTATTCCAACAAACTGGACAACCTGGAGGAAATGGACATATTCCTAGGAAAATATAACCTTTCAAAACTCAATCAGGAAGAATCTAAACAGCTCAATAGGCCAGTAACTATGGAAGAAATTGAAGCAGTCATCAAAAAGCTTCCAGCAAACAAAAGCCCAGGGCCAGATGGCTTCACAGGAGAGTTTACCAAACATTCAAGGAAGAACTAAAACTTATCTTCCTCAGACTATTCCAAAAAATTCAAAAGGAAGGAACACTTCCAAGTTCCTTCTATGAAGCCAGCGTCACCCTAATAACAAAACCAGATAAAGACAACACAAAGAAAGAGAATTACAGGCCAATATCCCTCATGAACATAGATGCCAAAATCCTCAACAAAATTCTAGCAAATCAGCTCCAGAAGTACATCAGAAAGATCATACACCATGACCAAGTAGGATTTATCCCAGGAATTCAAGGATGGTACAATATCTGCAAATCAATAAACATGATACATCACATAAACAAATTGAGAGATAAAAATCACAGTCATATCAATTAATGCAGAAAAAGCATTTGACAAAATCCAACACCCTTTCTTGATAAAAACTCTCAACAAGGTGGGAATAGAAGGCTCATACCTCAACGTAATAAAAGCTATATAAGATAAACCCACAGCAAACATCATACTCAATGGGTAAAAACTAAAACCATTTCCCCTAAGAACAGGAACAAGACAGGGATGCCCACTCTCACCACTCTTGTTTGATATAGTACTGGAAGTATTAGCCATTGCAATTAGACAAGAAGAAGAAATAAAAGGCATCCAAATTGGAAAAGAAGTTAAGCTGTCCTTATTTGCAGATGACATGATATTGTACATGAAAAAAATGAAAGACTCCATCAAAAAACTAATAGACTTAATAAATGAATTATGCAATGTAGCAGGATACAAAATTAACACCAAGAAATCTATTGCCTTTCTGTATACCAATAGTGAATGTACAGAAAGAGAGACTAAAAAAGCAATCCCATTTACCATCACACCAAAAAAATTAAGATACCTAGGAACAAACTTAACTAAGGAGGTAAAAGACCTATACACGGAAAACTACAGGACACTGAAAAAAGAGATAGAGGAAGATGGAAGAACATACCATGGAAGAACAGATGGAAGAACATACCATGTTCATGGATTGGTAGAATCAACATCATTAAAATGTCCATACTACCCAAAGCAATCTATAGATTCAATGCACTCCCCATTAAAATACCAACGGCATATTTCACAGAACTTGAAAGAACTCTCCAAAAATTCATCTGGAATAAAAAAAGACCCCGAATAGCCACAGCAATCCTGAGAAAGAAGAATAAAGTAGGAGGGATCTCAATACCAGATTTCAAGCTGTATTACAAAGCCACTGTTCTCAAAACAGCATGGTACTGGCACAAGAACAGACATATAGATCAATGGAATAGAATAGAGAATCCAGATATCGACCCAAACCAATATGCTCATTTAATATTTGACAAAGGAGGCATGAACATACAATGGAGTCAAGACAGCCTCTTCAATAAATGGTGTTGGGAAAATTGGACAGATACATGCAAAAAAATGAAACTAGATCACCAACTTACACCATACACAAAAATAAACTCAAAATGGATACAGGACTTAAACATAAGACGGGAAACCATAAAAATACTAGAGGAATCCACAGGCAACAAAATCTCAGACATATGCCGAAAGAACTTCTTCACTGATACTGCCCCTCGGGCAATGGAAGCTAAAGAGAAAATAAACAAATGGGAATACATCAAAATAAAAAGCTTTTTTACAGCAAAAGAAACCATCAACAAAACAACAAGAAAGCCCACTGCATGGGAGAACATATTTGCAAATGGCATCACTGATAAAGGTTTAATCTCCAACATCTATAGGCAGTTTATACAACTTAATAAAAGGAAGATAAATGATCCAATAAAAAAATGGGCAACGGACCTAAATAGAATCTTTTCAAAAGAAGACAGAAGGAAGGCCAAGAGACACATGAAAACATGCTCAAAGTCACTAATTATCCGAGAGATTCAAATCAAAATGACAATGCGGTACCATCTCACACCTGTCAGAATGGCTATCATCAACAAATCAACAAACCACAAGTGTTGGCGAGGATGCAGAGAAAAAGGAAACCTCCTGCACTGCTGGTGGGAATGCAAACTGGTGCAGCCACTGTGGAGAACAGTATGGAGTTTCCTCAAAAAACTGAAAATGGAACTCCCATTTGACCCAGTAATCCCACTCCTGGGAATATATCCTAAGAAACTAAAAACACCAGTCAGGAAGGCTATATGCACCCCTATGTTCATAGCAGCACAATTTACAATAGCTAAGATTTGGAAACAGCCTAGGTGCCCATCAGCAGATGACTGGATCAGAAAACTATGGTACATCTACACAATGGAATACTATACTGCCATAAAAAAGAAGGAATTCTTACCATTTGCAGCAACTTGGAAGGAATTGGAGAACATTATGCTAAGTGAAAGAAGCCAGTCAATGAAAGAAAAATACCACATGATCTCACTCATTTATTGATAATAAAGAACATTATAAACTGATGAACAAAAAGATAGATACAGAGGTAGTAAAGCATCAAACAGACTGTCAAATTACAGGGGGAAGGTTAGGTAGAGGTGGGGGAGATAAGAGATCAACCGAAGGACTTGTATGCATGCATATAAGCATAACCAATAGGTGCAAAACACTGGGGGGTGAGGGCATGTATGGGAGTGGGGGGTGCAATGGTAAGATATGTACACATATAATACCTTAATAAAAAAAATGAAGAAAAAAAAAGAAGAATCAAAAAGGGGAGACAAAATGGCGGCAGAATAGGCAGACGTGTCCTGAGCCTTGTCCCGGAGAAAATAGAGTGAGCGCCTGAAACGAGTGGAATTCAGTCCGAATTGGCAAAGGAGACTCAGCTGGTGATACAGTTTGAAGCCAGAAAAGACAGAGGTCCCCTGGATAAAGGTGAAATCAAGAATCTAGGCAAGAGAGTCTGCAGGACCTCTGTGCCCAGAGGGTCGGAGAGAGACCACACGGCACCAAGCTGCATCCCTGAGAACAGACAAAGCATCTGACTGTGCAAAATGGTCCCATGGGACTGCAGGAGGTGGGGGATTTTGGACCTTGGAGTCTGGACTTTGGATCTGAGCTCAGAGGCAGCCCTGAGGGGCTGGCCAGACCGTGCAATGCCAGCAGGAGAGGAGCTTGCAGAGACGCAGTCCCTCCTCAAGCTGGGGCCTGTGCCTTTCTTCACTGAACCTAGTTCATAGGACCTTTCGGATATAGACACTTACCCATGGCTGAGGTGCGGGAGAAGGTGTGGACTTGCTACCCAGTCAGGTCTGTTTTCAACTTTTTGCCTGCATTGTAAATAGTTTGTAATATCTGCCCATTTGGGGTTGCACGTCATGGTTATGAATAAATTGGGCTTACCATACTTCGTTACAATTGTCATAGCATCCTGATATTGCTGCGGCTTATTTCTGGGACTACCCTCAAAAGATGACAGAAGTATTATCATTTTACCAATCAGCACATTGTCATTTTCAGATCTAGATATGAGATAATCCGTCAAACCACTATATTTCTCAACTCTCAACTTAGATTAGTTTGCTTTAATGAAATTTATCTGATTAGCTTCCATTTTTTAATATGAATCAACAATATACTGTTGAGTTAATTTTCCTGCATTTAAAATAGGATTGAGGAGAAACCAAGATGGTGGCATAAGGTATACACCTGTACGTGCTGCCTCTCACAACCACACCAAAACTACAACTAAAAGACACAACGTCTATCACCCAGAAGCACAGGAAAGCTGGATGAGTAGAAGTTCTACAACTAGAAGGAAAGAGAAAAGAGCATTGAGACGAGTACAGGCATGGAAAAGCTGAGGTACAGAGGCGTGTGAATTGGGCTGGTGGCTGGCTACTGGGTGCACTGTTTTGTTCAACCCGAAGTGAGACACAAGCTCCTGATTACTCTGAATTCCAGTTTCTGGTGAGACTCTGGGGACCCAAACTCCTACGGAGAGAAGCTGGACTGTCTGCCATTGGGTCAGAAGTGAGGGTGGCTTCCTTGCAGAGGTGCATGCAGGAATCATTGTTTACTGCACTGGGGCGTTGGGCGCAGGGAAGCAGAAACTCGGAGACGCAGAGAAGGCTGACTGGCAGCCATCGCTGTTTGCCACACCCTAGCCTAGTGATTCCCTGAGACCCCGCCCTGCACAATTTACAAACCCACCCAAGCTCTGCGCAGCGGCTTTTGCATATAAATGGCCTGCCCTAGCGCAGCTTAACCTAACAAACTGCAGCTCTGGTTAGACAGCTCCAAAACCTCTAAACCCCAAGCAAAGTGGAGAAATATGCAGATCTCGCTGTAGCTCCTGCTGGGTGGCCTCAGACAGTAGCTGACCTGCACCCCATTGGAGATCCAGAAGCCAGTGTACCTAGTGGTCAGTGTGAGACGACAGCAGATTTCAACTCTTCACATTCATAAGTGACACATTCAAGAGGCAGACTCAGTGAGCGGGTCCTCACAGCCAATTGGCCTGGAGGTCAATTCCTCCCAGTGTACCAACAGCAATCAAGGCTTAACTACACCAAGACTTTGCAGTCAACCCACAAAGAGGTGCACCAAGAGTGTCCACCTCAGGTGATAGGGGAGGCTGAACCACTGGACCCTATAAGTCACCTATCACAGAAAACCACTCCATCAACACAGGGAAGCAGCAAAAAGCGGAGACAAAGAAACATGTCACAAATGAAAGAAATGGAGGGAAAGCAAACTACTGGACATAGAGTTCAAAACCACATTTATAAGGTTACTCAAGAATCTTCTCAAAACCTCCAAGGAACTTAGTGAGACCTTTAAGGATCTTAATGAGAATGCCAAAGAAATGGAAAAGGACCAGTCAGAAATTAAGCATACACTGCCTGAAATAAAGAATATACAGAAATTCAACAGTAGACCAAAGGACCCCAAGAATCAAACCAAAGATTTGAAATATGAGGAAACAAAAAACACCCAACCAGAAAAATCAAAAAGAAAAAAGAATCCAAAAATATGAAGACAGTGTAAGGAGCTTCTGGGACAACTTTAAGCATACCAACATCCAAATTATTGGGGTGCCCGAGGAAGAGAGAAGCAAAATATTGAAAACCTATTAGAAGACATAATGACAGAAAACTTTCTCTACGTGGTGAAAGAAATAGACTTACAAGTCTAGGAAGTTCAGAGAACCCCAAACAAGAGGAATCCAAAGAGGACCACACCAAGACACATCATAATTAAAATGCCAAGGGCAAAAGACAAAGAGAGAATCTTGAAAGCAGCAAGAGAAAAACAGTTAGTTACCTACAAGCGAGTACCCATACGACTGTCAGCTGATTTCTCAACAGAAACTATGCAGGCCAGAAGGGAGTGGCAAGAAATATTCAAAGTGATGAACAGCAAGAACCTACAACCAAGATTACTCTACCCAGCAAAGCTATCATTTAGAATTGAAGGTCAGATAAAGAGCTTCACAAAGAAAAAGCTAAAGGAGTTCATCGCCACCAAACCAAGATTATACAAAATGCTGAAGGGTATTCTTTAAGAAGAGGAAGAAGAAGAAAAAGGTAAAGATAAAAATTATGAACAACAAAATGAAAACAAATACATGCCTATCAACAGGTGGATCTAAAAATCAAGTGAATAAAAAATCTGAGGAACAGAATAAACTGATGAGTATAATAGAATCAGGGACATAGAAAGGGAGTGAACTGACAATTCTCAGGAGGGAAGGGGGTGTGAGGAGTGTGGGAAGAGATTGGACAAAAATCTTACACCTATGGATAAAGACAGTGGCGGAGGGGTGGGTAAAGGCATGGGGTGGGGTGGGGAATCAGGTAGAGGGGAGCTATGGGGGGAAAAAAGAGGAATATCTGTAATAACTTGAACAATAAAGATTTATTTTTTAAAAAATAGGATTGAATGTGTCCTAGATAGAGAGATGAAATCCATAATACTGCATTTGTGTGACTTGTGTCCTTACATTTTGTCTAGTATTATTGTCGATTACACTGTCGTCTCTGAGTCTTAATGCAATATCTGTTCCCCAGCTTTTTTCACCATGTGAAAAAAGAATAGGATATGTCATTGCATCTAATTAATTTTAATGGCATTCAGATTATTAGGATCTGGTTTACAATGAATGAGCAAGTTCCTTTCAAAAGGAAGTTCTCCATCTTTGTTTCTGAATATTATGGCTACTTTGGTTACACAGGGATAATTATATCTATCTGTATCACTATTACGATCATATTTAATCGCCATTGTTACTTCCGTGGGAGCAATACCTTTTGCTGCTGCTTCAGATTTGACTTCTTTTTCTACCTCATGTAGCATCTTGTATGATTTTGTTAATTCATTTATTTCATGCATGAGGTTGTTGATGTTGATCATGAGTCTTTTTGAGTAAACCTTGGTTTTCTGGCATTGCTAATCTTTTACTTGTCGCTTCAGCAGTACCTAAAATATAGAGTTTGAGCAAACTTCTGAGAAACACCATCCGAAGGATGTAAAGTTCCAGTATGGTGATAAACTTGTCCGTGTATTCTAAAACAGTATGGCTCATATCCTGATGGTGATGCAATATTTGCACCCATTGAAGCAAAAGAACTAATATTTTTTATTGTTTAAGGTATTACAAATAGGAGTACATATGTCTCCTTTTTCCCCCATTGACCCCCCCACTGGCTTCTTCTACCTCCCGGCACTTGCCTTCGCCTGTCCCTCTCCCCGCAGTGTCTTGCGTGTATTAGAAGAAATAATGACAGAAAAATTTCCCTACCTGGTGAAAGAAATAGACTTACAAGTCTAGGAAGCGGGAAACCAAGATGGCGGCAGAAGGTAAACACCTAATTGTTGCCTACCACAACAATTTTAAAACTACAACTGGAAAACCAAGCGCACAACATCCAGAACCACTGGAAAGCTGGCAGAGTGGAAAACCAACAACTATAGAAGAAGAGAGGGGGATGCTGAGCCTCAGGAGCTGTGGAGGTACGGAGATCCATGAGCACGGGAAGGGCGGGCGGCTGAATACGCGGCTGGCTTGCTCGCAGCACACGGAGAGGGAGGGCAGCAGACGCGTGGCTAGCTTTCTCGTTTGGGAGAAAAACAAAACCTCATGACTGCATGAAAATTCAGCTCCGGTCGGGAGAAACTGGTCTGTTTGGCAGCGGGAGAGGCTCGAGAGCTGCCTTCTCTCAGAGGTGTGCAGCCATTGTTTCGGGCATGGAGAAACCAGCCCTCTTAAGGCAGCATGGACAGGAAACCAAAGCTTGTCTGCCCTACCCTGAGACTCCGCCCAATCCAAGCTGAGCACAGCCCTCCCAGTGGCTGGATCTCTCTTTCAGGAGAAAAACAAAACCTCCGGACTGCTGAAATCCAGCTCCAGTATGGGAGAAACTGGTCAGTTTGGCAGCAGGTGAGGCTCGAAAGCTGCCTTCTCTCAGAGGCGCACAGCCATTGTTTCAGACACGGAGAAACCGGCCCTCTTAGAGCAGCGTGGACGGGAAACAAAAGCTTGTCTGCACCAAACTGAGACTCCACCCCATTCAAGCTGAGCACAGAAGCTCTCCCAGTGGAGACACTGCTGATCCTCACAGCCAACTGGCTTGGTGATCAACTCCGCCCAGTGATACCAACGACAAGCATGGCTTAACTACAACAAGACTGCACACACAGCCCACAAAGGGGTGCAACAAGAGGATCCACCACAGAGAACTGGGGAGGCTGAGTTACTGGGCCCTGCTAAGACACCTAACACACAAAGCAACTCCATCAACTCAGGGAAGCATCTAAAATGCGGAGACAAAAAGGCAGGCCACAATTGAAAGAAATGGAGGAAACCGAAAGACTGGACATAGAATTCAAAACCACGGTTATAAGGTTTTTCAAGAATTTCCTAGAAAAAGCCGATAAATTAAACGAGAACCTTGAGGATATGAAAAGGGATCAACTAGAAATTAAGCATACACTGACTGAAATAAAAAAAATTATACAGAGACCTGAAAGAAGACTAGAGGATCGCAAGAATCAAGTCAAAGATTTAGAATACCAAGAAGCAAAAATCACTCCTTTGTAAAAGCAAAAAGCAAAAATAATCCAAAAAGTTGAAGATAGTGTAAGAAGCCTCTGGGACAACTTCAAACGTACTAACATCAGAATTATGGGGGTGCCAGAAGAAGAGAGAGAACAAGATACTGAAAACCTATTTGAAGAAATAGTGATAGAAAACTTCCCCCACCTGGTGAAAGAAATAGTCCTACAAGTCCAGGAAGCACACAGAACCCCAAACAAAAGGAACCCAAAGAGGACAACACCAAGACACATCATAATTAAAATTCCAATAGCAAAAGACAAAGAGAGAATATTAAAAGCAGCAAGAGAAAAACAGTTAGTTACCTACAAGGGAACACCCATACGATTGTCAGCTGATTTCTCAACAGAAACCATGCAGGCTAGACGGGAATGGCAAGAAATATTCAAAGTGATGAATAGCAAGAACCTAAAACCAAGATTACTCTACCCAGCAAAGCTATCACTCAGAATTGAAGGTCAGGTAAAGAGCTTCACAGATAAGAACAAGCTAAAGGAGTTCATCACTGCCAAACCAGAATTATATGAAATGCTGAAAGGTATTCTTTAAGAAGAGGAAGAAGAAGAAAAAGATAAAAATTATGAACAACTAATACGTAACTATCAACAAATGAATCTAAAAACCAAGGGAATAAAAAATCTGATGAACAATATTAACTGGTGAATATAATAGAATCAGGGGCATAAAAAGGGAGTGGACTGACAATTCTCGGGGGAAAAGGGGAGTGGGGGGTGCAGGAAAAGATTGAACAAAAAGCGTACACCTATGGAGGAGGACAGTGGGGGGTAGGGTGGGTAAGGGCAGAGGGTGGGGTAGGAACAGGGTGGAGGGGAACTATGGAGGGAAACAAGAGGAACAATTGTAATAATCTGAACAATAAAGATTTATTAATTTTTTAAAAAAAACACAAGTCTATGAAGCACAGAGAACCCCAAACAAGAGGAATCCAAAGAGGACCACACCAAGACACATCATAATTAAAATGCCAAGGGCAAAAGACAAAGGCCTTCCCCTGCCTTCCCACTGTAATTTGAGGGTCTTTGCAATGCTTCTTTGCCTCTATCTATTTTTGCTCAACAGTTTATAATGTTCTTTGTAGTCCATAAATGAGTGAGATTATGTGGTATTCCTCTTTCACTGACTGGCTTATTTCACTTAGCATAATACTCTCCAGTTCCATCCATGCTGTTGCAAATGGTAAGAATTTCTTTTTTACAGCAGCATAGTATTCCATTGTGTAGATATACCACAGTTTTTTAATTCACTCATATGCTGATGGGCATTTAGGCTGTTTCCAAATCTTAGCTATTGTAAATTGTGTGGCTATGATCATAGGGGTGCATATATCCTTTCTGATTGGTGTTTCTGTTTTCTTGTGATATATTCCTAGAAGTGGTATTACTGGGTCACATGGCAGTTCCACAGTCATACTAGGGGTTTTAATACCCCACTGACTTCACTAGATAGATCTTCCAGACAAAAAACTAACAAGGAAACAGTGACTCTAAAGGACACAATGAATCAGATGGACCTAATTGACATTTATAGAACATTTCACTCCAAAGCTGCAGAATTTACATTCTTCTCAAGTGGATATGGATCATTCACAAAGATAGACCACATGTTAAGACACAAAAAACGTCTCTACAAGTTCAAGAAGATTTAAATCATATCAAGCATCTTCTCAGATCACAATGGAATGAAATTAGAAATCAACTACAGTAAAAACACCCAAAAACACATGAAGGCTTGAATAGAATGTTATTAAACAATAAATGGGTTACCAATGAGATTAAGAAAGAAATCAAAAACTTCCTGGAAAAAAATTAAAATGAACACACAACAACCCCAAATCTCTGGGACATAGCAAAAGAAGTCCTAAGAGGGAAGTTCATAACACTACAAGGCCTACCTTAAAAAACTAGAAAAATTAACAATGGTATTGGGAAAATTGGACAGATATGTGGGAAAAAATGAAACTAGACCACCTTCTGACACCACACACAAAAATAAACTCAAAATGGATAAAAGACTTAAATGCTAGACTTGAAACCATAAAAAAATCTTACTAGAAAACGTAGGCAGTAAAATCTCTGACATTTGGGAGACAAGATGGTGGCCAAATAGGTGGATGTGTCCTGCACCTTGTCACGGAGCAGATAGAAGAAATAGCTTAATCAAATAACATCCACCTGGAATTGGTGAATTAAACACAGCTGGTGAGACAATCCGTGGCTGGAAAGAAAAGGGGACACCCAGGGAATCGTAGGATAGAGGTTCTGGGCTGGTGAGAGAGAGGTGCACAAGGAGGACTAGAGCTTCAGAAGGAAACAGCGCTGCACCAAGTCCACATCCCATGGGGACACATGTAACACTCAACTGTGGAAGGGGGTCCACAGGGCTACTGGCAACCGGGGACTCTAGATCCATAGCCTTGGGAGGCTGCACCCAGAAAGGCAGCCTGAAGTTCTGCACTGGCAGTGCAGTGTGTGTGTGAGGCGGGGGGGGGGGGGGGGGGGGGGGAGGGGGAGGCACACAGCAGTAAAGTTGCTCTGTCTTTATATTTTCCTTGCTTTTACTCACTAAGCCCAGTACATGAAATCTTTCCATTATAAACACTGACCGAGGCTGCGATGCAGGGGAAGGTGGTTTTTGTGGAAGCTGGGGAGCAAAATAGAGAGAGGCGACCAGGAAGCCAACTCTGGGACAGTCCGGTCCCTCCAACACAGAACAGCTATTTTTCTCCTGAAGATCGGGCTCCTCCTAGCAGTGCAGCTACCCCCAGCCTTGAGCTTGAGAGGGAAAGAAGGATTCTGACTACCCCCAGGGAGTGGTCAGGGAATGGGTTGAGGGGTCATTTGGTCCTGGAAACTAATACAACAACACTGCCACCTAGAGCCCTTGTCAGAAATAGATGCTTGTGTAAATATGACTGAAAGCAGGCAGAAAAAACAAAGCAGGCAGATTGACCCCAACTGCCTAAAACTAAGGCTGTGGAGTCTGACACAGAGGAGCAGTGAATCGCTGGGAACTTCAACATGGTGCTGACTACCTAACAGGAAACTGAGATGTGACAGACAGAACAGTAGAGAGGGGTCTTAAACTAGTCTCCATGGGACATTAAAACTCAACTGAAGTGAACAACACTTCACTTTTATATTTTACTAAAGAAATTAAAATTTATCTATTTTTGTTTTTCTTTATTTTATTTTTTATTATTTTTATTTATTATTATTAATATTATTATTTTATTTTTTTCCAATTTTTTTATTAAGGTATTATATGTGTACATATCTTACCATTGCCCCCCCACCCCACTCCCATATATGCCCTCACCCCCCAGAGTTTTGCGTCCATTGGTTATGCTTATATGCATGCATACAAGTCCTTTGATTGATCTCTTATCTTCCCCACCTCTCCCTAACCTTCCTGCTGTAATTTGACAGACTGTATGATGCTTTACTGCCTCTGTATCTATCTTTTTGTTCAAGTTTTTAATGTTCTTTATTATCCATAAATGAGTGAGATCATGTGGTATTTTTCTTTCATTGACTGGCTTCTTTCACTTAGCATAATGTTCTCCAATTCCATCCAGGTTGCTGCAAATGGTAAGAATTCCTTCTTTTTTATGACAGCATATTATTCCATTGTGTAGATGTACCATAGTTTTCTGATCCAGTCATCTGCTGATGGGCACCTAGGCTGTTTCCAGATCTTAGCTATTGTAAATTGTGCTGCTATGAACATAGGGGTGCATATTTCCTTTCTTATTGGTGTTCCCAGTTTCTTAGGATATAGTCCTAGGAGTGGGATTACTGGGTCAAATGGGAGTTCCATTTTCAGTTTTTTGAGGAAACTCCATACTGTTCTCCACAGTGGCTGCACCAGTCTGCATTCCCACCAGCAGTGCACGAGGGTTCCTTTTTCTCTGCATCCTCGCCAACACTTGTGGTTTGTTGATTTGTTGATGATAGCCATTCTGACAGGTGTGAGATGATAGCGCATTGTTGTTTTGATTTGCATCTCTCGGATAATTAGTGAACTTGAGCATGTTTTCATGTGTCTCTTGGCCTTCCTTCTGTCTTCTTTTGAAAAGATTCTATTTAGGTCCGTTGCCCATTTTTTTATTGGATCATTTATCTTCCTTTTATTAAGTTGTATAAACTGCCTGTAGATGTTGGAGATTAAACCTTTATCAGTGATGCCATTTGCAAATATGTTCTCCCATGCAGTGGGCTTTCTTGTTGTTTTGTTGATGGTTTCTTTTGCTGTAAAAAAGCTTTTTATTTTGATGTAGTCCCATTTGTTTATTTTCTCTTTAGCTTCCATTGCCCTAGGGGCTGTATTGGTGAAGAAGTTCTTTTGACATATGTCTGAGATTTTGCTGCCTGTGGATTCCTCTAGTATTTTTATGGTTTCCCGTCTTATGTTTAAGTCCTGTATCCATTTTGAGTTTATTTTTGTGTATGGTGTAAGTTGGTGATCTAGCTTCATTTTTTTGCATGTGTCTGTCCAATTTTCCCAACACCATTTATTGAAGAGACTGTCTTTATTCCATTGTATGTTCATGCCTCCTTTGTCAAATATTAATTGAGCATAGTGGTTTGGATCAATATCTGGATTCTCTATTCTGTTCCATTGATCTATATGTCTGTTCTTGTGCCAGTACCAGGCTGTTTTGAGAATAGTGGCTTTGTAATACAGCTTGAAATCTGGTATTGAGATCCCTCCTACTTTATTCTTCTTTCTCAGGATTGCTGTGGCTATTCGGGGTCTTTTTTTATTCCAGATGAATTTTTGGAGAGTTCTTTCAAGGTCTGTGAAATATGCTGTTGGTATTTTAATGGGGAGTGCATTGAATCTATAGATTGCTTTGGGTAGTATGGACATTTTAATGATGTTGATTCTACCAATCCATGAACATGGTATGTTCTTCCATCTGTTTACGTCTTCCTCTATCTCTTTTTTCAGTGTCCTGTAGTTTTCCGTGATAGGTCTTTTACCTCCTTAGTTAAGTTTATTCCTAGGTATCTTAATTTTTTTTTTTTGCGATGGTAAATGGGATTGCCTTTTTAGTCTCTCTGTCTGTAAGTTCACTATTGGTGTATAGAAAGGCCATAGATTTCTTGGCGTTAATTTTGTATCCTGCTACATTGCCGAATTCATTTATTAAGTCTATTAGTTTTTTGACGGAGTCTTTCGGATTTTTTATGTACAATATCATGTCGTCTGCAAATAAAGACAGCTTTACTTGTTCTTTTCCAATTTGGATGCCTTTTATTTCTTCTTCTTGTCTAATTGCAATAGCTAATACTTCCAGTACTATGTCAAACAGGAGTGGTGAGAGTGGGCATCCCTGTCTTGTTCCTGTTCTTAGGGGAAATGTTTTTAGCTTTTGTCCATTGAGTATGATGTTTGCTGTGGGTTTACCATATATAGCTTTTATTATGTTGAGGTATGAGCCTTCTATTCCCACCTTGTTGAGAGTTTTTATAAAGAAAGGGTGTTGGATTTTGTCAAATGCTTTTTCTGCATCAATTGATATGACTATGTGATTTTTATCTCTCAATTTGTTTATGTGATGTATCACGTTTATTGATTTGCGGATATTGTACCATCCTTGCATTCCTGGGATAAATCCTACTTGGTCATGGTGTATGATCTTTCTGATGTACTGCTGGAGCCGATTTGCTAGAATTTTGTTGAGGATTTTGGCATCTATGTTCATGAGGGATATTGGTCTGTAATTCTCTTTCATTGTGTTGTCCTTATCTGGTTTTTGGTATTAGGGTGATGCTGGCTTCATAGAAGGAGCTTGGAAGTGTTCCTTCCTCTTGAATTTTTTGGAATAGTCTGAGGAGGATAGGTTTTAGTTCTTCCTTGAATGTTTGGTAAAACTCTCCTGTGAAGCCGTCTGGCCCCGGGCTTTTGTTTGCCGGAAGCTTTTTGATGACTTCTTCAATTTCGTCCATAGTTATTGGCCTATTGAGCTGTTGAGATTCTTCTTGATTGATTTTTGGAAGGTTGTATTTTTCTAGGAATATGTCCATTTCCTCCAGGTTGTCCAGTTTGTTGGAATAGAGCTGTTCGTAGTATTTTGTAACAATCCTTTGTATCTCAGCGGGGTCTGTTGTTATTTCACCTCTTTCATTTCTGATTTTGTTTATTTGGGTCCTCTCTCTTTGCTTCTTGGTGAGCCTGGCTAGAGTTCCATCAATCTTGTTTATCTTTTCAAAGAACCAGCTCTTGGTTTTGTTGATCTTTTGTATTGTTTCTTTGGTCTCTAT
Source organism: Ia io (assembly GCA_025583905.1). Taxonomy (NCBI): domain Eukaryota; kingdom Metazoa; phylum Chordata; class Mammalia; order Chiroptera; family Vespertilionidae; genus Ia; species Ia io. The sequence continues at coordinate 1,779,653 of JAJQQW010000003.1, read as the reverse complement.
GTCATTTACCTCCGCTCTGATCTTTGTTATTTCCTTCCTTCTGGTTACACTGGGCTTTTCTTGCTGCTCTTTTTCTAGCTCTTTGAGTTGTAGGGTTAGGTAATTTATTACCATTGTTTCTTGTTTTTTGCAATAGGCTTGTAGAGCTATGAACTTCCCTCTCAAGACTGCTTTCACTGTGTCCATAGATTTTGGATTGTTGTGTTTTCATTGTCATTTGTTGCCATGATGTTTTTTATTTCTTCCTTGATCTCTCTGGTGACCCAGTCCTTGTTTAATAGCATGCTGTTTAGTCTCCATGTGTTTGATTTCTTTGGATTGTATTTATTGTAGTTGATTTCCAGTTCTATGCCACTGTGATCTGAGAAGATGCTTGATATAATTTCTATCTTCTTGAATTTGAAGAGATTTTGCCTGTGACCCAGCATATGGTCTATCTTTGAAAATGACCCATGTGCACTTGAGAAGAATGTATATTCTGTGGCTCTGGGGTGAAATGTTCTGAAGATGTCAATTAATTACATCTGGTCTAGTGAGTCATTTAGGATTGCTGTTTCTTTGCTGATTTTTTGTTTAGAGGATTTGTCCAATGGTGATAGTGGGGTATTAAAGTCTCCTACTATGATTGTATTGCTATTATTCTCTCCCTTGATATCCTCCAGGAGTTTTTTTATGTATTTGGGTGCTCCTATATTGGGAGCGTATATGTTTACCAGAATTATTTCTTCTTGTTGGATTTCTCCCTTTAGTATTATGAAGTGGCCTTCCTTATCTCTTATTATGGCATTTACTTTGAGGTCTAATTTGTCAGATATAAGTATTGCTACCCCAGGTTTTTTTTCATTTCCATTTGCCTGGAAGATATTTTTTCATCCCTTCACTTTCAATCTGTGTGAGTCTCTTGTTCTGAGGTGGGTCTCTTGTAGACAGCATATATATGGGTCATGGTTTTTTATCCATTCAGCCACTCGATGTCTTTTGATTGGAGCATTTAGTCCGTTTCCATTTTTACATTTAAAGTTATTACTGAAAGGTATTTGTTTGTAGTCATATCTATTTTTGTGTCTGTATTCCTTCTTACCTGTTTATTTCTTCTTTTTACAGTATTCCCTTTAGCAATTCTTGCATTGCTGGTTTGGTGGTGATAAACTCCCTGAGTCTTTTTTTGTCTGCGAAGCTCCTGATTTCCCCTTCAATTTTGATTGATAGTCTTGCTGGATATAGTATTCTTGTATTCAGTCCTTTGCTTTGCAACACTTTGTATACCTCCTTCCATTCACTTCTAGCTTGTTGTGTTTCTGTTGAGTAATCATTTGACAATCTGATGGGTGTTCCTTTGTAGGTAACTCTCTGTCTCTCTCTTGCTGCCTTTAAGATTCTCTCTTTATCATTTATATTTGCCATTGAGATTATGACATGTCTTGGTGTGGGTCTTTTGGGGTTGATCCTGCTTGGGACTCTCTGTACTTGCGTAACTTTTATCTTTCCCATATCCGGGAAGTTTTCTTCTGTCATTATTTCTTCAAATAGATTTTCTAATCCCTGCTGCTCTTCTTGTCCTTCTGGCAGCCCTATTATATGCATGTTACTTCGCTTCATGTTGTCCCGAAGCTCCCTTAGGCTTTCCTCCTGCTTTTTAATTTTTTTCTCCAATTGCTGTTCAGATTGAGCTTGTTTCTGTACCTGATCTTCTAACTCACTAATTCGGTCCTCTGCTTCTTGTAGTCTACTGTTGAAACTTTCCATGGTGTTTTTGATTGTAGCTATATCACTTTTCATTTCTTCCTGATTCTTGCATAAGTTGTTGATTTTCTCATCCATCCGATGTATAAATTCCACGACCATTACTCTGAACTCCTTTTCGGTCATGTTGCAAGCTTCAGTTTCACTAATTTCCTTTGTTGGCGACTCCACATTTTCTTTCCTCTGTGAGTTATTTCGTTTCCCCATTCTGGCTATCACCAGAAAGCTCAAGCTTCCGTTTGTGTGGACCTCGGCCGTGCGCTGTGGGGACTTCGCTCCACCCGAGTTTCACTGAACTGCTCTGACACTAGGACGTGTGGCTGCCTTTGGTTGGTGGGAACCAGTCTTGCCCAGCGTCAGTGTCCCCAGTGTTCCGTGTGGTCTCGTGTGCACACTTAGAATCAGGGGCCCTGTCAGCACCACACTGTTGGTATGTGCCGAAAATGAGATCCTTAGCATGTGCCAGGAGTCAGAGTTTCCCTGTATCTGCACCAAGAATCGAGTGTCAGAGTCTCTGTTGCCTTGTGCAGTTTCTCGTTGAGAATCAGGGTCCCTGTGTGTGCATGCACCAACAATTGGGGTCGTTGGCTCTTAGTGTGAATGCGCTGTGAGTCAGGGATCCCAGGCAGCTGTGTCCGGCGTGCCAAATTCCCTGAAGTGGAGCTGTGTCCTGTGTGAGCTCTCTCTACTGAGCCAAACCGGCTAGGGCGCACACTCTCAAATCCCTGAAGGTGAGCTGCCTTTGTGCACTCTCCCAGAATCCCCGAAGAGGGGCGGAGTCCATCCTGCGCACCAAATTCCCCAAAGGGAAGCCCCTTTGTGCACGCTCTAAGATTCCCCGAAGGGGAGCTGTGACCCGCAAGCCAAATTCCCCCCAATTCCCCAAAGGGGAGCCCTCTGTGCGCACTGACAGATTTCCCCGAAGGTGAGCTGCTTCTGTCTTGTGCGCCAAATTCCCTAAGGCGGAGCGCGTCCCTGCACAAAGCTCTGCAGCTTGAGCGAGGGGCATGTCTATTAGTTACTATGGCGCTATCCGCGTGCGCCTGCGGGGAGGGGGATAGGCTCTTTGACTCACGGGAATCTGCCAGGAAGTCTGGATTCTTGTTGTTTCTTCCTCTAAAGCTGTGATAGCAGTTCTCTGTCCCCAGTGGCTGCAGGGTCCTGGTTTGTGTCAGAAGCCAGGATCCGAGTCTCAGGCAGCTCTGTTTCTCAAGATGGCATGGTCTCCGCGTCCGCACCAGCCGCCGAGAAGTGTCCGCTTTGTGCGCGGGGCTCCACCGTCTAGGACTGCCCGGTTAGGCAGCCCCTTGGAAGCCCTGCAGAATCTAACTGACCCTAGCTCATACACACACACACACACCACACACCTCTACACGTCTACACTCTCCTCTATGGGTTCCTCACTCACACTCTCTCTCTCCCTACCTTCCTGCCAGTAGCCATCTTTTTTCTGACCCTTAATATTATTATTTTAATCTTATATTTTTTGGATTAGTGTTCTACATTATATTTTTACTAGAGGACCGGTGCATGAAAATTCATGCACTGGAGTGGGGGGTCCCTCAGCCGGGCCTGCCCCCTCTAATAGTCCAGAAGCCCTCAGGGGTGGGTGCAACTCAGTGAACAGGGGAAGGTGACACCCCCATCATACCTCTGCTGCTGCCACTGCTGGCAGCACAAACCTTGGCTGGCCCTGGTTACCTGAGCCTCGGGCCAGCCCTGGGTGGCTGGGCAGCTGCCATCCGTGGCTTGCCTGCACCTCAGGTCAGCCTGGCCTGGGGGCGGGCCCAGCTGCTCCGTGCTCCTGCCACCCCCCCAGCGGGGCTGACGGGACTCTGGCAGCAGGCGTGCAGAGCAGCCAGCCCCGTCCCTACTGTGGGTACTTCCATCTTGTGCTGGCGTGACGGTCAATTTGCATATTACCTCTTTATAATATAGGATTTTATTATTTTATTTTTTTATCATTATTTTACTTTATCTCATTTTTCCTTTTTGCCAACCATTTCTTCCTCACTGTTCCCTTTTTCATCCTGGTTCTCTTCTCTCCTGCTTTAGTTTTTCTCTCTCCTTTCTTTTAACTCCTAGTTAAAAATTGATCTTCTTTATCTCTTTATAGCAGTATCTGTTGGCTTACTCATATAACTAATTTCCTCTTCCCTGTTCCAAGTTCATGCACACTTCTTTTTTCTTCACTAGCCAATTTTTTTCTTGTTGTTGCTGTTTGTTTGATTGTTCATTTGCTTGTTTGTTTTGTTTTTATTTTAAGCTTTTCTTTTTCCTCTCTTTGCTTGCTCTCTTGTTCTACTAATAGCGTAAAAAGTTTCACTCACCAAACTCAGGCCTATCTGCTCTCTACTCTATTCTCCTTTTCCAAAAATAGATGAATATATAGATAGATTAAAGAAAGGGTAAGGATTTATATATTTTTAATATTTTTTAAATTTAATTATTTTTTAATTAATTTTCTTATTTATGTTATTTTTATTTTTTTATTTTATTGAGTCTTTTGTTTTTTACTTTCCTTCTTATACACTCATTCTCCTTCTACCTTCTCTATACTGAATCATGGTCATTCCCCAATTTATTCAATTCCTTTACTTTACTGGAAATAAGTGCTGCCTCTTCAGATTCAGTCCCCCCCACCCCCACCCCACCTTTTTTTTTCTGGGTGTTTGTTGTTTGCATTTTTTGGTTTACTTGTTGGTTTTGTGGAGTTTTCTCTCCATATACATATATTTTTCCCTTCCTTTTTCTTCTTTTTCTTTTCTCTCTTACCTTTTTTCTTTTCTCAATATCATTTTTTCATGCTTTTCTCTCTCCTAATTCTCTTTTCTCTGGTGGTCCCCTTTATTTGGGGTTATCAGTGTCATGAATACATTCATGTTTTCTTCCTTTGGTGTCGTGTCTTGTCAGGTTGTACTTTGTGCCTTTTGATCAACATGTTAGAGAGTGAGCCACATAATCAGACATCCTGAGAGGAGAAAAGTAGGGAGACAAAGAACATCTCCCATTCAAACGAAAAGGAGGAATCACCAGAAAAGGAAGTAAATGAAATGGAGGCAAGCAATTTGTCAGAGAAAAAATTCAGAACAATGGTAATAAGGACCCTGAAAAGGATGGAGGACAAATTCAACAACCTGTGTAAGAATCAAAAGGAAATAAAGAAGAACTAAGGATAAATGAAGAATGACATAACTGCAATAAAGAACACAATAGAAAGCATCACCAGTAGACTAGAAGAAGCGGAAGACTGCATCAGCGAGCTAGAAAGACAAGGTAGGAAAAAACACACAAGCAGAGCAGTAACTGGAAGAAAAAAAAACTTTAAAACCAGGATAAGAACCTAAAGGAGCTGTGGGACAACACAAAATGAAACAACATCTGCAAAACAGGGGTGCCAGAATGAGAGGAACCTGAACAAGGAATAGAAAACCCATTTGAAAAAATAATGACAGAAAACTTCCCTGATATTGGGAAGAAAAAAACTCACAAAAGTTTAAGTAGCTACCCAGTCCCAAAAAAGTTGAACCCAAAAAGACCAACACCAAGACACATCATATTTAAACTGACAAACATCAACAACAAAGTAAGAATCTTTTTTTTAATATACTTTATTGATTTTTTACAGAGAGGAAGAGAGAGGGATAGAGAGTTAGAAACATCGATGAGAGAGAAACATCGATCAGCTGCCTCTTGTACACCCCCTACTGGGGATGTGCCCGCAACCAAGGTACAGGCCCTTGACCGGAATCGAACCTGGGACCTTTCAGTCCGCAGGCCGGCGCTCTATCCACTGAGCCAAACCGGTTTTGGCTGCAACAAAGTAAGAATCTTAAAGGTTGCCAGAGAGAGACAGAAAGTTACCTATAAGGGACCTCCCATTAAACTATTGATTGATTTCTCAACAGAAACACATCAGGTCAGAAGGGAATTGAATGAAATATACAAAGTGATGGAAAGCAAAGGACTGAATCCAAGAATACTATTCCCAGCAAGACTATCATTCAAAATTGAAGGTGAAATCAGGAGCTTAACAAAAACAAAAAAGGCTAAGGGAGTTTATTACCACCAAGCCAACAATGCAAGAAATGCTAAAGGGACTGCTTTAAATAGAAGAAATAGGATGGAATGAAGGAACACAGGCATAAAGAATAAAAATAGCAACAAACAAGTAACTATCCTACCTAATAAAAGAGTAATATGCAAATTAACCATCACTCCGTGACAAAAATGGCAGCACTCATAGCCACAAGATGGCGGCACCCAGTCCTCTTAGCCCCGAGGCCCAGCAGAGTCCCCAAGTCTTCCCAGCAGAGGCAGTCCAGAGTGTCTAGCTGGGAGGTTCCCACCCCCCACACAGCAATCCCTGCCCAGTGGCGGCAGCCCAGGGTGTCTGGCTGAGATGCACCAGTGCCCAGCGTGATCCCTGGCAAGATCCGGGGCAAAGCGGCCATGGCGTGGGGCCGGGGCCTCAGGCCGGCAGCGCCCCACCCCAAGCCACGCGATCCGGGGCAAAGCGGTGGAGGCTTGGGGCCAGGGTCTCAGGCCGGCAGGGCAGTGCACCCCCAATGCGCAATCCTCAGGCCAGCGAAGGCAGCCTGGTCTGAAGCCGCGCACCCCCACTGGGCTATCCCCAGCCAGGCTGAGATGACAGCCTGGGCAGGGGTCTCAGCCTGGATGGGCTGAAGCAGCAGCCTGGGCTGGGGTATCAGCCTGGCCAGGGCCCGAACCCCTTCCAGCAATGGCAGCCTGGGGTCTCAACCATTGAGTCACACCAGCCAGGCAGATATGGAGGAATCTTAAATGTTTCTTTTTTTATAATATATATTTTATTGATTTTTTACAGAGAAGAAGGGAAAGAGATAGAGAGCTAGAAACATCGATGAGAGAGAAACATCGATCAGCTGCCTCCTGCACACTCCCCACTGGGTATGTGCCCCCAACCAAGGTACATGCCCTTGACCAGAATTGAACCTGGGACCCTTGATTCTGCAGGCCAATGCTCCATCCACTGAGCCAAACCAGTTAGGACTGTCCCATATGCTAAAGAAAAAACCCTATCTAATAAAAAGGGAATATGCAAGGGAGGGCATTTGGGGGTGACTGGGATGTCAGGGGAGGGCAGTTAGGCGTCAATAAGGGTGGCAGGGGAGTGGTTAGGGGGTGATAAGGCTGGCAAGCAGAGCAGTTAGGGGCAATCAGGAAGGCAGGCAGGCGAGTAGTTGGGAACCAGCAGTCCTAGATTGTGAAAGGGATGTCCGACTGCCTGTTTAGGCCCGATCCCAGGGATCAGGCCTAAACAGGCAGTCGGACATCCCCCAAAGGGTCCCAGATTGGAGAGGGTGCAGGTTGGGCTGAGAGACACCCCTCCCCCTGTGCATGAATTTCGTACACTGGGCCTCTAGTCAATAATAACCTTGAACATAAATGGAGGATATGCTCTAATCAAAAGACATAGGATACCTGAATGGATAGGAAAACATGACCCATATATCTGCTGTCTACAAGAGTCCCACCTCAGAACAAAGGACTCACACAGACAGATAGTGGAGAAATAGAAAAATATTTTTCAGGCAAATGGTAAAAAAAAAATGGGGTAGGGATACTAATATCTGACAAAATAGACCTCAACCCCAAGGCCATAACAAGACATTAAGAAGGCTACTTCATAATACTAAAGGGAGAAATTCAACAAGAGGATATAACTCTAGTAAATAAAGATGCACCCAATACAGGAGCACACAAATATGCAAAAAGAAAACCTTCAGAAGATATCAAGGGAGAAATCAACAGCAATATAGTCATAGTAGGAGACTTTAATACCCCATTGACACCACTAGATAAATTTTCTAAACAAAAAGTCATCCAAGAAAAAAATAAATCCTAAATGACTCACTAGATCAGATGGAATTAATTGATATCTTCAGAACATTTCACCCCACAGCTACAGAATATATATGCTTGTCAAGTGCACATGGGACATTTTCAAAAATAGACCACATATTGGGAAACAGGCAAAGTCTCTTCAAATTCAAAAAGATAGAAGTCATATCAAGCATATTCTCATATCACAATGGCATAAAATTAGAAATCAACAACAATAAAAACAATGAAAAAAATTAAAAACTTGGAGGCTAAATAGCATACTATTAAACAATGATTGGGTTACCAAGGAGATCAAAAAGAAATAAAAAGCATCCTTGCAACAAATGATAATGAAAACACAACAATCCAAAATCTATGGGACACAAAGAAAGCAGTATTGAGAGGAAAATTCATAGCTCTACAAACCTACCTCAAAAAATAAAAATAAAAAAATAAAATATGGTAATAAATTATCTAACTCTACAACTCAAAGAATTAGAAAGAGATCAACAAGAAAAGCCCAGAGTAAGCAGAGTCAAGGAAATCATAAAGATCAGAGCAGAAATAAATAACAGAGACAAAAAAAAAAAAAAAACAACAAAAAACAACAATACAAAAGATCAATAAAACCAAGAGCTGGTTCTTTGGAAGAATAAACAAGATTGATGAACCTCTCACCAGGCTGACCAAGAAGCAAAGAGAGAGGACCCAAATAAACAAAATCAGAAATGAAAAAAGTGAAGTAACAACCAACCCCACAGAAATACAAAGAACTGTGGGGGGAAAAATACTATGAACAACTCTATTACAACAAACTGGATGACCTAAATGTAATGGACATATTCTTAGAAAAATGCAAGCTTCCAAAACTCAATCAGGGAGAATCAAAAAACCTGAATAGGCCAAAAACTACTGACGAAATGGAAGCAGGAATCAAAAAATCTTCCAGGAAACTAAAGCCCTGGTCTGGAAGGCTTTAAGGGGAGTTCTACCAAGCATTCAAAGAAGAACTAAAACCTATCCTCCTCAGACTATTCCAAAAAATTCAAGAGGAAGGCACATGTCCAAGCACTTTCTACAAATCCAGCATACCCTAATTACAAAACCAGATAAAGACACCACAAAGAAAGAACTAAAGGCGAAAATACTTGATGAACATAGATGCTAAAATCCTCAACAGAATTCTAGCAAATTGATCCAGCATTACATTAGAAAGATCATACACCATGACCAAGTGGGATTAATTCCAGGGATGCAAGGATGGTACAATATCTGCAAATCAATAAATGTGATATATTACATAAACAAATTGAGAGACAAAAATCACATAATCCTATCAATGTAGAAAAAGCATTTGTCAAAATCCAACACCTGTTCTTGATACAAACTCTCAACAAAGTGGGAATAGAAGGATCATAACTCAACATAATAAAAGCTTTATATGAAAAACCCACAGCCAACATCATACTCAATGGGCAAAAACTAAAACCATTTCCCCTAAAAACAGGAACAGGACAGGGATGCCCCCTTTCCCCACTCCTGTTTGGCATAGTACTGGAAGTGCTAGCTATAGTAATCAGACAAGAAAAAGAAATAAAAGGCATTCATATTGGAAAAGAAGTAAAGCTGTCATTATTCGCAGATGACATGATATTATACATAGAAAACCCCAAAGACTCCATCAAAAAACTACTAAACTCGCCAAAACCGGTTTGGCTCAGTGGATAGAGCGTCGGTCTGCGGACTGAAGGGTCCCGGGTTCGATTCCGGTCAAGGGCATGTACTGTGGTTGCGGGCACATCCCCGGTAGGGGGTGTGCAGGAGGCAGCTGGTCGATGTTTCTCTCTCATCGATGTTTCTAGCTCTCTGTCCCTCTCCTTTCCTCTCTGTAAAAAATCAATAAAATATATTTAAAAAAAAAAAAAAAAAAAAAAACTACTAAACTTAATAAATAAATTCAGCAATATAGCAGGATACAAAATTAATACCTAGAAATCTATGGCTTTTTATACACCAATAATGAACTCACAGAAAGAGAAATTTAAAAAACAATCCCATTTACAATTGCAACAAAAAAAATTAAGATACCAGGAATAAACTTAAATAAGGAGGTAAAAGACCTGTACTCCAAAAAAAATAGGACATTGAAAAAAGAGATAGAGGAAGACATAAACAAATGAAAGAGCATACCGTATTAATGGATTGGTAGAATCAACATCATTAAAATGTCCATACTACCCAAAGCAATCTATAAATTCAATGCATTTCCCATTAAAATACCAACGGCATTTTTCACAGACCTAGAAATCTCTCTCCAAAAATTCATCCGGAATAAAAAAAGACCCGAAAAGCCACAGCAATCCTGAGAAAGAAGAACAAAGTAGATGGGATCTCAATACCAGATATCAAGCTTTATTACAAAGCCACTGCTCTCAAAACTCCCTGGTACTAAAACAAGAACATAAATATAGACCAATGGAACAGAACATAAATATTATGCTCAATTAATATTTGACAAAGGAGACAAGAGCATACAATGGAGTCAAGACAGTCTCTTCAATATATGGTGCTGGGAAAATTGGTCAGATACATGCAAAAAAATGAAACTAGATCAACTTACACCATACACACACAAAAAAATCAAAATACTTACAGGACTTAAATGTAAGACAGGAAACCATAAAAATCTTAGAAGCCTCCATAGACAGCAAAATATCATATGTATGTTTTAGCAATATATTTGCCAATACAGCTCCTAGGGCAATGGAAACTAAGGAGAAAATAAACAAATGTGACTACATCAAAATAAAAAGCTTCTACACAGCAAAAGAAACCATCAACAAAACAAGAAAACCCACTCATGGGAGAACATATTTCCCAATGCTATCTCAGATAAGGATTTAATCTCCAAAAGTTTCAGGGAACTCATACAACTTAACAAAAGAAAGATATGTACACATATAATACCTTAATAAAAAAATTTAAAAAAAAAGAAAGATAAACAATCCAATCAAAAAATGCCCAAAGGACCTAAATAGACACTGTTTGAAAGAGGACATACAGAAGGCCAAGAGACACATGAAAACTAACTCAAAGTCACTAATCATCTGAGAGATACAAATCAAAACAACAGTGAGGTACCATCTCACACCTGTCAGAATGGCTGTCATCAACAAATCATCAAACAACAAGTGCTGGTGAAGATGTGGAGAAAAAGGAACCCTTGTGCACTGTTGGTGGGAATGCAGACTGGTGCAAACACTGTGGAAAACAGTATTGAGTTTCCTCAAAATGTTAAAAATGGAACTTCCATTTGACCCAGTAATCCCACTTCTAGGACTATAGCCCAAGAAAACAGAAACACCAGTCAGAAAGGATATATGCACTCCTATGTTCATAGCAGCACAATTTACAATAGCTAAGATTTAGGAACAGCCTAACTGCCTATCAGCAAAAGAGTGAATTAAAAAACTGTGGTACATCTACACAATGGAATACTACGCTGCTATAAAAAAGGAACTTTACCATTTGCAACAGCATGGATGGAACTGAAGAGCATTATGCTAAGTGAAATAAGCCAGTCACAGAAAGATAAATATCACGTGATCTCACTCATATGTGGGATATAATGAGCAACATAAACTGATGAACAAAAATAGATCCAGAGACAAGGTAACACTGAACAGACTGTCCAGCCTCAGATAGAAGGCAGTGAAAGGGGGGTTAGAGATCAACCAAAGGACTTGTATGCATGCATATTAGCATAACCAATGGACACAGACACTGGAGTGTTGGGGGCTTTTCCTGGGGGGTGTGAGTGGCCAGGGGGGTTCAATCGGGGGAAAATGAGACATATGTAATACTTTAAACAATAAAAAAACTCTCTGACATTTTTCAAAGCAATCTTTTGGCTGGTATGTCTCCTGAGGCAAGAAAATCAAAGGGAAAAATAAGCAATGGGACTACATCAAACTAAAAACATTGTGTGCAGCTAAGGAAATCATCAACAAAATAAAGAAACAAACCACAGAATGGGAGAACATATTTACCAATGACACATCTGATAAGGAGTTAATATCCAAAATGTATAAAGAACTTTAAAAACTCAAAACAACTACAACAAACAATCTTATTTAAAAATGGCCAAAGACCTGAAGAGACACTTCTCCAAAGAGGACATTCAGATGGCAAATAAACCTATGAAAAGATGCTCAACATCAGTAATCATCAATGAAATGCAAATTAAATCCACAATGAAATAGCACCTCACATCTGTCAGAATGGCCATCATCAATAAATGAACAAACAACAAGTGTTGGTGAGGATGTGGAGAAATGGGAATGCAGTTTGGTATAGCCACTTTGAAAAGCATTATGGAGTTATCTCAAAAAATAAAAATGGAAATGCCATTCCACTCCTGGCAATTTATCCAAAGAAACCTGAAACACTAATTCAAAAGAATATATGCACTCATTGTTTATTGCAGCATTATTTACAATAGCAAAGCTATGGAAGCAACCCAAGTGCCCATCAATGGATGAGTGAGTGTGGAATATAAAGAACAAAATTAATGAAAAATAAAATAGACACAGACTCATAAATGCAGAGGATAGACTGATAGTTGCCAGCAAAGAGTGGTGTTAGGGGACTCGGTGAAAAAGGTGAAGGGATTAAGAATTACTAATTTGTATTTACACAATAGTCAAGGGATGTAAAGTATAACATAAGGAATATAGTAAATAATGTAATAACTATGTATGGTGCCAGTGGGCACCAGAAATATCAAGGGGGAACATTTTGTAAAGTATAGGACTGTCTAACCATATGCCATACACCAGAAACTAATACAAAATAATATTGAATGCAATTGAAAAATAAAACAAGAAAGTGAAAAGGCAACCCACAAAATGGGTGAAAATATTTACATATCATATCTGATAGAGAACCAAAATTCAGAATGTATAAATTACTCTTACAACTCAACAATAAAAAGACAAATAACCTAAATAAAAGATGGAGAAAATTGGGATAAACATTGATTCAAAGAAGATATACAAATGGACAATAAGTATGCAATAAAATGCTCAACATTATCAGCCATTAGGAAAATGCAAATAAAAACTACAGTGAGCTACCAGTTCACATCCACTAGGATGGCTGTAATTAAAAAAAGCAAACAATAAGTGTTGCCAAAGATTTGTAAAAATTGTATACCCCTCATACACTGTTGGTGGGAATGTAAAATGGTACAGTCACATTGAAAAACAGTCTGGCACGAAAACAACCAAGATGGTGGCATAGGTAAACACCTGTACTTGCTGCGTCTCTCAACCACATCAAAACTACAACTAAAAGACAAAACAAATATCATCCAGAACCATGGGAAAGCTGGCTGAGTGGAAGTTATACAACTAGAAGTAAAGAAAAAAGCACATTGAGAGTAGTAGGAGGTATGAAGGTGCGGCGCACGCGAAAAGGGCTGGCAACTGGTTGCGCTGTTGTTTTCTTTAATTGGGAGGGAGATATAAGCTCCCAATTGCTCTGAACTCCAGTTCCAGGTGAGACTCTGGGGACCCAGACTCATACAGGGAGAAATTGGACTGTCTGGCATCGGGCCAGAACACGAGGGCAGCTTTCTCTCAGAGGTGCTCACAGCATCATTGTTCCTACACAGGGCCGTGGGACACAGAGTCCCGGGGACCTCTCAGGTGCAGGGCTGACTGGCAGCCATTGCTGTTTTCTCTGCCCTGGTGATTCCCTGAGACCCTGCCCCACCCAATTTACAACCCCAACCAAGCTGTGCACATCAGCTTTTGCATATGAATGGCCTGTCCTTTTGCAACCTAAAACCTAACAAACTGCAGCTGGGTCAGAGAGCTCCAAAGCTTCCAAAAGAAGGCCCAAGGCCCGGCAGCAGCAGCCTGCTTTGCTTCACAGCTGGGCCTCATCTGGGCACTTCCAAACCCCAAACAAAGAGGAGGAATCTGCAGATCTCTCTGTAGCTCCTACTGGGTGGCCTCAGGCAGTAGCTGACTTTACACCTCCTTGGAGATCCAAGAGCTAGTGTACCCAGTGGTCAGTGTGAGACCATCCAGATTACAACTCCTCACATCCATAAGAGACACACTCAAGGGGCAGACTCAGTGAGTGCCAAAGCCCCACTGAAACAAGTCCTGCCCCATAAGGGTGTCTCCAGCACAGAAGTTCTCCCATTGTAGACGCAGCTGGTCCTCACAGCCAATTGGCCTGGAGGCCAATTGCTCCCAGTGATACCAACAATAATCAAGGCTTAACTACAACAAGACACAGCCCACAAAGGGGTGCACCAAGAGTGTCCACCTCAGGTAATTGGGGAGGCTGAGCCACTGGGACCTATAGGACACCTAACACACAAGGCAGGGAAGCATCCAAAATGTGGAGACAAAGAAACAAGTCACAAATGAAAGAAATGGAGGAAAGCAAACTACTGGATATAGAGTTCAAAACCATGGTTATAATGTTACTCAAGAATCTTCTAGAAACCTTTGAGAAATTTAGTGAGACCCTCAAGGATATGAAAAAGGACCAATCAGAAATTAAGCATACACTGACTGAAATAAAGAATAATATATAGAGATCCAACAGCAGACTAGAGGATCCCAACAATCAAGTCAAAGATTAGAAATATGAAGAAGCAAGAAACACCCAACCAGAAAAGCAAAAAAAAAAAGAATCCAAAAATATGAAGATAGTGTAAGGAGCCTCTGGGACAACTTCAAGTGTACCAACATCTGAATTATGGGGGTGCCAGAAGAAGAGAGAGAGCAAGATATTGAAAACCTATTTGAAGAAATAATGACAGAAAACTTCCCCTACCTGGTGAAAGAAATAGACTTACAAGTCCAGGACGTGCAGAGAACCCCAAACAAGAGGAATCCAAAGAGGACCACACCAAGACACATCATAATTAAAATGCCAAGGGCAAAAGACAAAGAGAGAATCTTAAAAGCAGCAAGAGAAAAACAGTGAGTTACCTACACGGGAGTACCCATACGATTGTCAGCTGATTTCTCAACAGAAACTATGCAGGCCAGAAGGGAGTGGCAAGAAATATTCAAAGTGATGAATAGCAAGAACCTACAACCAAGATTACTCTACCCAGCAAAGCTATCATTTAGAATTGAAGTTCAGTAAAGAGCTTCACATATTAGAAAAAGTTAAAGGAGTTCATCACCACCAAACCAGTATTATATGAAATGCTGAAGGGTATTCTTTAAGAAGAGGAAGAAGAAGAAAAAGGTAAAGATAAAAATTATGAAAAACAAAGTGACAACAAATACATGCCTATCAACAAGTGAATCTAAAAATCAAGTGAATAAAAAATCTGATGAACAGAATAAACTGATGAATATAATAGAATCAGGGGCATAGAAGGGAGCAGACTGACAATTCTTGGGGCGGGGTTGTGGGGTGTGCGGGAAGAGATTGGACAAAAATCTTACACCTATGGATGAGGACAGTGGGAGGGATACGGGCATGGGGTGGGGTGGGAAGCAGGTGGAGGGGAGCTATGGGGCGGGGGGAAGATGAACCACTGTAATAATCTGAACAGTTAAGATTAATTTTGAAGAACTATGGCTCTGGCGACACGATGGCGGCCTGGAACGTACTCGGTGCAGTTCCCCCGGTGGTCTCCGGCTGAGGGGACAGCTCCACTCGCTGCCAAGCACGAACAGACGAGCCCCTGGGAGACATGGGGTTGGAGACACCGCGCTTGCTGACCTCCGAGTCCTTCGAGAATCTCAGCGCACCGGAAGCGGCCAGGTGCGCACACCCAGCAACCGGCCGCCGCTGCAGACACGAGTGCCAACGCAGCGACCTCGGACCAGCCCGTCGCCGCGCCCCGGGGGCACCAGAGCTTCACCGAGCCCGCTGCCCGGTGAGTTCAGTGGCAGCTGCCCCAGAGCTTTGAGAAAATGGCCGGAGGAATTGCTGAGAAGGAATTGACCAATGAGAGTTGGGGTCGGGAAGATGAAGCCCCGCTGGGTCCCGGGTCCGGGTGAGGCCATGCACCGCTGGGTCTGGGCAAGGCTGGGACCCAAGTCAGGGTGAGGCTGAGTCCCAGGTCCGGGTGAAGCTGCGCGCCCCTGGGTCCGGGCGAGGCCATGCGCCCCTGGATCTGGGTGAGGCCGCACACACCTGGGTCCAGGTGAGGCTGGGTCCTTGGACTAGGTGAGGCCGCGCCCCTGGGTCCGGGAGAGGCCACGCACCCCTGGGTCCAGGTGAGGCCCCGCAACCCTGGGTCTGGGTGAGGCTGGGTCCCGGGTCCGGGTGAGGCCATGCACCCCTGGGTCCAGGAAAGGCCATGCGCCCCTGGGTCTGGGTGAGGCCACATGCCCCTGGGTCCGGGTGAGGCTGGGTCCCGGGTCCGGGTGAGGCCGTGTGCCCCTGGATCCGGGTGAGGCTGGGTGTCAGGTCCGGGTGAGGCCGCACGCCCCCGGGTCCGGGCAAGGCCTGGCGCCCCTGGGTCTGGGTGAAGCTGGATCCCGGGTCCGGGTGAGGCCGTGCTCCCCTGGGTCTGGGTGAGGCCACACACCCCTGGGTCCGGGTGAGGCCACACACCCCTGGGTCCGGGTGAGTCCACGCGCCCCTGGGTCCGGATGTAGCTGGATCCTGGGTCCGGGTGAGGCCATGTGCCCCTGGATCCGGGTGAAACTGGATCCTGGGTCTGGGTGAGGCCGTGCGCCCCTGGGTCCGGGTGAAACTGGATCCCGGGTATGGGTGAGGCCGTGCGCCCCTGGGTCCTGGTGAGGCTGGGTCCTGGGTCCGGGTGAGGCCGCACATCCCCGGGTCCAGGCGAGGCCGCGCCCCACTGGGTCCAGGTGAAGCTGGATCCCGGGTCCAGGTGAGGCCGTGCGCCCCTGGATCCGGGTGAGGCTGGGTCCTGGGTCTGGGTGAGGCCACCCCCCTGGGTCCGGGAGAGGCCATTTACCCCTGGGTCTGGGTGAGGCCACGCGCCCCTGGGTCCGGGTGAAGCTGGATCATCCCGGGTCCGGGTGAGGCCGTGTGCCCTTGGATCCGGGCGAGGCTGGGTCCCAGGTCTGGGTGAAACCACGCCCCTGGGTCCGGGAGAGGCCACACGCCCCTGGGTCCGGGTGAGGCCGTGCACCACTGAGTCCAGGTGAAGCCGTGCCCCTGGGTCCGGGCGAGACCAAACCAGAGGGAGTCGGACCTACATTACCACCATTTGTCCACCATCCAGAGCTGAAAAGTCAGTGCCGACATGTACACATAAGGAACTGGTGGACATTGAAATTGGGTCTCAAAAGAACTGTTGATCCAGAAAGAAACTTACTACAGACTGATTCATGTGCCTGTCAGCATAACTATTATTGCTCGTCTCACATTCGGTTCTTATAAGTATATTTCTAGTAACACGATCTCACTCATCTAGGGGAAATGATGAACAGCATAGACTGATGAACAAGAACAGACCCAGAAACAAGGAGGCATCGATCGGACTGTCGGGCCTCAGAGGGAGGGTAGGGAAAGGTGGGGGTAGGAGGGAGAGATCAACCAAGGGACTTGTGTGCATGCATACGAGCCTAACCAATGGTTAAGGACAACAGGGGGTGGGGGCATCTATGGGGAGGGGTGTGGGATGGGAATGAAGGGATGAGGACAAATATGTGACACCTTAATCAATAAAGAAATTTAAAAAAAAAGATTAATTTTTAAAAAAAGAAAAAGTCTGGCACTTCTTCAAAATGTTAACTATATAGTTACCATATGACTTAGTAATACAACTCCTCGGTAAATACCCAAGAGAAATGAAAATGTATACATACACACAAAAAAGAAAGAAAATGTATACACACACTAAAACTTGTACATGGATATTTATAAGAACAACTAGAAACCCGGTGCATGAAATTCGTGCATGGGGTGTGTGTCCCTCAGCCCAGCCTGCACCCTCTCCAATCTGGGACCTCTCGAGGGATGTCCAGCTGCTCGTTTAGGCCCGATCCTACAGGCTGTCGGACATCCCTCTCACAATCCAGGACTGCTGGCTCCCAACTGCTCGCCTGCCTGCCTTCCTGATTGCCCCTAACCGCTTCTGCCTGCCAGCCTGATAACCCCCTAACCACTCCCCTGCCAGCCTGATTGATACCTAACTGCTCCCCTGCCAGCCTGTTTGCCCCTAACTTCCATCCCCTGCAGGCCTGGTCACCCCTAACTGCCCTTCCCTGCAGGCCTGGACCCCCCAGAACTGTTCTCCCATGCAGGCCTGGGACTCCCCCAACTGCCCTTCTCTCCAGGCCTGGTCACCCCCAACTTCCCTCCTCTGCCAGCCTGGTCTCCCCTAACTGCCCTCCCCTGCTGGCCTGATCCCTCCCAACTGCCCTCCACTGCTGGCCTGATCATTCCCAACTTCCCTCCCCTGCTGGCCATCTTGTGGTGGCCATCTTGTGTCCACATGGGGGCAGGATCTTTGACCACATAGGGGCAGCCATCTTGTGTGTTGGATTGATGGTCAATTTGCATATTACTCTTTTATTAGATAGGATAGAGGCCTGGTGCACAGGTGGGGGCAAGCTGGTTTGCCCTGAAGGGTGTCCTGGATCAGGGAGGGGGTTTCTTTGGGGGGCAGGGCCAGGTTGGGCAAGGGGCCTGTGGTGGTTTACAGCCTGGCCACACACCCCAGTGACACAAATGGAGGCACTGGGATCTGGGATTTATTTATCTTCTACAGTTTAAACTTTGTAGCCTCCAGCAGAGGCCAGGACAGGCCAGGAACTTGGCTTCCTCCATCGCCAGGGAAACCCAAGCCTCCTGCTCGCTCCGTGGCTGCAGCCATTTTTGTTGGGATTTATTTATCTTCTATAATTGAAATTTTGTAGCCTTGAGCAGAGGCCTGGGCCACCCAGGGTGTGCAGGAAGCTTGGCTTCCTCCATTGCCAAGGAAACCCAAGCCTCCTGCTCTCTCTGTGGCTTCAGCCATCTTGGTTGGGTTAATTTGCATACTCGCTCCTGATTGGCTGGTGGGCCTGACTTGTGGGTGTAGCAGAGGTATGGTAATTTTGCATATTACTCTTTATTAGATAGGATAGCTCAAAAGTGAAAACAACCAAATATCTACAAGCTAATGAATAAATAAATAAAATGGGATATATCCATACAGTGGAATATTATCTATATACTAGAGGCCCGGTGCATGAAATTCATGCAGAGGGAGGAGTCCCTTAGCCCAGCCTGCACCCTCTCCAATCTGGGACCTTGTGGGGGATGTCCTACAGTGATCGGGCCTAAACCGGCAGTCAGACATCCCTCTCAAAATCCAAAACCGCTGGTTCCTAACCACTCACCTGCTTGCCTGCCTGATCACCTCTAACCACCTCTGCCTACCTGCCTGATAGCCCCCAACTGCCCTCCCCTCCTGACCTGATCGCCCCAACTTCCCTCCCCTGCCAGCCTGATTGCCCCCTAACTGCTCCCCTGCCGGCCCGGCTGCCCCCTAATGCTCCCCTGCCAGCCTGCCTGATCACCCCTAACTGCTTCTGCTTGCTGGCCTGATTGCCCCCTAACTGGTCCCCTGCTGGCCTGGTCATCCCCTAACAGGTCCCCTGCCAGCCTGCTTGATCACCCCTAACCACTCTACCTGCCTAGCCGATCACCCCTAACTGCCTCTGCCTCGGCCCAGCCACTGTGGCTATGTCCGGAAGGAAGTCAGATGTTCGGAAGATGTCTGGTTGACTGGGTCTAATTAGCATATTAGTATAGATATAAAGGCCTAATATGCAAAGTGTCCCCTCAGGAGTTCGACCAGGAGACTGGGAGTTCGATCGCTCACTATGACATGCGCTGACCACGAGGGGGCAGTATGGAACATGGCAGATAACTAGCAGTGGCGCACTGAGGGAGTGAGGGAAGTAGGAGGTGGGGGGCGGGCACCTGACTGGCCCTGATCGCCGGCCAAGTTTAGGGACCCTACCCATGCACAAATTTCATGCACTGGGCCTCTAGTCATCTATAATAATAAAAGAGTAATATGCTAATTAGATCGAATAGCCAAACGATCTTCCAGACAAAGCCACCATGGCGGGGCTGAGGCAGAGGTGGTTAGGGGCAATCAGGTAGGCAGGCAAATGGTTAAGGGTGATCAGGCAGGCAGGCAAGTAGTTAGGGGCATTCAGGCAGGCAGGCGGAGGGGTTAGGGGCGATCAGGCAGGCAGAGTTGTTAGGGGCTTTCAGGCAGGCAGGTGAGTGGTTAGGGGCAATCAGGCAGGCAGGCAGAGTGGTTAGAGGTGATCAGTCAGGCAGGCCAGTGGTTAGAAGCCAGCAGTCCCAGATTGCAAGAGAGTGCAGGCCTAGCTGAGGGACCTCCCCAACCCATGCAGGAATTTTGTGCACCGGGCCTCCGGTATATAATAATAAGTCTAATATGCAAATTGTCCCCTTGGGCAGGAGTTTGACTGGGAGTTCAACTGCTCGCTATGATGTGCGCTGACCACCAGGGGGCGGTGTGAAACATGGTGGGCCTCAGCGACGTGGCGCTGGAACTGGGAGGCAGTGGAGGCGCTGCCAGCCCTAATGGGCCCTGACAAGAATGGGACCACAGTGGGATGGTGGAGCAAGTGAGTGGGCAGCACCAGGCCAAGGTGGGTGCAAGCAGGGGCCTGATCACCCCGCAGACGGCGACCAGTGGTGGCACAGTGGCAGGGGGCAGGGCCGCCACCCAGCTCCCAGGCACTGAGGGAGCCGGCAGGGGGGCCCAGCCCCGATCGATCGCTCTGCAGACAGGATGGTAGAGTAGGTGAGGAGTCAGAGCCAGGCCACGGTAGGGTGGCAGGCAGGGCTGAGGCGCTGTGAGGCTGTGGTGGAGATCTGGGGCTGTGAGCCTGGGGGCATGAGCTGTGGGCTAATCCCCACAGGCCACCCCAAGGGACCCCACCTGTGCATGAATTTATGCACTGGGCCTCTAGTTGACAATAAAAAGAAATGAGGCTGGGACTATGTGGGACCAGCAAGGGAGACTAAATAGAAGCAACCAATAAGATAAGCAAAAAAAAAACAATCAATGCAATCACCCTGGAAGCTCTAGGTCTAATTGGTCCTAATTTATAAGAGATAAACAGAAGCTCAAAGTGTTCATATTAAAGGAGTGCCAGAATCTAAACACTATATTGTCTGGGTGTAGTCCATGTTTTTCCACCCCTATAGGATTGTAACTGTAGAAAGGATACAATTCTAAATAGCTATATATTATTGTTATAATCAAATATCTTTTGTTTTGATATCAGGCTTTAGCCAGTAATTTACCATTATAGTTACATTCCTGAATTAAATTTATCTCACTTGTTATGAAAACAAACAAGCAACACATATCAGCATCACTGATCAAAAGTCTTAATATGTGAGGACAAATATGTGACACCTTAATCAATAAAGAAATTTAAAAAAAAGTCTTAATATGATTAAATTTAAGAACACTTTGGACTCATGAGACTACTCAACCAATAGCAAGGCATGTTTCATATAAACTACTAGAGAGAGTGCTGGGCAATGAGCCTGAGAACAGTCCCAAAGAGGAAGCACAGCTTAAGGCTCCCAAAGTAGCCACAGATATGGAAATTTACCTTACTTCTCCCTTTCCTCGGCTGCTCAGTCTTTTTTTTTTTTTTTTTCATATTTGATTTCACTAGTATTCTTGCTGCTATCTTTCTTCTTTTATCATTTGAACCAGAGCAATGTATGCCGTTAAAGCAACACACAAATGGACTTAAACATCTAGGGCACAGGAAACATAATCTTTAAAAATAGAAAAATTATATTGCAAAAATTAATGTTTTAAAGTGACCAACATTTATATTGAAGAGTCAGAAAAGCTTATCTAGAAACTCCAAATAATTACACCTAATTCGTATAGTGGCTTTTCCCCCCTCTTTTTTAGAAAACAAGTCTAAATCCTTCATGAACTACTTATTTTTAAAATGAAGTTCTGACCTCTAGTGGCTAAACTGAATGAATTCAATATGGGAATTTACTACATACCTTAATTACATAAAGAGCCAGGTATTAGAACCTCTTTAATGTAATGCAATAGACAATATGCAGATCCACCTATAAAATATTTGTAGAAAAAAATAAAACTTGAATCTGATTTAGCCTCCAGGTCTAATCTACAACCAGGTTAGGGAAATAAACAGGAGATAAATCTCTTAAACAATATCCAACTGAATGGGAAGTCCTACCCCACAAAATAAACCATCTTTAAAAAAAAATACAAAGAAAGAAAAGAAACAGAGAGAATTTAAAAAGTGGTGGGAATGGAAACTCTTAAAGATGGAAAGGAAGAAGTAAAACTCTCATCATTTGCAGATAACATGATACTGCATATAGAGAACCATAAAGATTCCAACCAAAAAAAATCTACTAGAACTGATATATGAATTCAGTAATGTAGCAGGATACAGAATAAATATCCAGAAATCACTTGCATTTTTATACACCAATAATAAACTATCAGAAAGGGAAAATAAAAAAACAATCCTTTTTGATACAACTGCATCAAAAAATACCTAGAAATAAATTAAACTAAGGATGTAAAAGACCTGCACTCAGAAAAAAACATGTCACTAAAGAAGAAAATTGAAAATGATACAAATAAGTGGAAATGTATAATGTGGTCATGTAAAGAAAGAATTAAAATCATTAAGATGTGTATACTACCCAAAGCAATCTATAGATTCAATGCAATTCTTATCAAGATACTAAGGGTACATTTCACACAACTGGAACAAATATTCCAAAAAATTATATGGAACCACAAAAGACCCCAAATAGCCACAGCAATCTTAAGACAGAAGAAAAAAGTTGGAGGTATCACACAAAACTGACATCAAACTATACTACAAAGCCATAGTAATCAAAATAGCATGGTACTGTCATGAAAACTGACATATAGATCAAGGGAACAGGATACAGAGCCCAGAAATAAATCCACACCTTTATAGTCAATTAATAGTGACAAAGAAGGCAAGAAGATAGTACAATGGAGTAAAGATAGTATGTTCAATAAATGGTATTGGGAAAATTGGATAGATACATGAAAATAAAATGAAACTAGACCACACACAAGAATAAACTCAAAATGCATAAGACTTATAATGCTAGACTTGAAACTGTAAAAAATCTTAGAAGAAAACATAGGCAGTAAACTCTGACATTTTTCATATCAATCTTTTGGCTGGTATGTCTCCTCAGGCAAGGAAATAAAAGGGAAAAATAAGCAATGGGACTACATCAAATTAACTGGTTTATTTCACTTAGCAAAAGAAACCATCAACAAAATGAAGAAACCAACCACAGAATGGGAGAACATATTTACCAATGACACATCTGATAAGAGGTTAA